>CM040124.1:170045127-170740708 GCA_022559845.1 Amorphophallus konjac | reverse complement strand
ATTACGGAAGATCATTCAAGTGATTCGATTGTGAAAGCCGTTGTGTTTCAATTCCTACAAATATGAGATATTCCATTCCGAATGAAATACTAAGTTTCCTTGAAACGGCCCTACGCTGTTCTTCCAAAGGAGACCCTTGTTTGGACAGACCCTCAGATATTCCTTTACTTTTTACCTTGCTTGACCCACCTTGGCCGCAGCACTTCCACGTTGGCTGGTAACCGCTCCCCAAAGGTGAAACCTGCAGGTTTATGACCCAGGTACTTCCACACCGAGAAGTTGGTCTCTTTTTGTTTCGTGCCTGAGCGCACATCTCGCCCTCCCTTATTTGACCTCCGTCCAAGCAATCGTCAATATTTGAAAGACCTTCTTCAAGGTCGCCTCATTGAAACTTCAGGAAAGATTCCAGACAGTAACGTCAAAAGCGTGTCTCATCACACCTTGGCATCAACTTATCAGTCCGCTCCCACTTCATTTCACTCCACTTCGATACCATTCCACTACGTGTCGCTCCCTTGCAAAGCAGACGCCAAGGCGGGGCAGCTGTAGACACGCCATTCTTGACGTCTCCTGAGAAAGTCTCATATTACTATACAACGCCCCGCGACGGCTTACGCATTTCGAATCTCTTAAATACTTCTTTTTCTTGGGTCTTCTTCTGCCTTTTCCGGCATCCGGAATCGTCTCGTCACGGCATTCGGACGGCATCAACACAAGTCAGACGCATCAGGAGGTTCCAGAATCAAGAAGGGTGTCTGCCGGGCGGCCGCCAACGCCTGAACTGAGGACCCAGGTGGGTCTTAATGAGGGCGTCCAGCCCCCTGGACGCCCCCATTCTTTTAATATATTTTATATATTTTTCAAAGCCCAAAAATAAATAAAAAATATATATTAATGGAGGCGTCCAGGGTCCTGGACGCCTCCATAAAAATAAATATAAAAAAAATGTGTGTAAAATGCCAGTTGGCATAAAAGACAAAACATAAATAAAAAAATATATATTAATGGAGGCGTCCAGGCCCCTGGACGCCTCCATAAAAACAAGTATAAAAAATTAAAATGCCAGCTTTGGCATAAAACAAAACAAAATAATAAAAAATAATATATTTATGGAGGCGTCCAGGCCCCTGGACGCCTCCATCAACTCCCTCACGGGCGCCGGTCACCGAACGACGGTTTGTCGTGTGTGAAAAAATCCAAATTATGGAGACGTCCAGACAACTGGACGCGCCCATTTCTGAATCACGAGGCGCCGCTCACAAAACCACGCGTTGTGCCAAACCGCGTGCGGCCGTCGGCGGTGTTCGGTGGACCTGTTAGAGGCGTCCGGGTCCCTGGACGCCTCCACAAAAATATTCCAAAAAAATGAATAAAAATAGAATAAAATATCTTTTTTGCCCTGATGAAGGTGTCCAGGGTTTTGGACGCCTCCACCCTCCGGAGCCCTATAAATAGAGGCCCACCCCCTCAGTTCTGGAGGAGCTTCGAAGAGATCCGATAGGCTGCCGGAGCCCAGAGGCTACCGGAGTCATTTTCTAACCCGTGGGGTCTTTTGTAGGTGGAGGTTCTGCCGGCTTCTCGGGTGTCCAGGCTCGTGAGAGGAAGGTCGTCTTCATCCATCGCGCTTCCACGTCGTCCCTACGCTGCCGGAGCTCCGCCGGATTTCACCCTCGGCTCATCCAATAAGCTTTTTCTTCCCCTTTTTCTCTATAGTTCTTTACATTCATCATACTGCATCCTCTATCTCCCTACATAAGGGCGCCGTCTCTTGCATACTTCTTGCATTCATCATCACATTTTCCTCCTACTCGAGTCCGAGAGGGGTTTAAAACCACACCAACCAGGTGTGTGTCAGGTCACGATCTCGTTACTTTTATTGCAAGGAATTGTTACTACACTGCCATTTTCTAATTTCGTTCGTTTATTGTCTACTATTTTGCAAGGGTAACCAAGGAAAGCCCTCTCCGTCGGCCGGCCGAAGGGGGAGGAAGAAGCAACCCGCCATCTCCCGCTCTTGAGGTAGGCGCGATCACTTTCTTTATTTTGGGGTCTTTTGGCCCCTGGCGATCACATCTTGTCATCGAGGCCGCGGCGAGTCACTTCCCCAATGGCCGTTTAAATTCCCGTTCTTATATGTTATATTCTTATCTATTCATGTTCTCGAGGCCGCGGCGAGTCACTTCCCCAATGGCCGTTTAAATTCCCGTTCTTATATGTTATATTCTTATCTATTCATGTTCTCGAGGCCGCGGCGAGTCACTTCTCCAATGGCCGTTTAAATTCCCGCTCTTTATATTCTTCTTATATTTTGTTATATTTTTATCTGCTCATATTCTCGAGGCCGCGGCGAGTCACTTCCCCAATGGCCGTTTCAATTCTTGCTATTTAATTTCTGCACCATTCCCGTCCCCCCGAGGTCGCGGCGAGTCACTTCCCGCTATGGCCGTTTAACTCCCATATCTTGCTATATTACATTTGTCCCGCTCGCCCCGCCGGAGCAATCTCCCGTGGTGGCCCCTTCCTCTTCTCTTATTTCTGTGTTGCAGCAAACAAAAGAGGAGCCCGCGCGCTCCGCGTCCTCTCCGCTCCCCGAACCGCGTGACGTCGCTCACAGATTGGCGATCACGGTGGGACCTCTACTGCTTCCTTTCGGCTACCCTTGCAAGTTCGGCACCATCCGTGCCTCTCCACCTTGGCGCCCGCGCGCGCCCCCGTTGTGCTCACGGCAGCACTGTCAGTTGTGATTGGTTGTTTGTTTATTATATGTCTGTTATTTCTGTTGTTTTCCCACTCCATATCTCTGTCAGCATTTCATTGCATGCATCCATCCCTCTTTTCTATCCTTTTTTCATTTTTTTGAGGATCACCCTTTCCCGGTGAAGGAAGGACTCTCCGTTTGGGAATTCCTCTCAACGGACTAGAATCTCCTACACTGGGACCTCCGTAAGTCCCCGACATCGAAGAATCTCCTCTTCGTTCACTGGGCTGGTTGTACCATTGAAGTTCCCCGGAGTTAGTCATTTCATTCGTGGTGAGACGAGAGACCCTAGCTGACACGGCGGTGAAACAAAAATAAACTAGGGTCCCCATTTTGTGTGAACTTCGGATCTCGCTAAAAACAAAAAAAATCATCAAAATCAAAACACAAAAAAAGGCGTAAAGGCATCCACTTGTTTGATAATCTCTGCTACCTGCTTGCTAGTGTATGTTTTTGCGTTCTGGGAAAACTGTGAGCATGGCTCACGAGTCTTTTGAGGAGAACCACCCTAGTCGTGGTTTGTCAGCCGACCCGCGAGTCTATGCTATGGACTCGGGTCCTTCTCATGAGCCCTCGCATGAGGTGCAGGTTATTGCCGGGGACACGTCCCCACCACAGGATATCTCTTCCTTACTGGGCATCCTCGCCAACACGGAGCTTACCTCTGAACAGCTCCGGGCCTTCCAGGCCATTCTGAAGGGGAAATCTGTTTCCCCCACGCCCCAGGAATCAACTCCGGCCATCGCACCTCTCCAAGAGTCCGTGCAGGCCATTCCATCTCCTTCATTGGCGCAAGCCATCCAGTCTCCCTCGCTTCAAGGACAAGCGAGCCAACAACCACCCTCATTCCAGTTCCCGTCACAATCTCAAACTCCCGTCGTTCCCCACACACCGCTTCAGCCAGGGCCAACTGTCGGCGGTCCGACAGCTCCCTCTCATTCCGGGTTCCCCCTCAAGTCTCCGGGAGACAGTTTCTCCCCCAGTGGCAAGTGCCACCTTCACCTCCAGAGGAGCTCGCCCAATCGCTCCTCAATAGGTTCAATCGCATGGACGAGCAGTTTCAAAATCTGAGAAGGATGGTGGACGTGAAAGCCACCCCGGAGGTTGCTTTGCCAATCCTTCCCGTCATTCATCTTCCTCCCTCCGAAATGCCCACGTACCGCAGATACAATGGTACCGGCAACCCCTTCATTCATCTCAAGGATTTCATGTATGAATCCTCATATTGGCAAAACGATCAGAGGTCCCTGGCATACCTCTTTCGGAGATCATTGGATGGTCCCGCGCTTGAGTGGTTCTATTCCTTGGAGCCCCGCGAGGCCGAGAATTTTGAAATAGTCCAGAGAAGGTTCTTGCAGAAATATAGGGATAGGGTCGGTCCCTCACTCTCCATTACCGACCTAGTGGCCGAAAAGATGAAGCCCGACGAGGATTTTGTCCGCTATGCTGATAGATGGAGGTCTCTGGCGGAAAGAATAAGGGATACCCTCTCCGAGCCCGAACAAGTGAAGATGATTGTGTCTAATGCAACCCCACAGTTCAGACACGTCCTGGCCATGAATAAACTTACTACAATGGAGGAACTCTATGAAAGGGCCCGGTACATCCAAACCCAGTTAAAAGACTCCCCCATTATGAACATGTTTGAGTCACCGAAGCCCAAAGTGGTCAGAAAGATAGGCGCTGGTGTCCCGGGCGGAGCCACAGAAGGGGTCGTGACAAATGAGCAAGTGGGTGCGGTCAACAATGCCAACTATGCAGTCAACCCAAGGCCTCCACAAATGCCCCGACTTCCCCTCCAACCAGGTCCTTTCCCTCTTCGTCCTCCACCCCAAAATAATCCACCCCAGGATAATATGCCTCCATTACGTCAACCCCAGCAACAACAACCACAACCTCAGCAACAACAACCACCGCTTCAGTACAACCAAGTTCCACCCCCGGGGAACTATGGTCCCCAACAGCAACAAAGGAGGCCGCTCGGTCCCAAGAGAGCCTACTATCCACCATTGCCAGAAACCTTAGCAGACATTTTTAATGCCCTCATGGCATCAAACCAACTCGCCCTACCCAGAGAAAGGCCCGTGTGGCCCCCGAATGTTGATACCTCCAAATACTGCGTCTACCACAGGCAGCCAGGACACACAGTAGATTACTGCTTCCATTTCAAAGATTACATCCACGATATGAATGATGAACATCAAATAGATTGGGATGAAATGAGACGATACGTCGCCGCTCTCAAGGCTAGGAGACCTCCTCATAGGCCACAGCAGCAGTTACAACAGCAGCAGCAGCAGCAACCACAACAACAACAACAGCCTCAGCAGGCCCCACAACAACAGCCCAACATGGGCATAATCCAGAATCCATTACCGGAGCACCAACAGCCCAATCATCAGGTTAACCCCATCTCCTCCTTCCCGGAAGTCGGGAGAGAGCAGGTGTGGCACCAGGAAAGTACCTCCATTCTTTCTACCGCCAATCCTATCATCACACAACACCCTTGCCTTGCCCGGGTAGCACCTCTCTCTCATCAACCCGCGTCAGTATCGCCTTCACCATTTCCACTACCATTACGCCCTCTCATCCGTACCCCGATCCCCTATCAACCGACACTCTCCACTACGCCTTCACACCCTCTCATCTTCTCCCATTCCCCCACTTTACCATCCACCTCTACCACATTTACCCCTACGCCTTCTAAACCCCTTATCATCCGTCAACCATACATAACCCCGTCTTTCTCCACCGTATCACCACTAATGCCTTCAAAACCACTCATCACCCATCACCCACCTCAAAATCATTGCCCGCTTCAAGCCCTACCCACTTCTACTTCGTCTCCACCTCCACCTTCCAGACCCCTTATCCTTCATAATCCGCGCGATATCCCCTCTACCTCCGCCATGCCTCCACCTAACAAACCCCTCATCAGAATCCCTGCTCCCGTCATCACCCCTGCTTCATCAACCATTCCTCCACCACTACCCCTCAAATCCCTGTTAAAACCCACTGCTACCCCCACAGAGGTACAAAAGCCGCAGGCAATGGTGCTCCGGAGTGGAAGGATTTTCCACAGGGTTTTCCCCACAACAGTCAGAATCCTGAGCAATCTCAACCAGAGAAGGATGATGGAGAACAACCAGAAAGAGCTATCCCTGGAACACAGTATGATCTATTGAAACACTTGGACAAGACGCCTGCTCGGATCTCCATCTTGGAGCTACTTCAAAGATCCACATCCCACCAGGCAGCCTTAATGGAGTACCTTCAAAGGGTCATGGTGAATGAGGACCTCCCTGTAGAAAAGATCTCTACCGTCCTGACCCCAACAGACACACAACCGGCCATCATGTTCCACAACTACGAGCTCGCTCCCAAGGAAGCTCGGAAATATGCATTGTGCATTTCAATAAAAATTAATGGGGTATCCATAAACCCGTGTCTTGTGGACACGGGTGCGTCCATAAACGTGATCTCCATGAGCACTCTTCAGTTGTGTGGGGTCGACGAGGAACAAATAAGACCTTCCTCGATCACGGTCACGGCTTATGACAATAGCAAAAGGCCGCCGCAGGGGATGATTATTCTGAAGGCAGAACTAGGCCCCATGTCAATTCCCACGGAATTCCATGTCCTCGACATGGACCCCACATTCAAGGCTATACTGGGTCGCCCTTACATCGAAGCCATGGACGCTGTGCCTTCCACCAACCATCAGTGCCTGAAGTTTCCTTACAATGGGAGGATTATTAAAGTAGTCAGTACACCTGTCCTTCACACAGTGGATGCTATCAACACCTCTCTGCCCTCTGTTTGGCCGTCTCATCGGCCCATATTATCACTGCTGGACGTGCGTGATCCATCTCACGTTCCACTAGCACCAAAGGAGCCGGTCAGGGCAACCGCAACATCATGTCTCCCTTTTCACTCCAAAGGTTGGGAGATTATGAGGAACATCGGCTATCAACAGGGAAAAGGTCTGGGCGCACAGTTACAGGGTATGCTCAAACCGCCAAAGGAAATTAGGCCGAACCGTAGGTTTGGCCTAGGCTTCAAAGGACCGTTCAAGGCGGATTGGAAGCCCCTCACATGGACTCTATCAAACCACTTCAGCAGAGGACCCGTTGTTCAGATGGGAGATTACCCACGGGAAGCATATGGGGGATCACATGCTGTATATTTGGCTGAAAAATGTCCGAGGATCACCAAAAGAGGCAAGATCAAAGATCCGGAATGCGAGTGGGACAAATGGTTCGACATACGGGACATTTCCGTTGCACTGGAAAGGATGTTCTCGTCTCCGCAGCTTGAAGGACCACCATTGATCTCCAGAATACCAGAGAATATTACCACTCTTGCCAAGGTTCCAAACTATCCTCGTCCTCGCCAGAAGGACCCTGTCATCGACGGATCTTCGTCCGTCCTCAACATTGCTGTCGACGGCTCATTAGCCCCCATCTTCTCCATCCACTCGTCTCAGCCTTTGCTGATATCTTCTTCCTGGGCCAGACAATTATCTGATGATCTTCCCAGATCCCCTTCTCTGCTTACATACCTACGCGGGCTTTTCAACCCGCGCCAGGTCTTCAACCATGATCTGCTCTATGAGCCTCACAATCCTCTAGCCATAACCACTTTTCTCTCTCCTCCAATCTCTTTTCACTGCTTTGTCATTAAAAATGAAAACGAAAAAAAAACGTCAATTTTCAAACTCCCCAACAACACATCTTCGTTGAGGAAACCTCCTACATCTCCCACGGGTGCGTCCCGCCCTGCGGACCACCCGTCCAAGGTCCGATGAGCGACCTTTTCTACCCCTCCTCTGAGGGGTCTTCTCCTGTACATTCTACACCGTCCTCTTCATCTTCCTCTTCTTCTGTAAATATTGTCAGTCAATCTAGGAATGATAGGCCAAGGGTAGTACCTAGGAAGAAATCCAAGGGTAGGCAGATCCCTCGTCGATTCCTTCTGGATTTAGCCGCCAGGTGTCAGGCCCTTCTCGCCATCCCCCAGTTGTTAGAAATCCCATCCAGCTACCGGAAATAGAATGTGAGGGCGACTGTGCATTTGATGAAGGGTATGGAGTCTACGAGATCACGGATGAAGAATGCCCCACTGAAGATGAGGGTGAAGAATATGAGGATGCGGCGGGCGCATACGCTAGTGGAATGAGGAGATTCGACGAGCCGTCAACCGCCGTAGAAGAATCCACCAAAGAAGTCAACTTGGGAACTGAGGAAGACCCTAGGATCATCCTCATAAGTGACAACCTACCACCCTCTGAAGAAGAGGCATTAATTGAGGTTCTCAAGGAATATAAGGACACGTTTGCATGGAGCTACGAGGATATGCCGGGTCTAGATTCAACCTTGGTCGAACACCGTTTAACCCTAAAACCAGGGTCCGTCTCGGTAAAACAAAGGTTAAGGCGTTTCCACCCTCAGATGGCTTTGAAAATGAAAGAAGAGGTCGATAAGCTCCACAAAGCCAGGTTCATTAGAGTCGTCCTTTATCCTCAATGGGTGGCGAACATTGTCCCGGTCATGAAGAAAGATGGGAAAGTCAGGATTTGCATCGACTTCCGGGACCTTAACCGCGCGTGTCCAAAGGATGATTTTCCCTTGCCTCACATTGATGTGTTGATTGATAACACGGCAGGCTACGAAACCCTCTCATTCATGGATGGATTTTCAGGATACAATCAAATTCGTTTGGCAGAAGAGGATCAGGAAAGACGTCATTCACTACCCCTTGGGGAACATACTGTTACGTGGTCATGCCGTTCGGATTAAAGAATGCTGGAGCTACTTACCAAAGAGCTATGATGGCCATATTTCACGACATGATGCACATATATCTGGAAGTGTATGTGGATGACTTATTGGTGAAATCAAGGACCAGGATGGAACATCCAGAAGTTTTGGCTAAGGTCTTGCAGAGGTCAAGGGAGTTCCAATTGAAAATGAACCCGAAAAAGTGTGTGTTTGGTGTGTCGTCGGGTAAATTGCTGGGGTTCATTGTGAGCAAAAGAGGGATCGAGATAGATCCCGACAAAGCTAAGGCTATCAGGGATATGCCGCCTCCCAAGAATTTGAGGGAAGTCCGAGGTTTAATCGGGAGGTTGCAGTTTATTCGTCGGTTTGTGTCCCAACATTCACAAAGGTGTAGACCTCTCTACGAGTTGACCAAGCCAGGAGTAGAATTCCACTGGAATTCTAAATGTCAGAAAGCTTTTGAAGGGTTGAAGGAATATCTGGCTAGTCCACCCGTTCTCATTCCACCCAAACCAGAAAAACCTCTGATCCTTTACGTCTCAGTCTTGGATGACTCCGTGGGAGCCGTCCTCGCACAAGCTGATGAAGAAGGCAAGGAACGGGCAACCTATTACTTGTCCAAACTTCTCAATCCCTGTGAGCAGAAGTACACCGTCATGGAGAAAACCTGTGCTGCCCTCGTTTGGGTAGTGCAGAAATTGAAGCACTACTTCTTGGCTCATGAGGTCCACTTGATTGCTCGAATGAATCCTATCAAATTCCTTCTGGAGAAAGCCGTCCTTACGGATAGACTAGCACGCTGGCAAAGTTTTCTCTCTCAGTTCGACATCACCTACATCCAACAAAAGGCGATTAAAGGCTATGCCATAGCCGAGCATCTTGCTCACCATCCTCTTCCCAAGTTCGATCCCGTCCAATCAGAGTTTCCAGATGAGGAACTAATGTCCGTCAACCAATTAGATGAGCCAATGTGGACACTATATTTTGATGGAGCTCTGAATTCTCAAGGGAGAGGAATCGGCATCGCCCTCCTGTCGCCTGAAGGCCTCACATTCCCATTGGCATACCAGCTCAAATTTCCAGTTACCAACAATATAGCCGAATATGAAGCTCTTCTAGCTGGCCTAGAACTCGCTCATTCTTTTCGTATCACTGAGTTGCGAGTCGTAGGTGATAGTCAACTCATCCTTCGCCAGGTGCTCACTAAATATCGCACTCGCGATCCCAAACTCAAGCCATACCAAGAACTCACTGCTGCCTTTGCCAAACTGTTCGCCAAACTGATCTTTGTTCATGTCCCTCGTCATCAGAATATTCTCGCTGATGCCCTCGCCTCTTTGGCATCATCCATAAGATTCCCTCTAGGAAGATGGTTTAAGTCCATTTCCATCTACAAACTTCACGCCCCTGCGATCGATGATGCTTCCTACGTAAACATCAAAGACAGGATAGCAAGGAAGATCCTGCAGGAAGATATCCTTGAGAAGAGGGAGATCATGTTGGCAGAGGTTGAAGAAGAACTGGCTGATGAAGAGAAACCATGGTTCTATGAAATCGTCAAATACTGCCAAGATCAGTCTTATCCTGAAGGGGCCACCACAGAGGACAAGAAAGCCATAAGAAGGGTGGCTCAGAAATATACTTTGGTTGGAGGTCTACTCTATAGGAGGAGCCTTACTGGTATTCTGTTAAGATGTCTTGGTGACGATGAGGTTTGGAAATGTGTAGAGGAGACGCACTCGGGTGTGTGCGGTGGCCACGTGAATAGTCAGATGCTCGCCAAGAAGATCATTCGGCAAGGCTTTTACTGGCCCACTATGGAAGAGGATTGTGCTGTCTATGTCCGTAGGTGTGTCAAGTGTCAACTTCACGCCGATAAAATCCATTCACCATCTTCCTCACTTCACCCAATATCCTCCCCGTGGCCTTTCTCCATGTGGGCATTCGACATCATTGGTCCCCTAGGTGATCCCAATTCCCTCACCAAGCAGAAATCTTTCATCCTTACTGCGACGGAATACTTCACCAAATGGGCCGAAGCCGAAGCTTACACGGAAATCAAGGCATCAACAGTCTGCAAATTCATCATGAAGAACATCCTCGCCAGATTCGGCGTCCCAAGCACGATCGTCACCGACAATGGGCCACAATTCATTTCTCAGGACCTACAGGACCTCTGCAAAAGGTACGCAATTGCATTGCATCATTCATCGCCTTATTACCCACAAGGTAACGGCCAAGCGGAGGCCACCAATAAAACATTGCTCAAAATCATCAAAAAAACCTGCGAGTCTAGTAAGTTTTCAGACTGGCCAGAAAAACTTATCGAAGCCCTATGGGCCTATCGCACTTCAATCCGTACCCCCACCGGGCAGACTCCATTTGCCCTTACTTATGGTATGGAAGCGGTAGTCCCGTACGAGACTCTGATCCCTTCTCTCAGGGTACAATTGGATGAGGAATTTCCCCTCGACGATCGTCGTAATTCACTCCTCGCCCAGTTGGAACTCTTGGATGAGAAGCGGCTGGCCGCCGCCGAACACGCGCGTGTGTATCAAAATAGACTCGCTCGCTTTTACCAAAAGAAAGTCGTTGAGAGAAAATTCAAAGTCGGTGAGATGGTCGTAAAAAGAATTTTTGTCAAACCTGGAGGTCCGCGTTCTAAGCTCCAACCCAATTGGGAAGGACCATTTGTAATTCAAGCCGCGTACCCTGGCAACGCCTACAAGCTAGTCAACGCCGAAGGGACCGAGTTATCCCACCCTTGGAATGGGCTTTATCTTAAGAAATACTACCCTTAGCACAAAACAAAAAAAATGATGAAAAGATAAAAAACATCAAAAAACAAAGAAATATTGAAAACCACTAAAAATATGGAAAATTCAAAATGCCGATGCCTGGCAATCACTATGTAGTTAAGTCCCTGCATCTAACCTTCATGTTAGGATAGGGCCCATTAAGGCTTGGTAGGCACCGGTCTTGGTTTGCCAGAACCGTGGAGATCCCTGTCCGGCCACGTCGGCCTATGCTCGCTCGAAGGAAGCTAACATGTGCTCACTTATGTATTTTATTCAAAAAAGTCGGTAGCATCACCTACGGTGGGGCCCCACCCAGAAGATCTCCGGAAGCTGTAATCTTTATTCTTTTCTCTTCGACCAAATGAGACAGTCGGCGCCCTTAAAACGCTGAGCATGAGAAACCGAAACTCAAACCCCAAAGGCAAGAGTAGGATCCATTTCCTCGAGCATCGATCAGAGCACGAGAAGAGGGCAGTGTCCCCGCAGGCATACGAAAAGGGAGCCCACAAACGTCAAACGACTATATCTCCCTCACAAAAAGAAATACAAAATCAAAATCAAGAAAGCCTGGTCGTGACCGTGCCTGTTGCGATAAACGGAACCCCTCAAAGCAAAAGTCTGAATCCACAAAAGGGGCCGTGGAATGTAAATGCTCGAGATTTGGTCCGAAGTTGTCCGAAAGGAAAGAGTTAATGGGCCCTTATTCGCTCGCCGGGTTAACGGCTTTTGCCGGTCCTCTCAGGAGGTTTATCCCCTACACTCTTCCTTCTCCCTCTAAAGATGAAGGTTCGATGGAGTTTCTGAAGGGTGAAAACTGCCTAGGGTCTGCGACCTTATTTTAATATACACATTTGGTTGCCTACTTTGAAAAGCAAAAGCTATCGCTGCGAAGGAGTCTCTGTGTTTCTGGCTGGTCAAGACCCCTGTTTACCGCCTTGATGTCTTCTTGTTTAACCTCGGGCTTAGGCCAATGCAAGCGCGTCACCTATGGGTGCGACGGCGTCTGATTCCGGGTCAGCGTCGCGCGGTTGGTCGTTAGGGTTCCAGGGTGTTCCATCATATACCATCTAGAGTTGTGAGGAAACAGACCCGGGTCGGGCAAATCTCTTACCTCAAACACCTTTTGGGTGAATCCCTGTGGTCGGAAGCAACTGGGAGCCTAAGCATGGCATGACGGTATTGTCATCAGGGTAAGTCTTAGCCGGCGGGATCATCATTCGAGGGGTCTAGAGGCCCAAATCAACCTAGATGTGCACTTAGGATACCTGGGAGGTTAGTAAGAAACCCCTGTTCTCACGTAGGTTAGGTGCCATTTGGGTGCTTGCCGGGCGTTAGCAACAAAAAAAATTGAAATGATAAAAATAACAAAAAAGAAAAAAAGAAAATGTACATATTTGCAAACAAAAAAATCTTTTTTATGATAAAATAAAAAAAATGCCAAATATAAAAAAGAAAACAAATCAATTTTGCATGATTGCATTTGCGTGCAGCATCTCACTTTTAATACCGCTTGCATTCGTGTGCTTGCCTGTCGCATTTATCATCACCGCATCTTTCCCTTGCCTTCGTTAAATAAAGGCTTGGCCCCTTGACCAGTTATCAAGGACAGTCACAGTGACCATTTGCTTATTGAGCAAGGGGCCAAGTCAGAACAGAAATTCTGATTTGTTTGTTTCAGTGATGTGTGCAGGGATTCAGGCAACAGAAGCAAAGGTGAAAAACAAACAAACCGAACCTTGTATTTTATTCCAAAAAACCAAAAAAATTACATCAAGTTCCGCCCTCTCTCTCCGCATTACTCGTCCCACTACTCTCCGGGCAAAACGCTCTCAAAGGTGCTACCCAACTACGAAAAGCGGTACTCCTACCGCTCTGTACTCCCCTTCCTATTCCCACATCCCGGCGTTGATCCACGGAAGCAGCAGAGAAGCTACCAACACGAAAGCCGCGCTCTCGTGCTCTTCGGTAGCGCTCCTCACCATCTCTCAGCCACTGTTCAGCAAGACCAAGGCTGATTCGAAGTTCGAATAGTTGGGCCTCCATGGCCCTTCGTTCCTCCCTTTCAGTCAATCTGTTGGCTCTTTCTCTCTCTGCGTCTCTTTCTCTCTCTGCCCGTTCTCTCTCACGGTCTTCCCTCTCCAACTGGAGAGTGATCCTCAGTTCCATAGCATCCCTGGAAGAGTCGTCATCAGGATGACGCCGCAGTTCCCTCTCCAGTTCTGCTATCCTAGCCTCCTTCTGCGCAGCTTGGGCAAGCGCTTCTTCCGTCTCCTTTTCCTGCCGAGTGTACCATCTCAGATACGCGATAAGGCGTAAACAAGGAAAACTCAACACTGAAACTTTTACCTGTATACAGAGCATCCCTTCTGCCTCCGCAGCACGCTGCGTGGCGTGAGCAAGTTGCTCATGAAGCAAGTCAAGTTCTGAGGTGGGAATCCACAAGCTGGAAGAGGCACCACCTACTCCCATCGCTGGGGAAGCCGCGCCAATCTGGGCATGCTACGACCGCGTGAATTAGCAGCCAACATCTGGAATCTGGGGTTTTAATTAGGAACGACATGTACACCTACCAAGGCGCTCGTAGCTCCGCGGGCATCGCCCAACTGTTGCTCCATCTCTGCCAAGCGAGTTCGTAAATTCGCTATCATGGCATCCCGGACATCCTGCAGCCATACGAGTCAGCATTTCCACCAGAAAACCAAAAAAGGGAGAAAGAAGAAAAGAGAAAAAGGGGAAACCTACCTCCACAAGTCCCCGGGGTTGGAGCCGCTCTGCGTACTTTGTCCTATATAGACGCAAGTAGTCCTCGCTATCCCGCGCATGCGATTCTACAATCGTGCCACCCCGTTGCCAGTCTTCATACTGTTCAGGGAACCGCACGCGCCAGTCAATGCAGGTCGCCGGTCCCCGCGTCTTTCTCCCGACACGAGGTGGCGCAGCTGAATCCACCCATTCTTGAGCCAGTCCTAAAGTCCTCATAACTAATCGTAGCCGAAGCGGCTCGATTTCATTCAGGCAGTGCATCCACAGTTCCCGTCCGAACCGGGCACGACTTGCTAGAACCCACGGCTGGTCGGCATCGACCATGTCTGAGTAGGGTCTCCAGTTTACCATCGCTGCAGGGAACTCCTGTAGCTCCCGCCTTAGCACCATCAGTTGGTAGGTTAGGGGTGCCGCACTCATGATGGGTTCCCACCGCCTGGCTAGCGGCACCATCGCGGGTCGCCAATGCCGAGCTCTCCCCATGGGAGGTAATAATAGCTCCACAGCTGCTCGGCACAGGTCATCAGTACCTTGCAAAAACACAAAAAAAATACAAAACAAGCAAAACCAAAAATACCTGGATGAATGGTGTGAAACCACTCACAGTCATCTCACGGTCCGCTTCTTGGAATAGGCCTGCAAACAAGTGTGCCAGCATGGCGGCTCCCCAGGCATAGTACCCTACTCTTTCAAGGTCTGACAGCAGCTCCAGGAAGCAACATTGGATACCGTCCCCTTTCGAGCTCAGTACCAATCTCCCCAAAAGGAAGAGGAGAAATCTCCTCAAATCTATGTTGCATCTTTCCCAGTTGCCGAAGTCTGTGCAGTACACGGCACGGCATCCTATCTCCATCCTTTCCATGAACTCTTCCGAGGATTCATCGTCCCGCCGACGAGTGTCGGTGAGCCCTAATGCATCCATGAGGGACGCCCTAGCTACCGACCTATTTTTCCGACCATCTAGGTCCAAACCCAGTAGCTTCTGAGCACCTTCTCGGTAGTCCGCATAAGTGACTCCGGTCACTGCCTCGCCATCCACCTTGAGGCTTGTGATCCGGACCACATCCTCCAAGCTGGGCACCATGTGCCCCCAGGGCATCAGGAATGCCCGGCTCACTGGGTCCCATCTCTCACACAAGGCTTGGATCAGACCAGGTCGAGCTTGATCGGCTCGATCCGAAGGAAGGTACCAAATCCCATCACGTCTAGCCTCGCCTTCTGAAAATCTGGGAGGCCCCTGTACGCTGCTACTACCAACTCCCATGAGATTTGTGATTTCATCACAACCTACACATACAAGGAATGGAGGTGAGGTTTGGTCAGAAGAAAGGAAGAAAGAATGAGAAAAGGGCAGGAAAGCTCAGCTTACGAGTTGTGATTGGGCCCTTTCGCTGAAGTGCCCTTCGAGGTCCGAAAGCCTCCTGGAACTACTACCACTGGACCTGCTTCTCTTCGAGGAATGGGAAGATTCGCCCTCCATCCAACTCTCAGAATTTTGAACTCCTCCTCTCCCGTGAAAACTTCTGCTCCTCGAGTTAGCTCTCGATATACCTGGGAAGATAAAAGGGACAAGAATTTATAGAAATGGAAGGAGTGCGGGCCAAGATTGCCTCCATCACCTTTAATGATAGCCCTCGCGATGAGGCACCTACCATGCGGTCCCGTGTGTCACTTCACCGCTCGCACAGGGTGATTGATTGGACGAAGAATATGATGACTACCCCTATGTTGTCTAGGGATACCCTATCATGTTTTGAAGGACGTCCGCAAAATTTGACACACATCGGAAGGCTAGGGCCGTCATTATTGACTTCGACGGCAGATTCCCGTGGAAAATGGTCACAACAAGACGCGATTCTCCGCTTGGGGTGGAGTCTCGGCAGACTCATCACATGGGAACAGTGCAAAGGAGAAGAAGTGTAGCGAAGAAGGAATGCACAAGAGAACAAACAAGCAGCAGAAAATCAAATCACTCCATTCATTATTCTACATAAGCTGTCATAAACATCACAATCATAGAGAGCTGGCGGGTCCACTAGCTCGCCAACTCTTGCCATTATTTTCATGCTCGTCCCTCTAGGCGTCCCTCTCCTCTCCCCTGAGGTGAGGGTCCCTCAGAAGCCTCTGGGATCCCCGTGCAGTAGCACCCGCCTCGCCTCGTGGCGCCGGCTCCACAGCAATGACTCGCTGCTCCTCCCCTGGCGTGGCGAAGAAGCCACTAGCGGCAAAGCGACCAGACTGGCGGAGTCGCTCCCCGAACTCTCGCGCTCTCTCGTAGCGCGTCTCCATCCCTCCTAGCCTCTGCACGACGGCCTGAAGGCCCAGCTGGAGCTCCCTCACTTGGGCCTCCAAGGCCCTCCTCTCGGTCTGATCCCGCTGTCGCTCGGACCTTCTCTCGGCTTTCTCTCTCTCTGCCTCTCTCCTCATCATCTGCAGAAGAACCCTTAACTCCAGGATGTCTGGAGAAGGTCTCTCCTCACCGCGATGTCGCAGCTCTGCTATAGTCGCCACCCAGGCATCACGCTCCTCTTCCGCCCGGGTCGCGCGGGCCACCACACCGGCAAGTTGCTCCCGGAGGGAGGCAATCTCGAGAAAAGGGGCCGAGGAACTGGAAGATGCGCCACCAATCATCCCCGCCGTCGCCGTCTGCTGGGCACGCTGGAACAAAATAAACAATGGCCGTCAGTGAAACTCCAAATCTAAAGATAAAAGTGCGGCACGTAACTTACTAGGAGCGACAGCTCATGTTGAGCGACGGCCAGCTGCCGCCTAACCTCTGACAGTTGGGCGCGCGAGCCGCCGATGCCACGCGTGTCCCCAGCTTGGGGAAGCCCCGCATAACTCTCTCTCTGCCGCCGCAGGAAGTCGGCGCTGTCCTGCACCAATACACTCCCTTGCTGTCCAGGGAGACGTACGTGCCAGTCCTCGAGCCTCGCCTTGCCGCGACTCTCCCTCCTGACGCGGCTCGGCTCGTCCGCACTCGCCCACTCATCGGCCAGGCCCAAGGTCCTCGCCATGTCCTGCACCAAGAAAGAAGGGCCTCGCATCATAACAAAGAACGCGTCCCCTGTCTAGGACGCGCCCATCATTTAAGTGCAACACTCGCCGAACCCTTTCCCCCCTCGCACGGCTTGCTTCAAAACCCAAAATGGATCAAAGAGGGGGAAAACCAAGCACTCACCGAGCCGTGTTCACCTCCTTCCGCGCCATTGGGCCCCTCGGGTCCCTCGGGGGCCCGAAGCGGCCCTTCCTCCTCCATGGACGCCGTTCCGTGTTCTTGTGTGTCCCTCCTCGGGCGAGGAGTTCCTCGTCCCTCTCCACCCTCACCATGGTCGGGCCCACCGAACTCCATCGATCAAAAGAGGAGGAAGACGAAAAGGAGGCAAGCGAGTTTCGGCGGAAGGCGGGCTCGTTTGCGGGTAAGGCACGGGAGAAGAAAGGCCACCCGACGCTTTAAATTTGAATTCAAGGATTAAGACGCGTCCTCGCGCTTGGACGCGCCCAAAAAAGGGGGAGAAAGGAAACAGAATCCCCCCGTGCAAAGCGTAGTTCCCCGCTGTTCAGGGCAAGGTCTCGTGGAGCGTGCCTCGAAGGACAACTCAGTGCAAAGAAGAAAATGTGGGAGAGAGAAATATACACACAACACAAGAAAGCCATTTTCATTTCATATAATAGCCGAAAGTACATCATGCAGTAAGGAGGGTGGAGTGTACAAGCAACTCTCTAACTCTCACCATCACCCTCCTGGTCATCTCTCTCCTCCCTCCTCTGACGGGGATCCCTAGGGGGCCTCTGCGATCTCTGCGAACCCTGAGAAGCCGTGCTCGCCTCTCCAGGTGGCACCATGGCAGCCTCCAAGGTGAGGCGACGCTGCTCGGCCAAAGAAACTAGAAAGCTGCCCACAGAAAAGGAACCGGACTAACGAAGTCGTGCCCCACGCTCCTTTGCCCTCTGATACCGCTCCTCACTCTCCCGAAGTCTCCCCTCCGCCGTGCCAAGACTCAGCCGGAGCTCCGACACCTGGGCCACCAGAGCTCTCCTCTCGTGCCAATCTCGATATCGCTCTGCCATCCTGTACTCTCTTTCTTTCTCTATGGTCTCCCTATCCCTCTCCCTCTCTCTCTCTAGGGTCTCCCTATCCCTCTCTCTCTCTCCACGCTCTCCCTCTCTCTCTCTAGGGTCTCCCTATCCCTCTCCCTCTCTCTCTCCACGCTCTCCCTATCCCTCTCCCTCTCCTCTCTCTCCCTCATCGCCTCTCTCCTCGACAGCTCGAGGGCGGTCCGCAGATCCACTACGTCGCGAGGAAGCTCCTCAGCCTCCCGTCGCCGCTCCTCCTCTAGCTCTGCAATCCGGGCGTCACGCTCTGCCACCCAGGCATCACGCTCCTGCTCAGCACGAACAGCACGGGCCAGGGCCTCCCGAATCTCGGCCACCTGTCAAAGCACGCATGCACCGTAAGAGAACAGTGATAGAAGGAAAGCAGCTAGAAGAGGGTCAGGGCCAAGCAAGCACTCACTCGAGCCTCGCGGTCACGCTCGGCCTCCTCAGCCCGAGCCACCGCATACGCCAGCTGCTCCTGGAGGGCAGAAACCTCCGGAGGAGGGCCCCGCGAACTGGAACCCGCTCCACCAGCCGTCCCGGCTGCCGCTGTCTGGTGGGCCCGCTGAAACACGGGGCAAACGTCAGTCAAAGGCTAAGCATCAAAAATCCAGGTCACAAAAAAAATACATTGCATAGACTCACCAGGATCTCCAACTCCTGTCGGATGGCCACCAACTGCCGCCTGGCATCCGCCAACTGGGCCCGCAGGTCGGCGATCATGTTGTCACGAGCATCCTGCATTGCACATAAGTTAGTGCCACATGCATATACATAGAAGGGTGAAGCAGTTTTCATCACACTTACCCCTGCCATACCACCAAGGGAGAGGCGGTCCCCGTACGTAGCTCGATACCGTCTCATGTAGTCTGTGCTGTCCTGTACATGGGACACCACTGGGACCCCGCCCTGCTGCCAGTCCTGGTACTGTGCTGGGAAGCGCGTACGCCAGTCCACAATCTTCGCCTTCCCCTTGGTCTTCCGCCCGATGCGGGCCGGCTCATCTACATCAACCCACTCCTGGGCTAGCCCCAACGTCCTCATAACCAGCCTCAGCCGAAGCGGCTCGATCTCGTTCAGGCAATGGACCCACACGTCCCGCTACAACCCAAGGCTGGCCAGCGTCGCCCATGCCCAGGTAGGGTCTCCACACCACCTGCATCACCATACATACATCATGTTAGTTACCATTCAGTCACATGCATAAACACAAAAAAAATCATACGCATCATACCATGGCCTCGGGATACTCGCTCAGTTCCCGACGAAGTGACGCCAGCTGGTAGCCGTGGGGTGCTGCAACCACGACCGGCCTCCACTGTCGCGCTAGAGGCACGGCCCTCCTGTTCCCATGCCTAGCCCTCCCCATCGGGAAATAGTAATAGCTCCACACCTGCATCCATCATACATCATTAGTACAATAATTGCATATTTAACTATGGGAATGCATAAATAAAATGTTTACCTGGAGAAAAGGTGCGAAGCCACTGACTGTCGTCTCCTTCTCCGAAGTCTGGGAGAGATCAGCAATCAAATGGGCAAGCAGAGCCGCCCCCCACGCGTAGTGCCCCACTCTGTCAAGGTCCGCCAGGATCCCGAGGAAGCGGCAGTGGATGCCATCCCCCTTCGTCCCCAGCAGAAGGCGGCCCAGGAAGAAGAAAAGAAACCTCCGGAGGTCTAGATCCACCAGCTCCCGCTCGCTCGGGTCCTGGGTGAAAGCTGCACGGGCATCTCCCTCCAGTCGTGCCAGAAACTCCGCTCCAGTCTCGCTAACCCGCTGGCGCGGGTCGACGAATCCGAGCGCCTCCATGATCTCCACTCGGCCAACTACCCTGCTGTCTCTATCAGTCACGCTCGTCTCTAACCACAGCAGGTCCAGGGCACTCTCTCGGTAGTCGGGGTAGGTGACCCCACTCACCGCCTCTCCGTCCACCCGTAGCCCGGTGATCCGAGCCACGTCCTCCAGTGACGGCACCATGTGCCCCCAGGGCATCAGAAACGCCCGGCTCGGCGCGTGCCACCGCTCCCTCAATGCCTGGATAAGAGGAAGGTCGAGCCGAAAGGGCTCGATCCTAAGGAAAACTCCAAAGCCCATGGCGTCCACACGCGCCCTCTGAAAGTCTGGCAGCCCACGGTATGCTGCCACCACTAGGGACCAGCTGATCCGGCCCTTCATCACGCCCTGCACACCACAAAACCAACAAAGAACACATCAGCATTATGAATAGTAATAAACAATAACACTGTAAATACTACTTATTTATTTTATTTTATTTTATTTTTATTTTTAAAAATATTTATGTTTTTTTAGAGGCGTCCAACACCTTGGACGCCTCCATTACATTTTCTTTTTTTTTTAATTTTAGAAAAACCCAAAAAACCAAAACCAAAATAAATAAAAAAATATATAGACGCCTCCTTATTTTTAATTCTATTTTTCTTATTTACGTATAAAAAAAAGAAAAAAGAAAAAAAGATAATGTGGAGGCGTCCAGGCCCCTGGACGCCTCCTTCCCTCACTCACCGGCCCTCACCACACAGCCTCTCGTACGCCTATCTAGCCTATTAAACCAACAGATTGAAGTTCCGAGAGGCTTACCGGGTCGTGATCGTCCTCCCCCGCATCGCCAGCGTCTACTGCAGCCTCTACGGCCAAAGGAGGAGCCTCCTCCTCCGCGGCAATCTCCTCCGCCGCAGCAGCCTCCTCGGCATCGTCTCTCAGCCTCCTCGGACGACGAGCCCGTCGTTTGCGCTTCTCTCCACCCCGGCTCGGGCCTCCTTGCTCCATTGGGACTAAGAATGGGTCGTCTGGAGTGGCTGGACGGTCAGGATGAACAGTGTAAGTGAGTAGGGGGGGAGCCCCCCCTATATATAGATTTACCTTTCATTGGGGCGTCCAGGCGCCTGGACGCCCCCACACTTTTCTTTTTTTCAAAAAATTCAAAAAAAGTAGGGGCGTCCAGGCGCCTGGACGCCCCCAAAAATAAAAAAAATAAAAATTTCAAAAAATCAAAATTAGGGGCGTCCAGGACCCTGGACGCCCCCAAAAAAGAAAATGACAAAAAAATGAAAATAAAAAATTAGGGGCGTCCAGGACCCTGGACGCCCCCATGATAAAAAATTTTCAAAAAATATATATATATGTATATAAAAAAAGCATCTTAGATAAGTGTATATATAATCAAACCAAAATAAAAATACAAGAAAAATGAAAATCAAAAAAATAATTAAGTGGACAGGGGCCCAAAACATCCAAATGCCAGATTTTATTCCATCAGAAAGCAGAATGAGCTACATCAGGGGTTTAGGCGCCTTAGGCCTTAACTTCCCCAGTTCGGTTACATAAGCCCTCCACAGCTCGCATTCTTCCCCCACGTGCGCTAAGGCCTTTCCCGCAACACTTGTCTTCCAGGGAGCTTTAATGGCTTTCGCTTCCCTCGCATCCGCTTCAGTGCCCAACTCCCTCTTCTTCAAAGGAACAATGCCAGTCGGTAGTGGGAACGAATGCGTGGAATGCCGACCTGGAGGCAGCATCGATGCGCGTTATAAAGGACAAACTCGGTCGCGCCAATCAGTTGAAGATCAACTTCGGGAGAAGGCCTCATGAGGAGATCAAGCGAAAGCAAACATGCCGGTGCGCAAGTAAAGAAGCCTTGTGTCACGGTGCGGAAGTGAGACCGCCAGTCTTCACGTTTCTTCAGCCACGGAACACGGTTCGCTACAGTGCCACCAAAGCCTAACACGTCGGCTATGTGGTGAAGCGGGCTTTGTTGGAAAAGCTTCGAAGCCGTCGGCATTCCCTCGCGGTGGTCGAATTTGAAATGCAAATCAAGCCAGCAATTCAAGACAAGTGCACAACCAAAAGGAGGCTTACCCATGCTCGAGGCAGTAAGGCCGCTGTAAAGATAGGCAAGGACGGCGGGTCCCACCCTCTTTCCACGCCAGATCCCGCAGATAGCACTCAGCTGGTCTTCCTCCACCATGTTGTCGGTATAAGAAAACAAGAGAGCACCCGCCAGACAAATGGTGAACCCCTTCATGATTCCCTCCAAATAGTCATCGTCTGGTGACCCTCTCAGGGCGTCCATGACCCACTCCGCGAGCTTTTGGAGATCGATCCCCTTTTGAGTACGGACCTTTCGGGCTGCGTCGGGTGGCATGAAGCTTCCAAGGACGCTTTCAGAAGTCCCCCGTGTCAGCATCCGCATAGCCTTCACCTTCCCGTCACTCTTGAATTTCTTCAATCCGAGCAGAAGTTCCACCTCCTCGAGGAGGATGGTCACCTCGAAGGTCGGGAAGATAAAAGTGTGGGTCTGGGGATGCCAGATCTCCACTAGTGCGCCCATAGCCGCCCAGTCCATACGAACCTTCTCATAGTGTTTGGCGTGAATAAGGAGCCCCTGCAGATGCCACTTCGAGAGTATGGCCCTCATGCCGATGGAGATGTTGGAAGTTAGCTTTGAAAGCCATGGCAGTTTGGAAAACTTCCTCGGGCCTGGGAAGAGTGGATATGGCTGGAAGAGAAAGGAAAGAAGAAGAAATGAAGGAAGTAAGAAGAAGGTTCACGTGGAGAAATTTGAAATGAATCAGCTTACCATATGCGACATGATCGTCCCACTCAAATGACCCTCGAGGTCGGAGAGTCGCCTGATCTCGCTGCTAGGCCTGCTCCTCTTCATAACGCGGGAAGACTCTCCTTCCATCCTGAAAATCTCTAGATTCTCCTCTCTTTCCTCTCCTGAGCTTCCAAAACCCACCTTGGTGCTTTTGAATGAACTAGCCTAAGGGGAGTTCTTATAGGAAGGGAAGATCGCTACAGGACGGAACATGTCACATCAGTGGTCATTGTCAAGATTTTGTCTGGATCTCCTTTGAACTGTGGTGCGATTCTGCTATGATTCTGCTACTTTCTGATGTTGCTAACCTTTGCTGGCCTGTGCAGGTTTTACTAACGGAGGTCTTTGTCCTATCTCCTGTCCCACCTTTCAATGGTTGGTCCCACCATGTCGTGCATCGTAGTATATGATACCTACGCTACTAGAACATGTCAAGGACCTTGCGGCCCGAACGAATCTGGGATTTGAGTTCCCCTTCAACAAAAACGGTGATGATCTCGGAAGAATTTGGGTTGTACGGATAGGCCGTTAATTTGTGGTAGCATGGGGACGACGGTTCCATTCAGTGAGTTGGTGCGCGGATAAACGGGCCCCAGCCCAGTATCAGCTCACCGGATCGGTATCCTGACCCGTTCTTAACAAGTTGACAATATTATCCTTGGCTATTTTCTATTTTAGTTTGTTTTAAATTTTTATTTTAACCCAGCATGCATTCATATAGGACTTTGATTTATTGCGGAAGATCATTCAAGTGATTCGATTGTGAAAGCCGTTGTGTTTCAATTCCTACAAATATGAGATATTTCATTCCAAATAAAATACTGAGTTTCCTTGAAACGGCCCTACGCTGCTCTTCCAAAGGAGACCCTTGTTTGGACAGACCCTCAGATATTCCTTTACTTTTTACCTTGCTTGACCCACCTTGGCCGCAGCACTTCCACGTTGGCTGGTAACCGCTCCCCAAAGGTGAAACCTGCAGGTTTATGACCCAGGTACTTCCACACCGAGAAGTTGGTCTCTTTTTGTTTCGTGCCTGAGCGCACATCTCGCCCTCCCTTATTTGACCTCCGTCCAAGCAATCGTCAATATTTGAAAGACCTTCTTCAAGGTCGCCTCATTGAAACTTCAGGAAAGATTCCAGACAGTAACGTCAAAAGCGTGTCTCATCACACCTTGGCATCAACTTATCAGTCCGCTCCCACTTCATTTCACTCCACTTCGATACCATTCCACTACGTGTCGCTCCCTTGCAAAGCAGACGCCAAGGCGGGGCAGCTGTAGACACGCCATTCTTGACGTCTCCTGAGAAAGTCTCATATTACTATACAACGCCCCGCGACGGCTTACGCATTTCGAATCTCTTAAATACTTCTTTTTCTTGGGTCTTCTTCTGCCTTTTCCGGCATCCGGAATCGTCTCGTCACGGCATTCGGACGGCATCAACACAAGTCAGACGCATCAGGAGGTTCCGAATCAAGAAGGGTGTCTGCCGGGCGGCCGCCAACGCCTGAACTGAGGACCCAGGTGGGTCTTAATGAGGGCGTCCAGCCCCCTGGACGCCCCCATTCTTTTAATATATTTTATATATTTTTCAAAGCCCAAAAATAAATAAAAAATATATATTAATGGAGGCGTCCAGGTCCTGGACGCCTCCATAAAAACAAATATAAAAAAATGTGTGTAAAATGCCAGTTGGCATAAAAGACAAAACATAAATAAAAAAATATATATTAATGGAGGCGTCCAGGCCCCTGGACGCCTCCATAAAAACAAGTAT
The DNA here is from genome assembly GCA_022559845.1 of Amorphophallus konjac. Lineage (NCBI taxonomy): Eukaryota > Viridiplantae > Streptophyta > Magnoliopsida > Alismatales > Araceae > Amorphophallus > Amorphophallus konjac. The sequence continues at coordinate 170,716,118 of CM040124.1, read as the reverse complement.
AAAAAATGTAAATGCCAGCTTTGGCATAAAACAAAACAAAATAATAAAAAAATAATATATTTATGGAGGCGTCCAGGCCCCTGGACGCCTCCATCAACTCCCTCACGGGCGCCGGCCACCGAACGACGGTTTGTCGTGTGTGAAAAAATCCAAATTATGGAGACGTCCAGACAACTGGACGCGCCCATTTCTGAATCACGAGGCGCCGCTCACAAAACCACGCGTTGTGCCAAACCGCGTGCGGCCGTCGGCGGTGTTCGGTGGACCTGTTGGAGGCGTCCGGGGCCCTGGACGCCCCCACAAAAATATTCCAAAAAAATAAATAAAAATAGAATAAAATATTAGTTTGGCCCTGATGGAGGTGTCCAGGGTCCTGGACGCCTCCACCCTCCGGAGCCCTATAAATAGAGGCCCACCCCCTCAGTTCTGGAGGAGCTTCGAAGAGATCCGATAGGCTGCCGGAGCCCAGAGGCTACCGGAGTCATTTCTAACCCGTGGGGTCTTTTGTAGGTGGAGGTTCTGCCGGCTTCTCGGGTGCCCACGCTCGCGAGAGGAAGGTCGTCTTCATCCACCGCGCTTCCACGTCGTCCCTACGCTGCCGGAGCTCCGCCGGATTTCACCCTCGGCTCATCCAATAAGCTTTTTCTTCCCTTTTTCTCCATAGTTCTTTACATTCATCATACTGCATCCTCTATCTCCCTACATAAGGGCGCCGTCTCTTGCATACTTCTTGCATTCATCGTCACATTTTCCTCCTACTCGAGTCCGAGAGGGGTTTAAAACCACACCAACCAGGTGTGTGTCAGGTCACGATCTCGTTACTTTTATTGCAAGGAATTGTTACTACACTGCCATTTTCTAATTCCGTTCGTTTATTGTCTACTGTTTTGCAAGGGTAACCAAGGAAAGCCCTCTCCGTCGGCCGGCCGAAGGGGGAGGAAGAAGCAACCCGCCATCTCCCGCTCTAGAGGTAGGTGCGATCACTTTCTTTATTTTGGGGTCTTTTGGCCCCTAGCGATCACATCTTGTTTTCGAGGCCGCGGCGAGTCACTTCGCCAATGGCCGTTTAAATTCTCGTTGTTATATTCTCTTTATATTCTGTTACATTCTGCTCATATTCTCGAGGCCGCGGCGAGTCACTTCCCCAATGGCCGTTTAAATTTCCGTTCTTACATGTTATATTCTTATCTATTCATATTCTCGAGGCCGCGGCGAGTCACTTCCCCAATGGCCGTTTCAATTCTTGCTATTTAATTTCTGCACCATTCCCGTCCCCCCGAGGTCGCGGCGAGTCACTTCCCGCTATGGCCGTTTAACCCCCATATCTTGCTATATTACATTTGTCCCGCTCGCCCCGCCGGAGCAATCTCCCGTGGTGGCCCCTTCTTTCTTCTCTTATCTCTGTGTTGCAGTAAACAAAAGAGGAGCCCGCGCGCTCCGCGTCCTCTCCGCTCCTCGAACCGCGTGACGTCGCTCACAATGACATGTTTTCAAATCATAGTCTTTTAAATTCTTTATACTATCAGCAGAGACTCTGACGCATCAGACTTAGACCGTCACATTACTGTAACGGCCTTACGATAAGCCGTCACACTCTCTGTTGTATTTAGATTACTCTGTTGTCTCTGACGGACCATCTAAGGAGCGTTACATTACTGTAACGACCCCTCGATAGACCGTCACAATCACTGTGACGCACCCATTCTAGACCGTCAGGGTAACTGTAGACAAAAGGGCAAACTAGTTAATTTAACTAATAAATAAGCCTAGTTATCTAAGTTTTGACCTGGTTTCATATCTTTAAGATTATTTACTGGTTCATGATAGAAATTGCATAATTTAGGTATCTTAAGTTATTTTAAGTTATGTTAATTTCATGTGCCAAAATTCTATAATTTTATATCTAAATCATGATTTTCCAAAAGATGTATTGACGGAGTTTTATCATGATTTCCTATTGTTACACATCCTCTCTATCAATAGAGTCAGTTCTTTAAGTACATGGCACATACTCCGGTATGTTGTCCATTAGTTCACTTTGCACTATAGGAACATTATTCATGGACATGAAGACCTCTCTATTGGATATTCCTTCTAATGGACTAGGAAATCTTGTTGCAAGGCCTCCGTAATTCTCCACGAGCCTGGGATTCCCACTAGGACGCCGAGTTGGTTGTACCATTAAAACCCAATTGATTAGATTACACTATCATGATTTCTGGTTATCAGTAGTGTAACGGATCTATATTGGACCGTCAGGCACATGTAACGGCCCAATATACGACCGTCACATTCAACTAAGTCGATTTCTTGGTTCTGGATTCAGACTCCAATACTGGAGCGTCACATCATGTAACGGCTCAGTACACGACCGTCACACTGCTTGAGTATTTTAACCCAAAGTTTGACCAAGGGTTGATATTCCAAGATTTCTAGATGGACTCTTGATGATCTAGAACTTATCATATTGATCAAGAAACCTAATATAATGAATGAAAGATAAAGAATGTACCGTTATGCGGCCGATTTATTTCTATAAGCATAACATAGTATAAGTCATTCTTGATTTCTCATGATTCTTATTAAAGCATTCATTCATTGAATTATTGTTATCAAGAGCTTGTTGGAATTGTACATTCATGGCCATACTTTATTGTTACATGCATGGAAAAAGCTTGATTTATACTTGAAGATGCGATCGAGCACTGATTGTGTTCAAGGGCTCTATGCTAGTCCCCTCGACTGATTGTCAGAAACATACTATTATAAACAATGGGGTATGATGCTACTGCCGTCGCATTGCGCTGGGAGTAATTTCTTTATAAATAAGTGAAAATCCACAAATACGATACAGCACGACATGACTTTCTAGTACATGACTTTCTTGATATTCCACAGAAATTCACGAAGTACTTGCTCATAAGCAAAAGATACTGGAGTGATGATTATGTGGCTTGCTAGTACATTCTCGTTACATTCTTGTTCATGAAAGGCCATATCATGTTCTTATAACATTCTTGCTAGTTCATACTTGCTCTCATTCTATCTTACATACTTTGCTTTAATCGCGTGATTGATTGCATTCGCATGATTTTACCTTATTTCTTTAGAGCTAAAAATGTTAATTACTTTAATGATGCCTTCATGTTGATGCGAAGATACCTACTGGGCAAGTGTGCTCATTACCTATTTTCATTCTTTTCAGGAAATGAAAGTGATTCGAATTCAGATTCGGGTTATACAAGTAGCGGGTCCGAGAGCGAATGAAAGTATTGTCAAAGATGAGAGTGAAGACTTAAGAAATTCTATATTGTTTAGATTGAGTCTATGTAATTTTCCTATTTCTTGAGTCTGATAGATTGGAATAAGTTGAATTAGTGGTTGTATTTGAATACTTGATTATTATGAAATAAAGTTGGAGTTTGAGTAAATATTGTGCAATTGCATTTATGTGTGTGATTGTCTTACGCTCTGATCATTCTTGCGTGCAAGAGGCTTACCATGTCGGCTGCTCGCGTTTCTCGAGCGAGTCTTCCGCTGTCATAAAGGCTCGGGGCATGACAGTTAAGTTGGTATCAGAGCCTAAGTCTCAGGACTTAGGAAGAAGAGTCATGTCATAGGATAAGCCCAAGATTTAAGGACCCATACCTATGAACTAAGGAAGAAATTTCCACACCCATGTGAGAATTGGGTAGAGCCCGGGATAAGATAATTAATTAGCTTTAAGATTGATTTTCCTTCCAATTCCACGAGAAATAACAAGTTGTTATTTTTCCCTCAGGTACCCTATTATTACCATGGCTCATCGCTTAAATTGGGATGGCATGCAACAAACAGTTGCTGACCTCACTCAGGCATTACAAACCATGGCACAAGCTGGCACAGGAGCAAGGGCCTCACCCATACCTATGATTTACAGTTGCTGGCCTCCGAGGGGAAGTCCGGCAGCTGCGACGGGAACATAGGCGCTTGCTGCAGTTCCTGGAAAGCATTGATCATCAGTTGTCCACTTTCCCTTTTGGCCCATTTGCCAGGGGGTTAGCTCCAGCCCACATACGGGAGGCAGGTGTATCACCTACCGGCCGGGCTCCGCTCAGGGGCTGGCTTTCTGAAGAGTCTTCAGATTCATCCAAAGACGAGGAGGACTCGCTGGAAGGCGAGGAGGCTCCACTTCAAGTCGAGATCCCGGAGAGATTATACTCATTCCCTTGCGACAATACTCCAAACATCTTCTTCGCATGCCGGCAGGTTGGACTCATAAGCCCATCACCCATGGAACAAACACCAGGTGCTGCTTTTCATCAGGGCTATTGCCCCTACCATGAAGTTGTTGGCCATATTATCCACAATTGCGAGCCATTCAAGGACTTCGCCGAGGACCTAATCAGGCGAGGGAAGGTCAACATGGGTGAATTCCTGGTCGATCCACCGCAGCCGCATGCACGGGAGAGCCTTCACTTCTCCGTCAACGTCATACATGCCTCGGCAGCCTTCCAGTTCCCCGAGCCACAGGAGGAGGTGGTTAGTTCCCAGGGAGCCAGTTCCCAATCGCCCAAGTCTACACTATGGTATCCAGGGTGGCGACCATCTCATCCGTGTTCTTTCCCTAAGGAAGACACTGAGAAGATTTTTGACAAACTTCTGGAAGATGTCTGGGTGCTGACACATGACCCACCATCTTATTACAATGAGACGGCCAAGAGTCACCCCCGCTATTGCAAGTATCATGCAAGGGTGTCTCACCCCACTCGGCAATGCCCAGAGGTTCAAGACTTCATTGAAGCCCTCATCCAGAGAGGGGTTGTCGATACTCAGGGGAACTCCATGACGAGGTTGCGCCTTGCAGAGGCCGCTAGGGAGACTCTCCAGCAAGTTCGGCGAGAAACTGAGGCTTTCTCCCGATTAGCCCGACCAAGTAAGCCTACGGAAAATGATGAATTCCCATTACTCACTAAAGGCAAGGCCACCTATAAAGGGCCTAAGGTCCAGAACCCAGGATGCCAAGCCGCGGGAGAGAGTTCCAAGGTCCGTCCTAGGTCGAGTCCGCCTGGTATCATCTTAAGAGAGAACTCTAGGCCAGACAACAAAGGAAGGGCCAAGGTGTCAGAGCCTTCAGCCAAAGTCCCTGCCAAGTCAGCAAGGCCATCAGTCGTGGAGAGGACTCAACCTCTTGAGCCCGCGAAGGCCCCAGTTAAAGCTTCTATCAAGCTGGCACAGCTGCCAATTATAGAAAGGCCTCAGCAGCTCAAGCAAGCCAAGCCACCAGCCCAAGCAAAGTCGGTGGAACCACAAAGCCCCCAGAGACCCTATAGTGGACTGGCAGAGTTCCAGGAGTTGCCTCCTAAAATAATTGCTCAGGCTATCAATGCCACCTTCCAGCCTCAATCGGAGGAGGCCATTTGGACCAAGGTTGTCCCCAGAAAAAGCCGCGGCAATAAGGCCCCTAAGGAGCCAGCCCGAAGCAAAAAGCAGGATTCTGGGGGCAAGCGAGTCCCACCGCCGAAGCAAACTCCTCTCTCTTCTCAAGAGGCTGCCCGCCAAAACAAGCAGGAGAAGAATCGCAGGAAGAATTTGAAGAGGAGGTTGAAGAAACAAGCGGAACAAGCAGCGGCTGTGGAGGCTCCTAAGGAGCCAACTCCTCTACAAAGACTTCAAAAGCTCATAAATGAGCTGGAGGAGTACACTCCCCCTCATCCCACCAGGGTCGTCACTCTAGACGAATATATTCCCTGGGACAAGCTTGGGTGCAAAGCCCATCTTCTGCAATGGCTCCGAGAAATGGTTCACCGTCTTGAAGAAGGTAAAGACGTCCCAATCCCGGAGGAGCTCTCCTTATTCTATAAAGATGAAGAGCTCACTGTCGAGATGCTCGAGGAAATGCTGCAAGCGCTCTCCTGCAACATGGTAGCGATTCCGCCGCCTGACAACATTTACTGTCCTGCGGCCGATAGCACTGGAGGCAAGGCTCCCATGGCGACATATCAACGTCGCGTGGCAAGAAATGGCCGGGGACGTGGACGAGGTCGTGGCCGAGGACGTGGATGTGAAGGTCCCCTGACTCTTGACTGGGTCATAATATTCAGAGGGGAGAAGCCGGGTCCTGTCCCGGAAACTCAAGTATGTCCCAAAAACACTGGTATGTCCGAAAATCTGAAATTGAAAGAGGAAGATCTGCTAATAAGGAAATTCAATCTGAAAAACTTGAGGAGGAAAACATTGAATTGAAAGCTGAAATTGAAAAATTAAAACGGTTAAACACTGGTATGTCCGAAAAGCTTCTCACATTAGAAAACGGAAAATCTGTCTGCATTGAAGAATCTGAAAAACTGAGGAATCTAGAACAAGACGTTGAGAAATATAAAACTGCAAACAAAGTGTTGAGTGAATGCGTTAATTACAGTGAACAAGAGATCGCTAGTTATAAGATACATATTGCATCTCTAGAAAATGAAATTCATGATTTAAAAAACTCTCTATCAAAGTTTGTTAATAGTCAAGAAAACTTGGATAAGCTGCTAGGTGTCAAGATAAACTTTCAGAAAGAAGGGTTGGGCTATAACCCTGCAAAGAAAAAGAGCTTTGAAAACAAAACGCAAACATCCTTTATTTCTAGTGTTGGTTCTCACAGCTCACCGAACCCACCTGTGTTTCAGTTTACTGCTCAAAGAAGTCAGAAGCAAAATGCTCAGAAAGGTCAAGAACCAACTAAAAGGATTAAAAGGATTGCCCACCTGCAGATGAAACCTACTCAAACCAATTTCAAAAGTGTGCATTCTGTAAACAACACAAACACCCACAAACGTGCACATAAAAATGAGAATCAGAATGTTAGAGCAATGAATGCCGAGAATTCATCCGATAGAAACCATGCTACTAGGAAATCTGATGCTTCATGCCATTACTATGGTAGGCATGGTCATTTCATGAATGAATGTTTTGTCATGAAACAAGATGATAGGATGCATGCTAAATTCTCTGTGAATCATCATGGTCTTAATAGAAACAAATTTGCTTCAAACCAGGACATTATATGCTTCAATTGTAACAAGCCTGGTCACAAGGCTATTGAATGCTGGTCATGGTCTCATTAGAATAATGCTAGTTCTAGAGGTAAGAACATCAGGTGCTTTGAGTGTGGGAAGCATGGCCATACAGCTAAGGACTGTTGGCATCCTCAGGGAAATTCAATTAAATCCAAATTTGCTAAATTTCCTGTAAAAAGACATGCGTTTGATAGGAACCCCAAAAGAATGAACTTTTCATGTTTCAACTGTGAAAAACCAGGTCATAAATATGCAAATTGTTGGCTAACTGAAAATAAAAGATAAAATATTCATGCAAACAATAGAAAGTTTCATGTTCATGCACGTAGATTTCATGCTTATGATGATGTGCATAATGAAATCAAAAAGTTTGTTGTTTCATGTAGATATTGTGAAAAATTCGGACACTCTATGGCTGATTGTTCTCTGATGGAATTTGATAACAATCTAGCTAAGAAACTATTTAGAACACCTTCTGGGAGTAATACAGGACCCAAGACTACTTGGGTTCCTGCTGGATCAAAATAATTCAGTTTTTGCAGGTGTGCCTTGGAAGCTGATGAATAAAGGGGTTAATAATCCAAGGCACTCAATGAAACCCCCAGGATTGCACTATTCAGGGCAGTTCTGAAAACCTGTTTTAAATTCTGTTATCTGAAATTGTTTGTTTTAGATGTTTGCATATCATGTTAATCTGTCTGTGCTTAATTGAAATCTTTTGAAAATTTGAATTGCACATGATATCTATGGTAGTCATTCTTAGGCTACACTGCATATCTGTTTCTTAAGCAAAAAGCACAAAAACATGTTTTCAGCATTCATTGTATAAAATGCATTTAGTCAGGGGGAGTTTGATTGCTTTCGCATGATGTTCATGGTGCTCATGACTAGTTTCATTACACAGTGCATACATACAGTGTAATGCATTGCATATCATCTAAATTGAATAATCCAAAAAGAAATAACTCATTGCATCTAGACAGGGGGAGCATTTTAGACTCACTAGTCGTTCACCTCTTGAACCCTTCCTGTCAGCTATTCGGCTCACTTTCCTATTCATGTGTGTTGATTTCATTCTTGATTTGAGATTTGATTTGTTTGAAAAATTATCCTATGTCAGCCTGTCATTGATTTCTGAATAAAGAATGTTCTGATGTTTGAACAATTGTTTTGCACAGCTGAGTGTCATATGCATGCCTTGCATAGTTGATGTTTCAAGTTGATGTATGCACTGCACCGAGTTTAAATCAATGCATTTTCTGCACAGATAATCTCTGAAGTCGATGCATGGTTGTGCATATAGTCGATGCATTGAGCCAGCACATGTTTCCCATACTTGCATTGCGCCGAGTCTAAGTCGATACATCGGTGATCATCTTAGTCAATGCATGTGGTGCACCGAGTAAAGGTTGCTGCATGGTCTGGATATAGTCAATGCATAGTCTGAGCACTTAGCGTATAAGTCGATGCATTGTGTGCTCAGACAGCATGTAAGTCGGTGCATCCTGTGTCTAAGCTGCAAATAGGTCCGTGCACCTCATGCGTTCATATGTCAGAGTCAATGCATCTTGATACCATTTGCCTACATAGTCGGTGCATCTTAAGTCGATGCATCATGATGTCAAGGAGAGGGTAGTAATGTCTGAACTGAGAATAACTCTTTCTACTCTCTCCTCAGTCTTAGAAGTTTTATCATATGGCATCATCTATATCATTTGGTATCATTTGTCTTGCTCAGAACCTCTCTCCTTTAAAATCTTTGAGCTAATTCTATACTCCATTGCTCACTTCCTTATTCTGATTGAATAACAGTCTTGCTATTGGTTCATTACAGTAAACTGCAATTATTACAACTCTTCTTTTATAAGAATCACATGTGCTCCTAGAATGAACTGAAGGTTTAACCTTAATAGACTGTGCAGTTTAAAAACTATTTTTCAGAAAATAAGGTGATAGAAAATATTTATAGCTCTTAACCTCTTTTTCATGGTTATAGTAGAAAAGGTCTTCACAGTATCTGAACATGACAGACTTAGTGAAATCTAGGCTTGGAAAACTAGGGTGTGTATTATTTTTAAACAAGTCACTCTAAAGGCTATAAGGGCAGCAACAATAAGATCATTAAAGAAAAAGGAATAAACAATGTGGCAGAGCAATGACTGAATTGCACTGAGAAACTGAGCCCTCCATCAAAGAAATGGAGAGGACCTTATGTCATGAAGTGCTTCATGTTATCTCTGTTCATATGGTCAAACCTATAGGGGCGGTTTCACTGAGTAACTGGGGGTACAGGCCTCTAATCAAGGTGTACCCTTCATTGTTTGCCATATCGGATCTCGGCTTCATCTCGGGGGGGGTTGGAGAGAAGAGATCTCAAAAAAATCTTGGGAGATCGGGTTCGGGGATTTCAGAACATGTTTTCATATATATAGCCTATTTCTAAGAAAATCCTAATTCTTTTTGTCACGCCCCGAACCGATAGCAGCGGGAAGCGATGCTCGGAATGTGGCAGCGAAACAGTCATGATAATTAGAGCAGAAAATAATTAAACCCAATTAAATAATATTCAACACATGGAGGCCATTAATTTGAGAAAAATATGATTTTATTGATATTTAGAAATTTAAATACAATGTGGACTCAATAAAAGAAATAAGAAGAGAAAATAGCAAGACCACAATACTATCTAGACTCAAGAAAATAAAAAGACTCGGTCTCAAGGCTCCAGGCTCACTCGATCACGCTGACCCGATCCCAATTGCAAACGTTCCACCTACCGCGTTACCTGAAAAGGGATGGAAATAAGGGGGGGTGAGCGAGAGCTCAGTAGGAATTACACTCTATCATCAGGCAAGATTTAAGTAATTAATCATTTTCATGAATGCATAAATAAAGCGAGAATTCAATAAAACAAGCTGGTAACCAACAAGATCATAAGATAATTGATAGATAAATGGAAAGGAACATTTCAAATCGAGATAGCTAAACAAATAACCAGAATTTCACATGAGTGGCCACATGCCAAGTCAAGTCAAGTCAATACATCATGCACGATAATAAGTGAATGACCATTTATCGAGTCAAGTCAAGTCGAGTCAAGTCATGTCGAGTCAAACAAGCAAGCACTTCATGCTTTCAAGTAAGTATAACAAGTATCACGAGAGTGTGGAATGTCGTAGACCCAACACGCTAGATAGTACCGGTGCCAAATGTCACACCTAGTCATTCACCTCCCCGGGGATCAAGTACTTTTCGGGTGCGCCTCCCAGGACCAGACTGGGCCCTTTAATGTATTTGTCTTGGCATTGATTTGGTTGGATCATAGATCCCACGAGTCTAGACATCCACGAATAATAATGACCAAGAGTTCCAAGATCAAGCTCATGTAATCAAGGTAAAATGCATAAGAATATTGATTTTCTCGAATTCCAAACAATAAGCTCATTTATCGGGAGGAAATAGTCATTAAACAAATGACTTCAGGAAATCCAGGTTTTAAAAGAGTACAAGCCATCCATGGCCTGGCTACCGAAGCACACAAGAAACCACGAGAATCAAGAAGTTGGAGGGTACGCGGTCACATTTGGGCTGCTTATAATAAAACGGTCTAATACTGGACCGCGGAAGATGAACTGGGCCAAGGACAACCCAGCTCGGTGCCAAAAATATAGACGGTCCTATAAGGGGCCGTGCAATCATTGAACGGTCTAGCAAGGGCTGCTGAAAGCAATACTGGGCAAGAAAGAACGAGGCCCAGAGTTGGAGTATGTACACGGTCCAAGATGGGCCGTTCAAACAACAGAACGGTCAATAATGGGCCGTGTACCAACTGAGGTCGGTGCACAACCCAACAGAAAGGTCGGTGCACCTGGCCAAGGTACACGGTCTCAGGACGGCCGTTCAAAGATTCAAACGGTCCAGGTCTAACCGTGTAAGGCTCAGACGGTCCAAAGTGGGCCGTGCCAAAGAACAGAGCCAAACGAGCGATCCGATCGAGAGAATCAGGTGCCGGATTTATGGTACAACCTGCCCGGCGTCCTAGTGGGAATCCCAGGCTCGCGGGGGCTTACGGAGGCCTCGGAACATGAACACCTAGTCCAGTGGAAGGAATATCCGACGGAGGGGATTCGATGCCCAAGAATTCAATAGCTCGCAATCAACGGAAAACAAGATATTCGGTCCAGTCACCACCACCGGAGTGGCATGACCTTAAAACAAGTTCTAATTGTACAATTAAATTGCAACTAATCACTTGATCAAGCATATTAATCTACTTCTTTTCAATCAAACTAGGGTACACGAATGGTGAACATGAAAGGACAAATATATTGGAAAAGCATGACTTAGATCAAATATTTCATGAACCTAATCATTAGTGGATTTCTTATCACAAGTTTAGCCCTATCATAATGCTATTAAACTGGGAAGATAGAATATATAAGACCAAAAACAAAGAAAACAACTCAGTTACAGAAACAGGGAAAAGAAACGGTCTATAAATGGATCGCTTAGAAAACAAAAGTGGTCTAGAGAAGAGCCACCTGAAGGCACTAAACGGTCTATCGCGGGACCGTTTATCATTGGAATATATATATATATATATATATTGAAAACGCAGGGTCTAAGCGGTCTATCTCTAGGCCGCCAGACCAAGGAAACGATCTATCGTGCGACCGCTATCCAAATAGCGGTCTCTAGAAGGACCGTTTGGTCAACCAGAGCCCCAAAAACGTGAAGATCATTACACCGATCCAATGAAAACACGATTAATGCATGGATATAGCATAAGAATTAGGCTATTTACTATCAAAAGAGAGGTGACTCAAAAACGTACATGATAGAATGGTCAATTTCAGGATTTCATTACAATTAGCCTATGTAAATCGATCGGGAATGAAGAGCGCATAAACCTTAATCACATGCTCGTAATGAAACAAGCAATACGCAAGATATACGTGATAAAATTTAGGCAAAATGGATTCAAATGAAAGCTAAGAACGAGATATATACGATCATGTTAATTAATTAGGTTTGGCCTGAGAGAAACCTACCAATTTGGAGAAGAAAGAGGAAGACGCGCTAAAACCCTAATCCGCAAGCACCGACGATCCTCGCCCTAATTTGCCCTCGATCGGCCACCAGGGGTCACGCCATCTGTTGGAGAAGCAAATGGAGGTCTAGGGCTGTAAAAGCCCTCAACTTATAGCGTCCAAGGAGGCTTCTAGAGGTCGAATTGGACTCAAGAGTCCAAGGAAGAAAAACCCGGCGAAAATCTCACACCTTGACCAAATCTGCGCCGCCGCCGCCGAGAGAAGCATCTAGAGGCTAGGGTTTTAGAGGGGAAATGATCTACTAGGGTTAACCTATCGCTTGGAACCGGTTTGGGCTCGATTGGTTGAGAATTGGGCTTCAATTTGGTCGATTAAGGTTGATCCATTAAGAACAATGATTTTGGCTAAAAACTCCTTAATTCAGCCTAATTAAATTTTTATTAGGGGTCGGCCCAGTTGACAATATTGTTAAACACTTCGTTCTCTACAAGAATATAATTTTTCCATATTTTTAGAAATTAGTCAAAACTTTAGCCTAAGGGTGAAATCGCATTAATTTAATTTATATATATTAAATTCAGATTATTATGAAATATTCAATTGCATTGTGAAATATGAAATTCTTTTTATGGTCATTGCAGGAAAATAATTATTTCCTTTGATTGACATAAATTGGCCGCTTTTAAAAAATAATAATATTCTTTAATTAAGAAAATCATAAAAATAGCAAGGAAATAACTTTAATTCCAATACATATTTCAAAATTTTACTTTTATATTTTATTATTTAACCGGGGTGTTACATCCTCCCTCACTCTAAGGAATTTGGTCTCCAAATTCGTCAATCGCCATTAGCTATTCGCAAAATAACATGGTAATCATACAACTAATAGAGTTGCCTGCCAAAGCTGACAATCCTTCACAGCTAGTATTCTGGATCCCCCCCTCATCAGGAGAGTTTGTTGAACCGAGTCCTTCGACCGGCTGGGTGGCAAGAGGAGCTTCTTCGGCCCCGATATCCTTGCAGGGAGGCGAGGAAGGTTCCTCGACTGCTTGGACTGGAGTGCCAGCTTTGACGGGGATCGAGATCAGGATCTCCTCTCCCTCGTCCCCGGAGCTGTCGAATTTGGCCTCGACTTTAGCGTGGTCGTCGACTGGCTGTGTCAAGCTGACGACGTTGACCGCGTAGTAGACACGGAAGTCCTGGTCGTAGCCAAGTCCCCTAGTATCCTTATGAAAGGATGGGGGTTGCCCCCGGACCTGGGAAGGGATCCACAATTGGTGAAAATATTCACGTCGTGCGGAACCTTGCCATTGGGGGATGTGTTGCTTCAGACACATTTCCCGAATGTGCGGCGGCAGGTCATCCAATACTTGGACTGCTTTAGGGGTATCATCGGCTCGTTTAGACTAGCCGAAGCCGTCATCTGGCGGAGCTTGAGGAACCATGTCTCCCTTATTGAAGACAATGGGTTTGTCCCTGTTAGCCTTCTTCTTGTTTCTACGTTGTCGCTTGAAGGTGACAATAAATGTCGTCAGCGACTCAACGTTGTGCTCTTCCGATGCACACGGGAACTGGATGCAGTCTGGTGGCAAGCATATACTCTGGCCGATAGCTCAACTAATAAGGTTGGCCTCAAAGTCGATCTTGCGCCTCTCGGGGTGATCTGGGGTGGACTTGGAGCTGAGGCATAGCCGATGAAGCTTGGCCTTCTCCTCGTCAACAGAGAAGAGATCATCATCATCTTCCTCTGAGAGCTAGCCATTGCTTTTGCTCTTGATCACGGGGTATGGACTAATCCCCCTGAAGTAGAGCGCAGCATCAACGAGATTGCATTCTGCTGGAGTGAATGGCGACAGGTCTGCGAAGACCGTGTGTTGTTCCCAGCCCTTGGCATACTTGATGTATTGGTGGAGAGTTGATGGGACGACCCAATTTTCATGGAGCCAGGGTCTGCCCAGTAGCACCTTATATGATGTCTTGACATCGATGATGTAGAATGTCACCTTGGAGGTGAAGTCATCGAATGCCAGATCGACATCCACCCGGCCGAGGACATCCTCGGTGTCTTGATTGAAGCCGGATATCTTGACCGCCTGAACCTTCTGGAGGTATGGGGTCAGATATAGGGTCTTGAAAGTCTTGAGCGGCATGATGTTGACAGCGGCACCAGCGTCCACCAGGATCCGGTTCACATCATGCCCATTGACCTTCCCCTTCATGTAGAGAGGATGGTTGTGGCACGGAGGGGATAGAAGCATGTCCTTCTCCAAGGAGACGGTGGCTGTAAAGGCTTCATAGGCAGCCGCCTTTATTTCCACGACATGTGCTTCATAAGCTTCTGGCTCTTGGACTATCTTGATAAGAGTTTCTCTTAACTCTTTACTCCAAGCGATGGCCTCCCAGATTGTAATGCTGGCAGGGAAGCGCTTCATCTGGTGGAGGACTTTCCGGTCGGCTCGGGCTCGAGCATCCTCCAAGGAGGTAGTATGTCAGGCTGAGCTTTTTGCGAGCTGCCGCGCTGCTCCCCGTCGGGGAGTTGCAATGCCTTGCCTTTACCACCAGGATCGGGCTGACTCTGATCGCCCGTGGACTCCTGGAACAGGGGTGCCAATGATGACTCTTCTGGGAGTAGCTGGCGGGCTGGCTCATCCTTGTCGGACGGTCCTGCTTGTTCTGCAGAAGAAGCCGGAGCTGGTGCAGGGACTAGGATGCCGACATCAATCTCTTTAATGTCAGAAGGGTCGAAGATGCCGGGTCCCTTCCGAATTTCTACCTCCAGAATGGGGGCAGGTTCCTCTCCTCGAAAGAGGATGATTCGCTCCGAGTCGAAGGTGGACGAGCGAAGGGCTAGCTCGGGAATCCTCCCGTGACCTCTACCACGTCCCCGGCCACGACCTCGGTCGCGGCCTGAGTGTTCTGGAGCTGGCTGTAGCCCGAGCGGGGCAGTGGTTCTTTGTCTGGTTCAGGAGGCCACTGGCTCGCCTCGTCGAGAAGCGTTGATGTTATCAGGAGGTGGGATGGCCACCATGTTGCAGGTGCAGCTCCGAAGCATTTCTTCCAGCTGCTCTGTTGTAATCTCCTTGTCTTTATAGCACAAGGAGAGCTCGTCTGGGATCAGGAGTCTTTGGCCGTTCTTGAGCTTTTGGATCATCTCTTGGACCCAGTTTTTGAGACGGGCTCGCTTCTGCATTTCCTCCCACGGGATATAGCTGTCGAGTGGGAGAGCACTGGTAGGACGAGGAGGAACGTATTCCTCCAAGTCATCAATGAGCCGTTGGAGCCTTTGGAGAAGCGTTGGCTCGGTTGGAGCCTGTAAGGCTGCTGCCTGCTCAGCTTGTTTCTCGAGCCGCCTCCTGAGGTTCTTCCTCCTATTTTTCTCCTGTTTCTTGACGACGGCCACCTCCAGGGGAGTAGAAGGGGGAGGTGGTGAGGCCGGAGTTGATAAATCCCCGTGAGGATATCTCCGAGCTGGTGTCTTGGCAAAGTGGGGTCGGAGACTTTTCTTCGCCTGGATTTCAATCTAGGCGCCTTCCACTTGTTGTATCTGGAAGGTGGCGTTGATCGCCTGCTCGATCACCTCAAGTGGCAATTCCTGGTACGCTGGGATACTGGAACTGGCGTCCGAAGACGTGTGCACGGTTTGATGCCTTGGCCGCGGTGGTGATGGGAGTCTATGAGAAACCGGCAGACTGGTGCTGGCGTCCCAAGATGTATGCGCGGTTTGATGCCTTAGCCGCGGTGGTGTGGGAGGTGTCTTCTGCTGAGCCGGTACACTGGAACCAGTGTCCGAAGACATGTGCGCAGTTGGATGCCTTACCCGCGGTGGCAGTGTCTTTTGCTGAGAAGCGGACTGGGAGATGTGCTTGTTGTCTTGCTCCTTAGTCTTGCCTTTGCGATCATGCTGAGAGCAAGGTCCAACGACAGCCGAAGGTACTGTAGGATATTGCCGCTCTGGGTAGTTACCCCGACTCTGTGCATTGACTGGGCCTCGTGGCGATGGGCCCGTCGTACGAGCCGAAGTTGCTGAAGACTCCGAAGATGTCTTCTTTGCGATCTGGATTGGGTTAGAGGGTGAGCGGGGAGGACCCGATGGCTCACCGGCTGAGGGGGCATGACACGGCTGGGCCAGGACCTCACCCTGCTTTTGCTTCCCCTTCCTATCCCCGGATGCCGGAGACGGAGGTAGGGCAGGGGGAGAGCAAGAGGGACTTGAGGGGCCCATCGTCGTCTCGCCCACCAGAACGTTCTCTCGGCCAAGAAGGACCCGGAGAAGCCTGGCGGTGTCTTCTTCGAAAAAGGGGAGAGACTCCAGCTCCTGCCAGGGCCGCCATTGCACGGTCGAAGTGGCAGGGGCCGGTTGGCTGACTGGGGGTGTCTGGGAGCCCGGAGGGGTCGAAATAATAGGGGGATGAATGAAGTTGACCGAGAAGTCGCTCGGCTCCGTCTTTTGACTGGCATCCTGCTCCCTACGCCTTCGCAATCGCTCGAGCGCTTCTCGGTTATCAGCCCGAAACTCGAGCCATTCTGGAGTATGTTGGTAAGGCAGCCCGTGCCCATTTTCTTGAGGGGGATCTGGCCGCTCGGTGCATCCCTGGCGATGCTCAGGGTTTCTTCGACAGCTTGCCGAAGTCTTACGAGTGCCATGGAATTTCCCTCAGCATTGATCTGCTCCCACTGGATCTGCTCCTGGATGAGGTACTGAACTTCTTCACATGACTCGATCGTGTGGCAGATTCTGGAGTGGAAAGGGCAATACTGGGGGTGACTAAAGTCCTAGTGAGTGTAGTCTGCCGGCGGATCACGGGGCATGATTTGCCCCCTATCGACGAGGACATCGAAGAGTCGCCGGGTCCTCTCCTTGGGGAAGGAGAGGGGTACACGATCATGCCAGGGCCTCCACCCCGGATACCAGAGCGAACGCTCGCCCTGACCGGTGTTGGGCTCCCCTGCTTCGATGTCGGAGAGGGAGAATGCGGCCATCATATGGATCACGCTGGCCGAGTAGTGGACCACACGCGCTGCTTCAGCAGGCCTGGACCACGTATGTGGTTGCGGAGGATCGACGAGATCACTCTTCATTTTAATGAGACCGTCTCGTATCAGCTTCTGCGCTTTAGTCTTGAAGACATAGCAATCTTCAATTGGATGACCCAGCATGCGATGATATAGGCAATAGCCGGGATCATCGGTCTTCAGAGCCCGTCCGGCTTGCAAATTTCTGGCAGCTCGACAATCTTTTTCATGTAGAGGTAGAAGAGCATCTTCGTATGTTCCTTCTTGAAGGAGAAGGGTGTCTTCATACGCTCTGAGAAGGAAGGAGCGGTCGGCTTGTCTGTTGGCTTTTTGTCAGAGCCGCTTGGTTCGGCCTCCTTACTGGCTTTGGCGGCGGGGGTGAACTCGATGATGTTCACCTCCTTATCGAGCTGGCGTTCTCGCGTTTGTTTACCCTTTGTTGAAGTATAGCTCGGGTTATCAGTGAAGAACATCTCTATTTCGGCGACTGCCGAGTTGAGCTGGTCGAAGCCTTTGATGTTGGTGTCGAGAAGCTTTTTGCTGACCTTGGCTGCCAAGCCTCGACGGCATATGGTGATGGCGTCCTCCTGAACTAGCGGATTGATACACCTCATGCTGAGGTCTTGCAATTTCTTGATGAAGTCGAGGGCGCTCTCGCCCTTCTTCTGTCGGAGAGAGGAGAGCTCGGCTAGGGAGATCTTTCGCTTGGCCGTTTGGAAGCGGTCGAGGAACTTCTTCTGGAGATCCGCCCAGTCGATCACTGAGTTTGGCTTCAGGCGGGAATACCATTGGAAGGCCGTTCCGGTGAGTGAAGTAGCAAAGTAGCGGAGGAGATATGATTCATCCAGCGCTAACTCGCCCATGGCCGTAACATAGTAGGCCAGGTGTTCATGTGGAGACCCTTGCCCGTCGAACTTCTGTAGCTTCGGGGGCTTGGCGTACTCCGGAGGAAGCTTCTTCAACTGGTGGTGAAGCAGGTAGGGCACACTATAGAGATCTATAGTGGCAACCCCTTCGCCATACTGGGCGAGCTTTGTCTCGACAATCTGCTCGATCATCTGGCGTTGTGCCATGAGATTTTCCGGCACTGGCGTATTGGATGCTCGTGGCTGAGCTTCGACCTGGGGCGTGCCGAACCCGGCTACTGTCGGGGTTCGGGCAACTGCCGCTGAGGTGTTGGCACCATCGCTCCCAGCCGACGGTGCCGATGCTTAGGTCGGAGGCCTAGCAGGTTGCTGAGGGTGAAGGTCCCGTTCCTGAAGGAGATCTTGCAGGATGGCCTTCAAATGCTGGTTCTCTTTCATGAGAGTCTCGAGGGTCACTTCTTGAGCCTTATTTGCAGGAGGATCATTGTTGACCGGCTCCGCGTTGATAGGTGGGTCACGGTCCTCAGCTGGGACTTCTTCTGTACATTCCTATGCCATCGGTCCGGCAGAAGTGCCAATGTGACCTGTAGGGGAAGGCAGCTGGGTCTGATGACCCGGCCTCCTGAAATGGGACAGGGCCTGGCTCAGGTCATCAGACTAGGTGTCGGGTTGGTGTCCCGTGGTATAGCACGCGAACACCCGAACCGCGTCGTAGATGAACCGGGCCGTCCGCTTCCTCCGAGGGTGTTCCTCAGGGCGGACGTGTGCGCCCAGTCTGTCCAAGACCGAGGTGCGTTGCAGAGGAGCCTCCCTCCCGATGTCGGCCTGAGGAGAACTCAGGACGGGCTGCTGGCGGACCCGAGAACGGGCCCGTCTTTGCCTCCGCTTGCCCAGGCGGGGAACATTGGATGACTGGGCGTCGTCAGATGGTGCGGTTGTGGGATCAGACGTGTCCTGTCTGATGCCGCGTCTGAGCGCTCGCAGGGGGTTTCTAATACGTGCCCTCCGAACAGCTTGAGCTTATTCCGAGGTGACCCAGATTCTTCTCAAGTCAGGTTGCCGGTCTCCCTTATCGTTGTTCTGCTGACGAGACCTGGCAGTCTGTATATCGGGCTGGTACGGGTGCCCCTGGGCTGCCGCCGGGGCACCCGCTCCTCTAAGCTTCGCCTTGTCCTCTCGCGTTTGCCACAGGAGGTTGAAACGGTTGGAGGTAGGAACCGTAGGAACGGTCCGTTCCTGAGGTATGATTGGTTCGCCCCATTGAGGCGGATCCGCAGGTCACCGACAAGAATAGTCTTGCCTGAGTTACTGGTTGCAGCGGAGGGTCGCCTGCCTTTACGGCGTGGCGACGCTTCTTCTAGGGTGCGGAGGAAGACCCTGCCCCGAGGTGATAGACCGAGAAGACCTGGCCCATGGTGACTGGCAGCGTGAAGCTATCAGTTGAAAGTACTGAGATCGGCCCCTAGGGTACGAGACCCGCATCGAGAGTCGATGGCCGAGCGACTCGGGTGTAAGCTCTTGCCCGAGCCGATAGAAGCATTGCCGAAGCTCGAGATGACGCTCTTGCATCGGGGAGCAACGTTGTTGAAAATGCTGAGGTGCCGGTGACCCGAGGTTGTGAACCTGTACTGGGTGCTGGCGGAGCTGGAGTGTGGGACAAAGGGCCCACGGCCGACATGGGAATTGCAGCGTCCCATAGGGGCAATCTCGTGCCAGGAGACGGCGTTACTGGAGGGTCCACGTCGGGAACCGACCTTGAGAAATCCCGAGGTTGTGTGCCCGGTCTGGACGCTGAGGAGCCTCGAACGCGGGGTTGAGAACCCGTGCCGGACGACCGCTCTTTCGGGGTTCGGATCGAAAGACCCGAGCAGAGTACTGGGGAGCCTTGGCCTCGGGTAGAAGAACTTGTAGGGGGAGCCGGCTTAACTGGGGCTCGGGGTTGGAGGCCCGAGCAGGATGCTGTAGTGGTGGCCGAAGCCGGACACCCGGGGGTGGAAACCCGTGTCAGGTGCCGGCTTAACTGGGGCTCGGGGTTGGAGGCCCGAGCAGGATGCTGTAGTGGTGGCCGAAGCTTGGGGCACGGGGCCCGTGACGGAGATCGGCCGAGACTGGGCCCGGGGGGCAAAGCTCGCCCGGGCAGGAGATGATCTGGGACCCCCACAGGGGCTGGTGGTGGACGTCCCGAGTCTGACGCTCGAGCGGGCAACTGACGCTGGAGACTGATGCGACATGTCCGCCACGCCGGAAGGAGTAGAAGCTGGGAGTAGCTGTGGAACAGCCACGGGGACCACACCCAAAAAGTAGGGTGACCCAACGACTGGGGCGAAGCTGCCGAAAATGATCGGTGTAGCCAAGTATCTTGCCCGCGCGTGGGTGGCGATGACGATGGGACCGTAGGTAACGGCCGCCATAGTTGCTGGTGTGCTAGATGCTACGGAGGCGACGTTTGCTGACGGTCGCCGAGCGTGGTCCGGCGGTTGGAGCGCGAGCTGGAAGATACTAGGGAATGCGCGTGAGTACCCTCCTCTGCGTCTCCTGCAAGGACAGGAAAAGGGCACCAGGGCTTCAGGGCTGGCACAGGCTTTTCTTCAGCAAAAAGAAGGAAGGCGGGAGACGTCCCACCGGGCGTGCCATCCTTTTTGTTGCAGGGGCTTTTATGCCGATGACCAAGGTGAAGGTAGGAATGCAACGGGAAAGGAAAATACGAGAGTTTGATGTATCTCGGATATCCTCCCTTACGGTTGTATGCCCCTCACGGCGGTACCGGGCACTCTCCTTTTAAGGAAAGTCGAAAAAGGTCGAATGACACGAAAATGTCAGGGTGTAGGTTAGTTGGACAGGGTGCGGGCGTGCCAGTCGATTTCTCGACAATCACACTTATGAAACCAAGGGTTGACCGGGGAAGCGTCGCCAGGACGCGGCACGTGGGCTCGAGAGATCGGGCGACACGTGGATAAAAGAGGTTCCACGGGTGCGAGTGCGCATGCGATTGTGGGAATCGTGTACTGGACGTCTTTCCCCACCGACCGCAAGCAATCGGTGTTTATTTACATCGGATTAAATCCAAACACCTTCGTTCTGTGCTGAAGAGAAGCCTGTATGTGTCTGAAGTCACGAGTAGAGGGCCGGGGGCATTCCGCAGCTATGTGTGCGCTTTCGACTGGGAGGTGTTTGCTGGGAGGTGTTTGTTGGGGCAAGGGATATTGGACACACGTGCTGAGTAGTGCAGGTAGAAAGATGGGGCCCGCGTATGGGTGCTTGTATTGCACTGGTTTGATACTGTATGAGAGCCACATGGGCTTTACAAATGGGCCGAGGGGGGGCCAAAGTACAATGGGCGCAAGCCGTGGGACAATTCCGACGCGTGGGTCGATCCCCGGGTCAATGCGTAACGAGGCGGATATCCGTGTGTTTTACAGAGGCTCTCCTCGGGGAGCTAAGGATAGGCCCGAGTCACCGAGGAAGGGCTAGACTGGATGGCAGGGGCGGACTGTAACGAGCGCCTGAGGGAAGCCCAACGCGGCTCGAAAATGAGCGGTCGGGTGCAGGTCCCGGAGGGCGAGTGTCATCATGTTGGGGAGTTGAGACCGGCCCCGGGAATATTACTCCTGGGCCAGTGGTCTGGCTAACTTGAGTCATCAGTCCGAGCGGTCGGCGGCTAGCTCAGGGCGAGCGGTAGGCACGCGGTTCCGTGACGAAAGTAGGTGTGGCATCATGACGTATGCATAGCCACCGTGGGTTGTCATATGCGGGCGGACCCAGAACACGGGTGTGTTTGCCGTTGTCATAACGCCTTATGTGCGACGGGAGTGGACATGTGTCCGATGGCTAGACGCCGCTTGAGGGGAGTACGTGTGACATACCCTCGGCGTGTACAAGCCAACCACGCACGCCCTTAGCTCCTCGCGTCCTCGACCCTTGCTGGATGCCTGCGAAAGTCCGAGGGTGCAGTAGTTAGGTCGTAGGTTCTTGCATGCATGCATGTCCCTTGAGCTTCCAAGGGGTGGAATTTATAGGGAAGTTGAAGGGACAGGGAAGGGTTTAGGCGTACCAAGTTGGGGGCCCAACTTGGTCCGGGTAAACCCTTGAAAAAATATTGTTTTTGTTTACGGAGTGGGGGAGGGAGGGTTTAGGCCGACCAACCCAAGGGGCTGGTCTGGTCCGCATAAACCCCTCACGGAGGGGGTTTTTTCATTAAAAAAAAAATCCTTTTTTTTTATTTTTTGATGGGTTTAGGCGGACCAGACTGAGCCTCCAATTTGGTCCCGCCTAAACCCATGGAGTTTAGGCAGACTGGGCATGGGCTGGGTTTTTTTTTGTCATAAAAAAGTTTTTTTTTGTTTAATGGGGGTTTAGGCGGACAAGCTTGGGGGGCAGGCTGGTCCGCCTAAACACCCCCCCCCCCCAGGGCGTTTAGGCGGACTGGAGGGAGAGAGAGAGGGGGCAGTCCCCACCTCTATAAAAATCCGGATTTTTCCTATTTTTGTCCTAAGCTGACCAAGAAGAAGAGGAAAAAAGGATATGTGGCTTGAACTGGCTGGCTGGACGCTTGTGCGCGTAAACTGAGGAGGTTGACTCGGGTGCTTCCGCGTGACCTCGAGCTTCGTTCTTCGCAACTCCTTTCACGCACGGGTACGCTGACGAACCTTGCACGAACCTCACGAACTGGGAACATGAACTGGGTGCAACTGGGACTGGGGGATGGCCGTGGGGCCACAGGGCTGGGAGGAGGGTGCGCTCCCCAGGGGGGGTTCGCCCTCCCCGGGGCACGGCCGCGCCCGGGGCGAACCCTCCCCGGGGCGAGTCGCAGCCCCAAGGGATGGCCCTCGGGGGTCTTCTTTTATTTTCTGGGGGTTTCCTTTGAAGGACAGAGGGCTCTAGGATGCTGGGATTAGCCCATGGGGGCTGTTGTTGTTGAGTCGTAGCTGCCGCTCGCAAGGTGTTAGGGTAATTGCCCGACACGTCTCGGGTTGTTGATTGGCTTAGGTGAATGACTGGCAGGCCTTAGGTTTGGCCTTGGGTTGAGGGCAGGGGCTCATAAGAGCTGAGAGGGTGCCTCCCGAGCGCATGGGCCCGGCTTCCGTGATGCGTGCCGCATGATACGATAGGTTGGCAAGGTAGCCCCGGGTTGGCCCGGGAGCTAAAGATAAACGGCTCGTCGCCGCGTGTCTGAGGGTCGGGAGCGGCCCCGACTTGCTGGAGGGTTGTTGGAGAACCTGGGTGGTATGTTGGAGCTGCAGGTTGGCCCGCGGTTTACTGTAGAAGGGCTGGGATATATGCGCCCACCAAGTGTTCGGGGAAATGCCCGACACGTGTGTGAGCCGTATACACGTGCTGCGGGCCTCCAAAGCCTGTGGTTGACTTAGATGAGTCTTCCTTTGACCTTGGAGGGCTGAGAGAAGGTGTCTTGGGGGTAGGCCCCGGCCTTGTTGTTGGGTGTCACGTGGCACAGCTTGTGGTCGGGGGCGCCGTATGTCACGGCTACCGAGTGATCAGGAGTAATCCCAATCAATTGTTGATGTCGCCGTATGTCACGGCTAACTGGTTGGGACCCTTGGTTGGGCCGGAAAAGTTGTAGGAGGGGTTGGGTAGTCCATGCCTTAAAGGTGTTCGGGGAAATTCCCGAACCCTTATCGTTTAATATTTTGTTGGGACGAGAAATAGCCGAGGTCGTGGCTGAGGACGTGGGCGTGAAGATCCCCTAACCCTCGACCGGGTCAGATTGTTCAGAGGGGAGGAACCGGGTCCTGTCCTGGAAACACAAGTTCGGGGAATCCCTTTCATCCTCAACTCCTCAGAGGGTTCAAGCCCGTCTCAGAAGCTAAATCGGGCGGCGTCCCTTTTATAACCGCCTCTTCTGATGAAGAAGGAGAGCTAGCCAAGTCGTCAGTGTAGGATCAGGCGGCAGAGCAAGCTGGTCCCTCCGGCAGGGTCGAGCCTACAAGCCAGGCAGGTCCTTCTAATGAGGGCCAACATGATGAACCCTTGCCATCTTTGGAGGAGTCTCTGGCACCGCTGTTTCAAGAAAATGTGGTGGGCCAGAATGGGGAGGAACGCCCTCCTAAGCGGGAGAAGTCTCGCGGGGCTCCGAAGACTTGTGCTCAGGCGAACCGCAAAATCATTTATCATATGAAGCAGTTTCCAACAAATGTCACCATTTGGGAAGCCATCGCTTGGAGCAAAGATCTCAGGGAGGCTCTTGTCAAGATACTTCAAGACCCGGAGGCCTATGAAGCCCATGTTGCAGAGTTGCAAGCCCAGACATATGAGGCATTTGTAGCCCAACATCTCCTTCACGGACAAAGACATGTTGCTGTCTTCTCCATGTCACAATCACCCCTTATATATGCGAGGGACGATGAACGGGCATGACGTAAATCGAATTTTGGTTGACGTTGGAGCAGCCATTAACATCATGCCTTTGAAAACTTTCAAGTCTTTATACTTGGCACCTTACTTACAAAAAGTAAGCGCGGTCAAGATTTCGGGATTCAATCAAGATTCCGAGGAGGCGCTTGGTCGGGTTGAAGTCAAGCTAGCCTTGGGCGATTTTGTCACTCGAGTGGCATTTTATATTATCAACGCTGACACATCTTACAAGCTACTACTTGGGAGGCCTTGCCTTCATGAAAATTGGGTTGTTCCGTCAACTCTGCACCAATGCATTAAATATGCCAAGGGAGGGGAGCAACATACTGTCTTCACAGATCAAGCTCCATTCCACCTTAATGAGTGCCACCTGGCAGATGCTTCCCTATATTTTGGGGAGCCCACTTTAGCAATCCTCGAGCCTGTAAAAGACAAAGGGAAGCAAAAAGTGAACTCCGAAGCTGAGGAAGGGCAGCTGTTCACTGTCAACAAGGACTTAGCAAGACTGTATAGGCTAAGCCTCAAGGTTACCTCCAAGCCAACTCAGCCAGAAAGGCGAAGCATTGACTTTGAAGCCAACCTCATCAGTCGGGTCATTGACCGGAGTATCTCCTTACCGCCCAAATGTGTTCAGCTCTCATTTCAACGGGAAGAGCACGAGGTGGAGCAGTTGAAGGCCTTCACAGTCTCCTCCCAGTGGAAAAGAAGGGGTGAAAACGACGAGGAAGAAAAGCTGATTATCTTTTACAAAGGAATTTAGTCCCATCGGGCCCTCCTGAGGATGACTTCGGCTGGGCTATTCCCGCCGGCACTGCACTGGAGCTAGTCCAAGGGATGGACGATATGCCAAAACACATCAGGGAAATGTGCAAGAAACAACATATCCCGCAAGCTCAGGACCCCGCGCGAACGGCATATTTCCACCAGCTATGGAACCCCCCGCAAGTCCGTGGGCAACCTCCCTTCTCCCGCAAAGCCACGAGGGGACTCGGCTATGACCAGGAGAGGGACTTGAAGGTCCACTATGTAGTCAATGCCATAGGACTGCTATCTCCTCCTCACGGGCAAGCATAAGTTGAGCCCAAGATTGATGACCTTGTAAGGGAGTCCGGTGAGATGCCTA
Source organism: Amorphophallus konjac (assembly GCA_022559845.1). Lineage (NCBI taxonomy): Eukaryota > Viridiplantae > Streptophyta > Magnoliopsida > Alismatales > Araceae > Amorphophallus > Amorphophallus konjac. The sequence continues at coordinate 170,690,650 of CM040124.1, read as the reverse complement.
TACCACCCGTATCGGAAATCAACAATGACCACCTCCCTGAGGGAGGGACAGCTCGGCCTGCCAACCATCAACAAGGCGGGGCAAGTCCTTCGACTTCAAGCCACGAGCAAGAGAGCTTTGAAGAATTTGAAATCTATGAAGCAAACACTGATGATGAGGGAGACTTTGTCGAACTCCAACCAGCTCCACCAGAGCTTGAAGACAGTGGCCAAGCAACTGTGGATGAGTTGATCGAGATCAATCTCGGAAGCAAAGAAGATCATCAGCCAACCTTCGTAAGTGCTCTCCTCAGTGAGAAAGAAAGGTAGGCGTACCAGAAGCTACTGGAAGAGTTTAGAGATTGTTTTGCCTGGACTTATAAAGAAATGCCTGGGTTTGACCCTTCCGTGGCTGAACATAAGCTGGCAATACTTCCAACAGTCAAGTCAATCAGGCAAGCTCAAAGGCGTATGCGCCACGAGCTGGAGCTGAAAGTCAATGCTGAGGTCAACAAAATGCTCGACGTGGACTTTATAGAGCCTTGCATGTACCCTATATGGCTCACTAATATAGTCCATGTCAAGAAGAAGAACGGCTAAGTCCGAGTCTGCATCGACTTCAGGGATTTGAGTAAGGCATGCCCGAAGGACGACTTCCCCGTTCTAATCACCAAGACAATGGTTGACACGACCACTGGTCACGAAGCCTTGTCCTTCATGGACGGGTCGTCAGGCTATAATCAAATCTGCATGGCCGTTAAAGACAGACTGTCACGCCCCGAACCGATAGCAGCGGGAAGCGATACTCAGAACATGGCAGCGAAACAGTCATGATAATTAGAGCAGAAAATAAATAAACACAATAAATAATATTCAAACACATGGAGACCATTAATTTGAGAAAACTATAGTTTTATTGATATTTAAAAATTGAATTACAAATTTAACTCAATTTTTTTTTCAATAATAGACTCAATGAAAGAAATAAAGAAGAGAAAATAGCAAGATCCACTATACTAACTAGACTCAAGAAAATAAAAAGACTCCAGTCTCTAAGTTCCAGGTTCACTCGATCACGCAAGCCCGAGCCCAATTGCAAACGTTCCATCTACCGAGTTACCTGAAAAGGATGGAAATAAGGGGTAAGCAAGAAGCTCAGTAGGAATTACTCTCTATCATGAGGTAAAATTTAAGTAATTAATCATATTTCAAGAATGTATAATTAATGCGAGAAGCTCAATTAAAGCAAACTAGTAACTAGAAGATGATCGATAGACAAATGGAAAAGGAACCATTGCATGTTGAGATATCAAGCACCAATAACAAGAACTTTCCAATAAATGGCCATTTATCAAGTCAAGTCAAGTCACGCAAGCAAGTATTTCACGCTTTAAGCATGAATAGCAATTATCATGAGATTGTGGAATGTGTTGTCCCCCTGTGATTTTGATGATTTCTAACACTATGAGTCATTAGCATTCTCATCTCTTGACTGTTGACAATGTTAATGCAAAATTCCTATGTTGAAACTCTCGTAACAGATAGTTCAGAAACTACAGGAGATGAAGCCCAATGAATGAGCCCAAGCTACTTCAATTCAACTCCTTTTCAAGCATTCTGATGACTGGTGTGAAGCTAAGTTCATATGTAAAATTTCCCTAAAGGCAGAACATTAAGTTTCTCAAGATCAGCAGACTTCTGAAATCTAGAGGAAAAGAGTCGACACCTGGAGTCGACTCTTAATTATCAAGGTTCTATCTGGGGACAACCAGAGGAAGAATGTCGACACCAGGAGTCGACACATTTTTAACAAGGTTCTGTCTGGCGTCTGCAACACTCATGGCATCAATGCAGCGAGCCAGTCCCAAAAGGCCGAGCTACTGTAGCAAACTGAGCTACTGTAGCACTCCGAGCACTGTAGCAGGCCGAGCTACTGTAGCAGTCTGAGCTAAAGCTAGAGAAGGCCGAGCTACTGTAGCAAACCGAGCTATTGTAGCACTCCGAGCACTGTAGCAGCCCGAGCATTATAGCAAACCGAGCTATTGTAGCACTCCGAGCACTGTAGCAGTCCGAGCTAAAGTTGGAGAAGGCCAAGCTACTGTAGCAATCCGAGCTAAATCTGGAGAAGGCCGAGCTACTGTAGCAGTCCAAGCTTCCGAAGAAGCTCGAACACTGTAGCAGTCCGAGCACTGCAGCAGTCCGAGCTAAAGTTGGAGAAGGCCGAGTTACTGTAGCACTCTGAGCTTCTGAAGGAGTCCAAGCACTGTAGTAGTCTGAGCCACCATAGCAGAAGGCCATAAAGAGAGCAAGCAGAAGGGAGCAGAGAAGGCAAGCAGAGGGACTGCAGAGAAGAGAAGAGAGAGTATGACTGTGCCGAGCTGGAAAAAGGTGAATGCTCGCACATTGCTACATCAACTCCATTGAAGATCTCTGTCTCTTTTCTCTACTCTACCTGCAACGGTTCTGAGGATTTCTAGAGGATTAAAATAGAACTATAAACCGCAAGTAACATGGATTTCGAGGTCAGGAGGAAGTTCCCATGTCTGTCATCATTACCCTACCTGAACACCTTTTTGGAGGAAGCCATGTCAGTGTCCATACCTGGGACATGACTCTTGTCAGGACCACCTTTCTACTGTCAACCAATGAGATATGGTCCTAGAATGGTACACAGAACAAAAAGCAACCCGAGCCAATGAGGAAGATAGTCGGAGGTGTGCCTTAAGAAGGTGTGTGACCGGAAAAAAGATGGAACAGAAGAAGCTATTGCTGCTATTGCTGCGGGCATCCTTTGGAGAAAAGAACAAGAGCACAAGAAGCCACCTGCGTCCAGAACAAGAAGAAGAAGAAGAATAAGGTGAAGAAGGAGAAAAGCCCAAGGCCATCTATTGAAGATCAGAAGCTGAACTGCAGCTCCTCTTCCTCGTGCTCCTTGTCCTGCAAAGAAAAGTCATCGTGAAGGAAGCAAGTGTTCTGAAAGTAGCAGACCGAGCCCTCCATCTCTCAGACAGAAACATTCTCTCTTGGCCTGAGTTTCACTCACTCTATCAGAAGTTTTTCCATTGTTCCTTTTCTATTTGTTCTTGACAAACTGTGAACCGTCCCTACCGGTTATTGTAGGAAGACAGACGAAGGTGTGCTCTCGTCTGGGTGTTCAGTCCCTACCTGGTTCTGTAGGAAGACAGACAGAGGGTGTCTCTGATCTGTGGTTGGCCTTGTGTGCCGTAAGCTGTGTATCAACGGTTTAGTGCTGTAGCACTAGGGAAGCCTCACTTGGTTTGAGTGAGGGGTGGACGTAGGACTCGGGTTTGAGTCTGAACCACCTTAAAATCCTTATCCAAGTGGTTTGGCTGTGTGTTTGCCTTACGCTAGATGCTTGCCTAGGCTCGTTGCTCATCTTCATCCCTGCATCTTGTGTTTTAGGTTCTTGCATTTCTTGGTAGGTGCTTTTATTCCGCTGTAGTCTTTTTGTATCTAAAAAAGAGGGGCAGATCTATTCACCCCTCCCCTTTAGATCAGCCATTCCCACACAACATGTGGTATCAGAGCCAATCTCTCACGATGGGGTCCAACGACCTTAAGAGAAATAGTGGAATGGCGTCCAAGGGTTTAATGCCCGAAGGACATTCAGTCAATAGGCCTCCATACTTTACTGGAACTAATTATCCTTATTGGAAACAACGCATGCAGGTGTTCATCCGCGCCCAGGACTATGAGCTCTGGCGAGTCATCAGCAAGGGTCCATACGTGCTTCCCGAGGATGAGGACACTTGGATCCAGGAGCAGATTAGAAAATCAACAGTCAACTGGAGCGCTAGACACATTATGCAATGCTCACTTCATCCAGTAGAATTCTCAAGAGTGGCCACTTACGCAACCGCAAAAGAAATGTGGGACAGGTTAGAGGTGATTTACGAAGGAACCTCTCAGATACGTGAAACAAAAGCCAACATATTAGTTTCTGAATATGAAATGTTCAGAATGAGACCTGATGAGTCCATTCAAGACATGTATGCTCGTTTGACTGTGCTCACTAATAGTCTAGCTGATTTGGGGAAGAAATATTCAGAGCAGGAAATTGTAAGAAAAATTCTTAGGTCACTAACCTCAGCCTGGCACACAAAGGCTACCATAGTTGAAGAATCTAGAGATCTCTCAACTACCAAGGTAAAAGAACTCATAGGGTCACTTATGACCTATGAGATCAACCTAAAGAATAAGGAGGTTGAGGTACTCAAGAAGAAGCCCCTGGCTCTAAAAGCTGGACCTAGCGGTCAAAGTACTTCCGATGAGGGTGAGGCCTCTACAAGTGAGCGAGATGAGGACCAAGTGGCCTTGCTCACACGTAAGTTCAGAAAATTTCTGAGAAAGGAAGGTAAGAGCCTCATGAAAGGGAAATCACAGGTAAAGAAGGGTTATAGATCTAACTCTGAAAATTTTAAGAAAACTGACAAGGTTATTTGTTATTCTTGTAACAAACCAGGACATATCAAGACTGAGTGTCCTGAAAAATTCAAGAAAGCTGACAAATGGAAAGGCAAGAAGAAGAACAAGGCCATGGTATCCACATGGAGCGATGAGGAAGAAAGTAATGATGAAACAAGCTCCTCAGACAAGGAAAAAGAAGATCTTTGCTTCATGGCCAAGGATGGTGAAGAAACTGAGGTACAGTCTCCCTTTGAAAACTTCACACTTGATGATTGGGAGGAAGCATATATACAGCTCATGGAAAAATATGACATGTATAGAAAGGAGAATAAATCCTTGAAAAAGAAAATTAACTCATTTATGCATGATCATGATATGAATGATAAAACAGCTTCACTGGTATCTAAAATTGAGGATCTAAAGAAAATGGTTGAGAACTTAGAAGAGGGAAGAAAAGAAATGGCTGACTTGGAAAGTGAAAATGAAGATTTAAGAAATGAGATTGACAACATGAAACTAACAATGCAAAGTTATGAAAATGACAGCAAACTGTGCAATGAGAAATATGAAGCTATCAAACAAGTCAATTCTCAACTTCTTGAAAACATTGAAAAACTACAAGAAGAGCTTAATGACAAACAACAATCCTTTGAAAAGTTTGTAGATGGTAGAGAAAACCTGAATGCCCTGCTAGGCACTAGAATGAATTTCAATAAGGAAGGCTTAGGTTTTAATCCCACAAATAAGAAGCAAGTAGGTTTAAAAACTGTTACTTTTGTGTCGTCTGCAGGTGCTTCAAGTTCCAACTCTAAACCTGCTCAAAATAAAGGAAAAGAAAAGGTGGGAGAACCTGTGAACAAAAACCCTGAAATCCCCAAGAAATCTCCTCAAAAATTCCAGCCAAAACACCAGAAATCTAAATCCAAGGCAGCCCACACCAAGGCCAGAAGAGGTCCAAAGAATAGTGCTAGTAGACAGTCCTTTGGGGTCAGGTCAGTGAATTCCTGGTCAGTACCCAATCCTTACAAGAGAAAGCCCTACACTGATCATCCCACTTTCTATAGAGAGCCATTGAGTGTACCTCATTATAGGTATCAATACTGGGGGCAACAAAGGGCAGGTCAGTATAGGTTCCCTTATAGGCCAAGGCAGGCAGTAGGTCAGCCGCACTTCAGCTCCTATACTTACAGACCTGGCCCAACCTATTACCCTATGACCTACCACAATTTCAGACAACCAAGAACAAACTACGGGAACCATGGATAACCCTTCTCAAACTTCCATCAAAAACCAAAGGATAACAAGGTTCCTGAACAGAAAAGAGAGATGAAAATAGAAAACAAAAATAGAAACTCTCCATCAAGCAAGAAAATAAAAAATGTGAAGAAAATTTGGCTTCATAAATCTACTTTATCTTGCTTTGCTGAAATCAAAGGTTTATTGTAACCCAATTATCCTTGGGTTCCAAACATTGTTACTTAATTTCTTGTACAGGAATGTCTTGCAGCTGTGCACAATCGATGGTACCTAGATAGTGGCTGCTCAAGACACATGACTGGGGACAGAACTAAATTCTATCTTTTAGTGGAAAAAGAAGCTGGACATGTCACATTTGGAGGGAACAACAAAGGAAAAATTATTGGCACAGGTAATGTAGGTAAGAGTCTCTCCAACTCTATTGAAAATGTTTTGTTAGTTGAAGGTCTGGAATACAACTTGCTGAGCATAAGTCAATTATGTGATAAAGGTCATAGAGTAATATTTAATTCTCGTGAATACAAAATTCTAAAACCAAAATCTAATAAAGTAAAATTTTCTGGTAAGAGAGTCAATAATGTATACATGATTGACTTAGATGATCCTGCTCATTTAAATCTTTATCTTACTGCATCAAAATCTGAACTTGCATGGCTATGGCATCGTAGACTAGGACATGCTAGCTACAATGTCCTACATAAACTTCTGAAGCATTCAATAGTGAAAGGGCTGCCTGAACTCTATTTTAAGCAAGACAATAAAATTTGTGATGCATGTGCCCTAGGGAAGCAAACAAGAAAATCCTTCAAAACTAGATCTGAAAGCCTATCATCTAAACCACTTGAACTAATTCATATGGACTTGTTTGGGCCAACAAGAACTGCTAGTCTAAGTGGTAGAAGATATGGATATGTGTTAGTGGATGATTTCTCTATGTTCACATGGGTATTCTTTCTCACAAATAAGAATGATGCTTTAGATGAGTTTCAGGCACTCTACATGAAGATAAAGCAAGACGGTGAGTTTAAGATCTCCAACATTCAATCTGACCATGGTGGTGAATTCGACAATGCTGAATTCTATGAATTTTGCAGGGCTGAAGGAATATCACATAGATTTTCATCACCAAGAACCCCTGAACAAAATGGGGTGGTCGAGAGGAGAAATCGAACACTCATAGAGATGGCTAGAACAATGCTTGCTGAACGGCAACTTCCAAGGAAGTTTTGGGCCGAAGCAATAAATACGGCATGTTACATCATAAACCGCTCCATGGTAAGGCCACTCACCAAAAAGACTCCTTATGAGTTGCTCAAAGGTAAAAAGCCTTCTCTCTCTCTCACATAAAAGTGTTCGGATCTAAATGTTTTATCCACAACAATGATAAAAGAGAATTGGATAAGTTTGAGCCCAAAAGTGATGAAGGTATATTCCTTGGCTATTCTGATAGATCTAGGGCTTTTAGAATTTACAATATCAGAAGTCACGTTGTGGAAGAATCACCCCATGTCACTTTTGATGAATTCAATGATGATACTAAAAGTGACAAGCTATGCAGGAAAGATGATGACGATGGGGAGTTCCTATCCACAAAAGAAAAGCATGATCTTCCACAAAAAGAGACAAGAGAAAATGATGACTTGGAGGAATCAAACAATTCAAGGGATCGAGCTATCGGTGAAGGTAATGATGCTACCGATGTTAGAGTTCTTAAAGATCACCCCCTTAAAAATATCATTGGGAGCTTAAATGATCCACCTAGAACTAGGTCACATTTTAAAATAGTTGAAGAATTAGACCAAATTGCTCTTGTCTCTCAAATGGAACCTAAAAATGTTGAAGAAGTCTTAAATGATGAAAACTAGATAAACTCCATGCAAGATGAATTAAACCAGTTTGAAAGAAATAAGGTTTGGCATCTAGTTCTTAGACCATCATCAAAATCTGTCATAGGCACCAAATGGGTCTTTAGGAACAAACTCAGTGAAGATGGTAAGATAATAAGAAATAAGGCTAGACTAGTGGCTCAAGGTTACAATCAAGAGTTTGGGGTAGACTTTGAAGAATCTTTTGCCCCGGTAGCTAGACTTGAAGCTATTAGGATTTTGCTTGCATTTGCACGTTCACACAGAATAAAACTGCAACAAATGGACGTAAAGAGTGCTTTCCTAAATGGATTAATAAAAGAGGAAGTTTATGTAGAGCAGCCCCCTGGTTTTGAAAACTCTAATCATGAAGATTATGTGTATAAATTAGACAGGGCACTCTATGGCTTGAAGCAGGCACCAAGAGCTTGGTATGATAGACTAAGCTCATTCCTCACCGAGAAAGGGTACACAAGAGGTAAAGTAGATCAAACACTCTTCACCAAAAAATAAGGTAAGAACATCTTGATTGTTCAAATTTACGTTGATGACATTGTGTTTGGATCTACAAAATCTGAAATGTGTGAGGAATTTGCTAACCTTATGACTCGTGAGTTCGAGATGAGTTTAATGGGTGAACTTCAATTTTTTCTCGGCTTACAGGTTAGTCAAAGTGCAGATGGATACTTCATAAGCCAAGCCAAATACGTCAAGGAGTTGCTGAAAAAGTTTGATATGACAAAGTGCAAGACCATTGCAACTCCTATGGCAATCTCTACATTACTGGATGCGGATGAGAAAGGTAAATTTATGGATGCAAAAACCTACAGAGGTATGATTGGTTCATTGCTATATTTGACTGCATCTAGACCAGACATCCAGTTTAGTGTTTGCCTATGTGCTAGATTTCAAGTTAGTCCAAGAGAATCTCACTTGATTGCCGTCAAGCGTATCTTTAGATATCTTGCCGGGACTCAAGACTGGGGGTTGTGGTATCCGTCATCTTATGAACTTTCCCTTATTTCTTATTCAGATGCGGATTACGCTGGATGCAAGTTGGATCGCAAGAGCACTAGTTGCTATTGCCAATTTCTAGGCGGGTGTTTAGTTTCTTGGGCCTCCAAGAAATAACACTCGGTTGCCCTCTCAACCGTAGAGGCAGAATATGTTACTGCGGGGAGTTGTGGCACCCAAGTGTTGTAGATTAAACACCAACTCCAAGATTACTTAGTGGATCTTGGTTGTGTCCCGATTCTGTGTGATAACATAAGTGCAATTAATCTTGCTAAAAATCCAGTCCAGCACTCTAGGACAAAGCATATTGAAATTCGGCATCACTTTATTAGAGATGAGATTCTTAAGAAAAATTTTGAACTGCACTTTGTTGATACATTGAACCAAGTTGCTGACATTTTCACCAAGCCTCTGTGTAGTGACAGGTTTTCTACACTTAGAAGGGAGCTTGGTCTGTGCAGACCTCAAATAAACAAGGATTGAAGTGTTCAATATCTCTCTCTGGCTGTTTGTTAATCATGCTGAACTACAATAAAATGTTGTACAGAAAATCTAATGCATATACTTTTCATATCAAAACATGTTTTTCTGCATCACCATGCATTGTTTGATAGATCTTCACTAATTACTACATTACTTGCTGCATCTCATGCTTGACCATGGTATATACAATGGTGATTAGTGGAAAGACAGGCTACGCTTGTATGAAAGCACTCACTATGCGTGAGGACACACCTCCGCCGAGTACCATCAGTCAATGTTGCATTTAGGCCATATTGTTAGGGGGAGTAATTTCCTTGAGATGTACTTGCATACATGTTGTCTTCATTTTGTCAACTTTAATAAGTGTACAACCATTGGCATGCATTTTCACATCAATTTCCGGAACACTAGAAAAGGATAGTTAATTGCAATAAATGTTGGTACCTTGCTGCTACTCAGGTCGACCTCGCCGGTCATTTCTGTTTGATAGCTGCCTTCTGTCTAAATTCATGCACATTCTCAGGGAGAGTGTTTGCTATCTATCCTCTTCTCTTGATATCCACGTCAATCTGAAAAATTCACTAAGTCATTTCTTATTGAGGCTAACTCTGGCCGTTTTAATCACATTCTTGAAAAATCTGAAATTCTGTAGCTTCCAATCTGGGTACAATGATAATAAAATAGACTGGACTTTAAAGTAAGAGTCTTCTATTATATGACATTGTGCTTGTCCATCTAATAAAATTGGTTCAGGTTTAATGACTTCATTGAGTTTTGAGATAAATGTTATGAAATTATCTGTGCTCAACTTTTTTAATAGACCTTAACCAGTATTTGCAAATGTTATGCCCTGAATGATTCTTTCTAAAATCTGCAAATTCCAATTTCAAGGCAACTTTTGTTGAGATACTGAAATTAAGTATTGTTTTTCAACATCATGAACTGTTGGGATTCATATATGCTAATTATGTCAGAGCAATGACATCGGTCTATTGAGAAACCATGTCCCTTGTCCTAGAAGACAAATGGACTGTGTCATGAGGTGCCTTTGTTAACTCTGTAAAGAAAAATCTAGGCAGAGCAATGGCAAAGTTGCTGACAAATATGCCCCCTCATCAAAGAAATGAGGTCTAATATGTCATGAGGTGACAATGCTATCTCTGTTCAATCTGAGGCATGACAGTCAGTCATACCAAGTACCTAGGGATACTGGCGTCTAAACAACGTGTATCCTCAAGATACAAGGCTTGCACTGGACTTAATTGCTCGTAAAAATATCCTTGTGCTCAAAGAAAATCATGAGCTTGATAGCAAAAGATAAAAGAAAAATGCTGAAACTCTAGAATTCCATACGAACTTCATGCTTGTTTAACCTCAATACTAGTTTGTGTAACTCCTAAAGGAGCCATTGAATCTGGGAGTGTAAGGCTAAGGAAGGTTAAACAAGATTTTGACATGTGATTCTGGTTCATTTCTATTAAAACGTGCATGTAGATATTTTTCAAACTCTTTTTACAAACTCAGATATCATTAGATCTGAACCATGCAGATTCAATAAGGACATATCACCAATTTTTGTATAATGGTCGACTCTGAAAATGCCCACTCTCTATGTTATGAGATAAGTATCAGATTGTGAAATTTCTTGCATTATCAAATCCTCAACTTTCTGATAGGTTGTATTTCTCCAAAATCCCTCATACTTATACTGGCTCTGATCTTCTTGTATTTGTCTGTCAAATTCATCCTGGTTCTGAATTCTCTCCAACATTTCTAGTCCCTCCTTTTTGCTAATGACAATGGGGGAGAGTTGTCTGTTGAGTAATGTAAGGGGGGAGAGATGCGTGAAAGTTTTCATGAAAGGGGAGAATCTCATGGTAAGGGGGAGAATTGTTCTATCTCTATCTCTTTGTAATTGGGTCACATTGTCATTAAATGACTCACAGTGTTGCCATCATCAAAAAGGGGGAGAATGTTGTGTCCCTGTGATTTTGATGATTTCTAACCCTATGAGTCATTAGCATTCTCATCTCTTGACTGTTGACAATGTTAATGCAAAATTCCTATGTTGAAACTCTCGTAACAGATAGTTCAGAAACTGCAAGAGATGAAGCCCAGTGAATGAGCCCAAGTTACTTCAATTCAACTCTTTTTCAAGCATTCTGATGACTGGTGTGAAGCTAAGTTCATATGTAAAATTTCCCTGAAGGCAGAACATTAAGTTTCTCAAGATCAGCAGACTTCTGAAATCCAGAGGAAAAGAGTCGACACCTGGAGTCGACTCTTAATTATCAAGGTTCTGTCTGGGGACAACCAGAGGAAGAATGTCGACACCAGGAGTCAACACATTTTTAACAATGTTCTGTCTGGCGTCTGCAACACTCATGGCATCAATGTAGCGAGCCAGTCCTAAAGGCCGAGCTACTGTAGCAAACCGAGCTACTATAGCACTCCGAGCACTGTAGCAGTCTGAGCTAAAGCTGGAGAAGGCCGAGCTACTATAGTAAACCGAGCTATTGTAGCACTCCGAGCACTGTAGCAACCCGAGCACTATAGCAACCCGAGCACTATAGCAACCCGAGCACTGTAGCAGGCCGAGCTAATGTAGCAGTCCGAGTTAAAGCTGGAGAAGGCCGAGCTACTGTAGCAATCCGAGCTTCTGAAGAAGTCCGAGCACTGTAGCACTCCTAGCTAAAGTTGGAGAAGGCCAAGCTGCTGTAGCAATCCGAGCTAAATCTGGAGAAGGCCGAGCTACTATAGCAGTCCAAGCTTCTGAAGAAGGTCGAGCACTGTAGCAGTCCGAGCTAAAGTTGGAGAAGGCCGAGTTACTGTAGCAGTCCGAGCTTCTGAAGGAGTCCAAGCACTGTAGCAGTCCGAGCCACCATAGCAGAAGGCCATAGAGAGAGCAAGAAGAAGGGAGCAGAGAAGGCAAGCAGAGGGACTGCAGAGAAGAGAAGAGAGAGTATGACTGTGCCGAGCTGGAAAAAGGCGAATGCTCGCACATTGCTACATCAACTCCATTGAAGATCTCTATCTCTTTTCTCTACTCTACCTGCAACGGTTCTGAGGATTTCTAGAGGATTAAAATAGAATCGTAAACCGCAAGTAACATGGATTTCGAGGTCAGGAGGAAGTTCCCATGTCTGTCATCATTACCCTACCTGAACACCTTTTTGGAGGAAGCCATGTCAGTGTCCATACCTGGGACATGACTCTTGTCAGGACCACCTTTCTGCTGTCAACCAATGAGATATGGTCCTAGAATGGTACACAGAACAAAAAGCAACCCGAGCCAATGAGGAAGATAGTCGGAGGTGTGCCTTAAGAAGGTGTGTGACCGGAAAAAAGATGGAACAGAAGAAGCTATTGCTGCTATTGCTGCGGGCATCCCTTGGAGAAAAGAACAAGAGCACAAGAAGCCACCTGCGTCCAGAAGAAGAAGAAGAAGAAGAAGAAGAAGAAGAAGAAGAAGAAGAAGAAGAAGAATAAGGTGAAGAAGGAGAAAAGCCCAAGGCCATCTATTGAAGATCAGAAGCTGAACCGCAGCTCCTCTTCCTCGTGCTCCTTGTCCTGCAAAGAAAAGTCATCGTGAAGGAAGCAAGTGTTCTGAAAGCAGCAGACCGAGCCCTCCATCTCTCAGACAGAAACATTCTCTCTTGGCCTGAGTTTCACTCACTCTGTCTGAAGTTTTTCCATTGTTCCTTTTCTATTTGTTCTTGACAAACTGTGAACCGTCCCTACCGGTTATTGTAAGAAGACAGACGAAGGTGTGCTCTCGTCTGGGTGTTCAGTCCCTACCTGGTTCTGTAGGAAGACAGACAGAGGGTGTCTCTGATCTGTGGTTGTCCTTGTGTGCCGTAAGCTGTGTATCAACGGTTTAGTGCTGTAGCACTAGGGAAGCCTCACTTAGTTTGAGTGAGGGGTGGACGTAGGACTCGGGTTTGAGTCTGAACCACCTTAAAATCCTTGTCCAAGTGGTTTGGTTGTGTGTTTGCCTTACGCTAGATGCTTGCCTAGGCTCGTTGCTCATCTTCATCCCTGCATCTTGTGTTTTAGGTTCTTGCATTTCTTGGTAGGTGCTTTTATTCCGCTGCAATCTTTTTGTATCTGAAAAAGAGGAGCAGATCTATTCACCCCTCCCCTCTAGATCAACCATTCCCACACAACAGAATGTCGTAGACCCAACACGCTAGCTAGTACTCAGTGACAATGCCACACCTAATCATTCACCTCCCTGGAGATCAAGTACTTTTCGGGTGCTCCTCCCAGGACCAGACTGGGCCCTTAAATATGATTGCCTTGGCATTGAGTTGTTTGGATCATAGATCCCACGAAATCTAGACATCCACGAATATCATGGCCAAGAGTTCCAAGATCAAGCTCATGTAATCAAGGTAGACTGTGTACGAACATTGACTTTCTTGAGATTCCAACAACAAGCTCATTAATCGAGAGGAATTAGTCATTCTAAGAAATGACTCTTGAATGGATAATGTTGACAATAGACCTAACAATAGGTCAAAATTCGGAGTTCAATAGCCTCGTTAGGCTAGAGTAGCTTACATATATCAAAACCATGAAAACATCAATTTCTGAAAAACTGGAAAGTGAAACGGTTAGCGAAGGACCGCTAAAATATGTACACGGTCTAATCAGGACCGCATGAAAAATATAAACGGTCTAAGCAGGACCACTGAAGGCTAGCTGGGTCATAGATCCAACCCAGAGTGAACGAGTATAAAACGATCCAAGGTGGGCCGTGATCAGGACTAGACGGTCCTGGTTGGGCCAATTGAAGATCTAAACGGTTTACTAACAACCGTGTATATTACAGAGTCCAAAGGACTAAAGTCGACGCACAGCCGGTTCAACACGGTCACAAGAGGGTCGTTCAAATAGTCTGGCGGTCATGACTGGACCGCTTACTGACAAAAACGGTCTCAGCAAGGCCGCCATCAACAGGACATTCCCGATTCTGGGGTTTAGCAAAAATACAGTATTCGATTGAGTCAAAAAGGTTCAGGCTTGTAGGTACAACCCGCCCGGCGTCCTAGTGGGAATCCCAGGCTCGCGGAGGCTTACGGAGGCCTCGGAACATGAACACCTAGTCCGACGGAAGGAATATCCGACGGAGAGGTAGTTCGATGCCCAAGAATTTAATAGCTCACAATCAACGGAAAATGATATATTCGGTTCAGTTGCCATCACCGGAGTGATACGACCTTAAAATAACCCTAATAAGATAGCAAGATGACAATGGAATAATGAAACCAACATTAATTACTCTACTCATTTTCAACCATAAGATATCAAGAATGATGATCATAGAGGAAACAATCATGAAGAAGATTAACTTAGATCAAATTTTCCATTTTCTTAGTTAACAGTGTGATGTTTAACATAACCAAAATCCTACCATCAAGTTATGAAGCATGGATTAACAATGCACACACGCCGTAATCAAAAGAACTAATTTAAAGAACAATAGAGATTAGCAGTCTGGCAGATGGCCGCCACTTGAACAAAGGCGGTCTGACCAGGGCCGCGTTCCTAGAATAAACGGTAAAAACCCCAATCGCATGTTCATATTTAAACAAGTAATACGCAACATATAGTTGATAAAAATTAGGCAAAATGGATTTAAATGAAAGCTAAGAATGAGCTTGAAACAATAATGTTAGTTAATTAGGTTGGGCCTGAGAGAAACCTACCAAACTTGAAGAAGAAACGCGAAAACTCTAATCTGCGAACACGTCGTCGATCGTCGCCCTAATTCGCCCTCGATCGGTCACCTCAGGTCGCTCCACCAGTTGGAGAAGCAAAATCTATGATAATTAGGAGAAAAATCTAAGGATTCCATATATATATATTTTATAATTTTATTTTTACATAATTTTATAGATATAATTTTTTAAAGATATGAGTAAGATATTAACATATATTACATTATATATATAGATACATATGTATATATAGGTATATTAATAGATGATGCTTTAAAAATGATAAAGATAAAAGGTGGACATATTGGTTTTAACGTATCAAATACGAATTATGTTTTACGAATATTAAAATTGATGAATAGTGTAGTGTCACTTTAAACCCTTGGTTCTCAACGCAATTAAGTTGGAATCGCGCAATCTATATATCAAAATGAAGGGCACGAAAAATTCTACCTAATTGGATGTTCAAAAAAAAAATTGGTTGAGAGACGGGAGATCTTGGGATAGGAGGATCGGAAAACGGAGCTACCAACCCCACTACCTCGGTCACTACCCCAATAACACGCCCATAAAATTTCATAACCAAAGGACGTTCCGACGCACAAGAAAAGACGATCAAACTAAAATTCCATAACTATCTTGCTACAGTGTTTCAATGTGATTCGCCGTGTAATCTCAGTCATTCATCTTTTTAGTTAATTAAATTATTAACTAGCTAAGACTATCGGATAAAGACATGAAAAATGTCAAAAAAATATGGGGATTCTCATCATGTACACTTTATGATTTTTTTACATACGTGGTTACATGCATATAAAATTTTTAATCATGCTGTTCTTATTAACTAATTAAGGTAAAACATGAAAATCATGGTACATAGTAATGTGTAAATTATAATCTTATTCTCTTTGCATGATTTCATAGACAAAATTTTATTAACGAGCGTAAAACATATGTTGTAAAGCATAAATCATGCAGAGGATTCTAACGAGGATATGAATCTAACATCAAATATGCTAGTTAAGAGTTTTATCTCGGGAGAGAAAATCTACGTAAAATTAATAAGAACATAATCATGTAAGATTTTATTATTAACGATTCTTATTTAAGAGAGAACACCTACATGTATTATCATCTAACATATTTTAAATGGTGATTTTACTTGGGAAATCGCCTACCTGATGTTTGGAGAAGATGGACGAACGGAGAAAAAAAAATAGATGAAAGGAACGGCACACAGGAGGAAGAAGATGCCTCCTCTTCACGCACCAGACGCAAGAAATATCAGCAATTCCCCTTGAACTCGGCTCGGCAGCAACAATAGCGACAGTCGCAGCCGCATGCGGAGCAGCAGAAGAAAGATCCCTCGAACACACACCAACAACCTTGTGCGTTCGAACGGGCCACTATTTATACAGGTTAAGGGTTCTAAGAGTTCTACGCTAATTTAGAGTCATAGTAGGTTTTGAAAATTCTATCTTTTCCCTACCATACGCGCCGCCGTTTTCCCCTCGTTGATTTCCAACCCTAATCTCCCATGCAATCTATCGACGTGGGAAGAGTTGTGAATATTTTTTTAAAGCCCATTGTATAATATATACTCATTGCTTCCCCCCAAGCCTATTAATATCCTACGGGAAAGGCCTATATACATGGGTTTAAAGGGAACTCAACTGAGTTGCCCGATGGCTTTTAATAATACCCATATAAGTTTAATAGAGATGCCACCCATCCACCTATGGAAGTTCTTCTAGGCCCATTTGTTAATCGTGAGGCCCGTTAATTTAATTAGGCTAGTCTTAACAATTAAATAGTTTAAACTCACTATTACTAATTCTAGATTTTGAATCAGGCTTTCAAATATGTTTATATATTTTTATTGTTAAACTCATTTATCTACCTTATTAATTTTACTATCTGACTTGAGTATCAGAGTCAGGTTCGATCATAGGAAAAACTTCATATGTACGTACGTGTATAAATGAGATTCCTTCTCAATACTTGAATTGTATTTCCTTTCAATTTAAGTCATAAATAAAAGGATATATTAAATTTTTAATTCTCAAATATTTATTTTAACTATATTTATCAAAAAAATTATTAACCACTATTATTTCATGACTAATATCTATAGTTATTTTCATTTATTTCCTATTTATCACGTTTTATTCCCATACACATTTCAAAATTTTAATTTTATACTTTATTATTTAATCGGGGTGTTACAAAGACCATACGGCGTTCCGATCTCCTAAGGGGATCTTCAACTATAAAAGGATGTCGTTTGGCCTGAGGAACGCCGGTGCAACCTATCAAAGGGCAATGACCAAGATCTTCGACAAGATGTTACATGACCTCGTTGAATGCTATGTCGATGACTTGGTCGTCAAGACAAAGAGGAGAGATGATCATTTGGCCGACCTGTGTCGGGTCTTCGAAAGGCTTCGACAATACCAACTTAAGATAAATCCAATGAAATGTGCCTTTGGCGTCTCCAGCGGCAAGTTCCTCAGCTTCATCGTCAAGTATCGAGATATAGAAATCGACCCCGATAAAATCAAGGCCATAAAAGGACTGCCTCCGCCTAGAAATTTGACAGAGCTCAGATCTCTGCAAGGAAGACTGGCCTATATTAGGTGATTCATTTCTAACCTCTCGGGTAGATGCTTGCCTTTCGGTAAATTGATGAAGAAAGGAGCACCCTTTATATGGGACGAGGACTGCCAGAGAGCCTTCGAGCAAATCAAGGAGTATCTATTGACTCCTCCAGTCCTAGGGACACCAGTCTGAGGGAAGCCCCTTATCCTTTATATTGCTGCCATGGATGCCTCACTGGGGGCACTTTAGCCCAGATTAATGAAGAAGGCAAAGAGCAGCCGTTGTACTACCTCAACCGAAAGCTGGTCGGACCTGAGCTCCGGTATGCGCCTATGAAAAAGGTGTGCCTGACTTTGGTATTTGTTGTCAAGAAGCTAAGGCACTACTTTCTAGCTCACAGAGTGGAGCTCATCTCAAAATGTGATCCACTCAAATTTCTGCTCAACCAGCCCGTTCTCTCCGGTAGGCTCAGCAAGTGGGCACTTATCCTTACGGAATTCTACATCACCTTCGTCCCACGCAAGGCGATCAAGGGGAATGGCGGAGTTCTTAGCTGCGTACCCTGTGCCAGAAGATTCACCACTCAACTTCGAGTTACCGATGAAGAGGTGTTGGTGCCTTCTCAAGAAACCGGGGTGTGAAAACGTCCCACCACAAACGGAGCCGGGCGTCCTCACCCTCGACCTCCCATACTGGGAGTTGTATTTTGATGGTGCTTCCCGAACAATCAAAAGGGCTGGTGGCCTCACGAACTTTGTCTCGGGCGCGGGGATAGTCTTTGTATCTCCACAAGGCAGCATTCTCCACAATTCTTGTGCTCTTATGAAGTCATTGACTAATAATGAGGCAGAGTATGAAGCGCTAATTATTGGGCTTCAGTTGGCATTGGAGATAGATATCAAGTGCATTAAAGTATACAGGGACTCTCAGCTCGTCATTCGACAGGTCCTGGGCGACTATGATGTCCGGAAGGAGCTCATTCCCTACCATGCAGCCATCATGAGGTTGAAGAAAAAAAAATACTTATTTGAAATAGGCCACGTCCCAAGGGGCAATAACTCCCAAGCAGACGCCTTGGTAAAGCTGGCAGCAGTCTTAAAACTCCCAGCTGAGGGAGAGTTGAACATCACTGTCAGACACCGAAGGCTCATGCCAAGTGTGCTCGACGAAGAATCTGACCTCACTATCTATGAGGTCAATAACATTCAAGAGGAGAATGCTCCCGAAGAAGAATACTGACGCGAGCCGATTATAAAGATAAAGAACGCCTGACTTCCCCTTGATCGGGCTCAGAGGGTGCAACTGCTACGCAGGGCAATATCCTACCAGCTAATTGATGGCTTGCTTTTCAGGCTCGTCCATGAAAAAGACCGATTGGTCCTCCTACGGTGCCTTTCATCTTAGGAAGTAAAGACCGTGATGCATGAGATCCATTCCAGATTATGTGGGGCTCATCAAGCAAGAGCCAAAATGAAAAATAGTATTAAGCTTAAGGGGTTTTATTAGCCCACCATGTACGAAGATTGCAACCAGTATGTTCGTACATGTCATCAATGCCAAGCATTCGAGCCAGTGCCTCGGAGGCCGCCTAATCCGCTCCATCCAATTGCGTCTACTTGGCCGTTTGCGGAGTGGGGCATGGACATTGTGGGACCATTCCCGCCATCATCTCAAGGTCACAAGTTCATATTGGCCGCCACTGATTACTTCTCCAGATGGGCAGAAGCTATCCCGCTACGAGAAGTTACAGGGGAAATAGTCGCCCGGTTCGTGAGACACTACATTATATACAGATTCGGCACCCCCAGTCGGATTATATCCGACAATGGCACGCCTTTCAGGAACAAGACTGTCTATGCTTTGGCGTCTAAGTTTCATATTGATTGGAGGACGTCGTTTGTCTACAACCCCTAAGCTAACGGGTTGGCCGAGGTCTTCAACAAAACCCTATGTAAATTGTTGTCCAAAATAGTAGGTGGCCGCAAACGAAATTGGGGCGAGAAGGTCCACGAAGCCCTATGGGCCTATCAGACTATCTACAAAACCCCTACAGGTTGTCCTCCATTTTCCTTGGTCTATGGAGCCGAGGCGGTGGTCCCTGTGGAGATTGAGCTAGCGTCCTATCGCGTTGCTATTCACACCGGACTGTCGGGCCAGGACCAATCCGAAATAGAAAGAAGGCTCGAGGAACTGTCCAACCTTGAAGGTGAAAGACTCAGAGCCTATAAACACATGCAAGTGTATCAGGCTCGTATGACATGTGCTTATGATAAGCTGGTCAAGCAAAGGGCATTCAAGAAAGGCGACCTCGTCATGGTCAAAGAAAAAGAGGTCTTAGCAGGAAGACCTAGCGGCAAACTCCAGCCTAATTGGCGTGGACCTTATGTCATCCAGAAGGTTTATAAGGGAGGGGCCTATACGGTCGTCGACCACAAGGGAAACAATCCTTTTCCCCTCCTCAATGGCAAGCACATGAAGCTCTACCATGCGCCACTGCAAGAGTTTCTGCAGCAATCCTCACAGGACATACCTATCCCCAGCGAAGGTTCAAGTTGAAAAAAAAAAGAGAGAAAAAATGAGGTTAAAAATATTGATACCCCGACGGACTTAGTCACCCTTCAAGGGTCGGCTAAGGGCAAAAAGGCCATAGACTCGGTCGAGGTGAAAACCCGTAAAGGCGTCTCGGGCAAAAAATGGGCAACCCCTTAGTGTGAAAACCCGCAAGGGCGCATCGGAAAAAGCTAAAGGGGGTCAACCTCGGCGAAAACCCGAAAGGGCGGTGAGGTTGATAATGTGAAAAAAAAACCTCTTGCAACATGTTTTACGGGTGGTTCCAAGTCAGTGACTTCACCCTACAATAGCAAGTGCATGATACTGATGCCTTAGCTATATTCCCAATGTCGTCGCACGACATCCAGTCCCGTCAGAGCGTTATGACTATTATCCCGATATTGTCATACTTTGTCCCACCGAGATCACTAGCATCTTGAACCTTTGGATTTGATCCATATGTCCCATCCGGGCTGACAAATCCATCTCTTTTCTTGCAGGGTTGACTCATATGTCTTTTAGCTAGTCAACCCCACTTACATTTTCAATTCCGGATTTGACTCTTATGTCTCTTCGGGTTGTCAAGTCTATCCATTCCCTTTCAAGAGTTGGCTTATACGTCCCTTGGCATGTCAGCTCTACTCATATTTTGGACTTCCTGGGTGTGGATCCCACGTCTCTTTGGGCTCCCCAATCCGTCCTTCTAGTCCCATCGGGTTCGGCCTATGCATGCTCTTTTGGGCTGCCGACCCATCTCACCTTTTGGCAGCTGGATTTAACTTACATGTCTCTTTCAGACTGTTAAGTCCACTTACTTTTTGTCCCACCGGGTCCAGCCTATGAATTTCCCTTTCGGGCCGCCAACCTATCTTGCCTATCGGCTTTCGGGTTTGACCCTCACGTTCCACTAGGGCTGTCAAATCTACTCGTTCTTCTAGGTTCGGCCTATGCATGTCCCTTTTGGGCTGCCAACCCATTTTATCTATCGGCTTCCGAGTTTGACTCTCATACCCCACTTGGGCTGTCAAATCCATCCTTTCCTTCTTTTGGGTCTGGCCTATGCATGCCCCTTTCAGGCTGCCAACCCATCTTGCCTCTTGGCTTTTAGGCTTGACTCACATATCCCATTGGAGTCGTCAGGTCCATTCTTTTGTCTCCACGGCTTGGCCCATGTATGCCTTTTTCAGGCTGCCAACCCTATTTACCTATCGGCTTGCAGATTTGATTCATATATCCCACCCGGGGTGTCAAATCCATTCTTTCATCCTACCGGGCTTGGCCTATGTATGTCCCTTTCGGGCTGCCAACCCATCTCGCCTATCGACTTCCAGGTTTAGCCCACATGTGCCTGTCGGACTATTAAACCTACTTATTTGCTGTCCCAAACGGGATTGGCCTATGTACGCCCTCCTCGGGTTGCCAGCCCATTCGACCTATCAGTTTTTGGATTTGACTAACCGCGTCCCACTAGGGCTATCAAATCCACCCATATGTTCCAACCGGTGCGGCATACATGTCCCTCTGGGGACGCTAAACCCTCTCTGCCTCTTGGCATCATAGGTATTCAACAACAACAACAAAACAGGGCTAAAAATATTGGTGCCCTAGCGGACTTGGTTGTTTCCATTAGGGGAGCAATCAAGGGCAAAAAAGCTTTAACCCGGTTAAGGTGAAAACCCGAAAGGGCGTTTTAGGTAAAAATAAGTATCCCTCGGTGTGAAAACCCGTAAGGGCGCACTGGAAAAAGTTAAAGGGGGCCAGTCCTGACAAAAACTCGAAAGGGCGATAGGGCTGGTAAAGTGACAAAAAAAAGAAGGAAAAAAAAGGAAGAAGGCATACATGCAAGAAAATGGAAGCAAAAACTATTAAGCACTATCTTTTATTCATCAATGTCATCTAAGAAAGGAGCCCGAGACAAGCCCTCGGGGTAATTGAGACAAGACCGGGCAGCATATAAAAGCCCTATGTACAAGAAGGTGCCAAAGCTCGTCAAGCGCCAAACTCGCTCCTCCTCAGGTCAGCAAGGAGAGCCTCACTCTGAAGAGTCTCCTCTCGGAGCTCCTCACATCTACGACGGAGAGTCTCTATCTCGGCTTACGTACTGCGGCACTCCACCTCAGCCTCCTGGAGCTCCCTCTGCAGCTCCTCTACTCGAAGGGAGGCCCTCTGGTTGCGCCCTTCAGCGCCCTCGATCTGGAGGCCAGCCTCAACCTGGGCTGCCCGAAGTCCGCAGAGCTGTTCCTCCCTCTGCCGGATCTGCGCCAAAATCCTCTCCAGCATACAATCATGAGCATACTCCTCCTGTGCATAACTCGCCCCTGAAGGCGTCAGGAAAATGCCATCCACGATCTGATCCATGGTCTTGTGCTGTCCATGCATGTGCCAGATCGCTGGAGCCAGCGGTGCAGTCGGAACTGTGAGGCTGTCATGGTGCTGAAAGAAACCCAGGCTTCACCGATTTGGGTACTGTGTCTGTCGAGTGAAGCCCTCTGAAAAGCTCGGATATGTCAAGAAACATAACCCCTACATGCTATCCCTTCCCGCCAGCATGGCCCGCTCAAGGCGGCGCCTCTCCTCAGGCAGTGAGAGGTCGTCATCTTCCATGCCGATTGGTGCAAAGCTCTGAAGGAACCTATAAAGGTGACAATCTATGGGGTAGTGACGCGGATATCCCCCCGAGCGATCATATGTATAAATGTCGTCTCTCCTCGTAATGCGAGACACATCCACGAGGGCCTTCATTGTCACCGACGCTCTCAGTCAGGCCCTCAGAGACCCACAAGTAGCCAAAGTAAATCCGGTTGAAATTGTCTTCATCAATAACACGGGGAGGGAAAGGTGGCATGCGCTGGTCAGTGCGCTCAATACGACACTCATTCGTGCCTCTAGCCCTCGGCCTCCTCGACCAACTCCTATCCCCGCTGCTGCGAGCCATGTCTACAAACGCAGAGAAGTAAAAAAAAAAATAGGAGAGCAATGTTAGGCCAAACACTCCAGGACAGCACTATAAACATTAAATGCAGTCCTACAAAGCCCAGAAGTCTATGCAAAAGACACAATCATAATTCCCTTCAAAGGGCACGGGCCGTCCGCCGCCGCCTCCGGCCATGACGAATGTCCCGTGGGGGACATTTGTTGCACCGGTAATTCTCTCGAAATATTTCGAGAATTTTATTTCACGGCGACCGACGAAAAATATGGCGTAGCACCAATATTATCGATCCGCGGAGTACCTCCGCGATTTAGGGTTTATTCACCCGACCATATAATCACAAGCGACGTCGTAGCAAGGAAAATCAAGAGGGACTATGCATGCACACCTGTCAAAGTGGCCGAATGACTGTGTATCACACGGCACGGAAGGGTGCAAAGACTCTCCTCCAGGCGAGCGGCGCGCAACTAAACAACAAACGGACAATCCTTCGCTCCCGAACGAGTCTCCACCAACGTATGGCTGCCACGCGGCAAAGAGTGAGCCTCGGGGGACAATAAATGCGGAGCAACGGCCTCTCCTCGACTCAGGGAGACAGAAAAATGCAAAAAAGATGCGGAAAGGGGCCAAACAGGCCGCCCCGGGGTCAATTGACCCCACTGGGCTGCCCGCGGGCGCGGTCGACCCCGGGCGTGGTCGCGTCCACCCCACTGGGTCCTAGCGGGGTCGACCGACCCCGGACGAGGTCGTGTCACCCCGCTGGAGACCCAGCGGGGTCGACCAGCCCCGTTGGGGGTCGTGTCACCCCGTTGGCACCCAGCAGGGTCGACCGACCCCGGGCGAGGCCGATTGACCCCACTGGACCCCAGCGGGGTCAACGTGACCCTTGCAGGGTCACTTGACCCCGCAGGGTCCCCGCAGGCCAAACGACCCCCCTCGGGGTCCGTGTTCCCATAAAAAAAAGAAGAAAAAAGAAAAAGAAGGAAAAAAAAGATGGGACACCCACCTTGTCAGAATTGGGGCTAAAGCCCAGTTTTTTATCAGAATTGTAAAACCCATTTTTTTTGTCAGAATTGAGGCAAATCCTCATATTTTTGTCATGGTGGGTTCCCTACCTTCTATAAATAGCCCCCTGGGCCACGACATCTAGGGGACGGAGGGAGAACATCCACGAAGCATCAAGCATCCAGCACCGAGGATTTTTGTTCGTTGTTTTGACCCGTGAGGAGTAGGTCCCCGGGTCTTGTATTTATGTCCCTAAGGGGTACTTTTGTAATTATGCCCCTCAGCGGGCCATGTTTGTAAGTTTTTACGTCCCATGGCGACTAAATTATGTGTTCTGCACTTATAACGGGGGAATTATGAAAATGTCCTCCCCGGGATCGTGAGAAACAAAAAGTCCTATCATTTGCAGTTTTATCATGAACATGGTTGGTGGCAGAGATTGAACTGTTCTTCGCTGATCACCCGGCACAGGCTTCTGCCAAGGGTAAATCCCCCAAGACCGCTTGGCCAGCGGCAAGGAGGTGAATGCAGTGGAATTCTCCCCGACGAATGGAGACAAGGGAGAAGGGAAGTCAAAGGGCAATGGCAAAAAGCCCGATACCAAGGCGAATGCGTCTCTTTCAGCAGAGCGTATGAAGACGCCTTATTCTTTCAGGAAGCAGCATACCAAGATTCTCTTTGATCTGTGCATGAAAGAAAAGCTCATCACCCTAACAGATCCGCGAAAGTCCTCAGAGGTGGATAAAACAGATGATCCTACCTATTATGTGTATCACCGAAGGTTGGATCACACCGTTGGGGACTGCTATGTTTTCAAGAACATAGCAGAAGAGCTCATCCAAAAAGGCTTGATAAATATGTTGGGTCATGCAGTTGACCCACCACAGCCTCATGCTTGGAGTCGACCAAACCAGTTGGCTAATGTGGTCTACATGGTGGCAACGGCTTCGAGCTCCAATACCTCCGAGGTCGGGCCTTCAAATCAACAGCCCAATGCCGATCGCAGAGTCGCTCCTTCACTCCCAGAATGTCTGGCACTGCGGAGGACTATCCGGAAGATCCGAGGGGAGATCCAACAATTGCACCTGGAGCAAAGACGTCTACTGCAGTTCTTGGAGAGCATTGATGAACAGTTGGCCACCTTCCCCTTTGGCCCATTTGCCAGGGGGTTAGCTCCAACCCATATACGGGAGGCAGGTGTATCACCCACTGCCCGAGCTCCGCTCAGGGGTTGGCTCTCTGAGGAATCCTCAAATTCATTTGAAGGCGAAGAGGATTCATCTGAAGGCGAGGAGCCGGAGAAGTTATATTCTTTCCCTCGTAAGAAGACCATGAACATCTTCTTCGCGTGCCGGCGAGCGGGCTTGCCAAACCCATCACCCAGTGAGCAGGCACTAGGTGCTGCATTACATCAGGGCTATTGCCCATACCATGAGGTGATAGGCCATATCATCCACAACTGCCAACCTTTTAAGGACCTCGCCGAAGACTTAATCAGGCGAGGGGTGATCAATATGGGCGAATTTATGATCGATCCACCGCAGCCACATATACAGGAGAGCTTTCATTTTTCCATCAATGTCATGCATGCCTCGGTCGCTTTCCAACTCCCGGAGCCGAAAGAGGAAGGAGTCAGTTCCCAACCACCCAAGTCCACATTGTGGTACCCAGGGTGGCGACCCTCTCACCAGTGTTCTTTCCCCAAGGAGGACGCTGAGAAGATCTTTGACAAGCTCCTAGAAGAAGGTCGGGTGCTGACGTATGATCCGCCGTCCTACTACAATGAGACGGCCAAGAGTCATCCCCGCTACTGCAAGTATCATGTCAGGGTGTCTCACCCCACCCGGGAATGCCCGGAAGTCCAAGATTGCATTGAAGTCCTCATCCATAGAGGGGAGATCGACGCGTAGGGGAACTCTACGACAAGGCGGCGTCTTAAAGAGGTTGCTGAGAAGATTCTCCGACAAGCTCAACAAGAGCAGACCAAGCCACGGGAGACTAAGCCCACCTCTCAGCAGGTCCAACCGGGCAAGTCTACAGGCGACAACAATCCTCAGGCAAACCCAAAGGCAAGGCTAGGTGCGAGGGGTCTAAGGCCCAAAGCCCAAAAAGCCAAGCTGTGGGAGAAGGTTCCAAACTCCCCTCCAGGCTGAGTCATCCCGGCATCGTCATAAGGGGAAACCCTCCGCCAGATAATAAAAGCAAAGCTAAGGTGAGTGAGCCAGAAGTAAAGCCTCGTGTCAAGCCAACAAGGTCATCAATTATAGAAAGACCTAAATAGTTCGAATAAGCAAAGTTGCCAGTCAAAACAAAATTGGTAGAATTGAAAAGCCCCTAAGGGCCCTACCGTGCACTGGCAGAATTCCAGCAGCTACCGCCTGAGGTAATTGCTCAGGCGATCAATGTCACCTTCTAGGTTCAGCCGGAGGAGGCCAACTGGACTAAGGTTACTCCCAAAAAGAGTCACGGAACCAAGGCTCTTAAGGAGACGGCCCGGAGCAGAAAGCAAAATTCCGGGGGCAAACCAAGCCCACCTTCTTCTCAAGAGGTGGCACGCCAAAAGAAACAAGAGAAAAATCGTAGAAAAAATTTGAAGAGGCGGTTGAAGAAGCAGGCTAAGCAAGTAGCAGCTATGGAAGCCCCTAAGGAGCCAACTCCCCTACAGCGACTACAAAAGCTCATAGATAAGCTGCAGGAGTACACTCCCCCTCGTCCCACCAGGGTCGTCACTCTAGACGAATATATTCCCTGGGACAAGCTTGGGCATAAAGTCCGCCTTCTTCAGTAGCTCCGGGAGATGGTTCACCGTCTCGAAGAAGGTGAGGAGTTTCTAATCCCGGAGGAGCTCTCCTTATTTTACAAGGACGAGAAGCTCACTGTGGAAATGCTGCAAGAGCTCTCCTGCAACATGGTGGCGATCCCGCCGCCTGACAACATTAACTCTCCTTCGGCCGATAGCTCTGGGGGCAAGTGTGGACGTCGAAAAATGTCGATGATGATCATACGGCATGCATGTCTCGACACTCGAGAGCAAGCCGAAGATGAAAATGCCAAATAAGCCTCATGCTTCGCCCGATCAGGATGAGGACTCGCTTGGTGGTCTGCTAGCCGATGAGGGAGCCCCCCCCGGGCGGAAGATATGGCCACAACTCTACAGCCGGTCGTGCCGAGTGCTGAATCAAAAAAGAGTCGGGAACTCCGACACAGCCCGACGTGCACCGAAAGTCACGCAAAGTCTGGGACCAAGCCCCAAAGGCTGCGAACGGAATATCGCAGAGGCCATATATCGCAACCGGAGCATTCTGAGAGTGCGAACATTCATATAAACGGCCACGACCTCGAAAAGAACCCATTCGGTGCTTAAAACGGCACGGAAGGGACTTAAAGCGACGCGCCTTAAAACGGCGTGCCCCCCTTGCTTATACGGCGCGCCCACTTTGATTCATGTCCCCCCTTGGTCATCTTAAACCGGCTCGCCCTTGAGTTTGACAAAACCGGCGTGCCCCATTATATGCTATAACATGAACTCCCTTGCTTTTGTTGAAACGGCGCCACCACCTTCATGTTAAAACGGCGCGCTCCCGTTGAAGGGCCACCCCTTTGAATGCACTAAACCGGCGCGCCCATTTTGGAGTGTGCGTGCTTAGTTTAAAAGCAATCTTTTCTATGAAGTATTCACCCGGCGCCGCAGCCAACCCATCCCGTCATCAATGCGGTCCCCTGTTTCCTGGGAACGGCATGATGACGAACAAGCCTAAAATGGTTAAAGCTCCCACTTCGATCCGGCGGGCAACCGAGCATATGCCGTGAATGGAATTTCTCGAGCCCCATCCCGCCTTGTGCTCATTCCGTCCGTCGGCCGGCCATTCTTCAGCAAATGATGATAGCAACGTGGCTCGCGGTGGATGTGCCAGCGGAGGAGGAGGCTATGCCTCTGCCCCCCCCCTCCCGATCACACCATAGCCTCACCGGAGGCAACGTCGACAGCAACAGCAGGGCAACGTCACCAACGTCAGCAGTAGCAGTGGTGGTTGCGGGAAACAAGGAACCAATGGGAGGAAGAAGAATCCAAAGGGCATCCCTCCAAAACAGGGCCTCCGGCCCCTATAAAAGGAGTGCCCAGGCGAAGCTTAAATCGGTGGGGAAGGTTAGAGGGAGAGAAACTCCTTGAAGCCCGAAGCCAGTGTTCCTGTGAGAGCGAAGTGAAGTGAGAAAAGAGAAGGAGAGAGCAGAGAGTGAGGTGAGGTGAGGGAGATATAGCTCTCCCCTCCCCTTTGTTTCTTTTCCTTCTCCTCCGATGTATTCTTCCCGTTGGTTCTTTTCTTTAGATGCATGAAGAGCCCATGTATTTGCACCCCTTCGTGGTGAAATGAAAACGATCCTTCGGGAGATCCTCTTTTTTGATATGTTGCATCTTCTTCTCCCCCTTTCTACTTGGCCTCCAGTGCTTTTGATCTCCCTCCCCACTTGTTCCCCTTCGAGGGATCATTACCCGTGAGTCGTGAGAGCTCTTGAAGGCTAGTCCTCGAGCTTTTCCACACTCACACTTGGGTTATTGGACCGCGTGAGGTCTACATTTTGAGGTTCACCCTGGAGCAATCCACTTGGTGTTCCTCTATTTTCTCTGGCAATCGTCGGTCCGGGGGAGGTGCTGCCCAAATTTTGCCAGAGGAAGAACATGTAAGAACACAGGATGCATAAGAACAGACAGACAAACTAAACTTCCAAGTTCCTGCACAACAAACTGTTCTAATAAAACACTCGAATCATCACGACAATCCACCTGAACAAACACTTAAATCTTCTTTCCACAAACATAACTCATCAATAAGATGAACAAACCAATCAATAAATCAACTTGCAGTTGAAGAAAAGAAGAAACAGAGCATAAACGGGTTGAAAGAAGCTATACAATGCTTAATCCGGCGCCCCCCTAATCCGGCGCGGGTTAATCCGGCGCGGTACCCCCCCCCGCGCCGGTTTAACCCCACACTCAAAACCCATATTTTTTTCCTTGCAGCAATCCGGCGCGCCCCCTTGTACTAGTCCATTTAACCGGCGCGCCCCCCCTTCCTGGGCCTTAACCGGCGCGCCCCCCCTTCCTGGACTTTAACCGGCGCGCCCCCCCTTGAACTCCCTTAAACCGGCGCGCCCTTCAGCCGCCTTGTAGTGTCCTTAAACCGGCGCGCCCTTCCCCTTTGTGGCATCCTTAACCGGCGCGCCCCCCTTCAATATCACTTAATCCGGCGTGCCTGGAAGAGAGAAGGTGATCAAGAAAATAAAAGAAAACATGCAATTCAAGCTAATAGAAAACTAATCAAAAGTCTCCCCTCCACTATAATCCAAATTTTGTTCCGGGGGCGCTGCCCCCGAAAACCCCCGCAAGGGGCGTTGCCCCCTTGACCCCCACGACCTGACCGGGCAGGTCGAACCCCGCGACCTGACCGCGCAGGTCGATCCGCGTGCGAGGGCGCACGTTGTCGAGTTTTGGCCTTACACTTAACAACCCTCTCCCCCGGACTGTGTAATGATGCCCCGTGGTATCGGACATGGACCTCGGGATCCCCGACATGGTCATGATCCGTGCACCTCTCGGGCCGATAGTTCATCAGCTTGACCCATTTCTTCCGGGATCCGATCCCGCACCCACATGAAACGTGCCATAACTACGGTAGATATCTGAATGTCTTTGTTGTTACCTTCGATGCTTCGAATACGGACTCTCGACCGGATATTGGATGGTCCTTAGTGACTGATATATATATATATACCAAGATCTAATCCCGCACTTGCATTAAATTTGCCGCACTCGCAGCAAATATTTGTATGGTTTTGAACACCGTTTTGCATACCGATGCGGAGGGTTTAAATCATGTCAACCCAACTCGCATGCTTTAATGAAAAACGATCTTTAGGTCATTTGACCCCTTTTCTTGGCGATTAATCAGAGGTCTTCCCTTCTCCGAGGGGATGTAATTAACGTCGTGGCCTTTATGGCGCGGCGGGTCTCCAGTCCCGACCCGATATCCACAATCGTCTGATCAGTCAGATGGAGCGCACCCCGGGCTTCGGACCACTCCAGTCTCGAAGCCCGAACACATTGTCACCTAGGTGACTGGCACGCCCTCGCACTAGATAAACCGATAAAAAGAACACCGATATCCCACGATATTTTCACCCAACGAAATTTCAGTGCGTCCCACAGCAAGCTCCCATGGCGACATATCAACGTCGCCCGACGAAAAATAGCCGAGGTCGTGGCCGGGGACGAGGACGTGGGCGTGAATGTCCCCTAACTCTCGACCGGGTGATATTGTTCAGAGGGGAGGAACCAGGTCCTGTTCCGGAAACCCAAGTTCGGGGAATCCCTTTTATCCTCAACTCCTCATAGGGTTCAAGCTCCAGCTTAGAAGCTAAATCGGGTGGCGTCCCTTTTATAATCGCCTCTTCTGATGAAGAAGAGGAGGCAGCCAAGCCACCAGTGCGCGAGGAGGCATCGGAGCAGGCTGGGCCCTTCGACAGGGTCGAGCCCGCGAGCCAGGCAGGCCCTTCTAATGAGGGCCAACAATCATGATGAACCCTTGCCACCTTCGGAGGAGTCTCTGGCACCGCTGTTCCAAGAAAATGCGGAGGGCCAGAATGGGGAGGAGCACCCTTCTAAACGGGAGAAGCCTCGTCAAGCACCGAAGACTCTAGCGGAGATCATCCCGCCATTTGACAAGACCCGTGCTCGGGCGGACCGTAAAATCATCCATCATATGAAGCGGTTCCCAACAAATGTTACAATTTGAGAAGCCATCGCTTGGAGCAAAGATCTCAGGGAGGCTCTTGTCAAGATACTCCAACACCCAGAGGCCTATGAAGCCCATGTTGCAGAGTTGCAAGCCCAGGCATATGAGGCATTTGCAGCCAACATCTCCTTCACGGACAAAGACATGTTGCTGCCCTCTCCGTGCCACAACCGTCCCTTATATATGCGGGGGACGATCAACGGGCATGATGTGAATCGGATTTTGTTCAACGCCGGAGCGGCCACTAATATCATGCCTTTGAAGACTTTCAAGTCTTTATACTTGGCACCTTACTTGCAAAAGGTGACTACGGTCAAGATCTCGGGATTCAACCAGGATTCTGAGGAGGCGCTTGGTCGGGTTGAAGTCAAGCTAGCCTTGGGCGATTTTGTCACCCAAGTGACGTTTTATATTATCAACGGCGACACATCATACAAGGTGCTGCTCGGGAGGCCCTGGCTCCATGAAAATTGGGTTGTCCCGTCAACTCTGCATCAATGCATTAAATATGCCAAGGGAGGGGAGCAATATACTATCTTTACAGATCAGGCTCCATTTCACCCCAATGAGTGCCAGCTGGCAGATGCTTCCCTATATTTTGGGGAGCCTACTCTAGCAATCCCCGAACCTGTAAATGACAAGGGGAAGCAAAAGGTAGACTTCGAAGCTGAGGAAGGACAGTTGTTTACTGTCAACCAAGACTTGGCAAGATTGTACAGGTTAAGCCTCAAGGCCGCCTCCAAGCCGACTCAGCCAGAAAGGCGAAGCGTTGACTTTAAAGCCAACCTCATAAGCCGGGTCATTGACCGGAGCATCCCATTACCGCCCAAATGTGTTCAACTCTCGTTCCAACGGGAAGAGCACGAGGTGGAGCAGTTGAAGACTTTCACAGTCTCCTACTAGCAGAAAAGAAGGGGTAAAAAGGGCGAGGAAGACAAGCCGATTATCTTTTACAAAGGAGATTTAGTCCCACCGGGCCCTCCTGAGAATGATTTCGGCTGGAATACTCCCACCAGCACTGCACCAGAGTTAGTCCAAGAAATGGACGACCTACCATAGCATATCTGGGAAATGTGCAAAAAGTAGCATATCCCTCAGGTTCAAGACCCCGCACGAGCGGCATATTTCCACCAGCTGTGGAATCCCCCGCAAGTCCGTGGACAACCTCCCTTCTCCCGCAAAGATACAAGAGGACTTGGCTATGACCAGGAGATGGACTTTGAGGTCCACTACGCAGTCAATGCCATAGGACTGCTACCTCCTCATCACGGGTAAGTAGAAGTTGAGCCCGAGATCGGCGACTCTGTAAGGGAGTCCGGTGAGACGTCAATGACATTATCGCCAGAAGTCAACACTGATCACCTCCCAGAGGGAGGGACAGCTCAGGTTGTTAATCATCAACAAGACGGGGCAAGTCCTTCGACTTCAAGCCATGACCAAGAAAGCTTCGAAGAACTTGAAGTCTACAAAGCAAATACTGATGATGAGGGAGACTTTGTCAACCTTCAACCAGCTCCACCAGAGTTTGAAGATGGTGGCCAAGTAACTGTGGACGAGTTGATCGAGATCAATCTCTAAAGCAAAGGGGACCATCGGCCAACCTTCGTAAGCGCTCTTCTTAACGAAGAAGAAAGGCAGGTGTATCGACAGCTCCTAGAAGAGTTCAGGGACTGTTTCACCTGGACTTATAAAGAAATGCCCGGGCTCGACCCTTCTGTGGTTAAACACGAGCTGGCAATACTTTCAACAGTCAAGCCAGTCAAGCAAGCCCAAAGACGTATGCGCCACGAGCTAGAATTGAAAGTCAATGCTGAGATTGACAAGATGCTCGACGTGGACTTCACAGAGCCTTGCATGTACCCTGTGTGGCTCGCTAATATAGTCCCCGTCAAGAAAAAGAATGGCCAAGTTTGAGTCTACATCGACTTCAGGGATTTGAACAAAGCATGCCCGAAGGACGACTTCCCTGTCTCAATCACTGAGACAATGGTTGACATGACCACTGGTTACGAAGCCTTGTCCTTTATGGACGGGTCATCGGGCTATAATCAAATCGCATGGCCGTCAAAGATAAAGACCATATGGCATTCCGATCTCCTAAGGGGATCTTCAATTATAAAAGGATGCCGTTTGGCCTGAAGAACGCCGGTGCAACCTATCAAAGGGCAATGACCAAGATCTTCGACGAGATGCTATATGACCTCGTTGAATGCTACGTCGATGATCTGGTCGTCAAGAAAAAAAGGTGAGGATCATTTGGCTGACTTGTGTCGAGTCTTCGAAAGGCTTTGGCAGTATCAGCTCAAGATGAATCCAATTAAATGTGCCTTTGGCGTCTCCAACGGCAAATCCCTCGGCTTCATCGTCAGGTATCGAGGCATAGAAATCGACCCCGACCAAATCAAGGCCATAAGAGGACTACCTCCGCCCAGAAACTTGACAGAGCTCAGATCTCTGCAAGGAAGACTCGCCTATATTAGGCGATTCATTTCTAATCTCTCGGAAAGATGCCTACCTTTCGACAAACTGATGAAGAAAGGAGCACCCTTCGTATGGGACGAAGATTGTCAGAAGCCCTTCGAGCAAATCAATGAGTATCTACTGACTCCTCAAGTTCTAGGAGCACCTGTCAGAGGGAAGCCCCTTATCCTCTTTATTGCCACCATGGATGCCTCTTTGGGGGTGCTTTTAGCCCAGATCAATGAAGAGGGCAAGGAGCAACCGTTGTACTATCTCAGCAGAAAGCTGATCGGGCCTGAGCATTGGTATGCTCCTATGGAAAAGGTGTGCCTAGCTTTAGTATTTGCTGTCAAAAAGCTAAGGCACTACGTTCTAGCTCATAGAGTGGAGCTCATCTCAAAATGTGATCCACTCAAATTTCTCCTCAGCCAGCCTATTCTCTCCGGGAGACTCGACAAGTGGGCACTTATCCTTACGGAGCTTGACATCACATTCGTCCCACGCAAGGTGATCAAGGGGCAAGGAATGGCAGAGTTTTTAGCTGCGCACCCTGTGCCAGAAGACTCGCCGCTCAACTTCGAGCTGCCCAATGAAGAGGTGTTAGTGCCTTCTCAAGAAACTGGGGAACATTATGAAAAAGTCCCACCACAGATGGAGCTGGGCGTCCTCACCCTTGACCTCCCACATTGGGAGTTGTATTTTGATGGTGCTTCCCTGACAATCAAAAGGGCTGGCGGCCTCACGGACTTTGTCTCGGGCGCAGGGATTGTTTTTGTATCTCCGCAAGGCGGCATTCTCCACAACTCTTGCGCTCTCATGAAGTCGTTGACTAATGGAGGCAGAATATGAAGCACTAATCATTGGGCTTCAACTGGCACTAGAGATGGACATCAAATGCATCAAAGTGTACTGGGGCTGGGGGAAATTCTATAAAATCCCATGTTTGTCCTTTTGGGCCCCACTTGACCTAGTGTGAACGCGAGCTCAAAAGGATACGGACTGGTTGACAGGGGCGTTGACTGGCCGGCTCTTTGTGCGACGTTTCGAGCTCGAACTTCTTCCTTACGAACGCTTCCCGGACTGGTACGTAGACTGGAACCGAGGCAGGATTGGGATTAGAATGAACTCGAACTGGGACGAGGCGAACTCCCCCCCGGGGCGGGCTACTGTTGTGAGGGGTGCCCCCGGGGGTTTTCTTTTGTCATTTGTCGACGTCATTTGACGGAATTGGGTCCTCGGGACGCTGGTGTTGACCCGTGGGGGCCAATTGTGAAGCGTTGTAGTTGTCGCCCGCAAGGTGTTTGGGAAAATTTCAAACACACCTCGTGCTGCCAAACAGCTCAGTTAGCGGACTCCTTTGGCTTGTGTCTAACCCAGGGGTCGGGATAGTAGCTTGTAGGAATTGAGGGAAGGCATCTCAGGCATGAGGGCCCGGCCTTGGCGAGACATGCCGCGTTGCATGGCGGGTTGACGGGCATCCCCGGGTTGGCCCGGTGGCTGAAAGTTGACGACTCGTTGCCGTGTGTCTGAGGGTCGGGGATGGCCCCAACTTGCTGGAGGGTTGTTGCGTGATGCAGCTAGTGCGTCAAAGCTGTGGGTTGGCCCCGGCTTGTTGTAAAATGGCTGGAAAATACACGCCCACGAGGTGTTCGAGAAAATTCCCGACACAT
Source organism: Amorphophallus konjac (assembly GCA_022559845.1). Taxonomy (NCBI): domain Eukaryota; kingdom Viridiplantae; phylum Streptophyta; class Magnoliopsida; order Alismatales; family Araceae; genus Amorphophallus; species Amorphophallus konjac. Next base: position 170,655,896 of record CM040124.1, on the reverse strand, counting down.
GACCACGGGCCGTACAACCGTGCTAAGGGCTCCTGAAGCCCAAGGTTGGCTGGAGGAGATACTCCTTTGGCTTTAGAATGCTGGAGGGAGGCGTTTTGGGAGTGAATCCCGGCCTTGTTGCTGGATGCTGCATGAGGCGGCTTGTCGTCGAGGCGCCCCCGGGTTAGCCCGGGTGGCTCATTTGAAGGCGGGTAATGCCGCGTACTGGGTGGTCGGGGGTGTTCCCCATTGGTTGTGGGTGTCGCCGTGAGCCATGGCAAGCTGGCTAGAGCCCTTGCTTGGACCCAGCATATTATAAGAGGTGTCGGATAAAAAGCACCCGGAAGGTGTTCGGGGAAATTCCTAAACCCTTATTTCTTACTTTTTTCTGGGAAAAAAACTCTAGGTACAACAAACTCCCAGAAAGATCAAGTTCTTTAGAACGTCGCTTCCGAGGGTTCATCAGGCTAACTCCGACCAGTAGGCGAGGCAGTTGGAGACCGAATCGGAAAGAGCAGTCGGCCACCGGCCCTGATGCGTCGATTGCGGGTGCATCCAACATGAGCACATCTCCACCGTTATCATTACATGTCATACGTATCAAGGACTTGTGAATCGGCTAGACGTCATGTGAGGGGTGTTGATGTGACATACCCTCGACGTGTGTGATGCCGAAAACAACAAGCCTTCGCCGCGCCTTCATGAACTCAAAGCTTGCCTTGTGCTGTTGGAGGCTGAGTGTTTGCCGTATGCCCGTGTCCATTCGTATGTATGCATGTGTGTCCCTTGGCATTCCATGAGGGGGCTTTTATAGACAAGTTGGAGAAGGAAGAAAACTGGGCAAGCTGGTCGACGTAAACTATTAAGGGAGGGTTTACGTGGACCAAGATGGCAGGGGGATCCTGGTCCGTGTAAACCCAGACAAGGCTAGGCTCCATGATTTTTTTTCCCTTCTGGGTGGGCGTCCGTGTAAACCCCCCTGGGGGCAGCCTGGTCCATGTAAACTCCCGCGGGGGTTTACACGGACCGCTTGGGTCCCTTTTTTTTCTTTTTCTTTATGGGAAATTGGGGCTTTACGCAGACCAGGCTGCCCGGGGGGAGCCTGGTCCGCTAAACCTCCCCCCCGAGGGGGGGGGGGGTACGCTGGCCACCTCGGTGGTCCTGAGAGAGAGAGAGAGGGAAAACCTATAAAACCCCTCATCTTGGTTGTTTGGGCCCCACTTTGATTCAAGGATGGTAGTATCGGTTTCGGTACCGGTTTCGGCCGGTACCGAAATCGATACGTTTCGGTTTCGGTTTCGGTTTCGGCCGAAACCGGTTCAAAACAGTCAGAAAAGGTAAAAAATGTATTGATCAGGTCCGGTTTCGGTCCAGTTTCGGTCGGTTTCGGTCCGGTTTCGGTCGGTTTCGATCCGGTTTCGGTCCGGTTTCGGTATCGGACTTGCTACAGTGACTTGGTGCGTTTCGGTTTCGGTAACGGCCGAAACCGATACGTTTCGGCCCGGTCCGGTTTCGGTATAGGACTTGCTACAGTGACTTGGTGCATTTCGGTTTCGGTAACGGCCGAAACCGATACGTTTCGGCCGAAACGTATCGGTTTCGGCCGATACTGCCATCCAGGCTTTGATTGGGTGTGAAATGGACACGTGGAGGATGCTGGTTAGGCCGCTGGTGAGCTGACCGAGGTTGCTCCAGACTGTTCTTCGCGTGGTGGTGCTTTCCTAGCTTTCGAGTGCTGCTTCTGCAGATCTCGTACACTTCTCTAGACTGGTGAGTTGGCTCACCCTTGCGCCGTGTACGGAACAAAGTCTGGGGCCGTGTGTGAATGACACTGGGGACCACGCCCCGGGGCATGGGGCCCATGGTTGGTGGTTTCGGCCGAAACCGATACGTTTCGGCCGAAACGTATCCGTTTCGGCCATATCCGATACGAAAAAGGCCATATTCACTGTAGCATCCGAAACTTAAAAGGTGGTATCAGTTTCGAGCGAAACCGATACTGGTTTCGCCCGAAACAGCACGGTTTCGGCTCGAAACCGTGCGGTTTCGGGCGAAACACGTGAACCCTGTCCCTTATTGCTGTCTCCCCCCCCCCCCCCCCCCCCGAAACCCCATCTACCCAGCCTGTTTCGACCGAAACCCTCCCCCCTGCCTGTTGCCGTTGTGCTGCTGCCGGGTGATGCTGTCGGGTGCTGCTACTACCGTCGATGTGCTGTTGCCTGCTGCTGCCGTGCTGGACTGCTGCGGCTGTTGCGCTGCGGCTGGTGTTGCTGCCTTGCTGGCTACTGCGGCTGTTGCTGCTGCCTGCTGCGGGTGGTGCAGCTGGTGCTGCTGCTTGCTGCTCTTGCTGTTGCTGTAGCAGCCAGGCCAAGCCGCCAGGGAGTCGCGCTGCTGCTGCTGTTACTCCCACCGCGGCACCGCCAGCACCGCCCTATTGCCACCTTGGGACCACCGGACTGCCCAACCTTGCTGCTAGCCTGCTGTGCACTTGGAGTTGTAAGTAATTTTTTTACCTTAATTTGTTTGTGCAACTCTAATTAGTTCAGATTTCAAAGTAAACCTTAATTAGATACTTAAAATTACATTCAATATATTTTTTTTAATCAACACCGGCCCTCAGAATCATCTACCAGTCGAGTGCATGTCCCCCCAGCAGGGGAACATGTTCTCACTCCCCCAGGATGATACTATGGCCTAAACTTTTATTATTTTTGTGAAAAGTATACAAACTCTTTGGGGCATACCCCTGACTGTACAGCTGCCAAGGCAGTTCAGGAATTCTGAAAACTATTTACTAAAACGAAGAGAAGGCAAACCTCCTCTGTCCATCCTATAGACACCCCTCACCATTTTGGGGAGTTCACTTACATGAGTAAAAATAGAGTTAGAGTGACTTAAGCTTGCATAGGAGGCCAATGCATCGGCCAATTGATTACCTTCCCTGTAAACATGTCTCACCGAACAGCCAATTGAGGAAATGAGTTTCAGGATTTCATTCCACCATGGATAGACCACCCAGCTAGGAGCTTTTTTCCTTTGTATGGATTCCACAAGGAGGGCACAGTCAGAAAAAACTACAGTCACTTTAATATCTCCATTTTTTACTATTGACAGCCCATCATAAAGGGCCCTTGCTTCTGCTAATATACTGCTCCCAAGACCATAATTGAAAGCAAAACTAATGATCATGTTTCCTACAGAATCTCTGACACAACCTCCACCTCCACATATGCCCGGGTTACCTTTGGAAGCTCCATCTACATGAAGAGTGAATTGAAGGGGGGCTAGGTTGCATGAAACTACTATTGGCCTCCTTGAAATAATCTTCGGGAACAGTTGGAATTGATTCAGAATTTGAATTTAATCTGCCGAGCAACAGACTGGAAAAGATAGGTTTTCCATAGCTTGGGAGATACCTGCCACCACTTTCCTCTTGATGCTAGTTATGTTAATGGCAGAGTTTTCAAACCTGGATGAACATCTAACCTTCCATATCTCCCATACTAAGCTTGTCTAGTTTGCGAACTAGTAATTCTAGTAAGCATCATATTTTAATTGGGCGAAAGTTTTTATAGGCTATATTCATTCACCCCCCCCCCTCTGAATACTTGCACCGAACCCAACATAGAGAACTGTCATGGACACTTGGACATGACACTATTACACAGATATGCATGTTGGTGGGAACACCAGGGCCAACCCAGTCCGGGTGTACACACGGCACCATTGTCTGGGTCCGATCACACTACGGCTTGGAGAAGAGCTACTTTATTAGCTTGTTTCTATTTTGGTTGTTTCTTTTTAGTTTGTTTCTTATTTTTAAGTTATTTCCTTTGTGTAGGAATTATTTCTTGGAGTCCAGGTTAGATTTGATTTAGTTAAGTCGTAACCAATTGGGATTTGTTTTGGGTTCTTGAGCCTATAAATATCCATGTACTTTGAAGAGATCAATAGAATTGGAACATTTCTTTTTTACTGTGAGAACTCCGACAGGGAGGAAAGAGATCCTTTGAGAGGGAGGTGTGCAAGAGGCCCTTGTCTGTGCTGCATCACCCTGCTTTTCCCCTGCCGCTCTTCGTTCTCTCTTGGACCCTCTCCCCCCTTCTTTTTCCCTCCTGTTTGCACTCTCTCTCTCTTTCTGTGTTCTTCTCCTCCCTTTCTTCCACTTGCGCTAAGTTCCCAAGCAAACCAGCGCCACTTTCTTCCCTTCCCCTTGTCCTTTCTCTATTTTGTTTTTTTATGTTTGTTCTTCTTCCCCTCTCTTACTGCTTGTTGAGTGAGAAAGCGAACCTAAATTTTACATGCTAAACCCACCTCGTTGTGAGGTAATGAAGTCCTAATTACGTGGTAGTTCCTTAATTACCAATGATCAGCACGATATTATTTTGAGGGCCATCCGAGTTGTCGTACCCTAACCTTCACGTAACACACGTGGGCTTCAATAGATTTGTGGGGTTTGCCGTCCATTTATAGGAACTTCCTTGCTTTTGTCGAGTCAGTGTAGGCATCACACATCAAATTTGGTGTGAGAGCCAGGTTAGGCAATTAGGGCATATATTTGTTTCCTTGCTTGTTTTTTTCAAAGAATAAAAGCGTTTTCAAAAAAAAAAGTTGCATTGTCATTTAGGAGTAGGAATCCATTTAGTATAGTTGCATGCGAACTCGTTCTGGCATAGAATATTCCTTAAAGATGTCCCAATCCAATTCCAACAGAGACAATGAGTTAGGGAACATGATGAGAACCCTCATAGACTTTAATAAATTTAAAAAGGTGTCGATAGGTTGACCTTGCTAGAGATTGCCCATGAAAATCATGATGGGGATGGGTCCGACAACAACTCCTATGCTGGCCATGCACCAAAAGGTCAGGGAGGTGAGATTAACCAACACCATACAAGGGATGAGCGGGTGACCCGAGAACAAATTGACCTGGCAAAGTTAGCCCACAAGAGTGTTCAATTAGAGGCTCCCTACTTTGATGGGTATAAACCTAGGGAACCTAAAATCTACCTTGACTGGGAGTTTGACGTGGACCATTATTTTGAGTGGTATGATATGCCCGAGGCAAGCAAGGTTAGGTTCGCCTGGATGAAGTTGACCGGGCAAGCAAAAAACTACTGATGGAACATTGAAGGTCTCCTTAACCAAAGAAAGCATGAGTTGACAGAAACTTGGGATGAGATGAAAGAGAAGCTAGATGAAGAATATCTTCCAGCTTCTTATCGCCATCTCCTCCTAGATCAATGGCACAGACTCATCAATCAGTTTGACGAGTACCTTATGAGGTGTGGTGTTATTGAGGACGATGATGTTATCCAGTTTGAAAAGTACCTTGGACATCGATCTCACCCCTCTGAATGAGGATTTCGATACAATCTTGTACCTCTTTGCATTTCCCGATGGGGTGAGATATGGTGGCATGGTATTCACAATACCGAGGATGCCTTTTCTGGGCCTCCGTATAATTTGGTGGCAGGTCGTGCACCATGATTTGACCCTCTTCAAGTAAGTGGTCAAATATCTCCTTGGTATTTTCCCTTGGAAAGGAACACTGATGGAAAGGTCTCCAACCTGGATACCACATAGTGGGTTTGGTCCGACTGGGGCCAGCTTCCTCTATTTCTGGCTCGGGAAATGTGAAGGTTGCTGCCCTATGGCCCCCATTGATTGAGTGGTGGATCACATTAGCCGAACGAATCGGCCGATCCCAGGCATGGGGTTGCGGAGGATCCACCAAGTTGCTTTTCATTGTGATGAGTCGATTCCGTATCATCTTCTTCGCCTCATCATTGAAAACATAGCAGTTTTCAATAGTGTGGCCCAATATGCGATGATATACGCAATAATTAGGGTCATCGGACTTGTTAACATCCTCCGGCTTCTTTGGGTCTGACAGGGATATCAACTTATTTTGAGGTAAAGATTGAAGAGTCTCTTGGTATGCTTCTTAAAAGAATAAGGAGTCTTCATACGCTTAGACAATCTTGTCGATGCCTTCCCTTCAGCCTTTTTGCCGGAGCTGCTTGGGGCCGTCACTTCGTCAGACCCATTAGTGGGGAAGAAATCAATGTCATTGGCCTCCTTTCCGATAGCATTTCGCTCCTTAGGGGGCTTACCTTTCGAGGGAGTGAATGTTGGGTTGTCGGCGAAAAACATTTCTATTTCCTCTACGACCGAATTCAGTTGGTCAAACCCTTTGATATTTGCTCCCAGAAGCTTCTCGCTAACTTCCGCCGACAGGCCCCTTCGGCATATTGTTGTTGCGTCCTCTTGGGAAGGAGGGTTATCACACCTCATGTTGAAATCCCTCTAGCGGTTGCTTGAGAGAGCTGTTTTGGTGGGGAGAGATAGTATGATGGGGACTTGCACTCTATCCCATCCTAGCTTCCCACTAGGCTACTCTCCTCAGGCTCAGCTTCTAGGGGCTGCTCAACTTGGCCTCTTCAAGATAGAGGATTTTGGCCATTCCAAATTATGCATGGTGATTCCAACCATATGAGACTTATTTGGGCAGCATAAGACATGGTCACCTTCTTCCGGGCTGTTCTTGATGCCATTTGGCACACAATTTGCTGCAGAAAGTTATGACAAATTATGTTTTCTTGACCGAATTGTGAGTGGTTTTGCACCTAACTGGTATGGGAAATGGCCGGTGGTTGCTTCACACCGGTTTCATTTAGGTGCATCGGAGTGGCTGATGGGTGTTATCCACCACTACCGTGATATTTTAGATCATGTGGGGATTCGACACGCTGTTACTGCTGCCCTCTACCGGTACCCTTGTTACACTGGGCTATCTACATAGAAGGCAAAGTGCTACACAGCCAAAAATTAAGCAAACATTGAGAGGGGTAAAAAAATCAGCAAAAATTGCATGACATGCATTTAAAAGTATTTGTAAATAGTTTTTCCATGTAGGTGTCCCTGCACATGCAGCTGAAAGCGAATATTTCCAACTTATGCTAGATGCCATAGCAGATGCTGGCCCTAGCTTGAAGGCCCTGTCACGTCGAGACATATACGGGCGTGGTCTTGAGGGAGAGGTTGAGGAGCTCCATCAGTGGGTTAAAAGTTTCAAGTATATCTGGATGGAGAGAGAATGTACCATCATGTGTGACGGCTGGACTGATACCATGAAGAAGTCCATGATTAACTTTTTGGTCTATTGTATTGAAGGTACAGTATTTGTTAAATCTGTAGATGCATCAAATTATGAAAAAAATACAAATTATTTATTTCATTTAATGGATAAGACGATAGACCAAATTGGAGAGGACAATGTTGTGCGAGTAGTCACTAATAATGAAGCCAGTTATAAGGCTGCAGGGAAGAAATTGATGCAGAAGCGCATGCATTTATATTGCCTCCCATGTGCAGTACATTGTCTGGATTTGATACTTGAAGATATTGGGAAGGAAAATAATGTGAAGAAGACAATTGAGAGGGCACAAAAAATCACCCAATATATTTATGGCCATCCTAGGATATTGAACATGTTCAGGGAGCATGCAAGTGGGGAGCGAGATATCATCCGTGCAGGGCCAACCAGATTTGCTTCGAATTTCATTTCTTTGGAGTCTTTGCACATGTATAAGAATGAGCTCAATTCTTTCTACTTTATCCTTATAGATATCATTCATATTTGATTCGAATTTCATTTCTTTGGAGTCTTTGGATAAGTATAAGAATGAGCTGAAAGCTTTCATGTACCACAATGCCCTGTTGGAATATATAGACAAGTCTAATGTTGATGCCCAGATGGATTATTTGGATGCATGCCACATCGTGGAAGACAACAAATTTTGGGCCAGGGTCTCACGGTACATAAAAGTAGCCACACCCCTCGTGAAGGTCCTAAGAATGGTGGATGGCGATAAGAAGAATAATATGGGATATCTGTACGAGGCCATAGACCGTGCCAAATTAGAGTTCCAGAATTCCCTTCCTAGAGAATATGCAAAGTGGTGGAAAATTATTGACTATAGATGGGACAACACATTACACCATGACTTATATGCAGCTGGTGAGTGATTAATTGTGTTGATACATTGTTCTTTAGGTTAGTTTATATCTAACATTAAGTTAACCATACACAAATGCAGGTTATTTCCTCAACCCTCGACTTATGTACAATGCCAATGCAAATGTTGATGGCGAGGTGCTTCAAGGCACTTTAAAAGTCATTGGTCATTTATCGAGGACACCAGAAAAGAGACTTCATGCCGCAATAGAGGTTGGTCTTTATTGATTTTATCAATAAGACGTATAGAATTTACTTAAGTAGTCATCTTAATCTATTACTTTATCTTTATAGATGAACAATTATAGAATGAGGACTGTGACATATTTTGACTCCCAATTGTAATACGTTGTGGAAAGAGTAAGCCCAGGTATACTAAATCTTTCTACTTAAATTGAGTCAATATGTATTAGTACATCACGGAGAACTGATCTTTATTTACATCTTACATTTATTTGTTTATGGTTGGTGGAACAGCTGACTAGTGGATAATGGTGAACAACCGAGATGTGGGCAGTAATGCATTGGCTTTCATTACAATTAGGGTGCTCAGTAAAACAACATAAGGCAAGTCAATGTGAAAGAAATTGGAGCACGTTCAGCCTTATACACTCAAAGGTTCGCAATCGACTAAAGGTTCAACGGTTAGAAAAATTAGTTTACTGCCACTAGAATATGAGATTAAGAATAAAAAACATGAAGTTGAGACAACAGCTGCGGGACAAACGTGTCACAAATGCTATAACTCTAGAAATTGATGTGGACGCTTTATTTGATGATGGCAATCCCTTGCAGTCTTGGGTGGAGATACAAGAGCAGGTTGATGAGCCCGTTTTTGATGTTGATGATAAAACATGGGCAAGGGGGCATACTAGATGAAGATGATCCAAGAGATCCAAAATTAAGAAGATCAATAAAGAGGGCCAGAGAGACTCATACGCACCAGAGAAGGGACCCAACTTTATTTGTTCATGACACTGAGCAGTAGCCTGAGTTTGAGCCAACTAGACACTCAGAATCAGATAGCAGGCCAGTCACTCCTAGAATAGTCAAGCCACCTCCATCCTTAAGAAGAAGTACATCAGTGCATGATCTAACTAAGAGGACTAGTGCTGCTGCTCGAGAGGACCCGTCAATTGAGCAGTTGAAGTAAATTTATGTGAGGAACATGCCAAAGGGAAAAGGATTCATCTCAAAGATGAATGAAATGATCACACCGAAAGAGAAAAAAACATCCCCAAAGGCTAAAAGGCGACTGATTTCTTATGGTTCTGATGATGATGATGATCCCAGTGCAGCTGCAGGTGTTACTACTGGCGGTGGCACATATGCACTTACTTCCTCCTTCCACGTAGACATAGGCAGAGGATACAGTCATAGTGAAGGAGGATATGATTCACAAAGCCAATATGGGCATCCATCAAGTTATGGAGGTGGCCAACAGGAAGTAGGCATGTATGGATGGGGTCATCAACCATAATTTCAATTTCATCCAGTTCCACCCAGTAGCAGTTATGGGTCAGCATCCTCTTCTCATCCTCAAGGTTCTGCTTCTTATGCTGATTCTGGATTCCAATCAAGCCAACAATCTTACACTCCAAGGGGGATCCAAAGAGGGATGCAAGACTTGACTACCTCATTGTTTGGTTATAGTGAATATACAGAATGCATGCAACCTTTTTATGGGTATCAACATCAGAAGCCAAACGATGAGGGAGAAGGTTCTTCTAACTATTATCCATATTAGTGCATCATCATTTAGATAAGAATCATTTAATTTCTGTAACATTTACTGTGTCTAATTAGGTTTATTGTACTGCTTGAACCTACTTCATGCTTAATATGTACTTAAGAATATCACTTTAACATGTCCAATGTCTACTTCATGTTTATTGCACTTAATCCTAATTCTTTACAGTCAAATACATGTTAATGATTTTTGTCTGATTTTTATCTGATTATTTATATTTTTTTGATTTTTTCCAATTTTTTTTATATTTTTTTACTTTTTTTAATGTTTTCAACTAGTTTCGGCCAGTTTCTACCGAAATCAAAACCGAAACCGGTACGTTTCGGTTTCAGTCCCGGCCGAAACCGGTACTGCCAACCTTGCTTCTAGTGGAGTTGACTCATGTCTTTCATTTCGTCAACCCTACCTATATTTTGAAATTTGGGTTTGACACATATGTCCCTCTCAGGCAGTCAAACACATCCAGTCCTCTTGTAGAGCTAACTCACATGTCCTTCGACACGTCGGCCCTACTCATATTTTTGGATTTTCAAATTTGACTCATACGTCCCTCTCAAGATGTCAAATCTGTCCACTCTTTTCGTAGAGTTGACTTATATGTCCTTCGGCCCGTCAACCCTACGCACATTTTGAAATGGTTTGACTCATACGTCCCTCTCGGGCAGTCAAACCCATCCATTCCTCTTATAGAGCTGACTCACATGTCCTTCGGCACGTCGGCCCTTCTCATATTTCGGATTTTGGATTTGACTCCTATGCCCCTCGGGCCGTCAGAGCCGTCCACCCTCTTTTGGTAGAGTTGACTCATATGTCCTTCGGCGTGTCAACCCTACCCTTACCTTGGACTTCCAGATTTGACCCATATATCCTCTGGGCTGTCAAAAGATTGCCCATTCTTCTTGTAGAGTTGACTTATATGTTTTTCGATACATCAACCCTACTCACATTTTGGACTTTCAGATTTGACTCATACGTCCCTCCCGGGTTGTCAAATCTGTCCACTCTCTTTTCGTAGAGTTAACTCATATGTCCTTCGGCGCGTCTAACCCTGCACACATTTTGAAATTCGGGTTTGACTCATATGTCCCTCTTGGGCAGTCAAACATATCCATTCCTCTTGTAGAGCTGAATCACATGTCCTTCGGCACGTCGACCCTACTCACATTTTGGATTTTGGGATTTGACTCCTATGTCCCTCGAGCCATCAGATCCGTCCAGCCTCCTTCGGTAGAGTTGACTCATACATCCCTTACCTTGGACTTCCGGATTTGACTCATGTCCCCCGAGCTGTCAAATCCGTCCATTCTTATTGTAGAGTTAACTTATATGTCCTTTGGCACGTCAACCCTACTCACATTTTGGACTTTCGAATTTGACTCGTACGTCCCTCCTGGGTTGTCAAATCCATCCACTCTCTTTTCATAGAGTTAACTCACATGTCCTTCGGTGCGTCAACCCTACGTACATTTTGAAATTCGGGTTTGACTCATACGTCCCTCTCGGATAGTCAAACCCATTCATTCCACATTTGGTAGAGTTGACTCAAATGCCCTTCGGCACGCCAACCCTACCCTTACCTTGGACTTCCGGACTTGACTCATATGTCCTCCGGGCTGTCAAATCCGTCCATTCCTCTCGTAGAGTTGACCCACATGTCCTTCGACGCATCAACTTTACACACATCTTGAAATTCGGGTTTGACTCATACGTCCCTCTCGGGTTGCCAAATCCATACAATCCCACCTGTAGTGTTGACTTACATGTCCCCTCGAATTGTCAACCCTACTCATGTTTCAAGTCTCGATTCTAACTCACGTCCCTTTTAGGTTGTCGGTTCCGGACATTGCCGCCTGTAGTATTGGCTCTCATGTTCCTTCGAACTGCCAATCCTACATGCGCCCCAACTTAGCTTTGACTATCTAATCCTTGTGGATATGTTGTTATGCCCCTTAGGCACAAGCATATGCTATTTTGTTTTGATGATAGCAACACAGTGAGAGTATCACAGTGAGCCAGTTATTATGTTTAGCATACATTGCATTTGTTCACTACTATATGCATACATTGCATCGGTGCATTCATCAGTTGCACGCCATAAAGTCTATACATTCTTTGCTGTAACATTCATGCATCATTACAGCAAGTCTGCACATTCTCTGCTGATAGCTTTGACGCGTGCACACACAAGTCTATACATTTCATTGCAGCATGCACACACACACAAGTCTATACATTCCTATCTTTACCTACGTTCACTGTTTTAGCATGAACACATTCAAAGTCCATACATTGCCCTGTAGCATGCACGAACTCAAGTCTGTACATCGTCCAATTGCTCATGACGTCTTGGCTAAGTCTATACATTGCTCCGTCTCACTTAGCGTCTCATGCTAAGTCTGTATATCGCATCGCATGCACCGTCTCACTTAGCGTCTCATGTTAAGTCTATACATCGCATCGCATGCACCGTCTCACTCAGCGTCTATGTGCATAAATCAAAGTATGTACAGCCAGTGCATCCTGCGTCTCACTCAGCGTCTCATGTGCATACGCAAAGTCTGTACAGCCAGTGCATCCTTTGATTTAAAGTCCATACATTGTCTGCCCGCAAACACAAGTCCATACGTTGCTTTATAGCATGCACGCACGCAGAGTCTATACATTCTCTGCTGATATGTTTATTCTGTAGTTCAGCAAGTCTGTACATCCTTCATCCTAGCACATATACTCTGTACAGCTTTGGCATCGTAGGGATGCACAAGTCTGTGTATGCTCACACATGTTGCATAGTAAAGTCTGTACAAGATTTTAGTCTTAAGCTGATAATTCTCTCCGACTGACTGACAGGTACTTTTAGTGAAGTTTAAGAAGGGCACATGATCCAAGAATGGATAAAGTGCCAGGATCGTGACACGTGTATTGAAGTCTGCTAAGATGCTTCTACGTGGTAGAATCAATTGGGCGGGAAATGTGGAGGACACACGCCCACCTATCTGCTGCTCTATAAAATGAAGACTTCTCCATCTGGAAAACACTGATCGTGATCGAAGCAGAAGGGGCAGAAGCAGAGAGTGAATTAGAGCCTGCACGATCCAGTGAGAAGAAAAAGAGAAGCAGAAGAAGAAAGAGGAGAGTGAAGAGAGAGAGAGAGAGCTCGTGAAGAAGAAGAAGAGAAGAATACGTTGAAGTGGTGCTATCTGTTGGCTCTTGGATCATATCCAGACCAACTTGCTCCTTGAGAGCTATTTTGTGCTTTATCGTATACAGCTTTCTGTTGCTGTTTTGTTTCCCATCTTGTTTTTCTTTTAAACTTTTCTTCAAGCTGTTTGTCAGCAGAGCAAGCTGTGTTGCTCAGCGTTTACAGTGGAGGATTCCACTGGACGGGTTAAGCTGTAGTCCCCAGCGGTTGGCAAAGCTGTAATGCCCAGCGGTCAAGCTGTGAGTCAGCGGATGGCTAAGCTGTATTGTCCAGCGGAAGCAAGCTGTGATGCTCAGCGGTTGTAGGCAAGCTGTGAGGCCCAGCGGTTTAAGCTGTGTATCAGCGGAATCCACACTCGGGTTTGAGTGTGGGGTGGATGTAGGTCTGGAGGACCGAACCACCTAAAAATTCTCTGTGCATTGGTTTGATTTCTTATTTGATTCCGCTAGATGAATGGCTAGGAGCGCTTCAAATGAGTAATCTGTTTGAATGCTTTAAGGCACACACTGTTTCAATTTGATTCTGTCTCGGCTTAGACTTACTCAGGTGCCTACATTGTTGAAGTCCAACTGGTTGATCAAGTGCGTCTTGGAATCTCGTCTTGAAGAGCTAAATAGTTTTATTTCGCAACTGTGTCTAGCTACAGAATTTAATTAGGCGAAATTTTTAAGGGTGGGATTCATTCACCCCCCTCTGAATCCAACGCACCGGTTCTAACACTTGGTATCAGAGCGGGTTGTTGTGCATAGGATCTAACAATCCGTAGCAGATCCTGCATCTTTTGTGGTGCATTTCAGAGTGGGTTTTTTTTTGTGCTCGGTGTTTAGTTTCACTGACTTAGTGCCTTGCTTTGCTTATCTGGTTGTGGTGCATTCTTGTCGATTGTTCTGTGCGCTGAATCTGTTTGCCGTCTGTCCAAATGGCTCGTCCTCTGGTTTATGATGGTTCTAACTTCAATAGTTGGCTAGGAGGCCTATTTGTGTACGTAGATTCCATTGATCCCAAACTATGGAGTCTACTATCTAAAGGCTCACACCAATTACCTCATGATGAGACCAAGTGGTCTAGAGAGGACAGAATACAGAACCGTGATAATGTCATAGTTCTTAATATCTTGAGAGCTGCGATTAATACTGATATATATCCTTTTGCTCTCAGGTGCACTTCTGGAAAAGAGATATATGACAGAGTCATTTCTGCTCATAACAAACATGAGGACAGCTGCATGATGGCCAACCAGAATGTTCATAACTCTGATCAACAGTGAGAGGATCAATGCTTGATGGCAAACCGGGGAAATGATGATAAGGAAGCCTCATCCAAGGTAAGCTCTGGATCCGAAGAGATTTCAATTGATGATTTATGGAATATCAATGAAGAACTTACTGAAAGATGTAAGAAATTAAAATCTGAAAAGAGAAAAATGAGAAAAGAAATGATTCATGATATCACTTGCCTAAAAGCTGAGTTGAACAACTTAAAATCTGAAAATGAGAACCTCAGAAATAAGCTCATTAGAGAAGAGGAAAGTGAAGAAACACTGCTTGAAGAAAATGCTTATTTGAAAGACCAAAATAAGAAGCTGATGGCTGTGAACATTGTGTTATCTGAAAGACTAATGGCACTCGAAAAGGGTAAATCAAGTTTGAATAAAGGAAAAGCTAATGATACTCTGGAGTTAATGCAGGAAAATGAAAATTTGAAAAGACTGAATGATGGCTTGCATAACCAAGTTATTTCCTGTGAAAGTGACATAGTTTCTCTGCAAATTGAGATTGATGATTTGAAAGTTTCTTTGTCTAAGTCTGTTGATGACAGCTCAAATATAGTGAGTACTTCTGCCTCCTCATTCACAAAATAAGTTGCCATTCAAGAAAGTCAGAAAACAAAACAGAATAAGAATCTGTATGTTGAAACTTCTAAGGTCAAACTGCCTTCTGTTAAAAGAAAGAATGTGAAATGTTTCTACTGTGATAAATTTGGTCATGAGATGGTTGATTATTTTATCATGAAGAAGGATGAATTGAAATCTGATAGAATTCATGCTAGGAATTCTAATATGAAGAAACCCTCTTCTGTTCAAACCAAAAGGCCTCAATGCTTTTATTGTCAAAAAGTAGGTCATCTCATGCGTGAATGTAGGCTAAGGGAAATAGATGACATGTCTGCTGTTGGAATACATGATAAATTGTTCCATGCTAAAAATCATGCATCTCATAAAAAGAAGCTTCAATATTTTCATTGTGGCAAATTGAGCCATATTGTTGCAAATTGTTGGCATGCTAAGGGAAGAACACTTAACTCTAAACCTGCTAAAATCCCTGCAAAAGGACATGCATTTTATGAGAATTTTGACAAAATGAATTTTTCATGTTTTGAATGTGGAAAAGATGGCCATACAGTCAAGGACTGCTGGCATGCTCAAGGAAAGAAATCTAACTCTGAATTTGTTAAATTCCCTGTAAACGGAAATGATTTTGGTTACAATAGATTTCTTGTAAACAATGCTTCTCATGGAAATATTATTGTTTCAAAAGTTCAGCATATTGCATGCTTTAGCTGTGGAAAGCCAGGCCACAGAGCTGCTAACTGTTGGCTGACTGGTTATGAAAAGAAAAATTTCCATGTCAATAACAGAATTAATCATGTTCACTCACACCAAGTTCATGCCAATGCTAATGTATACAAGGAAAACATGAAATCTGTTATCTCTAGTTATTACTGTGGACAGTTAGGACATTCCAAGGCTAACTGCTATTTGAAGAGGGTAGATGACTCTCAAGTGTTGAACATGAGGAGAGCACCATCCAAAGGTGTAACTGCTAGCTCAGGACCCAAGACATGTTGGGTACCTATTTGTGCAAAATAAACCTTGTTGCAGGTGTGCCTTGGAAGGTGATGAATAAAAGGGGTAATAATCCAAGGCACTCAAGAATGTAACCCCCAAGATCCTACACATCAGGTCAGTTCTAAAACTCTGTGTTTAAATCTCATCATCTGAAATTGTGAGTCAAAAAGGGTGAATTTCATGTTGATTTGTTTGTTTGATTTCTGATGTTCTCTTCTTGTCTAGCTGATCAGTCTGCAGTCCAGACTCAGCTACTGAATTTAATTCTGCACATATCTGATGCTCTTCTCTTGCCACTTATTGCACTGTGTACATAAGATGCTAGATGCACTGCACAACCATTTTTGTAGTCGATGCATACCCTGCACCGAGTTTACTTAAACCCATGTTCATGGTTGTTCATACATTGCATCGAGTATGCTTCTCACATGTTTGTGCATGTACGCACTTTGCACCGGGCTTATTCATGTGTTGCACTGAGTTTGAATGGTTCATTTAGTGCATATAGTCGATGCATGTGTCTAATGTCTGCATATATCATTTGCATGACTATCAAGGAAGTCGTTCAATGCATATAGGACTGCTTTATACTGCATATCATCAAATTTGAAAAATCTGAAAAGAAATGATTCATTGCATAGCATAATTATTGCATCTTGGTGTTAGGGGGAGATGAGAGCTAAGTTCAGTACATTGAATCTTTTTCACTCCTCATAGTCCCCATTCAATTCATTCATATTCTTTGACATCAGATGCTCTTGGACCTTATTGCCTATTGCTATCTTAATACTATCATTCCCTATCACCTTCACTGAACAACAGTATTGCTTCTGGTTTAGTACATTGAGCTGTGGTTATTGCAATTTTTTATTTATAAGAATCACACTTGCAAATTGAAAGGAACTAAAGGTTTAACCTTTATAAATTGAAGAGTTAAGTGTCTGCACTTCAGAACTTGAGATAAAAGAAAACTTTTATAGCTCTTAATCTCTGTCTCATGGTTAGAATAGAAAAAAGTTTTTTTAATGCCTGAACGTGTTAAACTGAAAATGTCTAGAAAAGGTGAATAAGAGTGTGTACTATTTTTAAACAATCACTCTAAAAGAAATCAGGACAGCAGTAAATAAGATCATCAAGGTAAAGAACTGAACACAGTGACAGAGCAATGGCTGAATTGCACTGAGAAACTGTGATCTCCTTCAAAGAAGCAGGAGACTTCATAAGTCATGAAGTGCTTCAGGCTATCTCTGTTCATAGGGTCAAATCTATAGGGGGAGTTTTCACCAAGTAACTGGGGGTACTGGCCTCTGATCAAGGTGTACCCTTAATGTCAAAGGTGAAAATTGTTCCTTGTAGATCTTGATCTGAAATAGATCTAGTAGTTTATGCCTAGTAACTGGGGGTACCTGCCTCTAATCAAGGTATACACCTAATGTCAACAGCATAAATGCCACTGGTCTATTCACTTAGCTCAGTTTCTGAAAATTAAAATGTGAAAAACAAACTGCTGTAACCCTTTGAAATCAAAAGTCATTGAGTGTAAATTATTTTTCTCAATACATATTCAAGTTGCCTTTCTTGAACTTCCATTGTTAATCACAAAGGGTATTGTTTCTGACTTATCTATTAAAACCATGTGTCCTAGATTCATTGCTATAAATAGAGTCTATAACTCTTTTTCAGTGGTCAGCTGCTTTACTCTATATTTATCACTGTTAAACCTGAATTCTTTCAAGACTGTATATTGCTGATTCTTATGCTTTAACAGTTGTTTATAATCATGCTCACTTTATGAACCAATGCTTCAGCTGTTGTGTAGCCCCTTACCTTAATTCATGTTTCATCCGTCCATATTCCTTCTCAAAGGGGGAGAAATAATTCAGGGGGAGTTATACATTCAAGGGGAAAATGAGTTGTTCTAAGGGAAATTTGCAATGTATACTGCATTTTGCACTCATGTTCTTCTTTCTTTTTGATTATGTCAAAGGGGGAGAAAATTTGGTTGGTGACTCACTGTCACTTTGTTGCCATCATCAAAAAGGGGGAGAATGTTGTGCCCCTTAGGCACAAGCATATGCTATTTTGTTTTGATGATAGCAACACAGTGAGAGTATCACAGTGAGCCAGTCATTGTGTTTAGCATACATTGCATTTGTTCACTACTATATGCATACACTGCATCGGTGCATTCATCAGTTGCACGCCATATAGTCTATACATTCTTTGCTGTAACATTCATGCATCATTACAACAAGTCTGCACATTCTCTGCTGATAGCTTTGACGCGTGCACACACAAGTCTATACATTTCATTGCAGCATGCACACACACACAAGTCTATACATTCCTATCTTTACCTACGTTCACTGTTTTAGCATGAACACATTCAAAGTCCATACATTGCCCTGTAGCATGCACGAACTCAAGTCTGTACATCGTCCAATTGCTCATGACGTCTTGGCTAAGTCTATACATTGCTCCGTCTCACTTAGCGTCTCATGCTAAGTCTGTATATCGCATCGCATGCACCGTCTCACTTAGCGTCTCATGTTAAGTCTGTACATCGCATCGCATGCACCGTCTCACTCAGCGTCTATGTGCATAAATCAAAGTCTGTACAGCCAGTGCATCCTGCGTCTCACTCAACGTCTCATGTGCATACGCAAAGTCTGTACAGCCAGTGCATCCTTTGATTTAAAGTCCATACATTGTCTGCCCGCAAACACAAGTCCATACGTTGCTTTGCAGCATGCACGCACGCAGAGTCTATACATTCTCTGCTGATATGTTTATTCTGTAGTTCAGCAAGTCTGTACATCCTTCATCCTAGCACATATACTCTGTACAGCTTTGGCATCGTAGGGATGCACAAGTCTGTGTATGCTCACACATGTTGCATAGTGAAGTCTGTACAAGATTTTAGTCTTAAGCTGATAATTCTCTCCGACTGACTGACATGTACTTTTAGTGAAGTTTAAGAAGGGCACGTGATCCAAGAATGGATAAAGTGCCAGGATCGTGACACGTGTATTGAAGCCTGCTGAGATGCTTCCACGTGGTAGAATCAATTGGGCGGGAAATGTGGAGGACACACGCCCACCTATCTGCTGCTCTATAAAATGAAGACTTCTCCATCTGGAAAACACTGATCGTGATCGAAGCAGAAGGGGCAGAAGCAGAGAGTGAATTAGAGCCTGCACGATCCAGTGAGAAGAAAAAGAGAAGCAGAAGAAGAAAGAGGAGAGTGAAGAGAGAGAGAGAGAGAGAGCTCGTGAAGAAGAAGAAGAGAAGAATACGTTGAAGTGGTGCTATCTGTTGGCTCTTGGATCAGATCCAGACCAACTTGCTCCTTGAGAGCTATTTTGTGCTTTATCGTATACAGCTTTCTGTTGCTGTTTTGTTTCCCATCTTGTTTTTCTTTTAAACTTTTCTTCAAGCTGTTTGTCAGCAGAGCAAGCTGTGTTGCTCAGCGTTTGCAGTGGAGGATTCCACTGGACGGGTTAAGCTGTAGTCCCCAGCGGTTGGCAAAGCTGTAATGCCCAGCGGTCAAGCTGTGAGTCAGCGGATGGCTAAACTGTATTGCCCAGCGGAAGTAAGCTGTGATGCTCAGCGATTGTAGGCAAGCTGTGAGGCCCAGCGGTTTAAGCTGTGTATCAGCGGAATCCACACTCGGGTTTGAGTGTGGAGTGGATGTAGGTCTGGAAGACCGAACCACCTAAAAATTCTCTGTGCATTGGTTTGATTTCTTATTTGATTCCGCTAGATGAATGGCTAGGAGCGCTTCAAATGAGTAATCTATTTAAAAAGGCACACACTGTTTCAATTTGATTCTGTATCGGCTTAGACTTGCTCAGGTGCCTGCATTGTTGCAGTCCAATTGGTTGATCAAGTGTGTCTTGGAATCTCGTCTTGAAGAGCTAAATAGTTTTATTCCGCAACTGTGTCTAGCTACAGAATTTAATTAGGCGAAATTTTTAAGGGTAGGATTCATTCACCCCCCTCTGAATCCAACGCACCGGTCCTAACATATGTCATTTGCCCCACTGACATTGTTGGTGTCCTAAAAAAAGGGGGGGCTTAAAATACTGGTGCCTCGACGAACTTAGTCACCTCCCATCCGGGGATAGGCTAAAGGTAAAAAGGCCTTCAACCTGGCTGAGGTGAAAACCTGCAAGGGCGCCTCAGGCCAAAGAAGGTAGTTTCGGTTTCGGTGTCGATTTTGGCCGGGTCCGAAATTGAAACCGTTTCGGTTTCGATTTCAATTTCGGCCCGAAACCAAATAACATATTATTTTTGTCAACTGAAGGAGTTTCAGTTTCATCCGGTTTCGGCCAGTAGGTTTCGGATAGTTCCGGTCCGAAACCGATACGTTTCGGTTGAAACATTTCAGTTTCAGCCGAAACCGCCATCCATGCCTCAAGCAAACATGGGTAACCCCCTCAGTATGAAAATACAAAAGCGCGCACTGGAAAAAACTAAAGGGGGCCAGCCCCGACGAAAACCCAAAAGGGCGGTATGGCTGGTAAAGTGAAAAAAAAAATGAGAGAAAGATGAAGAGCATGGCAGACATGCAGAAGGATGGAAGCAACAAGCTACTAAGCTATGTCCTTTATTCATCAATCTCATCAAAAGAAAAGGAGCCCGAGACAAGCCCTTAGGATAACTAAGACAAAACTGGGCAAGCTACAAAAGCCCTTATGCAAGAGTGATCAAAACAAGGTATGGATTCACTCCTCCTCAAGTCGGTAACACGAGTCTCACTCATATGGACCTCCTAGAGCTTGTCAAGTCTACGCTAGATGGCCTCTGCCTCGGCCTGTGTACGGCTATGCTCCTCCTTGGCCTCCTATGTCTACAGAAGAACATGCATCTCCCCTCTGCAGCTCCTCTACTCGAAGGGTGGTCATCCGACTACGCTCTCTAGTAGCTTCAGCCTCAGCGAATGCCTTTGCTTGGGCCGCTCAAAACCTCGAGAGCTTCTCCTCCTCCTATTGGATCATCACCCTAGTCCTCTGTTGTCACATCTGAACAGCATGAAGGCATGCAAACTTGTCCCACAGTGTGGCAAGCTTCGCCATCTAGGCATCCCTGGGGAGGCCAAACGCATGATAACCCCTGGTGCAACCCTTAAGACCACACCTCATGGCGTTGGGACCAATCCTAGCCAGATCGGACGCCGGATCAAGGCGTGATCCACCAGATCGCCAGAACGCCAGCTCGCGTCGTCCGGACAGCACCGACGGAGCGGTCCCAATTACTGCCCGTCAACCTGAATTCACTACTCCTGGGTCCCACGTGTAGCCCTTCACCTCCCTGCGTGGAGTGGGCAATCAAATTCACTGCTGTAATTATTTAATTACTGTACACAGGGAGTATGAGTCTCGGCCCGAGTCGCCTTCCCCACGCCCGGTAGCATGGAGGTATCGTTTCCGCTCCCCTCTTTGACATTTGCTTTACTCGTATATATTTATATATGTTGTTGCATGCATGTGATAGGTCCTAGCTCGTTAAAGTATTTTAATCACCGCTACGAGAGAGAGCAAAACCCGTCCCGTGACCCGATCCGGGCACGAAAAAGAGAGTTGATCACCCTAGCTCATTGCCGGTTTCTCAACCACGCACATCCGCACGTTTCCCTGGCCAGGGACGAGTCGCGAGTTTGTCTAGAGTCCAAGGTTCGCATTCAAATTGGCGTCGAGTCGCGTCCCGTCCCGCATCAGCTTATGTCACTGACACGATGGCTTGTATTTTCGTGACTTTTCCGAGTAGTCTGTGCTTGGCTTCACTCGAGGTTACGAGTTTTGTAGCGTACACGACGGTGAGTTCGTGTATGTCTTGTGCCTTTGACTGTGTAGGTCTTTGGTAGGCCTTTACCTATTTTGGTAGGCTTTTCACGATAGGGTTTCGTGATTTGACAATGGATCGATAACGCCCGACTTTGTGAGATCGGGGTTTGCCTTTCTGTTGCTGTCTGGAGTAGTTTAGAGAGCCGAGGTTCCTTCGGCTGCCGTGTTTTCGTGTTACGGCTTTCCTCTTTACTTTTACTGCTGTTACTCCTGTTGTTACTGTTTTGCTTTAGTGTAGCACTACTGTTACTGCGTTGTTTTGTGGTAGGGTTCTGCGGGATCCCTACTGAGCCAATGATAGGAGGCTCACCCCTGACTTTTCAGGTGTAGCTGTTCTTCCTCGTGCTGGGAGGTATCTGCTGCGTGGTTCTTAGTGCCAGTGTTGCCAGTGTCAGGTTTCCCCTGACTTGAGAGTACATTCTCTTTCCTGTTGGACTGTACTTGTCTTTCTGTTGGACTGGACTCTGTTAGTTTTAATTGTTATAGAAAATGTAATTTTATTTCTGCTATTTTAGCAATCATGATCATTGAAATTTAATTGCTTACTACTTTATTTGGAAGTTCAATGTACTCTCACATACCTTTCTATCCCTTCAGAGCTTTTTCGCTCTTGGGAGGCCTCGCAGGTTCCAAGTGGTATCGGGTTTACCCGATATCCGGAGTCTAGGTCGTCACAGAGGGGGCTGGCACGGTCCCAAAAGGAGCTGCAGCCACCGTGAGATGAGGAAAGGGAGGATTCCCTTTCCTCTTGGGATCCTCCCTCTCCCTTTCCTCTTGGGATCCTCCCTCCCCAAGGCAACTCCTCCTATAAATAGGAGAAGGTGATTCGCATGGGGGCATCGCATGAAACCAAGCCACAGGAGGAGCTCAGCCACTGCGACACCCCCTCTCCTTTTCTCTCTCTTCCTCCTCTCCTCTCTTCAACGTGAAGAAGAAGGAGAACTAGGCCGCACCCCACTCGGCTGCACTTTATTCGTTGAGCACGATGATGATGTGCTTGTCCTCGTCTCAGCTACACCTCCAGAGGGTCATCACCGCCGTCCCTTGGGTCTTGGAGTGTGGAGCATCTTGGAGAGACTTTGGTAGCCATCTCCATCACCTCCGCATGTGCGTGTGCGAAGTCCGCTTCCGCTAGCAAGGTAAGCCTCACACCCTAGTTATGTTATACTCGGGATTTGTTAGCAATAACGTTACATCAAAGCAAAGGAAGGTGAGGGTCATTCTTTCCTTTAGGATACTCGCCATGAGCTAACAGGACAACCCTATGAATCACTAACATGCATGCTTGTGAGCTATGCAGAAGCAGGATATTCACTTAGCACGCAAACTGATTATTTGCAGTAATTACTTGCCAAATTCAGTCTATACACTTGTGAAACATGAGATGATGCGTCTTTGCTAATGTTGGATTGTGTTTCCACCTTCAGATGCGGCAATCTGAACCACATCAGACCTTGGCAACTGATGGAGTCCTGCTCTACATATGAGTGTGCTGTCCTCAAGTGAAGCAAGATGCCAAATTGTAAAAAAAAAAAATCAAGGGCTGGATGTAATGACGAGCATTCTTCTGGATTAATATGTAAAATGGAACTCCACCGAGCGTTGCAATATGAATAGTTGCAACATGAATGGTGCATTGGTTCACAGCTATTGTTTGAATCAAGAAGAGAGAAAAAAGGAATCAATGTCCCCAATGTGTCCTTGTATGGGAATGAAGGACTACGGTGGTTCTGTTGTTAAAGGTTTCAGAAAAGGGCAGAAGGGATTTTATGAGATGGTGGTCTTCTTACTCTTCTATATTGCAGCCAGTAGCAGATGGAATGGCAGTAAGGCTATGGCCTTGCAGCAGCTCAGCCCTGCAGATGCAGCAGCCAACAGCATCACCAACAGATTGGCAGTCCACTTGGCGGCAACAAAGGTTTGCCATCTCTCAAAATCTCTCTAATATGGAGTAGAACGGAGGAGAAGGAAAGGAGGTAGAGGTGCATGCACAGGGGGTGGGGAGAGAGAGATGAATCCCAGTGTCACCTCAAATGTTGAAGCAGAGAGTTCCAGAGTGATTCATGACCCAAAAGACTTGTATTCCAGTATTTTACATATTTTGCTGGACAGCAAACCCTACACCAACAATAAGCACTTGTTAAAGGGAATAGTCTTGATGATGTCTGTTGACAAGCCACCCATGTCGTGCCAGAAATGCATCTAGAAATGAGAAGCAGGTTATGTAATACTATAAATAGAAAAGACTGGGCACAGCATGATTCATGAGAATGGGAGAACTTGAGAAGAAACTGGCAAGCAGCCCCATTTCACTGCTTCCAGGAGAATTCAGAAGAAACATTTTAGATTAGGATCTGAAAAACAACTATGAAGTCCTATACAGTATACAAGACCATCCAGTCATGTAAAACTAAACTGTAACAAAGAACGCCATTTAGAATGAAGCAGCCCAGCATGGGATGGTGCAATGGTATCTCATAATGTGATGCATTTGGTTTAGAACGGCAAAAAGCTCGTTGTTCTTGAAAGAAAATATTGCTAACTTAATATACACTATGATGTAATAGGCTATTATTTCTCCCTGCGAATGTCATTTCCAGAAAACATAGAGGTAATAGGCAACAAGATGGTAGTCACTCATAAAAGATAATTAAAACACATAAAGGCAAGAAGATATACAGCATGAACAGTCAATGTGATTCCATATTACATGATGGAAAATGTAACAGAGACATTCGGGCATGATTCGCAGGTTTGAAGCCTCTCCCCAAATCAGAAGATAAAGGCCAATGTATAAAATCTTGTATTGTTCTTCTTCTTGCTTTACATATGGCAACCTGTAGTGACAATATGTCGATCAGTGTACAAAAGCAAATGAAACATTAGCCACTTTCAAGAGTAATGAAATTCTTATTATCAATCCAAAGCTTACCGCATGTTACTTTTATGGCCGACAAATCTGCACCAGTTATTGTAGTTTTGGAACATTTTCTCCATTAGTTCACTCGCAGCTCGATCATCAAGCTGGTATGACAAATTATCCAGTTATTTGGATATAGTACTACAAAAAATCTCTTTAGAAAGGCTCTTTTCTCAATATGAGTACCTTTGACATTGATGCAGGCTTAGGAAGCTGCCTAACATGAAGGTTGGCGAGCAACAATACTAGATGCTCTCGTTGATTAGCAACATTTCCTTTCTGCAAGAATAGATCATAACTAGGCGTATGTTGTCAAAACTTTATATCAACTAAAGGCAGTGACTTTTTTGGGACTTCAGCTACAAGAGTTAGTTAAAAGAAGAAAAAACTACAAAACGAATGGAAGATTAGGTGGCAATTACTTGAAATCCAAACCAATGCTGCAGCCAATCAAGCAAATCCATAGAAGCACCCATCTTTTGATGACTCTCAGCTAATGGCAGTCCACGGACATTGCTGATGGCAGTGACAGAAGCTTTGATCTGTAGATCAATTATGACAGTCTTGACAATTGTGCATCGATTCCACAAAATCTTATAATCACCTAAAACGGTATAAGAAATGAAATGCCACTGTTAAAGCCAAAATTGATCAATAATAAATAAAAGAACATATATATATATTTATAGGGGCAGCCACCCCTTTTTCTACCCCTTTTGAGGGGTTTGCCCAGGGTGCACCCCCCAAGGGGGGTTTTGCCCCGGGTCCACCCCCAAAAGGGGGGTTTGCCCCGGGTCCACCCCCCTCTTGGGGGTTTGCCCCGGGTTCACCATGGATGGCAGTATCGGCCGAAACCGATACATTTCGGCCGAAACGTATCGGTTTAGGCCTATACCGAAACCAAAATGGGCCTTGTCACTGTAGCAAGTCCGATACCAAAAACATTTATTTTTTTAATGGTTTCGGACCGAAACCGACCGAAACCGGACCGAAACCGTCCGATTTCGACCGAAACCGGACCTGCTCAATACATTTTTTGCCTTTTCTGACTGTTTTGAATCGGTTTCGGCTGAAACCGATACCGAAACCGATACGTATCGATTTCGGTACCGGCCGAAACCGATACCGAAACCGATACTGCCATCCTTGGGGTTCACCCCCCAAAAGGGGGGTTTTAGCCCAAGTCCACCCCCCTTGGGGGGTTTGCCCTGGGTCCACCCCCAAGGGGGGGTTTGCCCCGGGTCAACCCCTCTCCAAGGGGGTTTGCCCCGGTTCTAACCCCTAGGGGGGTTTTTCTGCCCCGGGTCCACCCTATTAGCCCATGGATTCAAAAAAAAAAAAAGCAAGGGAGGGGGCATCCACAGATTTCACATGTTTTTACATCATTTGGGGTAGAAACATATCAACTGGACAAGTGACTCTTGCTGTATCTCTAGTACCTGGACATACTTAAGTTTACAAAATATGTTTTTGACCATGCATCTGATTCAACAGCTCTTCCCTTGATCAGCAAGTTTGCTGAAATGATGTGCTAAATCTAGGTGATGCCCAGAACACATCAGACTATTTGCTATCACAAATTGAGCCAAATATGTCATACAAGAATGTGTTTAGCTATGAAGCAAAGAACTTGAGCAGCTGGAACATGGGAGGTCCAAGCTCCAGTGAATCCATGATGAATCAAGACAACCATGGTGTTTTTGAAATGGAGAATGTATGGACACCTCAACCATCTGTTAATTCCAGAGCCAGGTCAAGGTTTGATGAGAGATGAATGGAAGAAGCCAACATGCTATCTTTGGATAGTATGGTTATGGACCTTAGTAGCAATCAGATTTCATAGGGACAATTTGTTTTTTTGAAGAAAGTCTGGGTCTATCAGTTTTCCCAATAAGGTAGACTGCAACACAAGAATAACTGATAATAGTGGTTTGATCCCACAAACAGCCATCTGTCCTTCCTATAATCCACTTACTTCAGAAATTAAACATCCTTGTGAATTCCCAAGGGTTATGGTCTTGGTCATTTTGCTGAAAATGCTGATAAAAGGAAGTTTAGTGGATGCTCAAAACCTATCTGTGCACATTCTCCAGAAGGATGTTTAAGCCCAAAGGCTGTTATTGAAGCAAGAGTGCAACAGCAGCTCAGTAGAAGCTGCAACAATTCAATAGCAGCTGCAGCAACACAACAGCAGCAGCTCAAAGGCAATAGCAGCAGCTCTGCAGCAGCAGAGCAGCAATACAAGGATTGCAGCAGCAGCTCAGTGGCAACAGCAGCAACAGTTTAAAGGCAGCAGCTAACAGAATTAGCAGTGACAGCTAGCAAGAATAGCTGCAGAAGCAGCCCAATTGCAGCACATAACTAGTGTAGCAGCAACTGACAGAAGCAGCATCAATAGCTAAGAAAAATGGTTGTTGCAGCAGCCCAATGGCAACAGCAGCATAAAAAACAGCACAACAAGAACAGCAGCTGCAATGGCAGCACCAAAACAATTGCTGCAACAGCAGCACAAGCACACTAGCTACAACATCAGCATAATGGCAACCAAATCTGCTGCAACATCAGCAAACAAAATTGTTCAACAGCAGTAGCTAAAACAAGTGAACAGCAGTGGCAGCAACAACAGCTGCAGTAGCAGCAACAACAATATCAGCCCTTAGTACCTTCAACTTAAGGGGAAAAAAAATCAATCAAATTTGAAGTAAAAGGGGTAGCAACAACCTGGATCCACCCCCATATGGGGGGTTTGGACCGGGTCCACCCCCATATGGGGGTTTTGCCCCGGTTCTCACCCTCATATGGGGGGTTTGGACCGGGTCCACCCCCATATGGGGGTTTTGCCCCGGTTCCACCCCATATGGGGGGGTTTGGACCGGGTCCACCCCCATATGGGGGTTTTGCCCTAGTTCCACCCCATATGAGGGTTTTGGTCCTGTTCCACCCCTCCCCATGGGGTTTTGGTCCGGTTCCACCCTCCCCACATGGGGTTTGACCCGGATCCATCCTTTCTATAGGGTTTTGGCCCGGGAACAACTCCTCAACTTGAGGGTTTAGTCCAGATCAAGTCCTAAATCCCCCATTTTGCCCCGGATGGAGGGTGTAACCGTCGGGATTCCCTCGAGACTCTATAAATACCCCAGTGGGGCCCCCATTTGGAAAGGGGAGAAGAACGCAGATAGAGAGACAGAGCGCACGGACAATGTTTGGTGCTTGTGTTTTCTTTTGGAAGGTCCATCTCCCTGGATTTTGTGCTTGTGTGGTGATTGTGTTGTACTGTGAGGGTATGCTATAAAGAGAAAATCCCTCTTAACTCATGTGCATCACCAGCCACTATGTGAATTATGCAACCTGTGTATCTCTTTGGGGAAATGAGAGTATGCCCCCTCGGAATCGTAACCTCATAGGAAGGCATTTTCGAGTCTTATAATTGTGTGGACACCCGGGATGTGTCCAGGAAATTTGTGTAAGCCTTGATTGTCTATGAACATCGGGTCATGCCACTCCTTGGAGAGGGGTTATAAAAAAAAATCTTCCAAGGGGGCTCCGCCCCCCGGAAACCCCCTTGACCCCCGCAACCTGACTAGGCAGGTCGATCCCCGGCGTTGCACTGATGGACGCGCGAAGCTGGACCCCAACTCATGAGAGCTCGAGAAGGGGAAGCAATCTCCCGAGAGTCTTTGGTCAACGGGTCTTCCCCAATGAGGGACTTGCGCCTATTGCCAAGATTATACAAAAATCCCTGTTCAGTCCAGATGCTACCAAAATATCCTTGGTCTAAACAAATTGCATAAATACCCCCAATGACGGGACAATTGCAGAAATGAATTGCAGAAATACCACCAAAAGTGAAAAATTACAGAGATACCCATGATGGGTCTGAAATTGCAAATACATAACAAAAAAGGGGTTGATATCCTTGGTCTAAACAAATTGCATAAATACCCCCAATGACGGGACAATTGCAGAAATACCACCAAAAGTGAAAAATTACAGAGATACCCATGATGGGTCTGAAATTGCAAATACATACCAAAAAAAAAGGGGTTGATATCTATGAGACTCATTCAACGGCCTGCTCTGATGGTGGAATTTAGGCCACATGTAAATCAAATGACCCGACTATGTAATCGGGATTCATGTATTTTGTAAGGATGAATCCAAAAAATGAAATATTTAATTTTCTCCTGCAAATGTGTATCTCTAATGGGTGATCTCCTTGATCAAATCTGTTAGATAAAACCCCAATATCACAGCTAATATTGTGGAGGCCGAAAAAATATTTTCTTTAACAGTTAATCAAGGGTATTCGGACTTTACGCTGATGTAAATCAACATCGACTATGGTCGATGGGGAAATGTCCCGTACCCGAACCCTAACCGTCTGATAAACCTAAATTCGCGGAAATAATAATACACATGCTACCTAAATAACCACGAATGTGCATTTTCTTCTTCAAAGGAGAAATATTTACTTATCTATTTATTTATTTCCGTGTGTTAAACAGCCACATTGAACATTATCCTCTTCTCATGTTCATATCAGCATCTAGCAAGTTAAGTTTGCTTCCCGCACCTCCCATGCCGTAACATTAGTGACCCCCTTGGTTGCCATAAACCTAAACTATTTGATCCTGTGTTACTAAAGGATTGCATCAGATACCTCCATAGTGATAAAACATTCTCTCATCCTTCACTCTAGTTTAGATTTCCCAAAACCTGAAAGATTGCCATTTTGGCTACAACCACGTGCCTGTTCTAATAATCACCTTACATCAAAAGATGAAATCAGCTGTAACAGAGTGTAAAGCATCTATGTTGCTCATACTATCTACTTTGCTCTATTGCTAACCTCAGGAAGCTGCATAATTGCATGCTGGGAACCTCCAAGATCTAGTGGAAGAATGTTGTAACAACCAGAGCTCTCTTCAGTCTCTTCACCATCAGCAAGTACCTGTAGTATATCATAAAGACAGAACATGGCAATAAGATTTCAATGGATCACTTAAGTACCTACTTCCCATCTAGACATGTATCTCATTGTTTTCATTGAGAAGGGTGGGAGAATGACCTCAGCATCTGTTCCAGATAGTATTGTCCTTAACACTTCCAGTAAGAGAGGAAATCATGTATGCATTCAACCGCTCACTGAGAAGGATTCCAGTGAGAATTTAAGAAAATCCACCTAATAATGTAATATAATGCTCAATAAAAATAACAACTGCTGCAACGTAAGCAAAGACTAAGATTCCTGTACAATGACATGATTAGTACCTGTTTTCTGACAGAATAGCACCCGCATGTTTTCTAATATGCTCATACTTGTAATATAAAAATTTCAATTCCTGGGCATCACTTGATTCTCTCCATATGTTTTTAGTAACTCCATCATCCTGCGTGCATTAAAGGGATATCAGATGAGAGTGATAGCAAACAAATCTCAGTCATGGAGAAGGTAAACTCTCATGAAGATGTTCCTGTTTGTTTGAATACATGATAGCACCACTATTAATTCTGCAAGAAGGCAAAGCCTAGATGAACCCTCCCTTGTTTCATCTGGAGCAAATCTACATTAGGCCGCAGCCTAAGTGCTATGATTGACGGCAAGCCTAAACTCTTGGCATGCTGCTATCCACCAAATATATGGAATGCAGGATATCAAATTGCCAATCCTTCAGTTTATTTAGGCAAGTCAAGTTTAGTCATTCACACAATACTGTCTCAAAGTAACCCTAGTCACATTTTAGCAAAGAAAACATACAGAAAGGAATGAATTAAAGTTGAGAAAGCTTTTGTCTAAGGACAACCTATTATTCTATTCTACATCTTTTTTTTTCATTCTATGTTTTCCTGCACCACTTCATTCATTTGTGAAAGAACTGGAATTTGTCCGATAAAATGCCTTGAGTGAAGGTTGTAAAGATCTAAGTTGTGTTGGAGGCATGAACTCTAACCCAAAACTTAGGCATTGAGTTCAGGGAATCCTCTACATATGTAGAGGTGGGACTCCCATGGATATCTGATATGGGACTAAACCACAACACCCCCCCCACCCACTTAGCCAACCAGTTTGGGGTGCATCACGAGTATGGCCAAGCATCCACGTATAGATTCAATGGGTAAGCCCACTTTGATACCATGTTGGAATTTAATGGATTAGACCATCCAACTCAAAACCTTAAGATGTGGAGTGGAGAGGGCTCCACTATTTTAAACACATGTTATTTTAACATATTTCCAATACGGGACTACTTGTAACATACTCTCTCACTAGGCTCTGTCACATGGACCATGACAAACACAAGGTGCATGGCCCGGTTCATAACCATGGGCTCCGATACCATATTAACATTTATTGGATTGGGTCATCCAACTCAAAACCTTAAGGTGTTGAGTGGAGAAGGATCCACTATTTTAAACACATTTTACTTTAATCCGTTTCCAATAAGGGACTATTCTAACAGGAGAGAGCTCCACTATTATAAGTACATCTTATTTTAGTTGTTTTCAGTACAGGGATATTTTCACATGGCCCATCATGTGCATGCCAATCTAGAGGCTCTATCACGTGGACCATAACAAACACAGGATGTGTGGCCCAATTCACAATCGTGGGCTATGATACCATGTTGGAGGCCCGAACTCTAACGCACAACTTAGGCATTGAGTTGAGGGAATTCTCTACATATATAGAGGTGAGACTCCCATGGATATCCGATATAGGACTATACCACAACAAGTCCATACAAGGATCTCGGGAAATCTTGAATGCTTTTATTTTGAAGTGTATTCCTAATCCTTATAACAAAATAAAATTGTGAAAACAAGATAAAATATTTACTAGATCAATTGATAAAGTAAAAAAAATAAGTTTGTGAAACAAGACTACACTACCAACCATATGATAATCAGGTTGATTATACCTCTGCCGCCATTAATAAGTTGAATATTTTTACAAACAGAATAGGATATTTTCATCTTTGCAGGTATTTTAACATTCATGATTTTGGTACAATACATATCAACCATTATTATCGTCCATGCGGACTTAATCATACACAGAGCTTAGCCACCTGCTCAAGACGCTTAAGAAGGGCAGTTTTGAATTGTCGAACACCACGTCCCTTGGAGCTTGGATCCATGGTATGAGCTCTTTCAAAAGCATGAAATCGGCCTGTCGATAGTAAACAAATGAATAATCATTGTAAAAGGAAGTATCATGAATAGCCAAGTAAAAGATATAGTAATAAAGCAAGTTTTTTATGTCAACTTTAGACACCTGATTCTAATGCACCAAAGAATCTTTGTGAAGCCAAAAGAACTAGGATGAATGAGGGTATCAAAGCAAGAGCAAGAGCAGCAACAGATTTTAGAATGAAAAAGAAACACCACGAATAAAAAAAAGTAAATTGCAGGACTATTAGTGGTACTTTAAAATCA
Source organism: Amorphophallus konjac (assembly GCA_022559845.1). Lineage (NCBI taxonomy): Eukaryota > Viridiplantae > Streptophyta > Magnoliopsida > Alismatales > Araceae > Amorphophallus > Amorphophallus konjac. Next base: position 170,623,897 of record CM040124.1, on the reverse strand, counting down.
ACATTATGGTTATTGTAAGCATGGTTTATAGCACCATTTTGGTCATAAAATATTATAGTTATGGTCACCACAATCCTTGATGTGATAACCATGAAAGGATTCTCACGTTTGAGGCTTCCATCAACTGGCTCCAGGTTCATTGATGCCAAAAGTATTGCAACCATTTGCAGTCTTGATTACTTAAGGAATCAAACAATAATTTGTGAAAACCATGTTATAGTTAATGCACCTACAAAATTGAATTATAATAACCCCATGCATGTTTTCCATAAGGTGCTGTCAACAATTTAAACTGGGGAAAAAGAACATGCAGTTGGAATTTGTGCCAATGAGCAAAACTACTCTTCTTGGCAAGAAGAGGAACAACAGTTAAACTGACCATATATCATATTCTCCACGGTTCTAATGCATCAAACTGAAGAGCCCAGAAAGCAATGGGGAAGAATATGCGGTCAGCATTGTGCACCAATGACAAAAACAAGATTCTCCAGCAAGAAGAAATCACCGATGAATAAACGAAAGTGCGCTGTCTGTGACGCCATTGGTGCACTTTCCACCACTTGCAGCAGGGGAAACTCACAGAGCAAGATGCAACAGGATTCAGTACAGTCAAGGTTACGTGACAGCTGCTAAGAGCGGTGTAAAACTATCAAACTAAATTAGAGAGAAACAACATCAGCATGGATAAGTGAAATGCAACTTGACGTTTCAGCGGAGACCAACTCACAGAGATAGGCAGAACGAGGCGACTCGGCCTCAATCTGGTTGGCGACGCGGAGGAGCCGCCGGACGTGGGACACCAGGTTCACCGGCACCTTCTCGCTGTCGAACGGCTGCAGCGCGTGCCCCGCGGTCCTTGACCTTGCATGGGGATGTCCAGGCCTCCCCGTAGCCCGGCGACTGGAATCTTCGGCACGTGCGAATGTGATCTCCGCCATGGACAATGGCGGAAGCAGCAGCCCGAACAACAACTACTTCGACTGGGTATGAGTGCGACCCTGGAAGCCCACAGCAAGAACAACAAGAAGAGCAGCTGGGTGCGGTGCGACCGCGAAGGCGAAACCCTTGAACGAAATTTCCCCGGTATTTCTACACGCCGTCGATACCCACGTCTCCATCTTGCCCACAGCACACTCCTGCCCCTTTTCGGAGGGATATGGAAGTGGAAGCTGTGCTGTTGGCTGAAAATGGAGGAAGAAAAGGTGGTGGGCGACCTCTTTTGCGCTTTTACTTTCCTCCCGCCAACTCTTCTGTTTTCGGTTTCTTCAGATAAAATTGCGGGGTCTTGTTCTTTCGTTTCCTTCTTCTGGTTCATGGGCCGGAGATGGCAGCTCCTTCGCCATGGGGGGTCCCCTGTCCCCCATTTCTCCCTCCTCTGCTTTTGATTTGCTGTGGGGGAAGAAGAGCCCTGTTTAAAGGAAGCGAGCATTTTTTAAAAGTTTTACATGGTGTTTCGGAATAATTATTTTCGTTAAAGTTACTTTTTAAAATTATTTTATTATGATCTTTAAATTTATAGAATTCAACATCTAAATATTATTTAAGAGAGCAATAAGGCCGGTCATTTGGGGGAGAGAGAGAGAGAGAGAGAGAGAGAGAGTTGAGGTGATAACATATGTCTTAGCGTCAGGGGGAAGAGAGAGAGAGGTGGTTACGAGAGAGAGAGAGAGAGTTTGATTCTTTTAAAAATAAAATAAATAATAAGTTATTTTTTATTTAAAAAAATTATTGAAGAGTTAAATCTCTCCTTACAAATTATGAGAGGTGCTCTAAATAAGATTTAGTCCATATTTTTTCTCAAAATATATACAGACAACAAATTAAATTCATACCAAAATCATACACCCAACATTCATAGTGAATTATTAATAACGAATTCATATCGTGTATAAGTTTGAGTGTAATAAATTCATACTCGATTTGAATATGAAATAAATATTTTAAAAATAAGGTTACTCGTTTGGGAGGTGATTTATAGAGACAGTGAGGTGACTGTGGGAGAGAAATAAAAAAAGTGATAACATATGTGCGCATGAGTGTGAGAGAGAGAGAGAGAGAGGGGTGGTCAAACGAGAGAGAGAGAGAGAGGGAGAGATTATTTTTTTAAATAAAATAAGTAAGAAGATATTTTTATTAGAAAAAATTATTGAGGGGTTAAATCTCTCACTACATATTAAGAGATGTGATTCAAATGAGGCTTAGTTCTTTTTTATTTTTTAAAATAAATTTTGAGATGAAAATGTCAAAAAATACGTAACCAAACCCCCCATTACATGATAGTAGACTAGTAGTGGGGGTGTGGAGACGATGGGGCCGTGGAGGTGTGTTGGATATTTACACACAATTTTTACAAAATTTAGAATCGTGGTGTGCTGGATATTTACGCGAGGCCCTGGTGTAACGGTATTTTTTAAAAAAAATTTAAGTTGTCGTCACAGAAGTGATGTGTAAGGATATTAATAGATCGAGTTCGATTCAAAAAGATCAATATCATATCTCTACAATTATCATGCTCAGATGAGACCGTATTATTTTCGCAAGTATGGATATACCCGACCCGTAGATATCCAGATACGTCTAAAAAACATCCACATCTGTGGGAAAGTGAGATTCACAAGAAGTTGGAAAAGACTAGGTAAGTCGATTCTTTCTTTTCAAAGTAATTTTTATATTTTATAAAAATATTTTTATATCTTTAACAAGAAATCAAACTCACGATCTAATAAGATAGGTAGCGAATTGGAATCATGTCAAAATTATAAACCCAACATATATACATATTGAGTTATTAATAACGGATTCATATCGTATATGGATTTGAGTGCAATAATTCTATACCCAATCTAAATATGAAACATATATTTAAAAAATATCTGAATCTGAACCTATATTCATTTATTTAGATATTACTCGGCCTATCACGAGTTATTCACGGATAATTAGGTTTACCGATATTTTTTATATCCCTAAATATTGAGACTCTAAATATGTGAGGAGAGAATGGAGGTTTGCTGGATATTTATACAAAAGCCCCGTACTAATGGCGGAGTGAACCCTCTCCTCTTTTTGTACGAGAGAGTGAGAGACATATTGGGCCACTTTAGGAACGGGTTAAGTTGGGTTAGGGTGAATTAATCGGGGTCGGGTGGATTGTTTTTTGTTTGATAATTTTTTTCTTAACCCGAGTTGAATACGGTTAAAGTAGATTAACTCATTCGTAAGAAATAGGTGGAATGAGTTAATCCACCCGAATTAAGATTAAGGGTGAGGTGAGTTAACTCGGATAAGTTATCCGCCCCTAACCTAACTCGTTATCAAAATGACCCATTGAGTTCAATCAATGCCTGATTTCCTCCCTCCCGTTAAAAAAAGATTTTAACTATCCAAAAAAATATTTGCTCGGGACCACCCGATCAAAGAAAGTGTGAGAGAAACACGGTGGGTGGTTAGTGGCCACCGATGCTTATTCCCCCGATGAAGTCATTTGATATTTCTCCGAGAAAAATAAGTTCACCCGGCCTTCTACCTCAATCTCTCCATGCGGCATCATCGCTCCGTCGGGCTTTTTGTCTCCGATAGGAGTCTGGACGTCTTACCCATGCTTAGGGTGACTTGGTTGATGTCTGGGAATCAAGATTGAACGAAGTTCTACTACATCTTAAAAAATATAACATAATTTAAGAATAAAATGTAGATGAAAGCTTAAAAACTTAACTAACAGTCTTTATTTAAGTCAAAATTTTAATTTTAATAATCATGTTTTTGAATTTTATTGTAACCTAATCTCCACATAGATGGTGGTGAGGTATGTGGGAGTTTTGCTACAGATGAGTTGGTCACTTCAAGAAGATCCCACTAACTTTTTACGTAATCCTAAGGATCACTTTGACATCAGAACTATCGAGAGGTTAGCTCAACCGACGAGAGAGTAAGAAGGAGGAGTCCACACTCTCCCCTCACACACATAAATGTTAACCGAGATCAATTAACATAATCACCTTCGATTGCGATAACCTTACCCGGTTAGTAAATATGGCATAATTTCCTATCTCATTATTTCGTCTTTTCTTGTGGTGGAGTCTTCGTGCTGAGACGGTCACTTGCTTACGGACACCAACAAAGATCGAAAGGATAAAGTGGCCTCTATCGAAAAGCTAAGCCTTTCCCTCCATTAATTATGGTGACAACAGACAAAACTTAACTCCCAAGTAACAGGCTTAAGAACCCCCCCCTCCCCCCCAACTTTGGAGTTATTTGTGTGGGATCGAATTGAAGCTGTTCAAAAGCTCCCCCACACAAAAAGTTGCATCTTACTCATCTTCTTTCCACTTCTGCGGCTGATGCCGATTTGTTATGTTAGGTACCACCCTGCATTCCTGATGGTCTGGGATTGGAAATGGGAACACGTGTCTCCTTGCCGTTCTTGGATTTCACATCTGGGGAAGGGCGGTGGAGGTGCTTGGATATGGAAAAGAGAGGAACCGACATTGTTGAAGGGCTTTTGAGCTGTATTACTTTGATATACTATGGTCGTTGGATTATAAAGCTAGTGTTGTTACATAATACTAAATGTACTTTCTGCGGGGATCATTCTTGCAAGCTTTTATGTGTATACTTGTCGACATTGCAATTAAGCGACGTTAAATAGATTGTGGAAGCATCCTTCCGTTGAAGAAAGCATTGAAAAGCATAGGGTTCAGCCCGCTTCCAACCGGTGAATTTAACGTGTCGACTCGTGACTCGACAGCGTACGATCTATTCGACTCCAAAATCTGTGACCTGACTCGACCAATTGACAGCCTTACTTTCAAACTGACTTTTTCGAATACGAGCACCCAACATGATACATCCGCTCACATTCTAGGTGAAGTGAAGGTGGTTGTGAAATCCTCTACACTTATTAACCAGAGGGGACAAAGTGAGAAGATTCCTCGTATGTGTGAAATCCCATTGTATTCTGGGACTCAAGGATGTGGCTGGAATGATAACTCTCTTGTCCGGTTGCATGGCGCGAAAGATGTATCAAGCCTCAAGTGATTCTTTACACTACAGGAAGGTTGTAAGTCGTCCGAGCATATCTTTAATTCGTAACGAGAGATGTAGACATGTCTAACAGATTCGGATATTATTTGAATCTGTTTCGAATCTGAGTTTGTATCGATGAATAGTATTCAAATTTAGATCTATCTTTTCGAATATAAATAATATCTGAATTTGAGTCGGAACAGATACGGATATCATATTATTTACTTTGTAAAATATCTGTCCCTAATATCATTCATCATGTAATGTGTATATTTTTAATAATATATTACAAAGTATAAATTTGGTAGGAAATGTATTTTTTATTTAGTATTAGTTTTTCTATACTTGTTCGTCGAATCATCATCTTAATAAATTTGAGAACAATCTCATGTAATATATATTAAACCTGTGGAGCATTTTTAAAGAACTGTAAACTTCGATGCCGCGCCTGAGGCTCTCGAGTTCCTTATATAGCTATAAAATTATAGATTACATTTAACATCCGGGAATGGAGTCCGGAGAGTCTTAAGTCTGGGTTTTGAAATCCGAAATCTAGAAATAACTTTTACAAAAGAATGATGGAGATTTCCTCCGTACAACTTTACAAAAGATGACACACTTGCACCATTGCTCCAAGCCGTCCACTACAATATGTCTTGGAATGATTATACTATTAGTAATTTTTATAAGTTTTTTGATCTGCAAGACTTGTTGATCAGAGAGATCATGTCTAGGCTTTGTTATACTTATCTCTGAGAATTTTCCATTTTTGCACTCATCACCGTACCTTCTCAATTACAAATTTCTTCAATAAGAAAGACAATAGTATGTCATTCTTCATAAACCACATCATGCCTAAAACGAGGAACTATAGGCAGATATGTTGGGATGACAATATCTAATTCATCCCTGGAATCATGAAATAGCCACCTCTGTTTTCATAGTAAAACTATAGATCTCTCGGGGTGAAACTATCATAATGATCCCAAATAATAGTGAAATGTCTGTCAAACTCATATCCATTATGCACTAGAGGAACTAGAAAATTATAATTGCGGTATTCATTGCGAACGGGATGTTCAATCCCTGGTGCCTCAAGAATACCAAATAGCGAGTTGTAAGTAGCCATGAAGAATAAATTGAAGCACAGAGTACTCACAGATCGAGTTGTAAGTACCATAGTTAATGTCCAGTACAACTGAATGCCTTTGGATGCTCTTCTTAGGCTCTGATATCAATTAAGGGATGCAGAGGACTAAGGCGTCGAGGATCCCTTCGAAGAAGAGAACAACACTCAATTGAACTTGCACAAAGCAAAGATGAACTGATGTGTAAAGCTGAGCATGCTGTTGAATAGTCTCTTCATATTGGTCTGGGCTTTCTAGCAATTCCAAGTCTGAGTCAATCTCCTAAATGTCGAAGATTGCTTTTATGCACCTAGGCGCTTTGTTAGGACAATTCATTGCAAAATGTCTCGCTTGCTTACAAGCAAAGCACTCATCCTTTTTGTTAGATGCTCTTCTTGCTGTTTGTCTTCTCTTAAAGAATTTATACGGCTTGAATGACCTCTTTTGCCCTTTAATTCTCACAAATCTTGGCTTGGTGAAAGGCTTTCTTCTGTTGTATCACCTTTTATATGTTGGTTTGGGCAGATTGAAATGTTCTACTCCATCAATTTGCGAACAAGCATTTTAAGAAATATGGGGCAAGGTTTTTTACGCCTTCATTAACAGCATGCTCAGCTTTACACATTGACTTCGAAAGAATCGACATCCTACTCTTCTCAAGAGCAAGAGCCATATCAAGTCCAAATGGCAAATTCTGGAAATATCTTCTGCAACTCTGATGATGAAGAAGATCATCCATCTACGTCGAAAGGGCACCATTATTCTACTGAAGAAGTGACATATTATTACTTATCGATTCGGGCAGTTGTTGACACCCGTTTTTAGCTCACAAGTCGAGTTATTTCTCTTATTCATCATTTGTGATGTCCCCGATTATCCATTATTTTGGAGCCTTCCTTGGATGGATTTCGAGCTCATTTTATCATTCTTAACCTTTAAGCCTTGGTGATTATGATTCCGTTGAGCCCTAGAGGTTGTTTCCTTCATTTTTGGCCTTTTCTAACATCTCAAGTCGACCTAAGGTCTGTTTAGGTCGACTTTCGGCCTTCCAAGTCGACTTAGGGCCCATTTAGGTCGACTTCCATTAAGCATTCGGCCCCTTTCGCTACAAAATCCTGAACGCGGCCCATTTTCATCTCCTTATGTTCCTCTATTCATTAGGTGCCTTTCACAAAAGTTGTTCATTTTTTAAAGCCCTAGATTTTCTTCTTCTTCTCTATTAGCCAGTTCTCCACCGATTTCAAATTATTTGCATTTTTTGGGCGCGTTGCGCTGTTCACCTGCATCCCAGTGTTTTTCTATGTTCTTCCCCTATTTTCTCCATCTTCTACTCATCTTCTCATCTCAATCCTTTTATAAAAGTTGTTCGTTTTTTCGTTATCTACAATTTCCTTTTCTTCACCTTTCACTAATTCTTCTTGGTTTTCAAGATATTATCCATTTTCTAAAAATGCATCTGAAGAGTCCAGCATGCCCACGACTCTATTTCGTTGCACGCCGGAGCTCCCTTGTGAGGCTGATAACTTCGAGAATAATTCACCAAATCGACTCCTATCTCTTCCAGGCTCTTATCCTCACTATTATCTCAAGATTCATCCATCAAACTCGATTTATCTTGGACTCTATCCACGAAATCATAGGGGGAACTTTCTATGTTTCAGCAATTTCTTTATAAACAGAACCTGTTCGCAGTGCGCGACAAGGGCGCGTTTTTGAGGTTGGGGCAAAGCCATGCTGTGATATCGACTCATCTCTTCATCCCTAACCTATCAAGGGAAGTATTAGCTTCGCATTGATCCTATTTGGGCTTCATTTCATCAACGTTTTCTCTTATTTCTTCACCCCTACTTTTGGAAAATCATCACAGATTACTTATTTTCTGCTACAACTTCGTGACGGGGGCGTGTTTCCCAAGTCGGGGCGGAGCCACGCTCTACCTTCATCATATTCCTTCGACCCTAGGCTGCAGAGGAGAGTATTAGCTTCGCGTTGATCATATTTGGGTATTATTTTCTTCATCCTTTCCCTATTTTCCAAGCCCAAACTTTTTAGATTTCACCACTCTATTCTGCACTTTTCTGAAATCTAGATTTCTCTACGAAGGGGGAATGTAAGACCCCAAATTCTTTAAAAATTTATTTAGAAAGTTATTTGTAATTATTTGAAATTTATTTGAAGTTATTCGAATTAATGAGAATTATCCAAATTAATTAGATTAATTAATTAATTAATAGAATAAGTCATTTTTCAACTATTTTCTAAAAATCCCCAAAAATCACATCTTGTAGAATTAATTTTGTTTAGCAACTTTGTCTTCTACATTTAAGCCTAAGAAAATCATTATGCCGAATTAGTGAACTTAGTCTTCCGAACTTAACATTTAATTAATTACGGAATAGTATAAGTAAAAATCCGACTACCTTAGAAAAATCTGTAAAAATAGTAAATAGATTAAGGTCGAGGTAGATAACAACTTTTCCTTCTGGCATTAAGCCATTGTAAATCCGTGTTAAGATCTATTTAGACTTCAAACCCAAAAGTGCACACTTTTGACCCTTCACCTAACCCTTAGATTAAAACGCGAAATTTGACCTGATTACTCAACCAAATGATCTGAAATCAGGGGCAAATGGAAGGCCACAATGTAAGGAACATTTACCCTCAATCAATTTGAGGTAAACTTAGCCCCAAAACGTGCTGCCGACATAGTTTGGTCAAGTCAAGGATTTCGGCGCCGTTTCTAAACACGTAGCTTGCAGCAGCGAATACTCCCAATTCCAAAGGCTCAAGAAGCTCTATGAGCTATCAAAATGAAGCCCTACGAGTCTTCTTTCATTTGGCTGCTGTGGGGTTCGCTGAAATTTCGGATCTGGAGAGATCTAGTTCGATTTGTGGAGGTGGGTCAGCAGGCCGTTGGCTTCTCTTCATCCTTCTTTGATCCATCGTTTGAGGTAAGAATTCTCAACCAAATCTTGATCATGAGTATAGAAAATTGTTCCTCTCATCGAGCTCTATCCATTGGTGGCAAAAGCCCCAATTTTCATTAGGTATCCGTGGAGAAATCGAGCTTTTTGTGAGGTGCTGTCCAAGTGTTCTTCATCCTAGGGTTTGAGTTTTCTCTCTCCGATTTGAGGTAGGATCTAACAGCCAAACTCTAATTAACTTATATGATCTAATAATCATGTTGTTAGCTTTCATTTAACGTAGGAAGCCCCAAATTTCATTGAGCATACTTGGAAAATTTTGGTTTTTAGTAAGAGCATGTCTAGAATTTGATGTATATTATGTTCTTCAAGTAGAAGCTTGATGTTCGGGCTGTTTTTGGATTAGATAACTTGATCCACATATGGCTTATAGTATATGGTTGGATTCATCATTAAGTTAGCTTTCTTTTGATATAAAAAGCCCCAAATTCCGTTGTGTATATTGAGAGAAATCTACGGTTTAGTAGACGCATGTCAAGAACTAGGTTCTTCATGTATTCATCATAAATAGGTTGTGATTCGATTGAGTTTTCAGCAAATTTCTTGTTTTAATCTCTTGTTTTATGACCTTAGTATGTATATTAAGAACCCTAGAGCATTTGGTTAAAATCCCAACTCATTTAGACCCCAAATCATTGAGTTTTCATGGTTTACGGAATCACCCGTCGCTTCTGGAAGTGTAGGGGTCGACCCATGGGGTCGACCCATGCACCCAGTGAAGGGGGTCGACCCAATGGGTCGACCCATGAAGCTTTTTTTTGAGGGTTCGACCCAATGGGTCGACCCACACCCAGGAAGGCCCCTGGAATGCAAGGGGTCGACCCAATGGGTCGACCCATGCCCTGTATGACCCCATTAATGATGTTTTTGACCCGGGGATCAATCCGGATCATTGGGGAATCAATCCATTCAACCTAATCACATTGAAAACTACATTTTTGAGGAACTAATGATCTATTCATGTACCCTTTTTAGTTTCAATTAACATTGGTCCATACATGCAAACTTAGTGTAAAAACACACCGTTTATCATCTTCATTTCAATGCATACAAGATTAAATAGAAACCCACATAATTAGTGGTTAATGGTGTAACTAAATCTCTGTTAATGCATTCTATTTCACTCCTGTGGGAGTTGTTCTTTGCCTTATCATCTTGAATCAGCTTCTTGGCAATTGTCTTAATGCAAATGATAATGGTTAATCATGATATCTTAACTTGGTGATTAGGATTAATATGTTGATTAGCTTGTTTGATTGCTACTGTTTTACAGTAGCGCAGCACGATTAACTCTTGTTGTGACTTGGTTTCGATCTCCTTGATGATTATACTTACCTTGAAATTCTGGAAATGAATCTCTTTCCTACGTGAAGTTGTTATTGCTACTTAGTTTAAACCTTGGAATTCTGGCCATAAACTGTGGAAGTCTAGATTCGTGGGATCTTTGATCCAAAGAAATCAATGCCTGGCAAACAATTAAGGGCTCGGTCTGGTCCTGGGAAGAGCGTCCGAACACTACGTGTACCTCCGGGGAGGTGAATGACTAGGTGTGGCATTTGGCACCAGTACTTGACATGTGTTAAATCTAGGACTGTCCACTACTCTCTCCACTACTCTCTACATTACTTTCTACTACGTTTCACTTTCCACTCTTCACTGTTCTATACTCTACTTGTTGTTACTTACTTGTTGATTACTTGGACGTGGAAATGAAATTACATGCGTGCTTGTCATGACTTGAATTGACTTGATATGGCCAACTTTCTATCGTTATCTCCTGTAGTAAATTCTTGTCTTACTATTCTATTCATTATATTTTTTGACCTTGCAAGATCTTTGAATTCTGTTTCGTGATATCATCGTTATCTTTTTATTATTTTATCATTTGTAGCATGACATTTTAAAATGTAATTAAACTGTTAATCACTTATACCTGTCTGTTATTTCCTACTGAGCGTCAGCTCATAGTTGTGTTTCCCCCTTTCCAGGCTTTTCAGGTGACGCGCTTACCGATGGGGAAGGGCAGGAGTGATGTCTTGAGTGTATCAGTTCTAGTGTGTTAGTAGTGTGTTATCTTACTTTAGTTGTGTTTGGAGAGCATTTAGTTTCAGTTATGTCATTGAGTTTTAGTGGTTGATCATTCCAGTTGTATTAAGTTGAACTTGAGGTTATTGTATCAGTTGTGATTTGTTATTGATCATTTAGTATTTCCATCTTGTAACACTTGTGTATTATTTTAGTTTTAGTTCCCTCTCTTGCCAGCGTGTCTCTAACTGTACGTTCCGATATTTCCGCCTTGTTCGGGGCGTGACAGGGAACCTTTGCGTCACCGGGGCGAAGCCATGTCGCATTTCCAACCGTTCCTTTGGTTCCAGGCTCTTAAGGGAAGTATAATATTTGTTTTCCCCCATTTTGGGCTCATTTACTCGTCCTTTTCATAGTTATTTTCCCTCATATTTTCTGTAAATCATCACAGTTTTCATACTTGGTCTATGTTCTGCCTTATTCTGCACGTTGAGTTTTCTTGCATCTTTTACCCCATTTTCACTAATTCATCCATGTTTTTAAACCCTTCTTTTTTCCCTAATCTCATCATAACATTCCCACCTTTCATTAGGATCATCCCTTTCCTTTCAAGGCTCTTTATTATGCAAGTTATCCCTCATTCTTTGGGTCCAATTTATGCATTGTTCTACAGTCTGCACAGTCTGCATTGTTTGCTAAATCTCCGGCCTTCAAACAGGATGTCCAGCCATCCTTTTGGTGTGATTTTTGTTCCTATTTGTTTACAACACTCATGTCTTCTGTCAGCATCGTTTTCGCTCTGTTAGGACTTTGTTTCCCATATTATTTTTATCATTCTTTGCACCTTGTTTGCTCAGTTTGCACAGTTTTCTGTACTATTTTCTCATGAACCGCACTTTTGCACCCCGTTTATCTTTGTTAATTGTTGCATATTAAATCTATCTCTACATTTTAATCTCATCACAATATACACACCTATTATTTACACCCATTTACCGAGGTTAAAAACCCTCCCTTGGTGCGTTCTCCCTCAATCTTTCATGCTACTTTATGCATTTGGGACAGATTATGTCACGCCCCGAGCTTTTTAATACAGCAGAAGGAATTTCGGGAACGCGAATAGCCGGCATGGTAAGTCTCTCGCAAGCAAGAAATCAGAGCGCAAGACAATCACACTAAAGTAATTGCACAAGTAAACTTTTCCCAAACTTCACTTTATTCCATAATAATAATAATAAAGCACACAAGATCATTGACTCTTAACACTCTTACATCATAGACTCAAGAGAATAAAAAATTACAATAAGACTCGACTAGACATTTGATACTATGGCTTCACTCGATTCGTTTAACCTTCAATCACTCTCGGACCCACTACTTGTATACTCCGAATCTGATTCATCTGTACTTCCTGAAAAGATTGGAAAAGTAGGGTAATGAGCACACTTGCCCAGTAGGTATCTTCGCATCAACATGAAGGTAATATTTAAGTGATTAATATCTTAGCTTTAGACTGGAAGAGAAACATAAGAAAATGTGGTAAACAATCGGTAGAACTAAGTAACCAAGGACATGAAATTAAGCAAGTAGACAAGATAGCATGAACAAGTAAGATTAAGCATATAAACGTAAATTGGACTTTCATGAACAAGAATGTACGAGCATGTAACTAGAAAGCACTTTACACAACCTCATAAAGGCTATGTACTAGAAAGTCATTTACCAAGCACGTAATTTTCATAACGAGTCTCGTGGTGTTTCACTCATTTATAAGAGAAAGTACTCCCAGCACAATGCGACGCCAGTATCATCGTACCCCATGGTTTATAGAACGTTTCCGATAATCCGTCGAGGGGACTAGCATGGAGCCCTTGGATATAATCCGTGCCCGATCTTGCATCTTCAAGTTATAAATCCAGTTACTTCTACGAGATAATAAATTCGGCCAATAAATCAATTCTAACTAATAAGTTTAATGATCAAGTAACCAAGGCATAGAACGTACCAAAGTTGACATAAGATATCAAAGAAAGATTTAAGGTATATTATGCTACGGCGGCGATCTGGCAGCATAACGGTATATTCATTAGGTTCCATAATTCAAATTTAACTTTGTTAAACATAATTTTAGGCTCCAGATAATCCTAAGATCATCTAAGAACTCAAGAAAACCAACCCCAAAGGTCAAACCTCGGGTTAGACACAATCAGGAACTAAGCGGTCATTTACTGGACCGTTTAGCAAGACAGACGGTCTAGTCATGGACCGTTTAGCAAGCCAGGCGGTCTAGTCATGGACCGTTTGGGTTGGGTTGAATCCAGACTGGATGGGCTGGACTCAGATATACAAGCGGTCATGGGCCAGACCGTTAACTGGGCCTTAGCGGTCAAATGTAAGACCGTTTAGGAATCAAGACTCCGAAATCAACGGTAGTGCTTTCTAGACAAATTGGGCTTTAATGGTAAACCGGCTCGACGTCCTAGTGAGAATTCTAGGCTCACGGAGACTTACAGAGGCATTGAAATAAGATCACCTAGTCTGGTAGAAGGAATATCTATATGAGAGACTTTCAAGTCCAAGATTGTGTGCCTATAAGTGCAAAGGTGTATCTAATGGTCACATACCGGAATATATGCCATGTACTTGTGAAAATGACTCTTAGATGAGAAAGTTAGTGATAACCAGCGATCAAATCATAACTAGTCCATGAATCTCATAAATTCAAGTTAACTACAAAAGTATATGACTTGGTCATGAAAATATCATAAGTTTAAAATAACTTTAAGTGCATAACGAATCACGAAATCTACTAGAATGAGATGTTAACATAACTGGTTATATGAAAATAATGTTTAAAACAGGTATAAAACCTACTTAACTTGGCTTAACATATAATAATTTGGACCATTCTACATTAAACCTCGGGTTAGCTTAAATACAGAATTCAAAAACGTAAACGGTCTAGTGTGTGACCATCTCCTGTGGCAAGCGGTCTATCGTACGGCTGCTAGGGTTTCTGGCGGTCTACAGGAAGACCGTTTCTTCCTGTGTTAACAGAAAACACAATAATAGTAAAATACAATACTAATCTAAGGCATATCATGCATGGAAATCAACATGAATAAACTCTATAGCATGATAGAACAAGAATAGGTCAGCCAATATGCATGGGTTTATATAATAATAAGAGAATTTCCTTTTTACTCAATTAGGGCTAGTTCATGCATGAATATTGTACTAGATGCATAGTCCTAATAAAAACATAAAATTCTCAGTGTTCAATGAATGAAATCGATTGAAAATAGAGGACTTTTATCCCTAATGTCATGTTCAAGCCGTTCATGAGATAACCTACCTCAAACAGTGCTCCTAGGCTGTCAATTTCTGACTGGAAGTAAGCCCTAGTTCTGCACATTCTGTACTAAACCAGCAACTTCACACCCTTGTATCTCCTGATTCCCTTGACCCATGGATGTGAAAATTGGAGGGTGGATAGAAGATATAAAGGGTAACATAAAGTTTTAAAGACACCATCGCTAAATACCTCGTTTAGGGCTTCTAATTTCCTGTTCTTCACTGGACCGTTGCACAGATTCCTGGGTTATTGGTGAAGAATCAGCAACTTTGAAAGCTTCTAACTCCTTGTAGACTTGATCGATCTCCTAGAACAAAATTTAGAGGGTAGTTAATCCTTAGTATTAGCAACAAAAACCTCTAAAGAACTTACCTCTAATTCTGCCTCCTTACCTTAGTTCCACGCGAGCCAAAAGTAGGGGTTGCACAGGTCAAACTTGGGGTCTATTTATAGGATTTAGTTAGGGTTTCAAGGATTTGGACGACTTCAGAGTCCTAATTAGGTATTAGATCGATCCCTGAGAGTCCCAAGCATGTTTACAAGTCTGCATACTTCGGTCTCTAGGAGTTTGGATGCCAAAAATCTAATCTTTTTACACTTTCTTCCACTCACAGAATCTGCAGCGCTTAGCGGTCATATGGGCGACCGCCTTCATTTGTTATGCGGTCTCGCGATAGACCATTTTCTATCCCAGGTGCCAAACTTGAAATTAATTCAAACTCTTCCCTCCATTATCCATCCATTTATCCTAATTATCTCTAAATTCCGTGATTATACCAATTTCTAGCTTCTAGAATATGGGCTAAGGTCCAAAACCATAATTTGGCCAAAAGGGTTCCTTTAAATGGGCCTAATCCTCTTGGATTAGAGTAAGACTATATTAATTTAAATAAATTCATTTAATAGCCCGTTTAGTCTAATTAAATATTTAATAAATTCTTAGAAATTTCTCGAGCGTTACACCCTCCCCCACTTAAAAAGAATTTGTCCCCAAATCCAATACATGGATTTATGGAGAGTGTACTTACATTCAAATATCTTTGGAAATCTTTTACGCATGGCCTCTTCGGTTTCCCATGTTACTTCATGCGGCCAAGATTTGCTCCATTGAACTTTGACCATAGGGATAGTTTTGTTCCGAAGTTGACGTACTTCTTGCTCAAGTATTTTGATAGATTTTTTCTCGTACGTCAAATCCTTTTAAATTTCCAAGTTATCATAGCTTATAACATGAAACGGATCTGGAACGTACCTTTTGAGCATTGAAACATGAAATACATCATGAACTCCAGCCAATTGGGGAGGTAAGGCCAATCGATAAGCTACTTCGCCAACTCTCTCAAGGATTTCAAAAGGGCCGATAAATCTTGGAGTAAGCTTACCTTTGATGCCGAACCTTCGAATACCTCGACCTGGAGAGACCTTGAGGAATACATGGTTACCTACTTGGAATTCCAGGTCATGCCTTCGATTATCAGCATATGATTCCTATCTATCTTGAGCTATCTTGAGACTTTCTCGAATTAGCTTTACTCTCTCAGCAGTATCCCTTATCAACTCAGGACCTAGCAGTTGTTTTTCTCCTACTTCGTTCCAGCATATCGGTGAGCGACAACTTCTCCCATAAAGCGCCTCAAATGGTGCCATCTGAATGCTAGCCCGATAGCTATTGTTATAGGTAAATTCCACTAGAGGTAAATGATCATGCTAGCTTCCACAGAAGTCCATAACACACGATTTTAGCATATCCTCTACCACTTGATTGGTTCTTTCAGTTTGTCCATCGGTTTGTGGATGGAATGCTGTGCTGAAACTTAATCGGGTCCCCAAAGAATTCTACAGACCTTTCTAGAATTGTGAAGTGAATCGAGGGTCTCGATCGGAAATAATAGTGACAGGGACACTATGTAACTTAACAATCTCCTTCATGTATAATGCCGTTAGGATATTCACAGACCATCGGCTTTTAATAGGCAAGAAATGAGCTGATTTGGTTAAACGGTCTATAATTACCCATATTCCATCATGTCCACCTCTCGACTTAGGCAGTCCCATGATAAAATCCATCCCTATACTATCCCATTTCCATTCCGGAATTTCCAAGAGATGTAATTTTCCAGTGGGCCTTTGATGTTCTGCCTTAATCTATTGACAAGTAAGGCAACGTGACACATAATATGCTATCTCTCTTTTCATATTGGGCCACCAATAGCTTCTTTTAAGATATTGATACATCTTGGTAGCACCATGATGAATAGTGTATTTAGATTTATGAGCTTCTTCTAAGATCAATTTCTTAGTATCAGCATGATCTGGTATACAAACTCAATCTTGGAATATCAAGCTTCCATCATTTGTAATAGAGAAATCTGGACGTTGCTCTATATTGGCCTTAATCTCCAATAACACAGGGTCATTGTCTTGCAGCTTGACCAGTTCTTCTATTAAGGTGGGTTGAGCCTGAATATTGGCTATAAAGCTATCCTCTTTCTTCTTCATATCAATATCTAAATTCAATTGAGAAAATTTAGAAATGAGATTGGTCATACCCTTCATGAGACTTGATAGCTTTCCCATTAGTTTCCTACTGAGTGCATTGGGTACAACATTCGCCTTGCCAGGATGATATTGGATAGTAAAATCGAAGTCTTGAAGGTACTCCAACCATCTCCTTTGCCTCATATTCAGCTCCTTCTGGGAGAATAGATATTTCAAACTTTTGTGGTCCGAATAGACCATGAATTTCTCTCTATAAAGGTAGTGACGCCAAATCTTCAAGGCAAATATGACAGCTGCCAATTCCAGATCATGAATAGGATAATTTTCTTCATGTCGCTTCAATTATCTAGAAGCATAACAAATCACCTTGCCATTCTGCATAAGTACACAGCCTAAGCCAATGCCAGATGCATCGGTATAACTTCAAATCCGCCACCTTCTACGGGCAATGCTAGTACGAGTGCCGTGGTGAGCTAAGAAGTTTTCTTCACATTCCCTTGTCCACTCGAAAGGATTTTCCTTCCTAGTAAGTCTTGTTGAAGGAGCGGCGATTTTGGAGAAATCTTTGATGAATCGTCTATAGTAACCAGCCAGATCAATAAAACTTTGAACTTCAGATAGGGTATTCGGTCGAATCCAGCTTTTCACAGCTTCAACCTTAGAAGGATCTACTGCAATGCCTTCTTTAGAAATTACATGGCCAAGGAAAGAGACTTCCTTAAGCCAAAATTCACATTTATTCAATTTAGCATAGAGTTGATGTTCTCGTAAAGTTTACAAAGCAACCCTTAGATGTTCCTCATGTTCCTCCTTTGTCTTTGAATAGATGAGAATATCATCAATAAACACGACTATGAATTGGTCAAGATAAGGTCGGAACACATTGTTCATCAGTTGCATGAATGCAGTAGGTGCATTAGTTAAACTGAACGACATAACCACGAATTCGTAGTGTCCATATCTGCTTCGCAAAGCAGTCTTGTGTATGTCTTCTTCCTTAATCCTCAGTTGATGATAACTTGACCGGAGGTCAATCTTAGAGAAATATTCTGCTCCCGAAAGTTGGTCAAATAGTTCATCAATACGCGACAGTGGGTATTTATTCTTGATGGTAAGTTGATTCAACTGCCGGTAATCAATGCATAATTTGAGAGAACTGTCCTTCTTCTTGACAAATAGGACTGGCACACCCCAAGGGGATGTGCTAGGTCGAATAAAGCCTTTTTCTAGAAGCTCCTGAAGTTGCTTCATTAACTCCTTCAACTATGTGGGGGACATCTTGTAAGGAGCTATTGACACAGGTGCTGCTCCAGGTATGAGTTCAATGGTGAAGTTAACCTCATAAATAATTCTAATTATTATCTCATCCCAGGTTCTACCTCATTTCCTCTCATAGGTTGTGAGTTTCTTTCCTAGTTTCATAGGTGTGGGTCCTTAAACCTTGGACTTAACCTATGACATGTCTTTTCCCTAGGACTTCTAGTCCTATGCTCTGATACCACTTTAACTGTCATGCCCCGAGCTTTTTAATACAGCGAAAGGAATTTTGGGAACGCGAACAGCCGGCATGGTAAGTCTCTCGCAAGCAAGAAATCAGAGCGCAAGACAATCACACTAAAGTAATTGCACAAGTAAACTTTTCCCAAACTTCACTTTATTCCATAATAATAATAATAAAGCACACAAGATCATTGACTCTTAACACTCTTACATCATAGACTCAAGAAAATAGAAAATTACAATAAGACTCGACTAGACATTTGATATTATGGCTTCACTCGATTCGTTTAACCTTCAATCATTCTCGGACCCGCTACTTGTATACTCCGAATATGATTCATCTGTACTTCCTGAAAAGATTGGAAAAGTAGGGTAATGAGCACACTTGCCCAGTAAGTATCTTCACATCAACATGAACGTAATATTTAAGTGATTAATGTCTTAGCTCTAGACTGGAAGAGAAATATAAGAAAATGTGGTAAACAATCGGTAGAACTAAGTAACCAAGGACATGAAATTGAGCAAGTAGACAATATAGCATGAACAAGTAAGATTAAGCATGTAAACGTACCACTCTGCTAGATTCCTCGTTACCAAAAAAAAGAAAGTACTCCTAGTGCAATGCGATGCCAGTATCATCGTACCCCATGGTTAATAGAATGTTTCCAACAACCCGTCGAGGGGACTAGCATGGAGCCCTTGGACACAATCCGTGCCCGATCTTGCATCTTCAAGTTATAAATCCAGTTACTTCCACGAGATAATAATTTCAGTCAATAAATCAATTCCAACTAATAAGTTTAATGATCAAGTAACCAAGGCATAGAACGTACCAAAGTTGACATAAGATATCAAAGAAAGATTTAAGGTATATTATGCTACGACGGCGATTCGGCAGCATAACGGTATATTCATTAGGTTCCATAATTCAAATTTAACTTTGTTAAACATAATTTTAGGCCCCAAATAATCCTAAGATCATCTAGGAACTCAAGAAAACCAACCCCAAAGGTCAAACCTCGGGTTAGACACAATCAGGAACCAAGCGGTCATTTACTAGACCGTTTAGCAAGACAGGCGGTCTAGTCATGGACCGTTTAGCAAGCTAGGCGGTCTAGTCATGGACCGTTTGGGTTGGGTTGAATCCAGACTGGACGGGCTGGACTCAGATATACAAGCGCTCATGGGCCAGACCGTTAACTGGGCCTTAGCGGTCGAATGTAAGACCGTTTACTAATCAAGACTCCGAAATCAACGATAGTGCTTTCTAGACAAATTGGGCTTTAATGGTACAACCAGCTCGGCGTCCTAGTGGGAATCCCTGGCTCACGGAGACTTACGGAGGTCTTGAAACAAGATCACCGAGTCCAGTAGAAGGAATATCTAACGGAGAGGCTTTCAACTCCAAGATTGTATGCGTATATGTGCAAAGGTGTATCTAATGGTCACATACCGGAGTATATGCCATGTACTTGTGAAAATGACTCTTAGATGAGAAAGTTAGTGATAACCAGCGATCAAATCATAACTAGTCCATGAATCTCATAAATTCAAGTTAACTACAAAAGCATATGACATGGTCACGAAAATATCATAAGTTTAAAATAACTTTAAGTGCATAACAAATCATGAAATCTACTAGAATGAGCTGTTAACATAACTGGTTATATGAAAATAATGTATAAAATAGGTATAAAACCTACTTAACTAGGATTAACATATAATAATTTGGACCATTCTACATTAAGCCTCGGGTTAGCTTAAATACAGAATTCAAAAACATTAACGGTCTAGTGTGTGACCATCTCTTGTGGCAAGCGGTCTATCGTACGACCGCTAGGGTTTCTGGCGGTCTATAGGAAGACCGTTTCTTCCTGTGTTAACAGAAAACTCAATAATAGTAAAATACAATACTAATCTAAGGCATATTGTCACACCCCGACGGGGAGTATCGGAACGCGGCAGTTATATACATTCATGATAAATAGAGCGATAACAAAATTTAAAAGAGCATAATTTCAAAGAGAAAGGAATTACTCTAACTTTACCAACTTACTCATAAATAGAGAATAAAATGTTTCTAACATCTTACATCTTGACTTGAAGAAGTAAAAGAAGAAAAAAAAAGATTACAACTCGAATTGAGCAACTAACTATCAATAAACAATGACTCTATGAAATAACTCTAAGACTACTCCGACGACTATCTATGACATTAGCAAGGTTCACGTCTATCAGGGCCACTCCAGGTCTTTACTCTTGCCCATCCCCATCCGTATGCGTTTCCTCATCGGAGCTACCTGAAAATGGGGGAAAAATTGGGTGAGCGAACTCTCAGTAGGTAATAGCAGGCACAATTTAAGTAGTTAACCAAATTAATTGACTGTCATGCATGCGATCTAAGAACGATAAAATAAGTTAACATAAGAATTGATGGAAACAAAAATAGTTGAATGAATTGAACATGGAGATATCAATTTCTAGGAATTGGCTGATCAAGCACGTAACAAGCAAGTCATATAAATATAAATTCCATGTAGGAATCTAATAAAGTGTATATAGAAAATAGATGAATGTCATAGACATACGCTAGTCATGCACTCGGTGTAATACCTCACCATGTCATTACAACTCCTCGGGACACTAATACTTTTCGGGCGCTCCTCCCAAGACCAGATTGGGCCCTTATGATGCGTTGGCATTGATTTGGTGGATCCAAGATCCCAAGTAATATCTAGACATTCATTGGAATCGGCCAAGAATTTCAAGGTCAAGCTATGTAACTTAATTTCTAAGATCAAGAGAGATTTCAATAATAGACTGGAAATCCAAAAGATTTATGGCTTGTAAAGGACTAGAACAAAAATTGGGATTTTATTGTACCTTAAGCCCATCTTGGCTCAGCTTACCAGAACACACAAGAAATACGCGAAACAAGCTTCAGGCTGAGTTACGGTCATACCCGGACCGCAACAAGACAAAAAAAAGGGTCTAACAAGGACCGCTACGGCGATATTGGGCCAGAAGAACAAGACCCAGAGTCAAGAATTAAAACGGTCTTTTACTTGGCCGCCCCATCCAGAAATGGTCCTTGGATGGCCGCTTGGAGGATGAAAATGGTCCAATGACAACCGCAACTATTCTGGGCCCAGCTAGACTGAAACGGTCGACCTAATGGGCTCCTAGTGTAGCGACCCGGATTCCGAATACCCGGTGCACCCGGTATAAATACCGAATACACGTGATACCACATGGGACCCGCGAGGCCTCCCAAGCGCGGGAAAGTGCCGAAGGGAAAAAGGAGTGTGTGGAATACATTGAAGCCAGCAGATATAACAGTAAGCAATTAAATTTCATTACATTGGATTGCTAAAGTAGCAGAAATAAAATTACTTTTTCATTAATAATTCAAATTTTACAATTATACACCAGAGTCCAGCCCAAAGGAAAGACAACAAGTCTATCACAGTACAGTCTGACAGAAAGAAACGTACACAGAAGTCGGGGGAAGCTCGACGCAGGTACAGCTGGCAGCTACAGCGAACACGCTCCACCAAGGACAGCAGAGGCAAACGGTGAAACCCACCTGAAAAGTAGGGGTGAGTCTCAACAGAAACTCAGTAGGGGTCACACAGATCTCCACTGGAAAACACACAAAGCAACGGACGCAACAATAAAAATGGCAGGTGCAGCAAAGCAGGAAAAAGCTACACTACAAAGCTGTAAACAGAACAGGTATAGTAGGAGTAGGGAACAGGCAGGAGAGGGGAGCTCAACAACAAAGAAGAGCGAGGCCGTAAAATACGGAACAACGGCCACCGAGGAGAACTCGGCACCCTAAGCTACTCCAAACGGTAACAGACGGTCAACCCCAAACTCGCGCAGTAGGCTAACCCAATCCGTTAGCCAAAAGAAAGGCGAAGGCAGACGCCGACGCCGAAAACACAGACAAAACACGACAGGAGACGTCGGGTACGCAGCCCCACGCATGACGAGAATGTCATGCCAACGACAAAACACTGACCTCGAGTACGGCCACGAGAGGGCAACTCGCAAAGGTCACGACGCACAAGAAAACGCGAGAGTCACAGCACCGAGTGACAGGAGCACCCTCCTCCCAGAAGAACAGCCAGAAGCGTCCACTGACGACTTACACAGCGCCACAAGTGCCAAGTCACTCAAGGACAAGGCACACCAAGAACCAGGTCCGAGGAACAACAGTTCCAAGGAAACATGGTACCACAACACAAGACTACAGCACCAACTGCGAGTGACTAGTCAGGGCCACGCCCGTCGGCGCAAGTCCCCAGTCCCTGACCACGTGTGCACACACTGACCACTACCTAGGCCAGGCCTCTAGCTAGTATTCCCCTCGGTAGGACGCTACCGCTGGCCGGGGCCTACGGAACTAGCTTAAGAATCGTACGTACCAAATGCAACAGGAAAACCCCCTCCACCACTCCCGGTGGGTCGGCAAGAGCCTAGGGCTACAACTAGGGGAGGCTCACAAGGCACGAACTCTGAAACACAGGCGCTAAAGCACTGACAGCCTAAGAAAGACCCGTCTCGTGCACCACAAAGCACCATGGCAGCTAAACAACCGCCAACCGACTCAGGACCATGCAACTAGACCTACAACGTAGCGATCCCGAGTCGAACGACTCAAAGGCAAGATCGCCACAAGCAGCGAAACAAGCCGCCAATCGGTCTAATCCTAAGCCAGCAAAACTACGCTCCGCAGAAAACGACACACGGAGACCTGAGGGAAACACCAAGAACCCTCAGCACACCTGGACACGCAAACCGAGGTAAGGTAACACCTCGAGGCATCCAGAAGCAGTGTCTCGAGCCGGACACAACCACCGAGACATACACACACAAGGTCACACGTCAACCACTGGGTCACACCGGGTTCACCTGAACCCAGCAACGCACAAGCAAAAAGTAGGATAGACAATCCTACCGCAAGTAAGAAGACTCCTGGCCACCTTACAACGTAGTCTTAACCCTCATAGGACGTCAAGAAACATCCACGGGATAACGGGCAAACCACTAGGACAAGCCAAGACAAGCTAAAACTGAAATCACGGAAAATGGAGCACAAGGCATGTAACGCGCCACCCCTAGACCGCCACAAGCAAATAACGGTCTAGACCACGGCCGTTACACACCAAACAACGGTCGGACGACGGGCTGTCACTCACACCGCCCTAACCAACCTATTAAAACATGAAGAATGTAACGGCCGGCGTTGAGCGCGTTGCATCAATGTAACGCACGGGCTTAAGCGCGTTACAAACAAACGACGCATGGGAGCCAGCGCGTTATTCACAACGTACATAGCCACCCACAACCAAAGCAAAGTAACGCACAACGCCAGGTGCGTTACAAGCAAACAACGCGGCAAGGGAGACGCGTCAGAGCCAAACGACGCACGGGGGCAGGCGCGTTATTCTCAACGGCACGGCCACCCTCAACCCAGCACAAAACAGCAAACAACGGCCAGAGACAGGCGCGTTACAAACACAACGACGCATGGGGGCATATCCGTTATATCCAACGGGTACAGCCACCCAAGCTCGGCCAAACAGAATGTAACGGCCGGGGGCAGGCGCGTTACACTCAAAATAACGGATGGGAACCCATCCGTCGGGGGAACCGCCTCAACGGTCAAACGTCGGTCAAATGGACAATAACGGCCAAGGAAAGGCGCGTTACTTCCATCTAACGCGCTGGGTCAAGCACGTTAGACCAACCGACTCGACCCCAAAATAAGGCAACATCAAGCGAAGTAACGCACAGACCTAGGCGCGTTATAGGGAAGCGACGCGCCACCCTAGGGCCGTCACTCACCCAGAAGCCAGAAAGCTCAAAAACCTCAGACAAAGTAGCGGTCAGTCGTAGGGCCGTTGTATACAAGTGACGGCCACTGGAATGACCGTTACATCGGTCACGGCGGGAAAACAGAGGAACGGCCAAACCGGCCCGTTCCACGCCCCATTCACGCCGAAACGCAGGGGAAACAAACCCAAACGTTGAAAAACAACACTAGGGTGCTAAAAACCCCACATGCAAGCTCAAAAATACAAGATCCGGGCGATTTAGACAAATCGACCCTAAGTGGGTCACCGAGGTTCCCGGGCTTCTACCGGCCTCGAATGAACACCAAATCACACGAAACCAACGTGGATGGGATCCTAACATCCAAGCGGTCAGTTAGAAACTAACTACGCCGCAAATGGTCGCCGTTTACCGGCCGACCCTAAAAACTACGAAAATCACGGTTTAGGCAAAACAAGCCCAAACTCGGTCGTTTCCTTGCCGGACGCCGTGCAATGGAAGGGAAAATGAAGAGGACGGAGTAAGGATCAGTCACCCTACCTCCACCGAAGAAACTGTGCCCCGAAGGGACTAAACCACGCCGAAATCCACTCGCGAATCGATTTCACCGGCTTTGAATCCACCGTTCGGGATCGCGCCAGAATCGATCCGATCCTCGCCCCATCGCGCACCTCGACAGCTCCACCTCGTCGCCACCTCACCCACGAGCGCCTCCGTCTGCAGCCGGAGTCGGAAGGGGGAGAGAACGAGAGAGAATGGGAGAGAGAGAGTGAGATCGCGAGAGTGAGGAGAGAGAGAGAGGAAAATAAAATAAAAAGAAAAGAAATTAGGAAATTTTCCTAATTTTTGAAAATTCCGAAAATGCACCGAAATTGCACAAATTCAGAAAAATACGCAAAAATAGCCGAAACGACCGGCTCGAAGAGTACATCGTCGCTGCAGCATCCACGAGTTCGAGAATTGACAAACAAACTCACCGTAGGGTTCCGTAACTAGTACGTGAGAAAAACCCATACGGCTCGTCAAACTCAACTCGGAAGCCACAAAAGCGATTCGAAACTCAACGAAACCAATCCGAAACAGATCCGAAAGATCCAGCAGAGATCCAACAAGACCTGCCAAAGATCCATCAAGATCCAGGGCATTACATCCTCCCCTCCTTTAAGAAATTTCACCCTCGAAATTAAGGACTAACAAAGGAGAAGCAAGGGAGAACAACCCAACAACACAACCACGAAGAACAACACAAATCTCGAAAAACACTGCTCAGAGGAACACTGTCAGACCACAATTAAAGGTACGCACTCTAGCTTCCAAGACAGCAAGTCCACAGCACGAGCATGGCACCAAAGTGAACACATCTGACACCTCCGAAGCAAAGGCAACATCGCTTACGTCTCACCAGGAACGGAGACACGACTGCCACAACAACAGACAACCGAGAAACACAACGACAACACGGCAAGCAGCAGCTTACACAAGGAGACACAGTCCTCACAGCTGGCAGCTCGCAACACCATCGGCTCCAGTGCCAAAGGCAACAGGGAACACCTGGCACACAGGACACCAACGACAACAACAATACTGGACCACAAACACAATCAAGTCAGCACTCAGCCAGCTATCACATCTGATCGAGTCGCAAGCTAACTCCACCAGGAAAAGAGAGCACATCAAGCCAACTGACAAGACAAGACCATGGTCCAAGGCAGAGACACAAAATCATAAAGAAACAGCGCTCACAAAAACAACACAATGGCCACCTGCAGGATTCCGGCTCCGCACAACACACAGAACCAAGGAACACAGCTGCAAGCAGGGTCACATCAAGGCACAGGAACAGCTGAGCACACGACCACAAGAGACAGGTCACGCATCAGACTGCTCACCAAGAGAAGACCCACAACAACGAGAAACGACAATACTCTCGGGGAACGCATCTCAAGGACTACGAACACGCCTCGAGAGCACAACACCCAAGAAAGAAATGCTGAGCAAAAAGGGTACTCAATAAGCAAGGAATGCGGACAAATTCCCCAACACTCGCAAATGCCAATGCCAACACCAGAAAACCACAAACAAAGGCACGGCAACATACAAAGTCAAGGCACGAGAAGCCAAGACGAAGTCACATCGAGAAAGAACGAACCTCTCGACGAGTGGGTAGCCAACCCACACACTTCCGCTGCACCCTCAACAATGCGCACAGGCAACAGAACAACACTGGTAATCGCATCTCAGCACATGCCAGACGCCATCGCAATCAACAAAGATCGCAATTAACACGCCACGAGCACCGATCTCACGAACAACCGATCACAAGGGGCCTAAGTGCAACAAAGGAAGAGCACCAGCTTCAGCACAAAGCACGCGGAAAGAACTAATCTCAGTTTACCTTCATGTCCTGGAACAACAAATGAGCCTTCACAATACATCAGCCGTTGGACACGGCACGACAAATACGGTACATGACAGCTCTTAACACCATTACGGAGTCCAAAGCCAAGCAACCGTACAACAAGGAGCAGATCAGGCTCAAAACAAAGCTGTCCACACTTAAGCAGACGCAGGACAAAGGCAACACTGAGACAGCAATTCCAAGGTTAACATCGAAAAAAGCTTCACCAAGAAGAACGAGAAGCAATAAGCTCAACAACATAAGCTCACCAGGAAAGGAAGATCCTAGCTCGCCTGAGCAACTTCTCAATCGAGGCAACACGATAATCAAGACAACCGAAACAACAATGCATCAGGAGCTACATAGACTCAAGCTGGGACAACCAAAGCAACGTAAGAACGTGCATGGCCATCACACCAACGCTAAAAGTCACAAGCCACCTGAGCAAAACACGAAAACAGCTCAAACAATGCACTGCAGGTTCATGCCAACTGACAAACACTGCCAAGTGCAATACGATCGAGACCAACATTAAAACCGAAACGAAGCACCTCGTCACACCCAGACGAGAGCAAAACCATCTCGTACAGTGCCAACAAAGCACGCACAAGACCACACATGGAAAACACCGCGATAAACCATCGCAACACCTACGCCAGCAAGAGACTGTACTGGACCTTAGGACTCTGGTAACTGTATATCTGGATTTCCATGTATTTCACACAACAATGCTCTGATAGCTCAGAAAAGAAACTACGAACATCTCAGAACACTGCTCTGATACCACCTGTAGCGACCCGGATTCCGGATACCCGGTGCACCCGGTATAAATACCGAATACACGTGATACCACATGGGACCCGCGAGGCCTCCCAAGCGCGGGAAAGCGCCGAAGGGAAAAAGGAGTGTGTGGAATACATTGAAGCCAGCAGATATAACAGTAAGTAATTAAATTTCATTACATTAGATTGCTAAAGTAGCAGAAATAAAATTACTTTTTCATTAATAATTCAAATTTTACAATTATACACCAGAGTCCAGCCCAAAGGAAAGACAACAAGTCTATCACAGTACAGTCTGACAGAAAGAAATGTACACAGAAGTCGGGGGAAGCCCGACGCAGGTACAGCTGGCAGCTATAGCGAACACGCTCCACCAAGGACAGCAGAGGCAGACGGTGAAACCCACCTAAAAAGTAGGGGTGAGTCTCAACAGAAACTCAGTAGGCGTCACGTAGATCCCCACTGGAAAACACACAAAGCAACGGAAGCAACAATAAAAACGGCAGGTGCAGCAAAGCAGGAAAAAGTTACACTACAAAGCTGTAAACAGAATAGGTACAGTAGGAGTAGGGAACAGGCAGGAGAGGGGAGCTCAACAACAAAGAAGAGCGAGGCCGTAAAACACGGAACAACGGCCATCGAGGAGAACTCGGCACCCTAAGCTACTCCAAACGGTAACAGACGGTCAACCCCAAACTCGCGCAGTAGGGTAACCCAATCCGTCAGCCAAAAGAAAGGCGAAGGCAGACGCCGACACCGAAAACACAGATAAAACATGACAGGAGACGTCGTGCACGCAGCCCCACGCATGACGAGAATGTCATGCCAACGACAGAACACTGACCTCGAGTACGGCCACGAGAGGGCAACTCGCAAAGGTCACAGCGCACAAGAAAACGCGAGAGTCACAGCACCGAGTGACAGGAGCACCCTCCTCCCAGAAGAACAGCCAGAAGCGTCCACTGACGACTTACACTACGCCACAAGTGCCAAGTCACTCAAGGACAAGACACACCAAGAACCAGGTTCAAGGAACAACAGTTCCAAGGAAACATGGTACCACAGCACAAGACTACAGCACCAACTGCGAGTGACTAGTCAGGGCCACGCCCGTCGGCGCAAGTCCCCAGTCCCTGACCACGTGTGCACACACTGACCACTACCTAGGCCAGGCCTCTAGCTAGTATTCCCCTCGGTAGGACGCTACCGCTGGCCGGGGCCTACGGAACTAGCTTAAGAACCGTACGTACCAAACGCAACAGGAAAACCCCCTCCACCACTCCCGGTGGGTCGGCAAGAGCCTAGGCTACAACTAGGGGAGGCTCACAAGGCACGAACTCCGAAACACAGGCGCTAAAGCACTGACAGCCTAAGAAAGACCCGTCTCGTGCACCATAAAGCACCATGGCAGCTAAACAACCGCCAACCGACTCAGGACCAGGCAACTAGACCTACAACGTAGCGATCCCGAGTCGAACGACTCAAAGGCAAGATCGCCACAAGCAGTGAAACAAGCTGCCAATTGGTCTAATCCTAAGCCAGCAAAACTACGCTCCGAAGAAAACGACACACGGAGACCTGAGGGAAACACCAAGAACCGTCAGCACACCTGGACACGTAAACCGAGGTAAGGCAACACCTCGAGGCATCCAGAAGCAGTGTCTCGAGCCGGACACAACCACCGAGACACACACACACAAGGTCACACGTCAACCACTGGGTCACACTGGGTTGACCTGAACCCAGCAACGCACAAGCAAAAAGTAGGATAGACAATCCTGCCGCAAGTAAGAAGACTCCTGGCCACCTTACAACGTAGTCTTAACCCTCATAGGACGTCAAGAAACATCCACGGGATAACGGGCAAACCACTAGGACAAGCCAAGACAAGCTAAAACCGAAATCACGGAAAACGGAGCACAAGGCATGTAATGCGCCACCCCTAGACCGCCACAAGCAAATAACGGTCTAGACCATGGCCGTTACACACCAAACAACGGTCGGACGACAGGCCATCACTCACACCGCCCTAACCAACCTATTAAAACACGAAGAATGTAACGGCCGGCGCCGAGCGCGTTGCATCAATGTAACGCACGGGCTTAAGCACGTTACAAACAAACGACGCATGGGAGCCAGCGCGTTATTCACAACGTACACAACCACCCACAACCAAAGCAAAGTAACGCACAACGCCAGGCGCGTTACAAGCAAACAACGCGGCAAGGGAGACGCGTCAGAGCCAAACGACGCACGGGGGTAGGCGCGTTATTCTCAACGGCACGGCCACCCTTAACCCAGCACAAAACAGCAAACAACGGCCAGAGACAGGCGCGTTACAAACACAACAATGCATGGGGGCATATCCGTTATATCCAACGGGCACAAATAGAATGTAACGGCCGGGGACAGGCGCGTTACACTCAAAATAACGGATGGGAACCCATCTGTCGGGGGAACCGCCTCAACGGTCAAACGTCGATCAAACGGACAATAACGGCCAAGAAAGGCGTGTTACTTCCATCTAACGCGCTGGGTCAAGCGCGTTAGACCAACCGACTCGACCCCAAAACAAGGCAACATCAAGCGAAGTAACGCGCAGACCTAGGCGCGTTACAGGGAAGCGACGCGCCACCCTAGGGCCGTCACTCACCAAGAAGCCAGAAAGCTCAAAAACCTCAGACAAAGTAGCGGTCAGTCGTAGGGCTATTATATACAAGTGACGGCCACTGGAATGACCGTTACATCGGTCACGGCGGGAAAACAGAGGAACGGCCAAACCGGCCCGTTCCACGCCCCATTTACGCCGAAACGTAAGGGAAACAAACCCAAACGCTGAAAAACAACACTAGGGTGCTAAAAACCCCACATGCAAGCTCAAAAACACAAGATCCGGGCGATTTAGACAAATCAACCCTAAGTGGGTCACCGAGGTTCCCGGGCTTCTACCGGCCTCGAATGAACACCAAATCACACGAAACCAACGTGGATGGGATCCTAACATCCCAGCGGTCAGTTAGAAACTAACTACGCCGCAAATGGTCGCCGTTTACCGGCCGACCCTAAAAACCACGAAAATCACGGTTTAGGCAAAACAAGCCCAAACTTGGTCGTTTCCTTGCCGGACGCCGTGCAATGGCAGGGAAAACGAAGAGGACGGAGTAAGGATCAGTCACCCTACCTCCACCGAAGAAACTGTGCCCCGAAGGGACTAAACCACGCCGAAATCCACTTGCGAACCGATTTCACCGGCTTTGAATCCACCGTTCGGGATCGCGCCAGAATCGATCCGATCCTCGCCCCATCGCGCACCTCGACAGCTCCACCTCGTCGCCACCTCACCCACGAGCGCCTCCGTCTGCAGCCGGAGCCGGAAGGGGGAGAGAATGAGAGAGAACGGGAGAGAGAGAGAGTGAGATCGCGAGAGTGAGGAGAGAGAGAAAGGAAAAGAAAATAAAAAGAAAAGAAATTAGGAAATTTTCCTAATTTCCGAAAATTCTGAAAATGCGCCGAAAATGCACAAATTCAGAAAAATACGCAAAATTAGCCGAAACGACCGGCTCGAAGAGTACATCGTCGCTGCAGCATCCACGAGTTCGAGAATTGACAAACAAACTCACCGTAGGGTTCCGTAACTAGTACGTGAGAAAAACCCACACGGCTCGTCAAACTCAACTCGGAAGCCACAAAAGCGAACCGAAACTCAACGAAACCAATCCGAAATAGATCCGAAAGATCTAGCAGAGATCCAACAAGACCTGCCAAAGATCCATCAAGATCCAGGGCATTACACCTAGCCCGCCCAAGACATAATGGAACTGCACCAGGGTCCAGCCCATACCTCTCAGGTCGAGCCAGATGTGATTTGGTCAGCTTAGACATTGCTAGGTTGATGGGAAACAAGGAAGACGAGCAACAGAACCTGGCTCGTGGCCAGCAAGAAAACGGTCATGACTAGACCACTTAAAACACAGGCGGTCTAGCCCAGGGCCGCCTTTAAGCCAAGACAGACCCAAACTTTGGCTGTAAAATAGGTGATTCGATCGGGTAATTGGGTACAGGTCTTGAGGGTACAACCCGCCCGATGTCCTAGTGGGAATCCTAGGCTCGCGGGGTCTTACGGAGGTCTCATAATGGAGGTCCTAGTCCGACGAAAGGAATATCCGATGGAGAGTCCCAACCATTACAAGATTAAAGGTTTAATGAAACATCGAAAAACGGTAGATGATTAGTCAGTCAGTACCACCAGAGTGGAGTGACTGTCAAACAAATCCTAGAAAATTTTCACATTGTGACATGTTGATACGTGTTTCAATTTTATAACCAAGATCATGTTGGAGAACGTAGTATGATGGAATGGAAGAGAGATTAATCATGAACATAGTTAGATCAGTTCATATATTCCATAATTTACCAATTCTTGTGTGGGTTTCTATCCTACACATGCCATCTAGCCGAGGTAATCAACATAATCAAAACATAGAAAAAGGAAATCAACAATACAAGACGGTCTATAGAGGACCGCTAACAGAGGCTAGCGGTCTATCGAATGACCGCTTAGGGTGACGATTAACAGAACCAGTAGATAGGGGAAAACGGTCTGTCGAGCGACCACCAGGGTTCCTTAAACGGTCATTTGACAGGCCGCATGGTCCAGAACAGTGACCGGAGAAATGGTCTATCGTTCGACCGCTAGGGTCCCAGGTGGTTCTTGTTATGATCGCAAACAGGTCGACACGCCCGGTCTCCGACGATCCTTGATAGACCCTAATTGTGAGACGAAATTCACGATGTTCAATGCATAATATTTGGGCAAAATAAAACTACCATAAAGAGCACAAAATGTTACATAATGAGGCATGTTTAATTTGATTTTAGCCCGCTAGAAAGCCTACGACCAGATCAAAATATGAAAGCTAAACATGGATGAAACTCTAGTTGACATGCTTCTACTAAAATCTATCATATGACCTCTATACAGGATGAAATTTGGGGCTTTTATTATGGATCGAAAGAGGACTTGCAGACGCTTCTAACGGTACATTTTATTACAAATTTGGTCTGCCATCACCTACCTTAATCGAAGGAAGAAGACGATCGCAAGCACCCGAACTGCATGAAGAACACCTCGCTCACGTCGCTAAATACTCCGACGTCCACGCTCCTCGGCGGCAGCCGCAGCAAATGTTGATACTAGGTCGGGCTAGGGTCGATTTTATAGGGCCAATTGATTCTGGAAGGATCGATCGAAGAGGATATAGTCCCACGCCCGTGGTCGCGCGCGATTCACGCTTGACCAAGTCACGCCGCCACAACTCGCCCAAATTCAAACTTTAGGGTTAGGGTTTTTTCGCGAGAAAAGAGAGGGCTATTGGGCTACCAATCAAGACAGATCTAATGGGCTTGATTTGAGCTCAATTGATCATGATTTGGGCTCTAATTAGGCAATCTAAGGTCTAGATACTATAATGTCAGATTTTAGCCTTACTTCCTTAATTCGGCTTGGTTAGGATTTAAATTAGGGTTTGACTTAGAAGGACAATAGTCTAAACTTTTCATCCTCTATACAACTATCATTTTTCTAGATTTTTATAAATTATTTGAGTTCCTCCCGAACAAAAAATTTTAAATTCCACTATTTAGTTCTAATTAAATTCTTGGGATGCTACACCCTCCCACACTTTAAGGAATTTGGTCCTCCAAATTCACTGTGCTAATCGAAATGGGGAATAGTAAGATAACTAACCTTAGAATAAATTGGGGTATTGCTTCCTGATAGCATCTTCAGACTCCCAAGTAGCTTCTTCGATTCCTCGTCGGCTCCATTGAACTTTGACCATAGGTATAGAACGATTCCTGAGTTGTTGCTTCTTCCGATCCAAAATCTTGATGGGCTTTTCCTCATAAGTCAAATCTTCCTTTAATTCCAGATCCGCATGTTGAATGATGTGAATGGGGTCATAAACATATTTCCACAACATAGATACGTGAAAAATATTGTGCACTCTAGATAATTGAGGTGGTAAAGCTAATATATAAACAACTTCTCCAACACTCTCCAAAATCTCGAAAGGGCCAACGTATCTCGGACTTAGCTTGCCACGAATGCCAAACCTTTGAATTCCTCTCATAGGCGAAACTTTCAAGAATACATGCTTGCCGACTTGAAACTCAAAGGCTCTCCTTCTACTATTAGCATAACTTTTCTATCTCGATTGTGCCACTTGCAGACGATCTCGTATAACACAGATGTTCTTGGATGATTCTGAGATGAGATCCGATCCCCGCCATTATTTCTCTCCTACCTCATCCCAACACAATGGTGATCTACAACTTCTCCCATAAAGAGCTTCGAACGGAGCCATATGGATACTGGACTGGTAAATGTTATTGTAGGCGAACTCAATCAAAGCCAAGTGCTCATGCCAGCTACCCCCAAAATCAATCATGCAAGCCCTTAACATATCTTCAACGATCTGGTTAGTTCTTTCAGTCTGCCTGTCTGTCTGAGGATGAAAGGCAGTGCTGAAATTCAGACGGGTTCCCGAGGACTCTTGTAGTCCTCTCCAAAAATGTGAAGTAAACCTGGGGTCTCTATCTGACACAATGCTTACCGGTACTCCGTGAAGTCTTACAATTTCCTTCATATACAGAGTAGCCAAAACATCCACTGTCCACTTTGACTTAATGGATAAGAAATGAGCAGATTTAGTTAGTCTATCAATAATGACCCATATCGCATCAAATCCACCACGAGTCTTAGGTAGACCCATGATAAAATCTATGTTGACGCTCTCCCATTTCCATTGTGGTATATCAAGTGGCTTTATGTCACGCCCCGATGCGGAATCTCGGGACGTACAGTTAGGGGCACGCGAGCTAGCAAGAAATGGTATTATTTCCATACCATTTGCACCAGAGTTGAAAAGAGATAATTAACCAATTAACCAAACTTCCTATTATTGATAATAATAAAAGTTACAACTGAAGTAGAACAACTATAGCCAAATAGTATGACTGAAACTAGTACAATTCTTTAAACTCAACTGACTCAATTTACTAACTATCACTCGGTGTCACTCCAGTCCATCCACGATAGTAAGATCATTACCTGGAAAAAAAGGGGGGAAACAAGTAGGGTATGAGCTAACGCGCTCAGTAGATAACCATGGCAAATATAAGTGATTATCAATTTATTACAGTTTATATGAAATGCAGTAAAAACTAATGACAAGAGATAACGATACGATAAAGAAAGACAATAACAATGTAGAGAGATATCTTGCAAGGTCAAGAAATAACTTTGTACACGAATTTACCACAAGTAATGAACAAGAGATAACAAGTAACAATAGTAAATTTGGCCAAGTAGTATAAATACGTATTCCAGCACGATCACACGATCAAGTAACGAGAGTTTGTCATAGACGTACACTGTATATTCCTGCACTCGGGTGCAATGCCACACCCTGTCATTAACATCCCATGGGCTCACTAACTTTCGGGCGCTCTCCCCAGGACCAGACCGGGCCCTTATGGTGCGTTAGCATTGATTTTATTGGATCAACGATCCACCGTCTCGACATAGTCAAATTATGGCCAATTTAATCAGATGAATTTCTGTCAATGCTCAGATTAGAGGACCACACTTGTCCTCGGATTCGAGAATATAATCACGATAAAACCCAAAACTAAGGGTCGTCGTACGGCAAATACTGGGCCGTATTCACACGAGTAACGAGTTACGGAGTCAAGAAAGAACGATCGACAGTAATCCGTTCGAGAGAAGGGAAGTAAGTTCCGAAGAACGATTATACGGACCGTACGAGGCCGTATTCAAGATATACGGTTCTAGAGAATCCGTAATAAGTATAACGGTAACAATTTCCGGTCGTAGTCAGTACGACTAGAAGAGAAGTAAAATATGCCAAATGGCTTCCGGGTCGCCAATGACAAGTAAACCAATATGGTTACTGCCCAATGGTCGATTCCGGGCTCGAATATGACCGAAGATTTAACCAAGGGTAATCGGTCAATTAATCAAATTAAAACGATGTGTATCGGGCCATTTAATATACTCAAGTAAAACCAGTAATCATGTAATCCTGTTGCCAACTCGGGATTTACCACGGTAAAAATATCACACGGTAAAAAATGGGGTAATTTACCGGATGGAGTGTCCGGTCTAACTGGCCAAGACTTGCCATAAGTCTGCCATTTAAATTTCTGTTCTACAGTAAAATTTACAGAATTTACCCAAGGTAAATTTTAACATGATTAACCAATTTATCAAGAATTTTACAAGTGAATAATTTCACTTTAACCATGTTTTAGTAATTTTAACCAGAATTTTCCAAAAAGTAAATATTGCAACAGAAAGTAAATTTTTATCATTTACTCATCTATTTATTCTGTTGTTATATGGGTTGATAATCTTGTTGATTAACGTTGTTTTACCCTGATTAACATTGAGTATTTTTCGTCTCTGGACTGAGTATTTTGGTCTCTGGACAATTTAATGGTCTTAAATGGGCCGCTAAACCTACTGGACATACAGCGGTTCTAATTAGGCCGTTTTGACATATATACAACGGTTTAATTTGGGCTGTTATACAACTGGGGTGTCAAAAGAGTTAAAAACAGGTACTAACCGTTAAAACGAACAGAAGTCCGATCAAACCAGGAACTCTTAAAACTAAGTTTAAGCATGATAACGATGGTGATAAGTTTAAGCATGATAACGATGGTGATAAAATCTGAATTAAATCATAACTGTAATGATAAATCATGATTTTGCTACTAAATGAAAGCTAACATGATTACTAACAATCCATATTTTCACTTTAATCATTTGGGCCTTGGTTACCTACCTTAATTGAAGGACAAAGAAGAATACGGAGGAAGAAGAAGATGAATAGTATCTTCCTGCGATCCCTTGCAGCAACAGAGCTTAACAGGGCTTTAGCAGAGAAGGGAAGAGGCTTAGCCTCCTTATTTATAGGGTTGCATACGCGTAGAAGACTCTCCCGCGCCAAGGGTTAGTCGGACACTGCGCCGCAAAGGGGATGGCCGGCGTTGACGACGCGGGCTGCCGACTGAAACACGTTTCCACGTGTTTATTTGGGTAAGGATTTGGCTAATCCTCCTTAATCATGTGATTAAGTATTTCTAACTAAAACCACTAATTAACCTCACTAAATGATTTTTAATGAGTTTGACCCAGAAGACAAAATTGTTATACAACTTATGAGGAATCCATTTATTATTTTTGTGAATTTTTATCACAAGGTTAATTTCTAACCGATCCAATCTTAGGATTAAAATAATAGTTAATCAAATTCTAACGAATTCTAACGATTTAGTCGATAGATAGAGTTTCCGATATTTTATCGATTATACTCAAGAAGACAAAGTTGTTAATAAAAATATGCTCTATCAATTGTGATTTTTTTAGATTTTTCTAAGGTAGTCGTATTTTACTATGAATAGTGGTTTCCGCGTTTTTAAGTCAGGCTTAAATCACCGATTAAGCCATGTAAATGATTTTATTAGGGTCAGGCACAGAAGACCAAAGTGTTTATCATCGTGTTTACTATTTAACTACCATTTTTCAGAATTTCTATATGATAGTCAAAAATTTCACTATTTACTATTTACCACATCACTATTCAAAATTTACTATTTACGAAATTTAATATTCTATACAGAAAATTGGGGTCTTACACCCTCCCCCACTTAAAGAATTTGGTCCTCCAAATTCACTGAACCAAAAACAGTAAGGGAATAGCTCACCTTAGAACAAATCGGAATACCGCTTCCGCATAGCGTCCTCGGATTCCCAGGTGGCTTCCTCGGTTCCACGCCGACTCCACTGAATCTTGACCATCGGTATGGAACGATTCCGAAGTTGTTGTTCCTTCCGATCCAGAATCTTCACTGGTCTTTCTTCATAAGTCAGATCCTTCTTTAACTCAAAATCCACATGCTGAATGATGTGAGTGGGGTCGTACACATATTTCCGCAACATAGAAATATGGAATACGTTATGTATGCCAGACAACTGCGGCGGTAAAGCCAGTCTATAAGCAACTTCACCCACTCTATCAAGGATTTCAAATGGACCAATATACCTCGGGCTTAGCTTGCCCTGAATACCGAATCGGTGAATTCCTCTCGAAGGAGAGACTTTTAAGAACACATGCTCGCCAATTTGAAATTCCAAATCTCGTCTTCTATTGTCGGCATAACTCTTCTGCCTCGATTGAGCCACTAGTAACCGGTCTCGGATAATACAAATATTCTGTGATGACTCCAAGATAAGATCCGGTCCAAGCCATTGCCTTTCGCCTACCTCATCCCAACATAATGGAGAACGACAGCTTCTTCCATACAAAGCCTCGAAAGGTGCCATCTGTATGCTGGATTGGTAACTATTGTTGTAGGCGAATTCTATTAATGCCAAATGATCACTCCAACTTCCGCCGAAGTCGATCATACAAGCTCTCAACATATCTTCTACTATCTGATTAGTCCTTTCAGTCTGTCCGTCTGTCTGCGGATGAAACGCAGTGCTGAAATTCAGACGCGTACCGAGAGATTCTTGTAATCCCTTCCAGAAATGTGATGTAAATCTCGGGTCTCTGTCAGATATAATATTCACTGGAATACCATGAAGTCTAACCACTTCCTTCAAATATAAAGCTGCTAGAACATCAACTGTCCACTTGGACTTAATAGGTAAGAAATGTGCCGACTTAGTTAGTCGATCCACAATTACCCATATTGCATCATAACCACCTCGAGTCTTAGGAAGACCCATAATGAAATCCATGCCAATACTCTCCCACTTCATTGGGGTATATCGAGTGGCTTTAATTTTCCTGCCGGTCTGAAATGCTCGGCCTTCACTTGTTGACACACTAGGCATCTACTCACGAAATCAGCAACTTCCCTCTTCATGTTCGGCCACCAAAAAGATCTTTTCAAATCTTTGAACATCTTAGTGCCTCCCGGATGGATAGTATATCGGGATCTATGAGCTTCCTCGAGAATCCGATTCTTTATCTCTGCCTCATCCGGTACACAAGTTCTACCTTGAAATAATAGCCTTCCATCATCAGCTACCGAGAAATCATGTCTGCTATTCAAGCTCCCTTTAATCTCTACTAGCTCGGGATCATTATCTTGTAATAACTTGATTTCCATTAATAGTTCGGGCTTGAGTTGAATCTGGGAAATCAAAACCCGATCATTATCTACATTGAGATCCAAACTAGCCAATTGTTCCAGTAGTTTCCACTCTTGTAACATAAGACTGGATAACTTAACTACAGTCTTCCGACTTAAAGCATCGGCCACTACATTGCCTTTGCCAGGGTGATACTCAATAGAGAAATCGAAGTCCTTTATATACTCCAACCATCTTCTCTGCCTCATGTTCAAGTCCTTCTGAGAGAACAAATATTTCAAACTTTTGTGATCTGAGAATACCGTGAATGTCTCACCATATAGGTAGTGTCTCCAAATCTTTAATGCAAATATCACTGCTGCTAACTCCAAATCATGAACTGGATAATTAACTTCATGCTTTCTTAACTGCCTAGAAGAATAGGCAATCACTTTGCCGTGCTGCATAAGTACACAGCCTAAGCCAATACCTGATGCATCCGTGTATACCACGAAACCACCCTCACCAGAAGGTAAGGTCAAAACAGGTGCAGTAGTCAAACAATCCTTTAGAGTCTGGAAACTCCGTTGGCATTCAATTGACCACTCGAACTTGATCTCTTTGCGGGTTAATTTCGTAAGAGGTACCGCAATCTTCGAGAAATCCTGAATAAACCTTCTATAATAGC
Source organism: Amorphophallus konjac (assembly GCA_022559845.1). NCBI lineage: Eukaryota > Viridiplantae > Streptophyta > Magnoliopsida > Alismatales > Araceae > Amorphophallus > Amorphophallus konjac. Next base: position 170,584,506 of record CM040124.1, on the reverse strand, counting down.
CAGCTAGGCCTAGAAAACTCCTTACTTCAGTCACACAGGTAGGCTGTTCCCAATTCTTTACTGCTTCCACCTTCGATGGATCAACAGAAATTCCATTCTTGGAAATAATATGCCCTAGAAAGGACACCTCTTTCAGCCAAAAGTCGCACTTGCTCAATTTGGCATAAAGCTGATGATCTCTCAGCAATTGCAAAGCCATCCTCAGATGCTTGGCATGCTCTTCTTCACTCTTGGAATATATCAAGATATCGTCTATGAATACCACAACCCACCGATCAAGATAGGGTCGGAACACACTGTTCATTAACTGCATAAAGGCTGCCGGTGCGTTTGTCAAACCAAAAGGCATAACGACAAACTCAAAATGACCATACCGGCTGCGGAAAGTAGATTTATAAATATCTTCATCCTTGATCCGCAACTGATGATATCCAGATCGAAGATCGATCTTAGAAAAATACTGAGCTCCCGCTATCTGGTCAAATAACTCATCAATCCTCGGTAATGGATACTTGTTCTTGACTGTCAACTGATTGAGTTGCCGATAATCGATGCACAGTCTCATCGAACCATCCTTCTTCCGAACAAACAACACAGGGGCTCCCCAAGGGGAAACACTCGGGCGAATAAAACCCTTCTCGAGTAATTCCAACAATTGCTGCTTCAATTCCCGCAATTCCGCAAGAGACATGCGATAAGGAGCCTTAGAAACAGGAGATGACCTAGGAATAAGATCAATAGAGAATGTAACTTCCCGCTCAGGCGGAATTCCTGGTAACTCCTCTGGAAAAACATCAGGGAAATCTCGGACAACAAAAATGTCCTTAATCTCGATCTGTTGCTCCGGGGACGTATAAACGAAAGCCAGAAAAGCTTCGCATCCACGTCTCAATAGCTTATCAGCTCGAAGCGTCGAGATAAGAGAGATAGAGCTAGGGTGTTTAACTCCCTTGAAGGATAATCCGGGGTGTCTAGAAAAAGATACGGAACAAGAACTGCAATGAACATTGGCCTCATATCGAGCCAACCAATCAGCTCCGAGGATTACATCGTAATCTTTCATGTCCATGCAAACTAAATCAGCCGGAAAATTTTGATCATTCACCATAACCTTGCTAGAAGGATAAAAATGCTGAATAGCTGATCTAGAACCAATAGGGGTTGATATTTCTAACGGAGAACTCATCAAAACAGGTTCACAGCTAAAGACTTAGCGAATCGCCGAGAAATAAAAGAATGTGTTGCACCAGTGTCAAATAGAACAAAAGCTGACTTGTCGAGTATAATGAGAGTACCTTCGACGAGCCCACCGTCATCGGCGGTTTCCGCTTTATTAACATGAAGAGCCTGGAGCTTTCCTTGCGGCTTCTTGAAAGCCAAAGGTTTTGCCGGGGTAGCTTTCTCTGCCAATAAGGGGCAATCAGGGATACGGTGCTCCTTGCTCCCACAACGCAAACATGCGCCTATCTTGCGCCAACATTCCTCCATCTTATGGCCAGGACGATCACAAAACTTGCAGATGCCCTTGAATGGTACCATAGTGTCAGGTTTCTTGTCTTCTTGTCTCGGCATCTTGCCTTTCCACGAACCAGAACCAGAGCTAGAACCAGTTCCAGAACCAATAAAAGGTCTCTTCTTGCCAGTGCTAGTGCCAGTGCCAAATCCGGTTTTGGCATTCTTGAATGGCTTTGGTTGTTCTTGCTTGTTACCTTGACCACGAATACGCTCCGTCATCTCAAGAGTATCCTCCAATACTTGTGCCTTTCTCACCATCTCAGAATAGGTAGAAATTTCCAACGGTGCCAGTTGATTAATATAATGGAGCTTCAACCCGTTGAGAAATCGTCTCGCCTTCATCTTCTCAGTAGAAATAAGATGCATTGCATAGCGAGAAAGTCGGGCGAACTGTGCCTCATACTCTGCCACTGACGAACCTCGCTGCTTCAAAGCTGCGAAATCTGCTGCCTTCTTTTCTTGGACACGGTCAGAGAAATACTTCCCATTGAAATACTCCTCGAATTATTCCCACGATACTTGGTGATCACCGAGAGTTGCTTTGACGGACTCCCACCAAGTACGTGCATCTCGCTCCAGTTGGAACGTAGATAGAAGGACACGCTCTTGGTCAGTGCATTGCATAACCTCAAATATTCTCCTCATATCATCGAGCCAATGCTCGGCCTCATCCGGGTCAGTAGAACCAGCAAATCTAGGCGGGTTCATTCCTTGAAAGTTCCGGTACAAGTCACCAGTGCCATGATGTGCTGCGGCTCCAGCTTGAGCCACTTGCTGCAACGCCTGTGTCAGGCCTTGGACCGTACGCTGGAGGTTCCTCATCTCAGCGCGGTCAGCTGCCATTTCTAGTACCTTTATTTAAAATAGTCAAGAGATTATTTATGAGAGAAGAAGAATTTATTTATGAGAGAAGAACTTCTTATAAAAGAAGAGTATGATTTACGGCTAAAGACTTAACCCAATTTCTACCCAATCTCACCAGGTCGGGTTCTTAAACTTAAACCTATAACCAATAACCTATAACCTTAAAGTAAAATACCTAGGACAAATTGACCTAGGCTCTGATACCAACTTAACTGTCACGCCCCGATGCGGAATCTCGGGACGTACAGTTAGGGGCACGCGAGCTAGAAAGAAATGGTATTATTTCCATACCATTTACACCAGAGTTGAAAAGAGATAATTAACCAATTAACCAAACTTCCTTTTATTGATAATAATAAAAGTTACAACTGAAGTAGAACAACTATAGCCAAATAGTATGACTAAAACTAGTACAATTCTTTAAACTCAACTGACTCAATTTACTAACTATCACTCGGTGTCACTCCAGTCCATCCCCGATAGTAAGATCATTACCTGGAAAAAAGGGGGGAAACAAGTAGGGTATGAGCTAACGCGCTCAGTAGATAACCATGGCAAATATAAGTGATTATCAATTTATTACAGTTTATATGAAATGCAGTAAAAACTAATGACAAGAGATAACGATACGATAAAGAAAGACAATAACAATGTAGAGAGATATCTTGCAAGGTCAAGAAATAACTTTGTACACGAATTTACCACAAGTAATGAACAAGAGATAACAAGTAACAATAGTAAATTTGGCCAAGTAGTATAAATACGTATTCCAGCACGATCACACGATCAAGTAATGAGAGTTTGTCATAGACGTACACTGTATATTCTGCACTCGGGTGCAATGCCACACCCTGTCATTAACATCCCATGGGCTCACTAACTTTCGGGCGCTCTCCCCAGGACCAGACCGGGCCCTTATGGTGCGTTAGCATTGATTTTATTGGATCAACGATCCACCGTCTCGACATAGTCAAATTATGGCCAATTTAATCAGATGAATTTCTGTCAATGCTCAGATTAGAGGACCACACTTGTCCTCGGATTCGAGAATATAATCACGATAAAACCCAAAACTGAGGGTCGTCGTACGGCAAATACCGGGCCGTACTCACACGAGTAACGAGTTACGGAGTCAAGAAAGAACGGTCGACAGTAATCCGTTCGAGAGAAGGGAAGTAAGTTCCGAAGAACGATTATACGGACCGTACGAGGCCGTATTCAAGATATACGGTTCTAGAGAATCCGTATTAAGTATAACGGTAACAATTTCCGGTCGTAGTCAGTACGACTAGAAGAGAAGTAAAATATGCCAAATGGCTTCCGGGTCGCCAATGACAAGTAAACCAATATGGTTACTGCCCAATGGTCGATTCCGGGCTCGAATATGACCGAAGATTTAACCAAGGGTAATCGGTCAATTAATCAAATTAAAACGATGTGTATCGGGCCATTTAATATACTCAAGTAAAACCAGTAATCATGTAATCCTGTTGCCAACTCGGGATTTACCACGGTAAAAATGTCACACGGTAAAAAATGGGGTAATTTACCGGATGGAGTGTCCGGTCTAACTGGCCAAGACTTGCCATAAGTCTGCCATTTAAATTTCTGTTCTACAGTAAAATTTACAGAATTTACCCAAGGTAAATTTTAACATGATTAACCAATTTACCAAGAATTTTACAAGTGAATAATTTCACTTTAACCATGTTTTAGTAATTTTAACCAGAATTTTCCAAAAAGTAAATATTGCAACAGAAAGTAAATTTTTATCATTTACTCATCTATTTATTCTGTTGTTATATGGGTTGATAATCTTGTTGATTAACGTTGTTTTACCCTGATTAACACTGAGTATTTTTGGTCTCTGGACTGAGTATTTTGGTCTCTGGACAATTTAATGGTCTTAAATGGGCCGCTAAACCTATTGGACATACATCGGTTCTAATTAGGCCGTTTTGACATATATACAGCGGTTTAATTTGGGCTGTTATACAACTGAGGTGTCAAAAGAGTTAAAAACAGGTACTAACCGTTAAAACGAACAGAAGTCCGATCAAACCAGGAACTCTTAAAACTAAGTTTAAGCATGATAACGATGGTGATAAGTTTAAGCATGATAACGATGGTGATAAAATCTGAATTAAATCATAACTGTAATGATAAATCATGATTTTGCTACTAAATGAAAGCTAACATGATTACTAACAATCCATATTTTCACTTTAATCATTTGGACCTTGGTTACCTACCTTAATTGAAGGACAAAGAAGAATACGGAGGAAGAAGAAGATGAATAGTATCTTCCTGCGATCCCTTGCAGCAACAGAGCTTAACAGGGCTTTAGCAGAGAAGGGAAGAGGCTAAGCCTCCTTATTTATAGGGTTGCATACTCGTAGAAGACTCTCCCGCGCCAAGGGTTAGTCGGACACGGCGCCGCAAAGGGGATGGCCGGCGTTGACGACGCGGGCTGCCGACTGAAACACGTTTCCACGTGTTTATTTGGGTAAGGATTTGGCTAATCCTCCTTAATCATGTGATTAAGTATTTCTAACTAAAACCACTAATTAACCTCACTAAATGATTTTTAATGAGTTTGACCCAGAAGACAAAATTGTTATACAACTTATGAGGAATCCATTTATTATTTTTGTGGATTTTTATCACAAGGTTAATTTCTAACCGATCCAATCTTAGGATTAAAATAATAGTTAATCAAATTCTAACGAATTCTAACGATTTAGTCGATAGATAGAGTTTCTGATATTTTACCGATTATACTCAAGAAGACAAAGTTGTTAATAAAAATATGCTCTATCAATTGTGATTTTTATAGATTTTTCTAAGGTAGTCGTATTTTACTATGAATAGTGTTTTTCGCGTTTTTAAGTCAGGCTTAAATCACCGATTAAGCCATGTAAATGATTTTATTAGGGTCAGGCACAGAAGACCAAAGTGTTTATCATCGTGTTTACTATTTAACTACCATTTTTCAGAATTTCTATATGATAGTCAAAAATTTCACTATTTACTATTTACCACATCACTATTCAAAATTTACTATTTACGAAATTTAATATTCTATACAGAAAATTGGGGTCTTACACTTTAACTTTCCAGCAGGTCTGAAATGCTCAGCCTTTACTTGCTGACATACGAAGCATCTACTCATAAATTCTGCCACTTCCTTTATCATGCTCGGCCACCAAAAGGTCCTTTTTAAATCCCGGTACATCTTAGTACCTCCAGGGTGAATAGTATACCTGGACCTATGGGCTTCTTCTAAGATCTTGCCTTTTACTTCAGCCACGCCAGGAACACATGTTCTTCCTCGAAACAACAACCTGCCGTCATCGGATAACATAAAATTTGGTCTACTGCTCAGACTTTCCTTAATCTCTACCAACATCAGATCATTTCCTTGTAGGGACTTGATTTCCATCAATAATTCGGGACGAAGCTGAAACTGAGCGATCATGACCCGATCCTCGCTAACATTGAGGTCTAAACTAGCCAACTGTTCCAGCAGTCTCCATTCTTGCAACATGAGACTTGATAATTTTGCTATTGGCTTGCGGCTTAAAGCATCAGCCACCACATTACCTTTTCCAGGATGGTACTCAATAGAGATATCGAAATCGTTCAAATACTCGAGCCACCTTCTCTGCCTCATGTTAAGTCTCTTATGGTCAGAGAATACAGTAAAAGCCTCTCCGTATATGTAGTGCCTCCAAATTTTTGGGGCAAACACCACTGCAGCGAGTTCCAAGTCATGGACGGGATAATTCTCTTCATGCTTCGTCAGTTGCCTAGAGGAATAGGCTATATATTACCCTGCCATTCTGCATAAGTACACAACCCAAGCCAATGCCCAAAGCATCCGTGTAGACTTCAAATCCTCCTTCTCTAGAAGGCAAGGCCAAAACAGGGGCAGTGGTCAAACAGTCCTTCAGAGTTTGGAAACTCTGTTCACAATCTTCTGACCACTCAAACCGATTCAACTTGTGGGTCAATCTAGTCAGGGGTACTGCAATCTTAGAGAAATCTTTAATAAATCTCTGATAATAACCTGCTAGGCCTAGAAAACTTCTTACTTCAGTTACATTCATAGGCCTATCCCAGTTTCTTACTGCCTCCACCTTCGAGGGGTCAACAGAAATTTCTTCCTTAGTGATAATGTGTCCCAGAAAAGACACTTCATACATCCAGAAATCACATTTACTAAACTTGACGTATAATTGATGATCTCTCAATAATTTCAACGCCATCCTCAAGTGCTCCGCATGCTCTTCCTCACTCTTAGAGTATATCAAAATATCATCAATAAACACCACGACCCACTGATCTAGGTAGGGTCGGAACACACTATTCATCAATTGCATGAAAGCTGCAGGAGCATTCGTTAGTCCAAAAGGCATCACCACAAATTCAAAATCCCCGTACATGATACGGAAGGAAGTTTTAAAGATATCATCATCCTTGATCCGCAACTGATGGTATCCTGATCGAAGATCAATCTTAGAGAAATATTGTGCTCCCGCTATCTGATCGAACAGTTCATCTATTCTCAGCAATGTGTACTTGTTCTTGACAGTAAGCTGGTTCAGTTGCTGGTAGTCGATGCACAGTCTCAATAAACCATCCTTCTTTCGTACGAACAATACCGGGGCTCCCCACGGGGATGTACTCGGACGAATATACCCCTTCTCAAGCAACTCCATTAATTACCTCTTTAATTCCCTCAACTCCGTAGGAGACATACGATACGGAGCCTTAGAAACAGGGGACGCGCCAGGAATTAGATCAATAGAAAAGACTACCTCTCTCTCAGGCGGAAGTCCTGGCAAATCCTCAAGAAAAACATCTGAAAAATCTCGAACAATAGGGATGTCCCTGATCTCCAACTCCTTCTTATTGGTTAAAGAAACCAAGGCTAAAAATTCCTGACATCCTTTCTTCAATAACTTCTCAGCTCGAAGGGCTGAAATAAGCGGCACGGACTTAGAGTGCCTAACCCCAACAAAAGAAAGCTCGGGGTGTCCAGAAAAAGACACGGTGCTAGTTCTACAATGAACACTGGCCTCGTTTCTAGCCAACCAATCAGCTCCTAGGATTACATCATAATCCTTCATTGCCATACAAATCAAATCAGCTGGCATATTCTGCCCACTAATCAGGATCTTACTAGAAGGGTAGTAATATTTAATTGTTGACCCCGAACCAATAGGGGTTAAAATTTCCAATAGAGAATTCATTAATACCGGTTTCACAGTGAAGGATTTAGCAAAACTCTGAGAAATAAAAGAATGCGTTGCTCCGGTATCAAAGATAACAAATGCCGGCTTATCAAAAACAACCAGTGTACCTTCAACCAATCCACCCTCCTCGGTGGCCTCTGTTTCGGTTTCCTATAAGGCTTGAAGCTTGCCCTGCCGCTTCTGGCCTCCTTGCGGCTTGTTTGGTGTAGCTTGATCTGATAGGAGAGGACACTCGGGGATACGATGGTCCCACTTCCGCAGCGTAAACAGGTGCCTAACTTGCGCCAACACTCCTCCATCTTGTGACCCGGTCGGTCACAAAACTTGCAAATAGCCTTATACGGGGTAGTCAAACCCACCTTCTTATCGCCGTTCCTCGACTTCTTGTCCTGTGAGAAACTTGACCCGCCATTGGGCCTCTTCTTGCCATTGTGGGGTTTGAAATTCCCAGAACTAGTGGTCTGCTCTTTCTTAGGGTTCTTTCCTCAGATCCTCTCAGTCATCTCTAATGTATCTTCAAGAACTTGAGCTTTCTTGACAATCTCGGCATAGGTAGAGATCTTCATTGGTGCCAACTGGTTAATATATTGATGCTTCAACCCGTTCATAAACCGCTTGGCCTTCATCTTCTCGGTGGATACCAAGTGCGTTGCATAACGAGACAGCCTGGCGAATTGTGCTTCATACTCCGCAACTGACAAGTTCCTCTGTTTCAGAGTAGCAAACTCTGCCGCCTTCTTCTCCTGGACACGATCTGAAAAGTACTTGCTATTATAATGTTCCTTGAATTCGTCCCACGTCGTACGCCTATTTTCGAGCGTAGCTTCTACTGCTTCCCACCAAGCACGTGCATCGCGTTCCAGCTGGAATGTCGCCAAGAGCACCCGATCTTGATCATCGCACTGCATAACTCTAAAAACTCGCTCTATCTCCTTCAACCAATTCTCGGCTTCATCGAGATCCACCGATCCACCAAACCATGGGGGATTCAAGCCTCGAAAATTCCGGTGGAGATCACCGGTCCCATGGTGTGCTCCTCCTCCTTGGGCTACCTGCTGGAGGGCCTGAGTCAAGCTCTGCACAGTACGCTGCATATCCCTCCATTGTGCACGTTCTGCCGCCATCAGAATATACTCCTACATATGTGCAGGAAAAATTAATTAAAAACAGTCTTGCGAGAATCTTTTAGAGTTTATTAGTTAACTCAACCCCAAGTCTCTACCCAATCTCACCGGGTTAGATCCTTAGACTTTAACAAGGTTACAGGTTCTACGACATCATTGATAAACCTAGGAACTTAGAAACCTAGGCTCTGATATCACAAAACTATCACGCCCCGACGCGGAGTATCGGAACGCGACAGTTATATACATTCATGATAAACAGAGCGATAACGAAATTTAAAAGAGCATAATTTCAAAGAGAAAGGAATTACTCTAAATTTACCAACTTACTCATAAATAGAGAATAAAATGTTTCCAACATCTTACATCTTGACTAGAAGAAGTAAAAGAAGAAAAGAAAAAGATTACAACTCGAATTGAGCAACTGGCTAACAATAAAAAATGACTCTTTGAAATAACTCTAAGACTACTCCGACGACTATCTATGACATTAGCAAGGTTCACGCCTATCAGGGCCACGCCAGGTCTTTACTCTTGCCCATCCCCATCCGTATGCATTTCCTTATCGGAGCTACCTGAAGATGGGGGAAAAACTGGGTGAGCGAACACTCAGTAGGTAATAGCAGGCACAGTTTAAGTAGTTAACCAAATTAATTGACTGTCATGCATGCGATCTAAGAATGATAAAACAAGTTAACATAAGAATTGATGGAAACGAAAATAATTGAATGAATTGAACATAGAGATATCAATTTCTAGGAATTGGCCGACCAAGCACGCAACAAGCAAGTCATATCGAGATAAATTCCATGTAGAAATCTAATAAAGTGTACAGAGAAAATAGATGAATGTCATAGACACACGCTAGTCATGCACTCGGTGCGATGCCTCACCATGTCATTACAATTCCTCAGGGCACTAGTACTTTTCGGGCGCTCCTCCCAGGACCAGATCGGGCCCTTATGGCGCGTTGGCATTGATTTGGTGGATCCAAGATCCCAAGTAATATCTAGACATTTATTGGAATCGGCCAAGAATTTCAAGGTCAAGCTATGTAACTTAATTTCTAAGATCAAGAGAGATTTCAATAATAGACTGGAAATCCATAAGATTTATGGCTTGTAAAGGACTAGAACAAAAATTAGGATTTTATTGTAACTTAAGCCCATCTTGGCTCAGCTTACCAGAACATACAAGAAATACGCGAAACGAGCTTCAGGCTAAGTTACGGTCATACCCGGGCCGCAACAAGACAAAAAAAGGGGTCTAACATGGACCGCTATGGCGATATTGGGCTAGAAGAACAAGACCCAGAGTCAAGAATTAAAACGGTCTCTTACTGGGCCGCCCCATCCAGAAACGGTCCTTGGATGGCCGCTTGGAGGATGAAAACGGTCCAATGACAACAGCAACTATTCTGGGCCTAGCTAGACTGAAACGGTCGACCTAATGGGCTCCTAGCCCGCCCAAGACATGATGGAACTGCACCAGGGTCCAGCCCACACCTCTCAGGTCAAGCCAGATGCGATTTGGTCAGCTTAGACATTGCTAGGTCGATGGGAAACAAGGAAGACGACCAGCAGAACCTAGCTCGTGGCCAGCAAGAAAACGGTCATGACTAGACCGCTTAAAACATTAGGCGGTCTACCCAGGGCCGCCTTTAAGCCAAGATAGACCCAAACTTTGGCTGTAAAATAGGCGATTCGATCGAGTAATTGGGTACAGGTCTTGAGGGTACAACCCACCCGGCGTCCTAGTGGGAATCCTAGGCTCGCGGGGTCTTACGGAGGTCTCATAATGGAGGTCCTAGTCCGACGAAAGGAATATCCGGTGGAGAGTCCCAACCATTACAAGATTAAAGGTTTAATGAAACATCGGAAAACGGTAGATGATCGGTCAGTCAGTACCACCGAAGTGGAGTGACTGTCAAACAAATCCTAGAAAATTTTCACATTGTGACATGTTGATACAAGTTTCAATTTTATAACCAAGATCATGTTGGAGAACGTAGTATGATGGAATGGAAGAGAGATTAATCATGAGCATAGTTAGATCAGTTCATATATTCCATAATTTACGAATTCTTGTATGGGTTTCTATCCTACACATGCCATCTAGCTGAGGTAATCAACATAATCAAAACATACAAAAAGGAAATCAACGATACGAGACAGTCTATAGAGGACCGCTAACAGAGGTTAGCGGTCTATCGAATGACTGCGTAGGGTGACGATCAACAGAACCGGTAGATAGGGGAAAACGGTCTGTCAAGCGACCGCCAGGGTTCCTTAAACGGTCATTTGAGAGGCCGCATGGTCCAGAACAGTGACCGGGGAAATAGTCTATCGTTCGACTGCTAGTGTCCCAGGCGGTTCCTGTTACAACCGCAAACAGGTTGACACGCCCGGTCTCCAGCGATCCTTGATAGACCCTAATTGTGAGACAAAATTCACGATATTCAATGCATAATATTTGGGCAAAACAGAACTACTAGAAAGAGCACATAATTTTACATAATGAGGCATGTTTAATTTGATTTTAGTCCACTAGAAAGCCTACGATCAGATCAAAATATGAAAGCTAAACATGGATGAAACTCTAGTTGACATGCTTCTACTAAAATCTATCATACGACCTCTATACAAGATGAAATTTAGGGCTTTTAATATGGATCGAAAGAGGACTTGAAGACGCTTCTAAGGGTATATTTTATTATGAATTTGGTCTGCCATCACCTACCTTAATCGAAGGAAGAAGATGATCGCAAGCACCTGAATCGCACGAAGAACACCTCGCTCATGTCGCCAAATACTCCCACGTCTACGCTCCTCATCGACAGTCGCAACAAACGTTGATACTAGGTCGGGCTAGGGTCAGTTTTATAGGGCCAATTGATTCTGTAAGGATCGATCGAAGTGGATAGAGTCCCACGCCCATGGTCGCGCGTGATTCACGCTTGACCAAGTCACGCCGCACCAGCTCGCCCAAATTTGGACTTTAGGGTTAGGGTTTTTGGCGAGAAAAGAGAGGGCTATTGGGCTACCAATCAAGACGGATCTAATGGGCTTGATGTAAGCTCAATTGATCGTGATTTGGGCTCTAATTAGGCAATCTAAGGTCTAGATACTCTAAGGTCCGATTTTAGCCTTACTTCCTTAATTCGGCTTGGTTAGGATTTAAATTAGGGTTTGACTTAGAAGGACACTAGTCTAAACTTTTCATCCTCTATACGACTATCATTTTTCCAGATTTTTATAACTTATTTGAGTTCCTCCCAAACGAAAAATTTTAAATTCCACCATTTAGTTCTAATTAAATTCTCAGGATGCTACACATATCATGCATGAAAATCAACATGAATAAACTCTATAGCATGATAGAACAAGAATAGGTCAGCCAATATGCATGGGTTTATATTATAACAAGAGAATTTCCTTTTTACTCAATTAGGGCTAGTTCATGCATGAATATTATACTAGATGCATAGTCCTAATAAAAGCATAAAATTCTCAGTGTTCAATGAATGAAATTGACTAGAAACAGAGGGCTTTTATCCCTAATGTCATGTTTAAGCTGTTCATGAGATAACCTACCTCAAACAGTGCTCCTAGACTGTCAATTTCTGTCTGGAAGTAAGCCCTAGTTCTGCACGTTCTGTGCTAAACCAGCAACTTCACACCCTTGTATCTCCTGATTCCCTTGACCTATGGACGTGAAAATTAGAGGGTAGATAGAAGATATAAAGGGTAACATAAAGTTTTAAAGACACCATCGCTAAATACCTCGTTTAGGGCTTCTAATTTCTTGATCTTCACTGGACCGTTGCACAGATTCCTAGGTTATTGGTGCAGAATCAGCAACTTTGAAAGCTTCTAACTCCTTGTAGACTTGATCGATCTCCTAGAACGAAATTTGGAGGGTAGTTAGTCCTTAGTATTAGCAACAAAAACCTCTAAAGAACTTACCTCTAATTCTGCCTCCTTACCTTAGTTCCACGCGAGCTAAAAGTAAGGGTTGCACGGGTCAAACTTGGGGTCTATTTATAGGATTTAGTTAGGGTTTCAAGGATTTGGATGACTTTAGTGTCCTAATTAGGTATTAGATCGATCCATGAGAGTCCCAAGCATGTTTACAAATATGCATACTTTGGTCTCTAGGTGTTTGGACGCCAAAAATCTAATCTTTTTACACTTTCTTCCACTCACGGAATCTGCAGCGCTTAGCGGTCATATGGGGGACCGCCTTCATCTGCTATGCGGTCTCGCGATAGACCGTTTTCTATCCCGGGCGCCGAATTTGAAATTAATTCAAACTCTTCCCTCCATTATCCATCTATTTATTCTAACTATCTCTAAATTCCGTGATTATACCAATTTCTAGCTTCTAGAATATGGGCCAAGGTCCAAAACCATAATTTGGCCAAAAGGGTTCCTTTAAATGGGCCTAATCCTCTTGGATTAGAGTAAGTCTATATTAATTAAAATAAATTCATTTAATAGCCCGTTTAGTCTAATTAAATATTTAATAAATTCTTAGAAATTTCTCGGGCGTTACAGATTCTACACTTAGCATTTTCTAATGGGTTTTGCCTCTTATTTTGATTTTGACTCGCAGGAAAGTATGGAAAATGATGCCCTTACCTTCTAGCCGACTGGAAGGCGAGGAGAGTGTAACCCACAAAGTCCCCGCATCCCCATCTTGAGTGCAATCATACTCTCTTTTCCAAGGTGCACAACGCACATAATCTTTCTATATATTCTTCGGCGTTGTCATTCCTTGGTGGCGATCACGGTATTGTTCTACATCTTTCATCGCCCTTTTATTGCTTATATGATCATGCATGCATATGGTTACATGTTCATGCTATTTGCTTGATTGGGGCATATCATGTTTTCATATATGCATATCCTATTCATGTGATTGCGAAGCCACGTTCCATATATCCATAGCAGTGAAGTCAGAAATTATGCTTTGACTGCTGGTGAATATTGTTGTCCCAGTATGTAGACCTCTTTAGTATAACTGTTGACATATGGCTCAAAATCATCCAGGCTTTTTAATTTCCTTCTAGCCAGCATGAGCATATCTGTGGATGTTTGGTGAGGCTCAAAATCATCCAGTCTTTTTAATTTCCATCTAGCCAGCATGAGCATATCTGTGGATGTTCAAACATCCATAGATATGCTCATGCTGGCTAGATAGAAATTAAAAATCCTGGATGATTTTGAGCCATATGTCAACAGTTATACTAAAGAGGTCTACAGACCGGGACAACACTATTCACCAATAGTTAAAGCACAATTTCTGGCTTCACTGCCTGAATCGATAAGTGACCTAGTCTTAGCTGAATTAAATACTACTAACGTTCTGTTTCATATGAAGAATAAATTAAAGCACAGAGTACTCATAGATAGAGTTGTAAGTACCACAATTAACAACCGGTACAACTGAACGCCCTTGGATGCTCTTCTTAGGCTCTGATACCAATTAAGGGATGCAGAGGACTAAGGCGTCGAGGATCCCTTCGAAGAAGACAACAACACTCAACTGAACTTGAACAAAGCAAAGATGAACTGCAAACTTCGATGCCTCGCCTGAGGCCCTCGAGTTCCTTATATAGTCATAAAATTATAGATTACATTTAACATCCGGGAATGGAGTCCGGAGAGTCTTAAGTCCATGTTTTGAAATCTGGAATCTAAAAAGAAAGAACTTTTACAAAAGAATGATGGAGGCTTCCTCCGTACAACTTTACAAAAAATGACAAGACTAAAAGTTGCCTTGTCTCCTTTCAGGCCGAAAGTTGAGAATGTGCTCCTTTTACTTTATGCGCTAGTGGAGCATCTTTCCATGTACTGGGCAGAAACCCGTGACCTTCTTTTGGCAGCTCCGACATTCTTCTATGATTGTGCTTAGCTATTTGAGGGAAGATGCTAGAGTAGGCTCTTCGTCAGCTTCTTCTAGAACCAGTTCCTCATCTAAATATCTTTGAATCCGGCCTGGTTCAGAGAAGTTAAAACGCTGAAAGAACTGGTTTAAATCATGCTCCCATGCTTCAGTCTGTAGAAGGTCATTTAAGCATTCTCTAGCTAGATTGTTAGCATAGAGTTGTCTTCGTATAAATATGATATCATCTAGTACTTCTTTTTCTATCAAGAAACTCAATATGTCTCCTTCCAGTGAGGTTCATTTTAAATTGTTTGTAACATAGCTTATCCTTCTAGCCGAAGCAATGAATAGATCAATATTCGGATATTCTCCTTGAGCTGAGCTACCATAAGGAAGCATTGTCCTAATGTTTTGACAGAAGTGTAACCTTTGTTGTGGGGTTCTTAAGGGCATCTTTTTCCAAGATGCTATCTGTTGAGCTGGTGGTCTAATCATTCTTATTTGTGGCTTCAATTCCTGGGTAAGGACGTTAGGAAGATGATGGTCTTTACCTGGAATTTTTTCAATGGAGAAAGAGTATTGAGCTAGTAAGAATTACCACCATACATATCTACGTAACTTAGCATTGTCAGATAATTTTCACTTAAGAAATGCCCCTAAGGTTGAAGAGTATATTCTCAAGATAAAAGTTTCGCCTATTAGATAGAGATAAAACTTTTGGACCACCTTTACAGCTGCAAGAATCTCCTTTTCTACTGGCCAATAATTGAGCTCATGTTTTTTAAATTGGCCGCTTTGATAAGCACAAATACTTTCATCTTTCTCCTTTTTCTGTAGAAGAATAGCCGGCAATGTGTCTTCAGATGCATCTGTTGATAAGACGTATGGGCCAGTGTAAGTTGGGCTTAAAGGAGGAAGGTTTTTGCATTCTTCTTAAAGTTGGGAGACTTCTTGGGAAGCTGATTGATTCCACATGAAGGGTTTTGCTCGCATGGCTTTTCTAATGTTGCGAGTTTTTTCTGAAAGTTTAGGAATGAAATTTCTAAGATAGTTTATGCATCCTATAAAACGCTGGCATTGTTATCGACTTTAGTGCTGTGTTGGAAATGTTGAAAGTTTTTCCAGCGGGTGTGGCTACATGGATATATTTCCCCTTTTGATAATAACTTCCAAGAATTCTACCTTTTCAACTGCGACTTGAAATTTATCAATTGACGCTGATAAGACAATGCCATGCTTTTGAACGATTTCTATGAACTATTGAAGGTGCTGTAGATGTTCCTGCATATTATCTGAGAAAATTAAGAAATCATCAATATAATTTGCAATAAATGCTGCATATGGCTTCAATATTTTGTCCATGCGTCTCTGAAAATGGACAGGAGCATTCTTTAACCCAAATGGGAGAACTAGCCATTTATAAAGCCCGCAAGGGGTGGAAAAGGCTGTCTTATGAATATCAGACTCTGCTATCTTTATCTGATGGTAGCCAGATTTGTAATCAAATTTTAAAAATATTGATTTTTGGGCTACTCTTTGTATCAGCTCTTCTTTGTTGGGGAGAGGCCATTTGATATCTATTATGACTGTATTCAAAGGCCCATAATCAATCACCATTCGATCTTTTCCTCGCTTTAGTTCTACATGGTTTCTGACTATGAATGCTGAACATGAATAATTTGATGATGATGGCCTCATTAACTATTTGGTAGTGAACTCCTCAATTTGTTTCCTGAGTTCTATCTCATCTTCCAGAGAATGCCGAATAGGTTTTCCTTGAATGAGAATGTCATGTATCGTAGGAATATAAGCCATGGCCGAATCCCTGTCCCATTGCTCCAAAGGATGTTCCATGCATCATTTTTGTAATATGTTTGTAAGTGCAGCCAAGGAACTGATATGTGGCCTGGCTGGAGGAGACATATGATTGAGCTGTTTGATTATAGCATAAAATTCTCTTTTTTCAACCTACTTTTTTCTTTGTAGCTAAGGAGTTGAGAGATAGACACATCTTCTAAAGAGACCATTTTATGCTGATTCTTGAAATAAGGAGAGATACAGGGAACTAGTTCCCTTTCGTCATGGAGATTTAGGACTACCACATCGTTTGAAATGGTATAGGATCCCATTTTGTCTAGAGTGACACATCCAAGACCTACTTCATATCCTCCATCATTTATCTTAAAGAAATCAGCTAATAGTACATGCTTCCCGAGTTTGATGGGTACTTGAAGGGTGAAGTGAGATATTGTACGACTTCCATTCATAGTCTCGATCTCACCTCCTGAAGGATAATAGAGCCAATTTTTGCAGAAATCTTTGTGGCACCAATTTATATTTGCACCGGTGTCTATGAATATTTGACACTTGCGCCATTGCTCCAAGCCCTCCACTATAATATGTCATGGAATGATTATACTGTTAGTAATTTTTATAAGTTTTTTGATCTGCAGGACTTGTTGATCAGAGAGATCATGTCTAGGCTTTGTTATACTTATCTCTGAGACTCTTCCCTTTTTGTAGTCACTTGGCAATGTATGCAACGGCTTGACCGGTTTGGAGGTAGCATAGAAAGAATTGATAAAATCCTCTTCGCTTTCTTCAAAAGTAGGTAGAGAGACTGATGAATAATCTGTCACTTCTTCGGTAGAATAATAGTGCCCTTTCGACGTAGATGGCAGATCTTCTTCATCGTCAGAGTTTCAGAAGATATTTCTAGAATTTGCCATTTGGACTTTGATAGAATAGGTGATCCGCTCTAATAACAAGTGTTAGGATTGGAGCATGCATGGCAGAGATCCAGAGGGGGGGGGGGTGAATGGATCCCAGTGAGAACTTTTACGGAATTAAAAACTGTAAAATACTCTTACTGATCTAAAGAGAAACCAACACTTTCTTATAGAATGAATTCTTCACAAAACTTAAGCTCAAACACTCAGTATGCAAATGATTTCAGCAATTGTCACTTGAATGAAGAGAATTACCAACAACTAAGTATGAGACACACACACACAAGCAATTGAACAAGCAATACTTCTAACTATGAGCGGCCCCTAAGCATACTTCTAGAAGGATCTGTAAACAAGCAATCGCACAAGGGACACAAGAGTTTTAGGTGGTTCGGTCTCAACCTTGAGACCTACGTCCACCCCACACTCACACCTAAGTGTGGCTTCTGCTGATACACAGCTTAACCACTGATCCACAGCTTCGGAGACGAATCCCCACAACCGCTGAGCAACACAGCTTGCTATCCGCTGAGCCGCACAACTTGCTATCCGTTGAGCCTCACAGCTTGCTAACCGCTGAGCCTCACAGCTTGCTATCCATTGAGCACCATAGCTTGCTGTCCAAGGAGTTGCTCCTTGCGGCTGAGCATTACAGCTTGCTCCGCTGGCTAACAGCTTGAAGAACAGTGATAAAAGAAAAATACAAGCGATTGAAAACAACAAACATATGAAACATGAAAAGCAATGTTACTCAAATGAGTAGATGATTCTAGATCTGATCTAGAAATCGTATCTTCACCCGCAGCCAATTCTATGATTTCTTCTCTCTCAACCGATACTCTGTTTTCCCTCTCACTTACTCTTCTGTAGCGAACTCTTTTTCTCTCATATCACTCTAACCTTCTCCTGTCTTCTTATCTGCTTCTCTTCAATTTCCTTCTTCTCTATACACCCTTTAATGATCTTGATCTCCGGCATCTTGTCTTCTCAGAGATCCCCCTTTATATATATCAGCGAACTGGATCATGTGGATCCCGCACGGTTTCAGTCCGGCGCATTGAGGGAGGGTTCCCGCCAGTCGCTTTTCCAAAAAAGTAACATGATAAGGTCCATGTGTCAGATCTTGAGGACGGGGCGAATCCACGTGGTGAGTTGTTTAGGTGGACGGACAACCTTGGATCACGTGCCAATTATCTCAGCTTGTCACGTGATAACTTTGCTCTCTGCCCTTCAAATGTTTAATCGAGTTTAAGTCTTCTCAACTTAAGTACTTGTCAACAAAATATAAAGCATTTCATCAAACACCATATTATCATAATTGCTTAGACAAATGTAGACTTAGCCAATATCAAAATAGTCAGACACTCAGATCAGAGGCATATACGATGATGTATATGCTTTGATGCAAACATACAATGCATTGACCTGTGTAAGACACACGTATACGTTATATGCATGAAGATGATGGATGAGGACAAGAAATAATAAAGATGCATTGACCTTGATGAACCACAGATAGTCCTGTCGAGCCAAATCATGTAAGGTTGCATAGACTAGTTAAGGCAATGGCTAGAGTGTCACGTCCCGACGCGGAATATCGGGACTGGCAGTGGAAAACGTTAGTAATGATAACATGATAAGCTAAGAATTAACATAACGTCATGAACAGAAATAACTCCAAATTTATTACAATAACCATCAAACCGACTTAAACATAATCAAGCATAACCTCTACTTGACTCCATTACAATAACTAACACAAGCTCTAAGGCATAGCTAGATGTAAAACAACTATAACAATCTCAACATATCTATCAGTTGATACACTCCAAGTCATCACTCTGGCCCATTCCCATCCATCTGTGAATCTTCACCTGAGCGCCTGGAAAGGGGGGAAACAACTATATGAGCGAACGCTCAGTAGGTAACAACAGGCAAGTGTAAGTAATTACCCAATTAATTACATGCTTATATCAAACGGAAAGAAAAGAATGATGATCGGATGAAACAACATAAAAGAACGAAATGGAATAACAATATGGCAGGATGATATAACTACAAGAATTGCAAGTTTGTGAACAATACAAATAACATGAAATTGTAGGAAATTGGCCAATAAGCAAGAATATAACCAAGTCGAACACGATTCAAGTAAGAGATTAAGAGATCGTTGTCATAGACATCACGCTAGTCATGCACTCGGTGCAATGCCTCACCATGTCATTACAAACTCCCATGGGCACAAGTACTTTTTGAGCGCTCTCCCCAGGACCAGACCGGGCCCCTATGATGCGTTGGCATTGATTTATTGGATCCAAGATCCCAAGTTGTCTAGACTTTAATAGAGTTAAAATGGCCAATTACAATCAAGTACAAACTTACCTTGGAACATCCCAAGGCTAAGTTGAAGAGATACTGTCCAAAATTTCTGTCTAGGAGTTTAAGTTATCAAGAACCATCATGTTCTTGGAGTCAAAACCATAAAACACGGAGAAAACTCGTCTCTGGATGATATACGGTCAATACTAGACCGCTCAAGCACTTGTGCGGTCGACGCAGGACCGCACTAATAGGAACTGGGTTGGGTTGAGCGGCTGATTAAGGGCCGTTCTTTAACATGAATGGTAAGTATTGGGCCGCACAAGGCCATAAGTTTATAAAATCGAAGATAGGATATGCGGTCCTGACAGAGCCGCTCATTAATTGAACGGCCCATTAAGGGTCGCCTGTAAGATGTACGGGCCATTACTGTCCGCACAAGACATGGCCTAACAATAATCTAGAAATTCACCCAAGTGGGCTTCCGGGCTGCCATAGGCAGGGTGGAACTGAACCAGAGTCCAGCCCACTGTCTGCTGGTCGGCCAAGGGTCTACTGGGCTGATCAAATCAGGAATTGGCCGAAGATGGATCAAGGATAATCAGCCAAACTAATTAGCATTAGCCAGGGATGAACGGTCACCACAGGGCCGTTCAGGGAGATATGCGGTCCACTAACAGCCGCACATGTCTCTGTTAGTCCAATGAGGACTATGACTCATATCGTAGTAGTTCGATTGAGTCTAGGTTCAATTCTAGGGGATAATAATGGTTCAGGTCTAAGGTTATAACAAGTATAAATGTAACGCCCGATAATTTTTGGAATAGGAATAAAATATATACATAAGTATATAATGTTTAATGATTAAAGTGTATTCAAATAAATACTTGGTCAAGTGATATTCCTAAGGGGTTGCTCAGATCGAACCTGTCTCTGATACCTAGGACAAGGACTAATAAAAGTTAAAGAACTTATGAGCAATAAAATCTCTAAATGGAAGATTACTAAGATCTCAATGTATGTGCGAACTAGCCACACCAAATCAATGAGGTATAGAACCTTAGAGGGAAGATTATGATAGTCTTAAGAACCTTATTTATGCATATACGGAAATACATGCAAATTATTAAAAGATATAAGTCGTATGGGTAAGGTTTTAACAAATAAGCAAATAAGACTTCCAAACAAAGTAAACTTGTGTAAAGGAACAAATAGAAATAACTAGTTACAAATATAATTATTAGGCCTTGATAAAGGATTAACATTTTTAATGCTAAGCTCCATTGGCCCAAACTCAACCCAAGCATTTTACGCTTAATGGGCTTTTTAACACGTTTTATTATCTTCTCCCATATAGGCAATATATATATATATATATATATATATATATATATATACATAAGTACATAACATAAACCAGTATATATGTATGTATACCTAGAAATAAAAGGAAAGTATATATTATATACGAATGAACAAATAAAAGAGTGAAATGGAAATAACGCCTCGGATAAAGGCGCTATTTAAATTATAAACGCCTCTAGTTAAGGCGTGACTCAAGAAGTGACGCCCTCACCACACGGCGTCAAATTCCAACGTCAAAAAGGGTAAGGCCAAGAAACGCCCCTATCTTGGGCGTGTTTTAAAACAAAGAACGCCTTCATACCAGGCGCTTCTTAAGAAACGACCTGCACCAGGTCGTCAATTCAAGAATCGACGACCTGACCAAAGTCGTTAATTCCATTCGTGAACCGTTCGACCCAGAGCTTATCCAGGGAAGGATTATGTTAATCTAGTAAGTCTTTACTAGGGCAAGGACTCTAATAGGGATATATTACCCTCAATCAAACACTACTTTTGTTAGGACTCCAAAATCCTATAAATACCTTTGATCACCCAAGCCCTAAAAACTATTTGATCGATCGTCTGTTACGGTATGTATTCCTGTAGCCTTTCCTATGATTCTTTAGAGTTCGTGAAGAATAATTATTCTTCTTCTTGTTCAGGAAACTCTGCTGCTGCCGTCGAAGAATAGGTAATATTCTTCTATCTTTTTCCTTAAACGTCGATTATAACTATGAAGATTATTAACATCTTCATCTTCCTTCTTTTTCTCTTCCTCTACAGGTTCTGTAGCGTGAAGATCTCTGAAGAGCATTTGTTCTACCTCCTGCTGCTGCTGCTGTTGTGGATATTTCGTTGCGGTTGAAGCAACAGAGCTCATCTTTTATCTAATCCTTCACGTTCCATCTTCCCAAATCTTCTTAAGGTAGGATTTTCTCAAGTATGTAGCCCAAAGTATATAAGAATCGTAGTGAAATCATATGAGCATACACCTGCATATAGTTTTCCTAAGTTTTAAACGTTTCTGTTGAATTTTTGAAAGGAACGTCCTTACCAAGGGTGTGACTTTGAAATACGCGACCCAAACAAGGGCGCTACTTGTAAAGAAACGACCTTTACCAGGTTGTCAATTTTATATTTGACGCCTTGTACACAGGCGTTAATTGCATTTAATCATTAATCACTCATGTTAAGAATTGATTATCTATGAAATCATGATTCTACAATAATGCATGATCATATGTCTTCAAACCTGTTAATTTTATTGTCATGACCATACATGCGTTCTCCATGAATTCTATTATCCTGAAATTATTACTGCCCATGAAAATTCATGGTATTTCTTGAATTCACGACCGTGTCTAGGTCGTCTTTCACTGGACTAACGCCCGATACTAGGGCGTGAATTGACAAGTAACGCCCCTTCATAGGGCGCGTTTCTGTTAAAATCCCGAATAATATATTCCGTAAAAATAAGAATTTAATGATTAACGCCCCTACCAAGGGCGCGTTTTTGATAATATCTGAGAATAAATATGTTCTGTAAAATATTGTAAATAAAAAGACGCCTGCTACTGTAGTCGTCTCATTACAAAGAAACGCCCCTGTCCAGGGCGCGTTTTAGATAAATTAATGAAATATTGAAATTCTGTAAAATGGAAACATATGTAAACGCCCTTCTGTTAGGCGTTAATTACTTGATAAACGACTCTGATTAAGTCGTTATTTTACTGTAAAACTGATTTTTCCACTGTTTCTGTTAACCGATGGTTTCATATGTTATATAATATATATATCGGCACTATTCTCCACTCCGTGAGTATAGTCCCATGTTTCATGTTGTTTCATCGATCACACTCAACTCTCATTGACATACAAGCTCTCCATTGGACATTCCGTTCCTTTGGACTAGCGAGTTAGTCATAGAGACCTCCGTAAGACTCCTCGAACCTTGGTTCTCTCAAGGTCGACTGAGCTGGTTGTACCCTAAAAACTCATTACACAATCTTTGCCATGTCAATCTAAAGAAACATGGTATACCGGCCCTTATGATTATACAAAGAGTATATCATGAGAATTTCTTAATGGAATGATGATATCATGCCATATCATGTTTGTAGATCTCTAATTTAGAATAATCCACTTAAGAAAAATTTAAATAAAAGACATGCAATAAGCATCAATATGGAGGAAAATATATGCACGAGGTGCACAAGGGGATGTGATCGCCAGAGACGCGAGGCCTCAAAAATATAACAATGAAAGCATGGGAGAGATCGCGAAAAATACCTTGGAGTGCGGGGATGTGAGTGCTTCCTTTCTCTTCAAATCGGCCGGCCGATGAAGAGAGTTCTTCCTTTTATTACCCTTGCAAAACAAACAAATACCACCAAAAGAATTGAATTAGAAACAAGGTGGGTGTAGCATCAAATTCAATAAAAATATATGAGCATGAAAGCATGTATATGAACACACCTTAAGGGGATTGCCCTTAAACCCCTATGCAAAAGGGATGGGAGATGTATGATGAATGCAAAATAGAATAGGGGAAAGAGTGCAAGAGTTGCACTAAAGGGGAGCCTCAACGTGGTTGGGAATAATAAATCAATAGAACAATAGAATATGATGCATGCATGAATTAAATAAGAATACAAGATAGTGAAAAGGAGATGAGATAAAAAATCTTGTTTGTGATCGGTGCTCCTTGGCTTGAATGCTCAATGGGGAGAAAGCTTCAAAAGGGATGAAGACTTGATGTTGAAACTCCTCCTCCTTAGCCAAAAAAAAAAAGCCCCTTCGGTTCCTGTAAAAAGAAGAACAAACAGAAGAAAAAGAAGAGAACAGAAGAGAAAATAAAAAAAAAACAGAAGAAGAAGGGGAAAGAAGAATAGCATGGGAAGAAGAAGAAGACGGGAGAAGAAGAAGACGGCAGAAGAAGAAGAATAGAAGAAGAAAAAAAACAGAAGAGAAGAAGAAAGAACAAAAGAAAAACCAAGGGTCAGAAGCCTTCGGAATCCAACCCGTTAACAGAGCTCGGAAGCTCTATTAATAAGGTAACAAAGGGATAAGAGGGAAAGAGTCCAAAAGGGGGAGGACTAGGCTGGGCAAGAGCCCAAACGAAGTAGGAGTCTTTCTGGGAAAGACTGCATCCGTTCGGAACACAAAATTGAAACACGACTTGGACCAGGGCGTCAATTGAAGAATTGACGACCTACTAAAGGGCGTCTTTTAAAAACACGCCTTATATAAGGGCGTTAATTCAAAAATCAAATTTTAGAATTTATTTGGAAAATTGTGAAACACGTCTGCTTCAAAGGCGTTAATTAAAACACGCCCTAGCAAAGGACGTTAATTCAAAATATTCAAAATAGGGCCATTTTTTATTTCTCAATATTATTTTCTCATTTTTTAGGTGGAGGTGCATCTCGTCGCCCTGATTCCAACGACTATTTTTGCGAATTTTTCTGACACCTGGAAGGCCACCAAATCACCTCTGGAAGGGGTTGAAAAATAATATTAAAATATTCAATTTGAAAGTCACGCCCTTGTTTAAGGCGTGAATTCATTTTGTTTAATTTTTTATTATTTTTAGATTCAAAATAACGCCCCCTTTTAAGTCGTTAATTCCTGAAAAATTCCGAAAAATTCCCAGAAAAATCTAGAAAAATAGGAATTTGAAAGAATGGACGCCCTCCAATATAGTCGTTAATTTTTTAAGAAACGCCCATGTATAAGTCGTTATTTAAAAGACGCCCCACGTCAAGTCGTTAATTCGGAAAAATAGAGAAAAATACCCAGAAAATCTAAAAAAATCCAGAAAAATCCAAAAAAATAGGGAAAAATAAGAAAAAATAATAAAAGGGTGAAAAAGGGGAGAAATCCAAGAAAAGTGAGAAAAAACACTCAAATAGAACTAATTTGAGGGTTAAATTGGGGCATTACAAGGCGATATGAGATATACTCACAGTAACGTCAATTTTGGCGTGTCTACAGCTGCCCCACCTTGGCGTCTGCTTTGCAAGGGAGCAGAGCAAACTGAAAAGTAGATGCCAAGGTGTGATGAGACACGCAATCAACATTACTTGATGAGAATGAAATCAAAAGCTCGAGATGAAGCAATCTCGGGAAATTCAATGAAATCAACAATGTTTGGATAAAACGGGGAGTGTGCACGCGGTACACGAAGGAGATAAAAAGAATGATCAACTTCCAGCGTGGTGGAAGTACCCCAGGTCACAAACCTGTAGGTTTCACCATTGGGGAGCGGTTACCAGCCAGTGGACGTGCTGCAGCCAAGGTGGATCAAGGGAAAGGAGATAAAATAAGATGATAAAAATCCAAACAAGGAGCATTCGAGAAGATGACCCAAAACAGCGACAAAACGAACTGAAGACACAATTCAGCAATGAATATCTCATATCGAGAAAAATTCAGATCAATTCAACTCTCAAAGCCAGCTTATCAGAACGATTTTTTTTCAACAGTTGATTCAAATTCCTACATGAATGCATGCTGGGTTTAAAGGGAAAATGAAAACAAATGAAAATATCATATAATCAAGGATAATATTGTTAAACTGCCCAGACTGGGTCAAGAAACCGATTCTGCGAGCTGATACTAAGCCGAAGCCCGTTTATCCGCGCACCAACTCGCAAAAAGGGAACCATCGTCCCCGGTCTTGGACGGCTCGACGGCCTATCCGTATGACTAAGACTCCTCTGGAATCATCATTGTTTTTGATGAAGGGGAACTCAAATCCCAGATTTACCAAAGCCACAAGGTCCTTGATATAATCTAATAGCGTATTAACATATAGTAAAATGCATACAGGGAGATTGTGATAGCAATGGGCACATGGGGGAACTGAGAAATGAGGTGTCAGCACCGTGAGATTTGGATAATGATGATGCCCAGTCGGCGGGACCATGAGCTTCTTATCCTGCGCTCAAAATTTCATTAGCCAAGATATAAAAGATATAACAAGCAATGAATAAGGCCTTTAAGCATAGCATAGCAAACATAGCCATGAATAACACATAGTAGGGCAAAGCATGGATAACATGAATAGCAAGGCATTGCAAAGTATCATTATTTGTTATGTTGTCATGAGGAGACAATCTGGCGAATCAAAATTGGAGCTGAATGATTGAAAATCAAGAAAATGCCTAGTGGCAAATGATCAGGAAAATTAGCAGGAGTTGATTGAATGATAATGAGATGAATAATCAAGATGATAACCGGGAGATGTAACAATCAAAATGCCCAGGGAGATATGAGGAATTGATAATCAAATGCCCAGCGGCAAGTCATGAAAAATGTCGGGAAGAATCAATGGATTGATAACAATGAGTGAAAGGGGACTCATCCCGTGCTCCTGGTCCTTGCAAAGTTTGTTGTTCCTGCAAAAGGCACCATCAGAAAATACAATGCAAAATTTTTGGAGTTTTGAAATATGCAAATTTTTATGAGTTTTGAAAAAGATATTCAAATTTTTATGAGTTTTGATCAATATGCAAATTTTTATGAGTTTTGGAAAAGATATTCAAAAATTTTTTGTGGATTTTTTTGGAAGATATTTGAATTTTTATGATTTTTGAAAATATTCAATTTTTGTTGGATTTTTGCTTAGGAAATAAAAATTTTTTGTTTGTTTTGATCAGAAAATATTCAAATTTTTTTTGGATTTTGATTTAGACTTTGTTAATGCAGCATCAAAGGGCGTTTTTGAACCACTGGCTAGGGGTCCTTGTTCCTTCCCCTTTCGCTAAAATTGCTCAAAGCCAGGCGTGCATTGAAGGGTGGCGCCCTACGACCGACTGCCCTTGATTAACGATGCCCCTACCAAGGCCATACCCGAGAAACATTCGGTCTTGGAGGGAGAAGAGAAGAATAATTGGAGATAAGCTTTACGCAGGATGGGAGATATCAAGACTTGATTTCCTTCCAAGGTTTTAACCCTCAAAGAGGTAGTCTGTTGCGCTGGGGCTTTGTGCCTTTAATTTTTGGACCCTTAACATGCATACGACCAGGGTTTTCCCTGCGGGGACTTTGCCACTCTTGTCATGCCATAATTCATAATTCAATTATCAAAATTTCGACTTGATTCTTAATTGCCCTTTGTGGCGAGATGTATCATGAAAGCTCATATGAAAACTCATATTGATGTTGGGTCAAGACTGCCCCTATTTGAGACTCCTCTCGTATTGGGGATTTACCAAGGTTGGTCATCTCATCCGTCAACCTCTTACCCCTGCACGCGGCCGAGTAAAGAAGAGAAAAGACTTTCAGAAATACTCATGGCATGGCCAAAGTAGGGACGGTGTTTAAACAAAGGAGCCGGCTAAGGACGCCGTGAAGTGTGTGAAATGCCTAGCTAAGGGTTGCTCTTAAACAAGCAGGGAGAGAATGTTGAATTCCCAGTGCGGGTTCTTTATCAACCAAAGTGCTGCCAAAGCAAGTCTAAAGACTCTTTTGAGAGTGATTTAATTAAACAAAAGCCTAAGATAAAGGTTTAAAACACCATTCTTAATCTTGTTAAGAAGCACTTCCTTTTGAGAATCATGCGTGAAGAAATGGGGTAATGATATCATAAAAATGCGCTTACGCCAATATGTTACCTTGCAACCTTCATAGAAGCAGCTGCTGCTGGAGGTGATCATCATGGGATTTGTCCTCTTTTTGCAGAAAAAAGATTGGAAGCAAAGGATTGAAAGTGGCTTAACAAGACGGAATGGTGCCCAGACCAGACGCAGATGAAATAAGGAGAAAAGAAAAAGAGACAAGGGCTAGAACTCCCTTGTTAGGGTGCAGAGACCCTGATCACATGGAACAGTCTACAGAAGAAGCGAAAAATTAGGAGGTGGAGTGAGGACTAAAGCCTCTAAAACAATGGGAGAAAGGGCAAATGCCCAAAGCAATGGATGTAGAAGAAGTTGGGTCGGACCCAAGATCTGGCGGAATCAGAAGAAGAAATTGGTAAATGGAAAGAGGCGGATCCGGAGGGTCCGGAGGCAGAGGAGAATCATGAGCGGAGGAATCCGGAGGCTCCGGAGGCAGTGGAGGGATATCGAAAGAAGGGACGCGATGCCCTGGGGAAAAATAAGGAAAAAGATGATGGAAAAGGAAGAAGAAAATGAAGGATGTGATGTCCCGGAGGATCAAAAAGATGAATTGGAAGAAAGATGGATGGTCCGGAGGTTCCGGAGGAATGAAATCAGGAAGATGATAGAGAAAATAAGACAAAGAATCCGGAGGTTCCGGAGGAAGCAAATGGAAAGGGGCACGATGCCCGGGAAAAAGATGGAGACAATCAGGTGGAGAATCCGGAGGTTCCGGAGGAATACAATCGGGAAGAGTATGAGAGCCCGGAGGTTCCGGAGGAATACAATCAAGGGGGAAAAGGTGGAAAAGGGTGTCGTGCCCGGGGGAGAAGTCCGGAGGTTCCGGAGAAAGAGGGTGGAAAGGGGCGGCATGCCCGAGGGGAGAGTCCGGAGGTTCCGGAAGAATAGAGTGGAGAGGGGCGCAATGCCCGAGAAAAAGTGAGAGAAATGAAGGAGAATTTGGAGGAAAATCCGGAGGTTCCGGAGGAGTAAAGGGGAAAGGGGCGCGATGCCCGAGGAATGTAGATGAAGGTGAATAAGATGGGAAAGGTGGGATGCCCGACGGTGCCGGAAGACGGTGGAGATACGGGTTTGGAAACCCGGGAATCAGGAGATGCAAATGCATGTAAAAGGATGGATGCAATGTATGCAATGGATGGAATGAATGAATGAATGAAAAATGCATGAAATTCAAAGAAGATGAAGAATATGAAGGGTGAGAGGGCGAGATCCTTTTCTTATCCCTTGGAGTGGCCCATGAAGAAAAAGTGATAGAAATAGATGAATAGAAAGTGGAGCAAACATGGGAAGGCCCCTTAGCACCAAGATCACTGCCCCTCCATGGCAGTGAAAAAGTACGACCAATTGGCCCAATAAAAGAAGCTTCGATAAATGACAACCCCCTTGGAAAGCAATCAACAATGTGAGGGAGTTGGAGAGTTAGAAAATGAAGCATTGCCATGCCCATTGACATATACGGAATGTTGAATAAAATGGGCATTCGCCCCTTGTACGGAATAATCAATTCGGGATTTGAAGATTTGAACAAGGGGTGCCCTGCCTGGCCCTTAATCGGCATTAATTCTTGGCATCTGCTGAGTAATGGCGGCGTCTTGGCCTCTTCAACCGTGCATGGCACAATAACTCGGATTGGCATCCGGCAAACAAATTCTTGAACTTTGAATGGCACAGTCGTGGCCAAAGTCTTCTTGCCCGGCTCTTGATCGTCCTCGGCGCAAGTAGCTGTAGAAGCACGCCCCTTCCGAGTAGTAACGGGAGGTGAGGCGGAGGCGGAAGGCTCCGTGGATGGTGGAGGTATAACGGGAGGTGTTGGCAAATGAATAAGTGGAGGTGGAGGTTCAAACACGTCGAGCTTCTCCCTTTGTTCGGAAACAGTTGGGATGGGCTCGAGTGCAAAAAGCGGTGGATCCTGCTCAGGATTAGCCAGGGGTAAAGGCGAAAGGCCATATGGTGGAGGAATAGGCAAAATGGGTTTTGGGGTTAAAGGGATGATGGAGGTTTGAAGTGGTGGTAATGGTAGGTTAATTGGGGAAGGTTCGATGGTAAGCTCGGTGGAGGCTAATGGCATAATGGGGGGAGGTGCAATTGGTGGAGGTTTATTGCAGAGAAAGCGCCGAACGGGGCGAGCGGTGTTTGGAGTGGGGTGAGACTCAAGATGCGCCGGCGTGGGTGATTGAAGTATTGACCCATCGTCGTAACACCAAGAGGTCTCGAGAATAGGGGTTGGATTAGGGACGATGGCTTCGTCCTGAGCAGGGGGTTCGTCAAATGAAAGTGGAGGGAGCGGGAAACGAAGGAAACTCGGGAGGGGTGCCTGCACAGCTTCATCATCATCATAGACCGGCTCAGATTCTTCAATTGCCGGCTCTTGCTCATTTGGAATATCAACACTGTAGTCGTCCATCCTATCCTTCCATTCTCTCTCCATTCTTGTAATATCATCCAAAGCCGCATGGAGAGGATTAATCGGAGTAGGAGGAACTGGCCGTGAACTTGTAACCCTCTTTAATTGTTCCTCCATGGAAGTAATCTTATCAAGGATATCCTGCTGGAGGGGAGTAACATGAACAATAGAGGGTTGGCAGGGCATTGAAGGAGGAGCCGCATAAGAAGGCCGTGGAGGGGAATTGACGGGATAACCCGTAGAAGAACCCGGATGGGCCGGATTGCAAGGAATAAAAGGGCCTCGGGGCCGTGTTGGAGGAGGAATAGAAGGAGGCGGGTGTCGGACCACCCGAGTAGAATGAATAGGGGGAGATGGGTAATGGGCTACCTGAATATGATTGGAAAGAGGGGGTGGGTGATGGGCCACCCGTGTAGAATTGGAGGGAGATGGGTGATGGGCCACCCGAATAGAATTGGAATGAGGGAGAGATGCATGAGATGTACCCTCAACGGCAGCCTTAAGGGCTTGGATCTGTTGAGGGGTAAGATGATCTAATGCATGCAAGATTTGAGAAACTTTCCCATCATTAGGACGAGATGGTCCCGTAGGAATAGTGGCTCGAACTTGAGTAGGGGGACCATGAGGATGGACATTGCCCATGGGTCGGGCATGACCATGAGAATAAGGACGTGGTCCCTTGAAAGAGTGGTGAGAATTGTGATGATTAACATGTTGAAATTGAGGATAAGAAGTGCTAGGTTGTGCATCCTCATGAATTGAATTGAACATGTTTTTCTTATCATGGTAAGCCATTATATAATCAAAATTTCACAATAATATGCAAAGAAGCACACAAGTTGGAATGGTTACCGTGATTTTGATTGTTTAAACCTTGGTGAATTAATGAATTTTATGCAAATTGATATGATTCACACAAGGGGAACCTAGTTTCAATATGATTTAACTCCAATGCCAACTAGGAACACTCTCTCACCACGTGTAGGCCAACTAAACTCGGGACTCCAAAAAGGTACAACCTGCCCGGCGTCCGTGAGGGAATCCACGGGTGCGGGGACTTATGGAGGCTTGGTTTAGGAATTTTCAATCCAAAGAGACGGAATGCTCAATGGAGGGTCGTTCCTTCACCAAGGGGGTGTGTGGCTCCTAGTATGTGGAGAGAGGAGGTCTCCCAAACCAATGCAAAATGAATGAATGAATGAATGCAAGATATAAGCAAAAATATGATACAGTGATAAACAAAGGGGTTCGGTGAAAACACAGGAATAAGACGCCCTGGGGCAGGGCGCTACCAATCAAAAGACGCCCTTTGGCAGGGCGTGAATCACTGTGGGAGGCCCACAGGCAAGGTAAAACACGCCTTGATGAGAGGCGCTACCAATAAAAGAGACGCCCTGGGGCAGGGCGTTAATTATCAACGATGCTCAACCAAATAAAGAGACGCCCATGGGTGGGGGCGTCAAATCATGAAAACGCGCCCTGATGAGAGGCGCTACTAAATAAAGAAACGCCCTGTGGGAGGGCGTGAATTCTTTCAAACTCCCACGGCCAGCAGAGTGGAAACACTCACAGTCACAGAGGCAATCATCACATATGATTATCAAGATAAAAACATGCTCATCAAAATTTTAACTAAGTGGAGATTTTAAAACAAATCTATTCAATTGACAAATCACTTAGGGGAAAGTGCAAAGCACAATGGAGGGTGCCCGAGGGGCACAAAGGAAAGGGTACCGAGGGTACCAATGGGAAAGGGCACACTTGGGTGCCAAAGGGAAAGGGGTAATCAAAATGAAAAACAAAAAGGTCCCACCGTGATCGCCAATTTGTAGATCTCTAATTTAGAATAATCCACTTAAGAAAAATTTAAATAAAAGACATGCAATAAGCATCAATATGGAGGAAAATATATGCACGAGGTGCACAAGGGGATGTGATCGCCAGAGACGCGAGGCCTCAAAAATATAACAATGAAAGCATGGGAGAGATCGCGAAAAATACCTTGGAGTGCGGGGATGTGAGTGCTTCCTTTCTCTTCAAATCGGCCGGCCGATGAAGAGAGTTCTTCCTTTTATTACCCTTGCAAAACAAACAAATACCACCAAAAGAATTGAATTAGAAACAAGGTGGGTGTAGCATCAAATTCAATAAAAATATATGAGCATGAAAGCATGTATATGAACACACCTTAAGGGGATTGCCCTTAAACCCCTATGCAAAAGGGATGGGAGATGTATGATGAATGCAAAATAGAATAGGGGAAAGAGTGCAAGAGTTGCACTAAAGGGGAGCCTCAACGTGGTTGGGAATAATAAATCAATAGAACAATAGAATATGATGCATGCATGAATTAAATAAGAATACAAGATAGTGAAAAGGAGATGAGATAAAAAATCTTGTTTGTGATCGGTGCTCCTTGGCTTGAATGCTCAATGGGGAGAAAGCTTCAAAAGGGATGAAGACTTGATGTTGAAACTCCTCCTCCTTAGCCAAAAAAAAAAAAGCCCCTTCGGTTCCTGTAAAAAGAAGAACAAACAGAAGAAAAAGAAGAGAACAGAAGAGAAAATAAAAAAAAAACAGAAGAAGAAGGGGAAAGAAGAATAGCATGGGAAGAAGAAGAAGACGGGAGAAGAAGAAGACGGCAGAAGAAGAAGAATAGAAGAAGAAAAAAAACAGAAGAGAAGAAGAAAGAACAAAAGAAAAACCAAGGGTCAGAAGCCTTCGGAATCCAACCCGTTAACAGAGCTCGGAAGCTCTATTAATAAGGTAACAAAGGGATAAGAGGGAAAGAGTCCAAAAGGGGGAGGACTAGGCTGGGCAAGAGCCCAAACGAAGTAGGAGTCTTTCTGGGAAAGACTGCATCCGTTCGGAACACAAAATTGAAACACGACTTGGACCAGGGCGTCAATTGAAGAATTGACGACCTACCAAAGGGCGTCTTTTAAAAACACGCCTTATATAAGGGCGTTAATTCAAAAATCAAATTTTAGAATTTATTTGGAAAATTGTGAAACACGTCTGCTTCAAAGGCGTTAATTAAAACACGCCCTAGCAAAGGACGTTAATTCAAAATATTCAAAATAGGGCCATTTTTTATTTCTCAATATTATTTTCTCATTTTTTAGGTGGAGGTGCATCTCGTCGCCCTGATTCCAACGACTATTTTTGCGAATTTTTCTGACACCTGGAAGGCCACCAAATCACCTCTGGAAGGGGTTGAAAAATAATATTAAAATATTCAATTTGAAAGTCACGCCCTTGTTTAAGGCGTGAATTCATTTTGTTTAATTTTTTATTATTTTTAGATTCAAAATAACGCCCCCTTTTAAGTCGTTAATTCCTGAAAAATTCCGAAAAATTCCCAGAAAAATCTAGAAAAATAGGAATTTGAAAGAATGGACGCCCTCCAATATAGTCGTTAATTTTTTAAGAAACGCCCATGTATAAGTCGTTATTTAAAAGACGCCCCACGTCAAGTCGTTAATTCGGAAAAATAGAGAAAAATACCCAGAAAATCTAAAAAAATCCAGAAAAATCCAAAAAAATAGGGAAAAATAAGAAAAAATAATAAAAGGGTGAAAAAGGGGAGAAATCCAAGAAAAGTGAGAAAAAACACTCAAATAGAACTAATTTGAGGGTTAAATTGGGGCATTACAAGGCGATATGAGATATACTCACAGTAACGTCAATTTTGGCGTGTCTACAATGTTGTCCTTGTAAAAACCTCAATTCTATGATAAGAATGAGGGTATCTTACCTTTGATATACTGTTCATGTGGACCTCAATTCTATATATAGAATGTCCATATCGATTTGTCATGGTACCTAAGTTAAGGGAACCTAATTCCACCCAGTTTATCGACATGTCATGATTTATATGCTTTGCGTGGATTTTATCGCCAGTATGTCCTTACTCAAGGGTCTTGCCCTTGAATTCCATGAAAATTTCATCTTATCATCCTAATTAAAGCTTGTTCTTGGAACTCCTTATTGGCTATAAACTATCGTGGATGTCTAGATCTATCGTGAATGCTGTGCATATAGGGCCCGATCTGGTCCTGGGAGGAGCGCCCGAAAGTACTAGTGCCCATGGGTGTTAAAATGATAACGGTGTCTAGCATTGCACCGGAGTACTCTTTATCTTGATCTTTGGCATTCCATGATCTCTCTTTTCTTGCGTGCGTGACTTGACTTGCGTGACTTTACTAGCGTGGCCCGACACGGGCAATGTACTTGCGTGAAATAGCCAATAATCTATAAAGTCTCTCATGAAAGTTTCTTGTTTAATATTCGCTTGAATGTTTTTGCACGATGTGTTATTCTCTTGATTAGTTACTTGTTCAGTTATTTCTACATGCATAGCCTTATTGCACTTACATGTGAGAAATTGTAATTACTTAAACCCATTGTTAGTGCTTGAGATATAATTTCCTACTGAGCGTTCGCTCACTCCGTTTTATTCCAACATTTTTAGGTAATCAAGTGGCTAGCAAGACCGAGACTCACACGGGCGGGACAAGTGTGCAAGCGAGCTTCGAAAACTAGTGAACCTGAGTCTTTTATTTTTCTTGAGTCTAGATAGTATTGTCTAGCTAAGTTAGCTTATCGTCTCTTATTCAGTTATCTTGTCTAAGTCTGTTAGTATGTCATTATCTTCCTTTCCATTGTGTTGAAGTCTCCAAGATGGACAACAAGTTCTTGTAAGAGATTTATAATAGAAATATAAATTCTATTGTTGTTCAAAATTATCTTGGTCTTATGCGATTGCTCTTGATCATTCACGACTGTTTAACTGCCACGTTCCGAGCAAACGACACGTTCCGCTGCTATCGGCCCGGGGCGTGACAATAAACCTAATAGCCATTTCAATTATAAATGATTCACAATTAAGATTGACATTCATTGGAAAGATGAATCAAGATCAAGCTCAAATTAAATAAATCAGCAAGTATTATTTACTGTCATGAATTACAGTTTATTAGGTATGTTGCTAACATGCCATTTACCACTAATCTACTAAATAACATGCTGTAATGACAATTAATCTGTTCTGTTATAGATGTGCGGTCGGTTTTAGACCTTACATCTCCATAGACGGTCACAGACAAGCCGCGCATGCCCCCTCAGGTCCGAAGGCCTGCAGGAGATGGACGGTCGGTAGGGTGCCGCTAGGAAGGATGTGCGGTCTGGAACTGGCCGCGGGACAGCTATGCGGTTAGGATTCGGTCACACGTTCCAGGGAAACGATAAGAGATAGAAACCTTTAAGCGGTCAACAACAGGCCGCCTGTCTTGGACGTGCGGTCTTTTGTGTGGCCGCACAAGTCCAGACAGATCGCCGCCCCTTTTGCCTTGCCCGACTCCGGCGAGGTTTCTAGGGTTAGACAAAAATATAAAATTCGCATGATATAAAGAATGGAATTTGGGGCTTTTACTATCAACAGAAAGAGCACGAAAAACTCTATAAGATGCATGAATCAATTTTATGTTTACAGCCTGAAATTACTACTTAATCGAAAGGGAACAGTTATAACCCTAGATGTGACATGCTTCTACTAAAACCAAAAATTCTTGCAGAACACTTGATAAAATTTAGGGCTTTCTACATCAATGAAAAGCTGACACGATGATGCTTCCAACCATATTTTATTTGTAGGGTTTGGCTTACTATCACCTACTGGAATCGGATGAAGAAAGAAAGGAGAAAGAAAGCCCAAGGTGCTGGTACACGCAGCCCCTAAACACTGGAGATCTCCCTCGATCCAACTCCTCTACAGCCGCCACTGGTTCTAAATGATTCTAGGGTTAGAGAGCTTCATTTTTATAGGTTACACGCCTTCTAGAGGGTTCTATGCGCGGAGTATTCGTCCACGCAAGTTGGGTTAATGCGAACGCCACCGTAATTGTTGACGAGATCCAATCTCCGCCGATTGCCTCTCCTAGGGTTAGGGTTTCGGAAGATTAAGAGAGGGAAAATGATCCTCTCATCCTGGCCTTTCATTTGCCACTGGTTTGGGCTCATTTGATGGAATATTGGGCTCGAATTTTACGTTTCAAGGTATGGTTAACTAAGTGTTTATTTTGGGCTTAATCCACTAATTCGACCTATTTACAGATTTTATTTGGGTTGGTCATAGAAGACTAGTTTGTTAAACGTGTTATCCTCTACAAGAATATAATTTTTATGGATTTTTATAAAATGGTCAAAATTTAGCTTATTCTATTTATTAAGGAATTTCTAATTAATTTCTTGAAAAATCGGGGTATTACACCCTCCCCCACTTAAGGAATTTGGTCCTCCAAATTTAATGCACTTAATAATAAAAAGAGGGAGTGAGACAGCTCACCTAGAATAAGTCAGGGTACTGCCACCGCATAGTATCTTCTAACTCCCAAGTAGCTTCTTCAGTTCCACGCCGACTCCACTACACTTTAACCATCGGTATGGAACGATTCCTGAGTTGTTGTTGCTTCCGATCCAAAATCTTGATCGGTCTTTCTTCATAAGTCAGATATTCCTTCAATTCGAAGTCCATATCCTGAATAATGTGAGTGGGATCATACACATATTTCCGTAACATAGACACATGGAAAACATTGTGTACTCTAGATAACTGAGGTGGTAGTGCCAAGCGGTAAGCAACCTCCCCCACTCTTTTCGGAATCTCGAATGGACCAATGTATATTGGACTCAGTTTGCCCTGAATACCAAACCTTCGAATTCCTCTCATAGGAGAAACCTTTAAAAACACATGCTCACCAACCTGAAATTCCAAAGCTCTCCTCCTGGTGTCAGCATAATTCTTCTGTCTTGATTGCACTACTTGCAACCGATCTCTGATAATACGGATGTTCTTGGACGATTCAGAAATGAGATCTGGTCCAAACCATTGCTTCTTACCTACCTCGTCCCAACATAATGGGGATCGACAGCTTCTGTCATACAAAGCTTCAAATGGAGCCATCTAAATGCTGGCCTGGTAACTGTTGTTGTAGGCGAATTCAACCAATGCCAAGTGATCACTCCAACTACCTCCAAAGTCAATCATACAGGCTCTAAACATATCTTGCACTATCTGATTGGTCCTTTCAGTCTGTCCGTCTGTTTATGGATGGAATGTAGTACTGAAATTCAGACGAGTTCCCAAGGACTCTTGTAATCCTTTCCAAAAATGAGAAGTGAACCTGGTGTCTCTATCAGACACAATGCTGACTGGTATACCATGTAGTCTTACCACTTCCTTCATATACAAAGCAGCCAAGACATCAACTTTCCATTTAGACTTAATAGATAAGAAATGAGCAGATTTTGTCAATCTGTCGACAATCACCCATATTGCATCAAATCCACTACGAGTCTTAGGTAGACCCATAATGAAATCCATGCCAATGCTCTCTCACTTCCATTGGGGTATATCAAGGGGTTTCAATTTCCCTGCTGGTCTGAAATGCTCAGCCTTAACTTGCTGACAAACCAAGCATCTACTTACGAAGTCCGTAACTTCCCTTTTCATATTCGGCCACCAAAAAGATCTTTTCAAATCCTTAAACATCTTAGTACCTCCAGGATGAATGGTGTATCTGGATCTATGAGCTTCCTCGAGGATCTTATTCTTTACCTCAGCTACATCAGGTACACAAGTTCTTCCCTGAAATAACAATCTTCCATCATCAGTCATCATGAAGTCAGGTCTGCTACTCAAGCTTCCCTTGATCTCTACCAACTCGGGGTCATCATCTTGCAGAGACTTGATTTCCATCAATAATTCAGGCTTAAGTTGAATTTGAGTAATCATAATCCGATCCTTGTCAACATTAAGATCTAAACTAGCTAACTACTCCAACAATCTCCATTCTTGTAACATGAGGCTTGACAACTTAGCTATAGGCTTGCGGCTTAAGGCATCTGCCACAACATTACCTTTTCCAGGATGATACTCAATGGAAAAATCGAAGTCCTTCAAATACTCCAGCCATCTTCGCTGCCTCATATTGAGTTCCTTCTGAGAAAACAAGTATTTCAGACTCTTATCATCTGAAAACACCGTAAATGCCTCTCCATACAAGTAGTGCCTCCATATCTTCAAGGCGAACACCATTGCTGCTAGCTCCAAATCATGAACATGATAATTCTCTTCATGCTTCCTCAACTGCCTAGAAGAATAGGCTATCACTTTCCTTTGCTGCATGAGTATACACCCTAAACCAATACCTGAAGCATCAATGTATACAACAAAACCTCCTTCTTCAGAAGATAAAGCCAAAACAAGTGCTGTAGTCAAACATTCCTTCAAGGTCTGAAAGCTTCGCTCGTAATCTTCTAACCAATCAAATTTGATCTCCTTGCGGGTTAATCTTGTCAGAGGTACCGTAATTTTGGAGAAATCTTGAATAAACCTTCGGTAGTAACCTGCTAAGCCTAGGAAACTCCTCACTTCAGTCACATTAGTAGGCTTATCCCAATTCTTTACTGCCTCTACCTTCGAAGGATCAAGAGAAACAACTTCTTTTGTGATGATATGTCCTAGAAAGGACACCTCTTGTAGCCAGAAATCACACTTACTAAACTTGGCATATAACTGATGATCTCTCAATAGTTGCAATGCCATCCTCAAATGTTCAGCATGCTCCTCCTCACTCTTAGAATAAATCAAGATGTCATCAATGAACACCACGACCCATTGATCAAGATAGGGCCGAAACACATCGTTCATCAGCTGCATGAAAGCTGCAGGTGCATTTGTTAGCCCAAAAGATATTACTACAAATTCGAAATCCCATACCTGCTGCGGAAGGCTGTTTTATAGATATCCTCTTCCTTAATTCGTAACTGATGATATCCAGATCGAAGGTTGATCTTAGAAAAATACTGAGCTCCTGCTATCTGATCAAATAACTCATCAATCCTTGGCAATGGATATTTGTTCTTGATAGTCAATTGGTTCAATTACCGATAATCGATGCACAACCTCATCAAACCATCCTTCTTCCGGACGAATAATACATGGGCTCCCCACGGGGAAGTACTTGGACGAATGAACCCTTTCTCAAGCAATTCCATCAACTGCTGCTTTAGTTCCCTTAGCTCCGCAGGAGGCATATGATAAGGAGCTTTGAAAATAGGAGTCACACTAGGAATTAGATCAACAGAAAAGATAACTTCCCTTTCAGGAGGA
The DNA here is from genome assembly GCA_022559845.1 of Amorphophallus konjac. Lineage (NCBI taxonomy): Eukaryota > Viridiplantae > Streptophyta > Magnoliopsida > Alismatales > Araceae > Amorphophallus > Amorphophallus konjac. Next base: position 170,545,265 of record CM040124.1, on the reverse strand, counting down.
AGTCCCGACAGTTCCTCAGGAAAGACATCTGGAAAATCTCAGACGACAGAAAAGTCCTCAATCTCAATCTTCTGCTCAGGGGTCACATAAACAATGGCTAGAAAAGCCTTACATCCTCTCCTCATCAGCTTATCAGCTCGAAGAGCCGAAATAAGTGGAACAGACTTATGGTGTCTAATTCTTATAAAAGAAAGTCCAGGGTGTCCAGTGAAAGACACAGAACTAGATCTGCATTGAACATTGGCCTCATACTTAGTCAACCAATCTGCTCCTAGGATTACATCATAATCCTTCATGTCCATACAAACTAAATCAGCTGGCAGGTTTTGTTCATTGATCATGACCTTACTGGAAGGATAGAAATACTTAATTGCTGATCCGGAACTAATAGGGGTCGAAATCTCTAACGGAGAATTCATCAAAACTGGCTCCATAGCTAAAGACTTCGTAAATCTTCGAGAAATAAAAGAATGAGTGTCACCAGTATCAAAAAGAACAAAAGCTGATTTATCATGTATAATAAGAGTACCTTCGACAAGTCCACCCTCCTCGGCGGGTCCTGCCTCGTCTTCTTGTAGAGCCTGGAGCTTGCCTTGCTGCTTCTTGATTCCTTGCGATTTCACCGGGGTAACTTGCTCAGATAAAAGCGGACACTCGGGAATACGGTGGTCCCTACTACCACAACATAAACAGGCGCCCAACTTGTGCCAGCATTCCTCCATCTTGTGACCTGGATGGTCACAGTACTTGCATACGCCCTTGAATGGAACAATAGGGCCAGGCTTCTTGTCTTCAATCTTCGACATCTTGCCCTTCCATGATCCAGACCCGCTAATGGGCCTCTTCCCGCCATGACCGGGCTTGATACTCCCTGAACCAGTATGGTGTTGTTCTTTCTTAACACTCTTCCCACGGATTCTCTCCGTCATTTCTAAAGTATCTTCTAATACTTGAGCCTTTCTCACCATCTCCGAATAAGTTTGAATTTCCATCGGTGCCAACTGGTTGATATACTGCAGCTTTAGCCCATTAAGAAAGCGCTTAGCCTTCATCTTCTCGGTAGATATCAAGTGAGTAGTATAACGAGATAGCCGAGAGAACTGAGCTTCAAATTCAGCTACGGACAGATTTCGTTGCTTCAAAGCAGCAAACTCAGCCGCCTTCTTCTCTTGCACTCTATCAGAAAAATATTTACCATTGAAGAATTCCTCGAACTCTTCCCATGTGACTTGTCTATCACCAAGGGTAGCCTTCACTGCGTCCCACCATGTCCTCGCATCACGTTCAAGTTGAAAGGTCGACAAGAGAACATGTTCTTGATTGCTGCATTGCATCACTTCAAAAATTCTCCCTATCTCTTCAAGCCAGTGCTCGGCTTCATCAGGGTCAGTCGAGCCACCAAATCGCGGGGGATTCATCCCACAAAAGTTCCGATATAGGTCGCCAGTGCCATGGTTTGCAGCTCCTCCTTGGGCCACTTGTTGCAAGGCCTGAGTAAGTCCTTGAACTGTACGCTGCAAGTTCCTCCATTCCGCGCGTTCTCCTGCCATTACAAAAGCCTACACGTGGAATAGGTTATGTTAGGTTCAATTAAGAATGGATAATCATGCAATTAGATTATTAACTCAACCCTAGTCTTCTACCCAAATCTCACCAGGTTGGGTCCCTAGACCTATAACAAGGCTATAGGTCATATGATATCACTTAGGATCCTAGAACTTAGAGAACCTAGGAATATTAGAAAACCTAGGCTCTGATCCCACCAAACTGTCACGCCCCTGTTGATATGTTTTGTTCTACTCTCTTCTTCTTCAACACCGGCTTGAAAGACCTCTACTTTCCTTCTAATAAATCGATATGTAAAATAAAATAGGACAGTAGAAGGAGAATTGAAGAGAGTAAAGAACCGTGATCGCCACCAAAGCGCCGAACGTGATGAACACGCCGTACCTTGGAAAGAGGGAGAGACACTCGCCTGGCCTACAGCACTGGGAAGATGAACGGTTCAAGGAGAACCGCCTAAGGCATGCACGGTCTTACGATAGACCGTTCAAGGACGCTGCAGAAGATGCGGGATGAAGCGCTCCTGGAAGTTGGACGGCTCTAGCACGACCGCAGGAAGAAGAAGGACGGTCCAGTCTTCACCGCATGTCTCCTTGAATGGACTGTAGGGAACCGCTCAAGACCACCAAGCCAGAAGTCGCAAAGAGTCCAGCCTCCACCCTCTCCAGCCGACCAGAGGGGATGGGTCTCGTGCTAGGGATTGCTGATCTGCAAAACGACGTAAAAACACAAGGAGAAAACCTAGATTAGAATTGAATGCTGTAGTAAATGCCAAAATAATGTGAAATGAATATGAATAAGTGGAAAGGGGGATACCTGGGGGACTTTAAACCCCTAGGGTGCCAAAAAACATAGGTGGGTGTGTGCATGGCATTGAAGATGAAGAGAAATATGGGGAGAAAGTAATGAAAGTAATGCATGCAATCAAAAGTGGACAAAACTATCAAACGCAAAAGACTCCAAAACTGGACTACTCCCTAAACCGGAGGCTTGTATGGACGTGGAAAGCCTCCCTCCTTGGTGCTAGGTCGCTCAAGAATGCGGCAGGGCTTCGCCGTCGACCAAAATCTCCCTCCTTTTCTACCCGGCCTTTAGGGTCTATTTATAGAGCACCTAAAGTCCTAGCTCAAAATTAGGGTTTAGAGGCATTTTCAGGTCGAGATAATCAAAGGAAAATCGTAGATAAACAGATTATCTTTTATCCAGTCGAAACGACACTAAAAATGGTTGATTATCTGCGGAGAAAATGATGGGAGAAGTTGAGGATAAAATCACGGATAAAGAGATAAAAATCTGTTGAAATTAAGCAATCGAAGGGATAAACGGTCTTACGATAGACCGCCCAACTGGATGTGCGGTCACCTTCTGGCCGTCCAACCCTGTCGGTGGAAATTCAAAATAATTCATAAATAATCTAAATTATCCATCGAACTGACCGAAACCTTCGCCGTTGGACTCTCACAGATGAACGGCTCAGATGAGACCGTTCAAACGTTGAGCGACCAAAGACAAACCGTTCTAGCCTTGTCGGTGATAAATAGATTAATTGGATAATTATCTGAGAAACCCCTCAAGCGCAGGACTCTGGGAGATGGGCGGTCATAACCCGTCCGTCCATCAAGTTGAACGGCCAGAATAGGACCGCATAAAGCCTTGTCGGCAGAAATTCAGAAAATTAACCAAAATATTCCAAAATAGATGGACGGTCCTCAATCAACCGCACATGGATTGAGCGGTGAGGGATGAACCGTACATGCACATGGGCGCTTGAAACTTATAGAAAAGCCCAATCAACCAAAATCAAGGCCTGTTACGCCCTGAATCAACTTGGACCTAACCAAGGAGGGAGGTAACCCATAAAACTGGCCCAAAGTAGGCCTGAAAATAGCCCCAACGGGTGATGGACAACTCGAGGCATCAACAAATGGGAGTAAGAGGAACGACTCAACTTATCGGCATAAAACGGGTGTCAACATATGCCCCTACTTAACGTCCTCTTTGCAGGGGAGCGAGCGGAGGTGAAGCGGAAGTGACATGGGACATGGAGATGAAGCGGAAATACAGCGGAGTGGACTGAAAAGCGGGCGTTAAGATAAAACGACACCCGTTTTTACCAACAAGCGATAAGAATCTTCCGGAAAACTCTGAACCAAACGCAAGGAATGATAAAACCAAAAGCGTCACCAGTCTGGAGGAACTAAACTAAATGAAATAAATCGACAAGACCAACCTCATGGGGGACACAATCCCGCGGTCTAATGAGGAGGCCAAAAGCAGGCAGCAAAGGTAAACGAAACAGGCTAAAGCTCCAGACGGGGACCTCTTAATCAACCAAACCAAGCGAATCGACCAAAGAGAACCTTCCAGCTCAGAGTGGAATTAGTTCCTCTTTCGCAAACACTGAACACATAGTTAACCATCACTGACGGGACATTCTTCAAGCAAACCATGGGTTATGAAAACTCAAAAGGATGCGTATGATGCATGCTGGGCTAAAAAATAAAAGAATTCATTAAAACGAATGCAAAGAAAGATTAAAATATAGGATACTCGAGAATAATATTGCTAAGCTGGGAAAATTAGAGTCAAGATACCATCCGCAACCACATCGTGCAGGATAGAACCATCCTCCCCGGGACGTCCCAACGTAACGGCCTATCTGAAGATTAAACACGTGAACTTGGATCATCATCATTTTTGTTGAAGGGGAACATCAGATCCTGGAATACGTATATAACCAACTGGTTCTCGAGATAATATACTATAGTACCATATAATAATGCAATAAGGGTGATAAGGATAGAAGGCCATACCTGACTTACCTATGCAGGTGGAACGACGAGTGAAAATTTGGATTTTCTTTTTTCGGATTTTCTTTATGGATTTTCATGTATAAGATAAATAAGATAAGCATAGCGAATATAAGCATAATGACAAATAACATGACATAACATGATGGATGGAAACAATACAACAAGACGAACAAGCACATAAGCAAAGGCATAAACAGATAATACGTATGCATGAACATGGAGTGAAAAGATAACAATCGGCGGGACAACACACGGTTGAGATAAGAGCATGACAGATCACATGGTTGGGACAACACATGGAACATGGAAAGACGACAATCGACACGCGCAAGATAACTAACAACATGTGGTGAGGAACAAAACAACAAGCGTGGGACAACACGATGGGACATGGACACGAGACAAAGATACGGTGGGACAAAAGACATGACAAAGCGCGATCTTCAATCAAAATCTAAGATCAGAATGATGCAGAACCGCCAGGTTCATAATCGTGAGGCAAAGCCCTCTCATAAAGATATGATCATTGCAGACAAAAGCTGAGAAAGACACAAGCTTCAGAATAGATCGAGAGATAAGATTGAAGGAGAAAAGAACAGATCAAAAATGTGGACAGGAGGCAGAGCAAAAAGATATAGCAAGGAATGCCTGAGTATTTGCAACCTGCACACTTAGCAAACGGATTATATATCTGTCCTCAAGATAAAATATAAAAGATAAATATTTTTAGATTTTTCAATTTTCTTGATTTTTTTAGATTTTAAAAATATTTAATTTTTTGGATTTGAATAATATTTCATCATTTTTTTGATTTTTTGACAATATCTCATTTTTTTTAGATTTTTGAATAGTAATCCGCAGCACCCAAAGACAGGCTCGAATTACGGGCCAGGGATCGTCGTCCCTCCCCTCTCATTAAAGACTTCCCTTGAGTAAGGTGTGCATGTGAGGGTGGCTTACCACAACCAACTGCCTCTAAAGAACGGTGCCCCTACTAAGGCCATACCCGGGATACAACCCAGCCTAAGAGGGAGGAGTAGAAGAAAAATTGGAGACAAGCTTTGTGTAGGATGGGAGATATCAAGGCTCGAATTCCTTCCAGGGCACTACCCCTCAAAGAGTAGGCCTGTTGTGCCGGGGCTTTGTGTCTTTAATTTTTAGACCCATATTTATCAGGCACGCATGCGACCGGGCTCATGACGTCCCGCGGGGAACCGTACTACCACTCTTGCCATGCCTTTGATTCATAATTTTGCATATTGATTCATTTTCTCATTTTGGTAGCCCTTATTGGCTAAATATAGCATGAAAGCTCACTTTTGAGGGTCAAGACTGCCCCTATTTGAGACCTCTCCCGTATTAGGGAGCGCCTAGGTTAGTCATCTTATCCATCAATCTCTTGCCCCTACACTTGACCGAGCAGAGAAGAGAACAAGACCTTTGTGCATACCCAAAGTATGGCCAAAGCAGCAACGGTGCGCCTCAGAGAGATCGGCTATGGCTTGCCGTGTAGTGTATGAAAACCCATACTCAAAGGTTACTCTCAGCAATCGGGGAAAGAACTAGACTCCCAGCGCTAAGCTATCACCAGCCTAAGATGCTGCAGAAGCTACTCATTTTATTTGACTAATTAAGCAAATTCAACTAAAGCCACTCAACCATGTTGAGGAACTAACGTAATAAGCATGCGCAGGTGTAAGAGAGATAATAGCGATGATAACATTTTCTTACACCAAATAATGATACCTTTACAAATCCATGGCGCGAAAATCGGCATCCTGAAGCGAACATGATCATCGAGCTTTTGATCAGCACGAGCTTTATATTCCTTGCTTGCCAGGATAAAAGGGTGAAAAGGATAGCAATGTGTAGATATTCCTTGACATAGAGGAGCGACAGACATCAAACTGGACGAAGAAGAAATAAAAGTGGAGAGGGGGATTTCTGCAGCCCAGTCAAAGAGCAGTCGAACTAGGCCCATCAGGACCAAACAAGGCCATGCTCGCCTAAGTGATAACCCACAGGGCCCACTCCGGACTAAAAGCCCAATAAACGATCGCTCGGGGACCCAACCTTCCTAGGCGGCCCTCAGGCTTGGAAGGCCCGAGTGACGGTCAGGTCATCAGAATGATCTACGCCCGATCTATCCTCAGCCAGGATATAGGGAGGCGCACATGATCGTTCCGACCCATCTCCGTCCGAGCTAGGCCCATCACCCGGATACGGCTGGCCCCCCTAAGCTCAAAATGGTCGACCGTCGATTGCTTATCCATGCAGCCATTAAGAGTCATCTGTGAGCAAAAATTTATAAGGGTGAGGGACTCCAGCTCCCCAAGGTGATAACGCTCCCACGATGAGGCAGTAAAAGCCCACGTTGAGAACGTAACTCTCACCTGAAACCCCTCGACTTACAGGACTCCGGAAGACGGCGCACTATTTAACCTAGGGATACCCTCCGACGAAAGGTAAGGGCAACCACACGCTGAAAACTCCTGAGCAGGAACCACTTCACCCTTCTAGTGGAGAGGGATCTCGCGCAGAAGCTACTTCCCCCCTTTCTTTGCTCCCACCATAGCTCTACTAACTTAAGCATCGGAGGGTTTTCCCCAGGGACTCATCTCTGGGCCACCTGATCCGTTTCCCTTTCTTGTAGTTCACAATTCGGTGATCCTCCGCCCGCTCAGGACCCACGCAAGATCACGCCTCTTCATCTGGCGCCGTCTGTGGGAAACGAACAAAGAGCCAGCATGGTGCGAAGGAGCTCAGGGAGGAGGTCCGCCGGCGACAAGGGAAAGGCCATGGTAGCGGCTGGGGATGGCCCCTCTCGGGCCTCACAGAACCCCCCCTCCATGCCAGCGCCCCCGCCAACGAACCACCACCCCCCCTGCGGCAGTAGGGCTACCGCTCAACGGTGGCGCCGACGCCTTCCAAGCCCTCGACGCAAAACTGGATGTCCTCGTGGAACTCATGAGGACCCAGGTGGCCAGGGATGGAAGGTCACGCGCCCCGTTGGGGAGCCCTCCCCGCGAGAATGCATCCCAACACACTACCAGAGGCCGCTTCACTATCCGCGGCCAGCAGATTATCCGTAACAGGACGGGAGGACCCTTGCAAGCTCCGCTGCCGGAGCAAGAGGCTTCCTCCACACCGAGGCTGGGAAAACCTGGGGCACGCCGTCTGAACCTGGAGACCGATGTTCCTGAGGATCGCCAAGTTGTTCCCCCCAGCCTCGCGCCACAATAGCAGCCGGAGTTATCTCTCCGACTGCGAGAGTTCGAGAGACGCTTCGCAGAATAAGAACGCGCCCTACGCGCCCTGTAGAAGGCCTCTCCCCCGGAGGATGAGGAGAAATCCCCTTTCTCCGAGTATATCTTGAAGGCAGAGGTGTCTCCCAGAACCTCCATCCCAACCTTCAAGCTCTACGACGGCCAGGGCGACCCGGCCGATCACTACGACAGCTTCGACGCTCTGATGACCCTGCACGGAGCGTCCGACGCCATCAAATGCCGAGCCTTCGTGACCACCCTGGTCCAAGGCGCTCAAGCTTGGTTCCGGGCCCTCGCCCCCCGATCCATCCGAGATTTCAAGCAGTTTGGCCGAATCTTCAAAGAGAGTTTCGCCGGAAGTGCCCCCCCAAGGTCGGTAGCGGGGCTCCTGGCCCTTAAACAGGCGCAAGGGGAGAGACTCCGGGCTTATATTCATCGATTCAAGTCGGAAGCCCTGAGAATCCCCCACCTAGACGTGGCCTCAGCTATAACCGCACTGACTGGGGGCACCCGGGATGAGAATCTCCGCCGCGAGCTTGTCCTCCACCCTCCCTCGACCCTTGCCGAGCTAGTAACTCTGGTTTTGCGCCATGCCGAGTGCGAAGAAGTACTCAGCGCATGCCGAGATGCAACCGGCTCGGGTTGGGAGGGGGACAAGAAGCGGGCTTCCGAGCCAAGCTCAGGTTCGGGAAAAAGGCGGAACCGGGACGGGGAACGCAAGGAACCGTCACGGAAGTATGAGCGGTACACCCCACTAGCCGCGCCGGTCTATGAGATCTATGAAGACATCAAAGACTCGGGTCTCCTCCGCCAACCCGAGCCAATGAGGTCGAAGAACCGTAATTGTAGCAAGCACTGCTTGTTCCACAGCGATCACGGACACCATACCGGCGACTGCCACCAGCTCCAGGATGAGATCGAGCCCCTCATCAGTCAGGGGCACCTAGCTCGGTTCGTAGCCGAGCGCAAGGACGACCGAGGCGCCCCAGAGGAGATCGACAACGCCCCCCGAGGGGTCCACATCAACGTCATCTCCGGAGGAGCAGCATCAGGGGGTGACAGCAGCCGAGGAAGGAAGCGTCATGCCGAGCGGGCGAGCCGAGCCATAGAGCCTCCAAAGGCCCCGCTGAGTGAGCCCTAGGTCATAGTCTTATCAGACCGAGACCTAGAAGGGCTGAGCACCCCGCATTACGACGCCCTCGTGATTTCAGCTACAATAAACCATTGTAACGTAGATAGGATCCTAGTCGACAATGGGAGTGCCCCTGATGTACTGTCTTATGATTGTTTCCTTAAGATGGGGGAGGATCCATCTAAGCTCCTCCCGATCCGAACCCCTCTCTGCGGGTTCAATGGCCAGGCCACCTATCCCGAGGGAGCCCTAAGCCTGCCGGTTACCCTCGGCACCCCTCCCAAAACCGTTACGGTCATGGTGGACTTCATAGTGATTAAAGGTATGATAGCATACAACGGCATCTTTGGCCGGGGAATCCTCAGCCGAATAAAAGCGGTGTCGTCTACCTATCACCAGAAAATGAAGTTCCCCACCAAAAACAGGTTGGGGGAAGTCTGAGGTAACCAGGCCGCGGCCAGAAGGTCCTACAATATCTCGGTAGAGGTCACAAGGCCGGACGGGAAGGACAAGGACCCCCGGGGAGTCGAGGGTAAATCCGCAACCACCGAACCTGGTGGCGAATTGCTGGCAGTTTTCCTAAACGATGACCCGGCCCTAGGAGTAAAGATCGGAGCCAACCTACCGTCTAAGGTTCAACAGCAATATAAAAAGTTCCTTTCTGAGTACATCTGAGTTTTTTCTTGGTGATGGGAATCGACGCTGAGCATTCACTATTATTTTTACATTTGAGTCCTTTTATTTACTTTTATATCCTTGGGAAAGTATATGTACAATTGTAAGGCTTTGTAAGCCAATGTGTCATTCCCTAGGATTGTGTGGGTTTTTATGTAAATATGTAGTAGGTCCAGTTAGGGGGCCCCCTCCCCTTCCCCATTGGTCCACCTCATCCATGTGGGGCTGGTCAACTATCCTAGGTGGCCATCTAGAAGGTTTGAATGCTAATTGACCACATGGGAGACAAAGGGGTTAAAATTTCAAAGGTAGGCCACCTACCTTACCTACCTAGTCAAAGGAGTGCCCATTCATATGTAATTTATTTATTTTGAGTTTTGACCACATGGGGGATGAAAATGACATATTTCCCATGAAATTATCAGCCCCCCCACCCCTTGCTATTTTCTATATAAGCCTATGTATAGTGTCATTAGAGATTAATGAAGAAATTATGTGAAAATTGCTTGAAGCAAGAAGGGTGTGCCCTCTCTCCCTCTCTCCCCTGCTGTTCTTCCTTCCCCAACCCCAGATCTAGAGTGGATTCTATCTCCTTCCTCCCCTCTCAACCTCCGGTGATCGTTTGTGCCGCCGCCGCCGCCGTTCGTGCCGCCTTCGAGCCGCCACGGGATCATCTTCGGTTTTCTGTCCTGCTAGATAGAGGTGTGGTTCGTGAATTCCTGAAGCCAGCCACGAGTTTTGATCGACTTGAAATTTTAAGGGTTGGTTCTTATCTTCTATCCCTTTCTCCACAAAAAAATCCAGGTTCAAAAGCCACCGTTTCATATTTTCCCCATTTCGTTCAACTCTCAATCTCAGATCTGTTCTGTCACTGTCTACAGTGACAGTAGCCCTGAGTCCTCCTCCTTCGTCCACCCTTTTGATTTTATTTAGACCTCCCAATTTAACTGTGTGTTCTGTCCATCATCCCCTACCACCACAATTGTTCTTAAATTTTTATCATCCTTCTACCTATTTTTCAAAATTCATTTTCTATCGGAGCTACAGTACTTTCAGCCAGATCCCAGATCCGACCTTTGTCCACTAAACAAATCACAGAAAATAATAGACACATTCAAACATGTCCAAACCAATGTTTCCATCTTTCCATCTCAATTTATAACAACTTTGATGAAGAACACATCTTTGAATTCGGACATCCACATCACGGTCAAAGGCAATCAACAGTCAAGTCCTCTACAGGCCTGAGTCTTCGGTTACTGTACAACAGAAGATTGAAAATTCCATAAGTCAAGATCCGAGCAGATCCAGGTCAGATATTTGGGCCTAGGTTGAAGAACGTCAAGGTAGATTTCCAACGGCGCCAGTCTCGTGTCGATCCGACATCGGGGCTGATCGCAGCGCCCATTCTCGCCGGAGCGCGCGCTGTAAAACAGCAGCAACCAGCCCGTGGACAGCAAACCCGACGGGTGCCGATCGGAGCCGCCCGACCTCCGGGCGACGTTCCAGCGTGCCGCCAGCCCGGGGATCGCCTCCACCAGTGTCCCCACCACAGTGGTGACACCGGGTCCCACACGGCCCCTCCGGACAGCACGTGGGCCCCATCGTCACTAGTTCGGGTGCTGCCGAAGCTACGCGTAAAGCCGCCCGTCAAGCCGTATTCGGTCCTCCCGGGCCCCGTTGTGTCGCCCTTTACCTCCCTGCGTGGAGTGGGCATATTTCCATTGCTGTACTATTCATGTATTAACCGTCCCGGGAGCACGAGTTCGGCCGGGCCCGTCGTCCCCACGCCGAGCGTGTGGAGGTATCGCATTCGCTCCCTTACTTGGCATTTTGCTTAATTTTCATATATACTTGCTTATGCCACTGCTAGAGAGCATGATAGGGTAATTAGCTCGCTTTCTATTTATATCACCGCTGCTGCGAGAGAGAGCGTTACCGTCCCGTGACCCGATCCGGGCACAAGTGAGAGCCGACCACCCTAGCTCACAGCCGGTTTCTCAACCGCGCACATCCGACGCTTCCCTCATTAAGGGGCAGTCACGAGCTTGTCATGTCCGTGGTCTCGTCCCGCATCACTTGGTCTGATGATCTACTCCCTGGGATACCAGAGGAGACTGTAATGCACAAGCTCAACCTCGACCCTGCCGTGAAGCCCGTACAGCAACGCAGAAGGAAGCATGCACCAGAGAAGCAGGCGATCATCAAGGCGCAGGTCACCAAGGGACAAGAGACTGGCCTTTTTAGACCGGTCATGTACCCGACATGGCTAGCCAACGTCGTCCTGGTACCGAAAGCTTTGGACAAGTGGCGGATGTGTGTGGATTTCACCGACCTGAATAAGGCCACCCCTAAGGACTGTTATCCGTTGCCGAGCATTGACCAATTGGTTGACTCAACCTCGGGCAATGAGATACTCAGCTTCCTAGATGCCTATTCGGGTTATCATCAGATCAGAATGGATCCAGAAGATGTCGAAAAGACCGCCTTCATCACAGACTACGGCGTGTACTACTACACCAGGATGCCTTTCGGGTTGAAGAATGCTGGAGCCACATACCAAAGGCTGGTCAATCACATGTTTAAAGGACAGCCAGGTCGGAACGTCGAGGCCTACATTGATGACATGCTCGTCAAGACCCCCAAAGCCGAAGACCACTTCACCGACCTCGCCGAGACCTTCGACACCCTCCTGAGGTATAACATGAAGCTCAATCCTGCCAAGTGTGTCTTCGGACTGAGATCCGAAAAGTTCCTGGGTTTCCTAGTCACTTAGCGTGGGATCGAGGCCAACCCAGACAAAGTCCAGGCCATCCTGGACATGCGCCCGCCCACCTGCATCAAGGACGTCCAACGGCTAACTGGGTCTGTCGTCGCTCTCAGTCGGTTCCTATCCCGTGCGACCGAACGATGCTTACCCTTCTTCAAACTGTTGAGGGGGCCCAAACTGGCATCTGCTACGTTTGCATGGGACGAGGAATGCCAGAGAGCATTCGCCGAGCTCAAGGAGTTCTTGGCCTCGCCCCCGGTGCTCTCCAAGCCCGTTCCGGGTGAAGTCTTGCTGCTCTATCTCTCGGCCACGCCATCTAAGATTAGCTCGGTCCTAGTCAGAAATGACTCGGGAGTCGAGAGGCCGGTCTACTACATCAGCAAGGTACTCAACAAGGCTGAAAGGAGGTACCCCGTAACCGAGAAACTCGTGCTAGCGTTGGTCACCTCCGCCAAGCACCTCCGGCCCTATTTCCAGGGGCACCCCATCACCGTGCTAACCGGCGAACCATTGAAGAAGATCCTTACCCACCCCGAAGCCTCGGGATGACTCGTCAAGTGAGCCATCATGCTTGGGGCCTACGATATATCCTATCAGCCACGCTCAGTTGTGAAAGGCCAAGCGCTCGCCGACTTCATCGCCGAAAGCACCATCCCAACTGAAGAAAGATCCCCGTCCGCGCCCGGGCTGACCTGGGAGTTGTTTGTTGATGGGTCTTCCAACTCGGTCGGGAGTGGTGCTGGAATCCTTCTGAAGTCTCCCGAAGGAGCAGAACTGCAATACGCCTTGAAGTTCAGTTTTCAAGCATCCAACAACGCTTCCGAGTACGAGGCCCTTATCTCGGGAGCGCGCATGGCCCAATGGTTGGGGGCTGAGCGAGTCAAAATCCACACTGACTCCCAGCTGGTCGCTAGCCAAGTCAATGGCGAGTACGAAGCTCGAGAGGCACCAATGATCAAATACCTCCAACTGGTCAGAGCCCTGGCCCAACAGTTCGAGAAATTCGAGGTAGTCCGAATAGCTCGGGAGGAAAACTCCCGAGCGGACTGTAGATCGTGAAAAATCCACCTAGAACAATTAAAAAAATAAAAGAATAAAATAAGCATGCAAGCACGAGGTGCTAATAAGGAGAGTGATCGCTAGAGACGCGAGGGCCTCAAAAATATAAATAATAATATGGAGGGATCGCGAATATAAATACCTCAAAAGGAAGCGGGGAATTGTGAGTCCTTTCCTTCTCTTCCAATCGGCCGGCCGATGAAGAGAGTTTTCCTTGATTGATTACCCTTGCAAAATTAACAAACACTAATAGAAGACTGGATTAGAACCAAGGTGAGTGTAGCATCAAATTCATATACAGATGAGCATGAAATATCATGTGCAAGAACACACCTTGTGGGTGTTGGCCCTTAAACCCCTATGCAAAAGGGTATGGGAGAATATATGATGAATGATGTGCAAAGAATAATAAGAAGTGTGCAACGCAATTGCACTGTTGGAGGTTCTCAACGTGGTTGAGAATAAAGAGATATTAACAGAGAGATGAATATGATGAATGTATATGCATGCATGCAAATAAAAGAAAGAAGAATTCGACAGATAGAAGAGCCTGTGCTTCTCGGCTTAGATGCTCGATGAGGAGGGAGACTCCTTCGATCAGATGAGAACAATAAAAGCAGGGAACTTCCTCCTTTGCCAAGAAGCAGCAACAACGTCCTGTAAGAGAAGAAGAAGAAAGAAAAACAAAAAAAAACTGGAACCAAAATCCGGAACTTCGAACAGAGCCACAGAGCCCTATTTAAAGAGTTCAAAAACAGATTTGGAAAGGATCAGATCAAGCAATAGCCATAGGAAGCAAGGACTCCAATTCCCTTATCAACGAAGTGATCAAATAGGGAAGGGACTCTCTGCAGGAAAGGAGGCGTTCGAACAGGATTCTGAAGTTAAAGACGACCCAGCTCAGGGCGTCAATTCTGAAATTGACGACCCTCACGAGGGCATTAATTCAAAACACGCCTGTCCAGAAGGCGTCAATTCCAGATTCAATTTTAAGAAATAAAAACCTCCCTGTATTTGAAAATTGAAAGACGCCTGAACTAAAGGCGTTGATTAAAAACGCGCCCTACCAAGGGGCGTTAATCAAGATGAAAAATCAGCCAAAAGAGAATAGACGACTGTTGATTTGGGCGTCAATTTAAATGACGTCCGAATCAAGGTCGTTAATTCAAAATATTAAAAACATGGTCATTTTTTATTTCTCAATATTATTTTCCTATTTTTTAGGTAGAGGTGCATCTAACTGTGCTAATTTTAATGACTATTTTTTCGTATTTTTCTGACACCCTGAAGGCCACCAAATCACCTCTGGAAGAGGGTTGAAAAATAATATTAAAAAAATTAAATTGAAATTGACGCCCTCAAAAATGTCGTTATTTCCAATTTTTTTGATTTTTATTTTATTTAAAATTAAAATAACATCCCATTCTTGGTCGTTAATTCTAAAAAAATCCGAAAAATGCTCAGAAAATCCAGAAAAATGGGAATTTGAGTGCAATTGACGCCTGATGGAAGTGGCGTCAATTTTCTTTTAATTTTCCTAAAAATGAAATGACGCCCCTCTTCAAGTCGTTAATTCAGAAAAATTCTTAAAAATAGAGAAAAATACCCAAAAAATCTAGAAAAATAGGAAAAAATAAGAAAAGGGAGGAAAAAGGAAGAAATCCAAGAAAAGTGAGAAAAACCACTCAAATAAAATTGATTTGAGGGTCAAATTGGGGCATTACAAGGTAATATGAGATGCACTCACAGTAACGTCAATTTTGGCGTGTCTACAGCTGCCCCGCCTTGGCGTCTGCTTTGGAAGGTAGCAGAGCAAACTGAAAAGTAGATGCCAAGGTGTGATGAGACACGCAATCAACATCACTTGATGAGAATTAAATCAAAAGCTCGAGGCGAAGCAATCTCAGGAAATTCAATGAAATCAACGATGTTTGGATAAGAGGAGGTGTGTGCACGCGGGCACGGCGGAGAATGATCAACTTCCAGCGCGGTGGAAGTACCCCAGGTCACAAACCTGTAGGTTTCACCATTGGGGAGCGGTTACCAGCCAATGTGGACGTGCTATAGCCAAGGTGGATCAAAGTAAAAGGATTGAGATAAGATGATAGAAATCCAAACAAGGAGCTTTCGAGAAAATGACCCAAAATAGTGACAAAACGAACCGAGGATTCCATCAGCAATGAATATCTCATATCTGGAAAGATTAAGATCAATTTGACTCTCCAAATCAGCTTATCAGAATGATTTTCCAAAAATTGTTTCAAACTCCTATATGAATGCATGCTGGGTTTAAAAGAAAAAATTAAAATAAATGAAAATATAAGATAATCAAGGATAATATTGTTAAACTGATAAGATTGGGTCAAGAAACCCATTCTGCGAGTCGATACTAAGCCGAAGCCCGTTTATCCACGCATCAACTCGCAAAAGGGAACCATCGTCCCCAATCTTGGACGGCTCAACGGCCTATCCGTGTGATTAAGACTCCTCTGGAATCATCATTATTTTTGATGAAGGGGAACTCAAATCCCAGATTTACCAAAGTCACAAGGTCCATGATATAATCTAATAGCGTATGTAACATATAGTAGAATGCATACAGGGGGGATGGTGATAACAATGAGCATGTGGGAACTGAGAAATGAGGTGCAAGCACCGTGGGTCTTGGATGATGATGCCCAGTCGGTGGGACCACGAGCTTCTTCCTGCGCTCAAAGATTCATCAGCCAAGATATAAAAGATAACAAGCAATGAATAAGGCATTTAAGCATAGCAAGCATAGCATGAATCGAAGCATCAATAGCATGTATGTATCATATCATGAATAGCATTCAAGTGTGCACAGCGTGAAAGGCATGAATAACATAGATAGCATCATTAAAGCATAGATAGCATATCATCATTGTTTGTAGTTTGTCATGAGGATGATAACTTGGCTAATCAAGATTTGGAGTTGAATGATCAAGATCTGATAATGTCCATCGGCGGAGTGATCAGCAAGATTTGATAAAAAAGATTTGGAGATGAATAATCGGAGTAATGCGTATCAAATTATGAAGATGTGATCAATTTTGAACATGGGAATAATCAAAAGGTAGATGGCAATGAATGGAGAGGACTCATCCCGTGCTCTTGGTCCTTGCAAAGTTGTTGTTCCTGCAAAAAAGCACCATCAGAAAAATATAATGTAATTTTTTTTGGATTTTGAAATATGCAAATTTTTATGAGTTTTGAAAATATTTGAATTTTTATGTGGATTTTGAAAAATATTTAAATTTTTATTATGAATTTTGAAAATATTCAATTTTTGTTGGATTTTGATCAGGAAATATTCAATTTTTTTTAGATTTTGGCTTAGAAAATATTCAATTTTTTTTGGATTTTGACTTAGGAAATATTCAAGTTTTTTTTATTTTTTTTTCTTTTGATTTTTTTTTTGGTTTAGACATTGTTAATGCAGCATCAAATGGTGTTTTTGAACCACTGGCTAGGGGTCCTTGTTCCTTCCCCTTTCGCTAAAATTACCCAAAGCCGAGCGTGCATTGAAGGGTGGCGCCCTATAACTGACTGCCCTTGATTAACGATGCTCCTACCAAGGCCATACCCGAGAAACATTCGGTCTTAGAGGGAGAAGAGAAGAATAATTGAGGATAAGCTTTATGCAGGATGGGAGATGTCGGGACTTGAATTCCTTCCAAGGTGTTTCCCCTCAAAGAGGTAGTCTGTTGTGCCGGGGCTTTGTGCCTTTGATTTTTAGACCCTTGACATGCATACGACCAGGGTTTTCCCTGCGGGGACTTTGCCACTCTTGACATGCCATAATTCACATTTTTACTTTTATCGAAATTTTGACTTGATTTTTATAATAGCCCTTTTGGCGAGATGTATATCATGAAAACATATATGAAAACTCTTATTGATTTTGGGTTAAGACTCCCCCTATTTGAGACTCCTCTCGTATTGGGGATTACCTAGGTTGGGTTATCTCACCCGTCGACCTCTTGCCCCTGCATTCGGCCCAGTAAAGAAGAGAAAAAGACTTTCAGATATACTCATGACATGGCCAAAGTAGGGACGGTATTTAACCAAAGGAGCCGGCTAAGGACGCCGTGAAGTGTGTGGAATGCCCAGCTAAGGGTTACTCTTAACAAGCAGGGAGAGAACGTTGAATTCCCAGCGTGGGGTTTTTATTACCAAAGGTGCTGCAAAAACAAGCCCAAAAGACTGTTTTGAGAATGATTTAGTAAAGATAAAGATTCGACCTAGGATAAAGGTCTTGACTACCACTCTTAATCTTGTTAAGAAGCACTTTATTTTGAAAATCATCGTGAAGCAATGAGATAATGATATCATGAAATGAGTACTTACGTCAATATGTTACCTTGCAACCTTTGTAGAAGCAGCTGTCAGAGGCGAGGTTGATCATCGTGGGATAGTCCTCTTTGGCAGTCAAAAGGATTGGAAGCAAAGGGTTTGAAAGTGGCTTAACAAGAAGGAGTGGTGCCAAGACCAGACTCAGATGAATAAGGAAAAAAAGAAAGAGAGGCGAGGGCTAGAACTCCCTCACTAAGGCGCGGAGACCCTGATCACATGGAACAGTCTACAGAAGAAGCAAAGAATTAGAAGGAGGAGTGAGGACTAAAGCCTCGAAAGCAGTGAGAGAATGGGCAGATGCCCAAGGCAGTGGATGTGGAAGAAGTTGGGTCGGACCCATGATCAGGAGGAATTAGAAGTAGAAATTGGTAGATGGAAAGAGGCGGATCCGGATGGTCCGGAGGTTGTGGAGGAGAATCGTGATAGGAGGAATCATCCGGAGGCTCCGGAGGGATAAAATATCGAGGGACGCGGTATCCTGGGAAGAAATAGGGAAAAAGATGATGGAAAAGGAAGAAGAAAATGAAGGATGTGATGTCCTGGAAGAGTAGAAAGATGAATCGGAAGAAAGATGGATGGTCTGGAGGTTCCGGGGGAATGAGATGCCGAGGGACGCGGTACCCAGGGAAGAGTGGATAAAAAGGATCAGGAGGGTCCGGAGGTTCCGGAGGGATGGAATCAGAAGGGTCGGGATGCCCCGAAAGAAGATAAAGAGAATAAGATGGAGAATCCGGAGGTTTTAAAGCAAGAGAATCAGAAAGGGCGCGATGCCCTGGGAGGACGGAAAGAGAGTCCGGTGGTTCTAGAGGGGGAAGGTACCATGGGACGCGATGCCCAAGGAGAAGAGAAAGATCCGGAGGTTCCGGAGGAAGAAGATAGAAAAGGGCGCGATGCCCTGGGAGAAAGTCCGGAGGTTCCGGAGGAAGAAGACGGAAAGGGGCACGATGCCCAGGGAGAATCAGTAAGAAGCCCAGAAGATCCGGACTTGAGGGTGTGTAGGGGCGCGATGCCCAAAGAGCAGGATCCGGAGGTTCCGGAGGAAGCAAATATCGAGGGATGCGATGCCCAAGGAGGACGGGTGAGAAATCCGGGGAGTGCGGATGCAATAGTTGGAAAGGGGCGCGATGCCCTGAGGGATGATTGGAGGGGACACAATGCCCGGTGAGTGTAAGAGGACCTGGAGATCCCGAAGATAGAGGCGGAAGATATGGGAAACGTGGGGGATCCGGAGATTCCGGAAGGCGGGGAAGATACGGGTTTTGAAACCCGGGAAAGAAGAAGTGTAAATGCATGTGGATGCAATAGAAGGGATGCGATGAATGCATGGATGCAACAGAATGCATGAGATGAAAAGAATATGACAAACATGAAGGGCGAGAAGATGAGATCCTCCTCTTTACCCTTGGAGTGGCCCATGAAGAAAATGTGACATACAAGAATGTGGATGGAGTTGAATAGAATGTGGATAAAATAGTGGAAGGCCCTTTAGCACCAAGATAACCGCCCCTCCATGGCAGTGAAAGTGTATAGTCAATTGGCCCAATGGATGAAGCTTCAATGGTAAGTGACAACTCCCTTGAAGAGTGAAAAGTAATAGTGTGAGAGAGTTGAACAGTTGGGATAGGAAGCATTGTGTTGCCCAGGGGTTGTGGCGTATGTGGAGCGTTGAATAGAATATGCATTCGCCCCTTGTATGGAAGAAAAGGTTCAAGATTTGAAAGTTGGAACAAGGGGTGCCCTTCCCGGCCTTTGGGCACAAGCCTACATGGCATCAAAGCTTGACATTCTCTCCTAGTGAGCAGTGGTGGCGACTTGGCCTCTTCGACCATGCTTGGCACAACAACCCAGATTGGCATCCGGCAAATAAACTCTTGCATCTTGAATAGCTCGGCCGTAGCCAAATCCTTCTTGCCCAGCTCTTGATCATCTTCGGTACAAGTACTTGCAGAAGCACTCCCATTCGAGTAGTAAAGGGGTGCGAAGCGGAGGTGGAAGGTTCCATGGATGGTGGAGGTATAACGGAAGGTGTTAGAGACAGGGTGAGTGAAAGCGAAGGTTCGAACATGTCGAGCTTCTCCCTTTGCTTGGAGGCAGTTGGGGTTGGCTCGAGTGCAAAAAGGGGTGGACCTTGCTCAGGACTAGCCACGGGTAAGGGTGAAGGGTTAAGTAGTGGAATAGGAGTGGCTAGGTCACGGGTTAAAGGTATAATAGAGGACGGCTGAGGTGGCGAACAAAGAGGAGGTGTAATGGAAGGCTTGGCGGAAGCCGGCGTAGTGGAGGGTGATGGAGGCTCGGCGGAGGCCGATGGGATGGAGACTATTTGTGTGGTTACGGGAGGTGTGAGCGAAGAAGGTTTAGTGCGTTGAGAATGCCGGATGGGGCGAGCGGTGTTAGGGATAGAATTTGACTCATGGTGTGGCGGTGTGGGTGATTGGAATGTCGACCCATCATCGTAACACCAAGAGGTCTCATAAATGGGGGTTGGATCGGGGACTGTGGCTTCGTTCTGAGCAAGGGGTTCATCAAGTGGTAATGGAGGGAGAGGGAAGCGAAGGAAACTCGGAAGGGGTGCTTCTTGAGGAACTTCGTCGTACACCGCCTCAAATTCTTCAATCGCCGGTTCTTCATCAACTAGTTCAAGTGGGCACCATAGTGGAGGCATGTATGTGGGTGGTGGAATGTAATGGTATTGTGTACGTGGAGGTGGAGGGCCATATGTGTGAATTGGGTGAATGGGTGGAGGATGGATGGCGTCCACTTGAACGTTGAAACCCGCCGGCTCTTGCTTGCTCGCACTGTCGATGCCGTAGTCGTCTCTCCTATCCTTCCAATCTTTCTCCATCTTTGTAATGTCATTCAGAGCGGCGTGGAGGGAATTGACTGGAGTAGAAGGAGCGGGCCGTGGGCTCGTAACCCTTTTTAATTGTTCCTCTAACAAAGTGACTTTGCCGAGAAAGGTTCGTTGGAGAGGTGTGACTTGAGCAACAGAGGGTTGGCAGGGCCTTGAAGGAGGGGCCGCATAAAGAGGCCGTGGAATGGGATTGGGATGGCCCATAGAAGAACCTGGATGGGCCGGATTGCAAGGAATAAATGGGCCTTTGGGCCGTGGTGGTGGAGGAATAGAAGGAGGCGGGTATTGGATCACCCGAGGAGAAGGAGATGGGTGATGGGCTGCCCGAGTAGGAATGTGAATAGAAGAGGGAAGTGGGTGATGGGCCACCCGAGTAGGATTGGAAGGAGGATGAGATGAATGAGATGCACCCTCAACAGCGGCCTTAAGGGCTTGAATTTGTTGAGGGGTGAGATGATCTAATGCATGCAAGATTTGGGAGACCTTCTCATCGTTAGGAGGAGACGGTCCCGTGGGAGTAGTGGCTCGCGATTGGATTGAAGGGCCACGAGATCGGACATTGCCCATGGGTCGGGCAACACCATAAGAATGAGGGCGTGGTCCTTTGAAAATATGGTGAGAATGATGTTGAACATGTTGAGACTGAGGATTGCAAGATGTGCTAGGTTGTGCATCCCCATTAATGCATTTATGATTAAACATGTTACTTTGTCTATCAAGGTAAGCCATTATACAATTTTAAGCAAAATAATTTGCAAAGAAGCACACAAGTTGGAATGGTTACCCTTGATTTCTTTTGTTTGAACCTTGGTGAATTAAAGATTTTATGCAAATTGATATAATCACTCAAGGGGTGAACCTAGTTTCAAATGTGGTTTAACTCCGGTGCCAACTAGGAACACTCTCTCACCATGTATAGGCCAACTAAACCCGGTACTTCAAAGGGTACAACCTGCCATGCGTCCGTGAGGGAATCCACGGGTGCGGGGACTTACGGAGGCTTGGTTTAGGAATTTCCGGTCTAAAGAGACGGAATGCTCAATGGAGGGTCCTTCCTTCACCAAGAGGGGGGTGTGGATCCTAACAATGTGAGAAGGTCTCTCAACCAAAAGCAAATGATGAATGCAGAATCATTTATGCAACAGATGGATGTAATAAACAGATGAATGTAAGCAGAAGAGCAACCGATCAGTCACTGTGACACACAGGAAAGAGACGCCCCGGAGTGCGGCGTCAATTGTGTAAAAGGCGCCTCTGCCAGGGGCGCTTAATAAACAAGAGGCGCCCAGAATGTTGGGCGTCAATTCTGCAAGGGACAAAAGGAACACCCTGGCAGAAGACGTTAAATAGGAAAACACGCCCTGAGTGAAGGCGTTACTCACTAGAAACACGCCTCTGAAAGGGGCGCCAATTCTTCTGTCCCCAGAAACAGAGTTAAATACCAATATGAAAGGAGACAAAGACACTCACAATCACAATAAAATCATGGCAATCGACCACCAAAAGGAATATAGCATGCTCATCATCATTTTTTTTATATATAAATAGAATTTCTAAAAATCTATCAAACCAACCAATCACTTAAGGGAGTGTGCTACGTGGAGCACAAAAGGAGATGCACCGTGGATGCAAAAGGGAGATGGCACACGTGGGTGCCCAAGGGAAAGGGTAATCAAAAGAAAAATAAAAGGGGTCCCACCGTGATCGCCAATTTGTAGATCGTGAAAAATCCACTTAGAACAATTAAAAAAAATAAAAGAATAAAATAAGCATGCAAGCACGAGGTGCTAATAAGGAGAGTGATCGCCAGAGACGCGAGGGCCTCAAAAATATAAATAATAATATGGAGGGATCGCGAATATAAATACCTCAAAAGGAAGCGGGGAATTGTGAGTCCTTTCCTTCTCTTCCAATCGGCCGGCCGATGAAGAGAGTTTTCCTTGATTGATTACCCTTGCAAAATTAACAAACACCAATAGAAGACTGGATTAGAACCAAGGTGAGTGTAGCATCAAATTCATATACAGATGAGCATGAAATATCATGTGCAAGAACACACCTTGTGGGTGTTGGCCCTTAAACCCCTATGCAAAAGGGTATGGGAGAATATATGATGAATGATGTGCAAAGAATAATAAGAAGTGTGCAACGCAATTGCACTGTTGGAGGTTCTCAACGTGGTTGAGAATAAAGAGATATTAACAGAGAGATGAATATGATGAATGTATATGCATGCATGCAAATAAAAAAAAGAAGAATTCGACAGATAGAAGAGCCTGTGCTTCTCGGCTTAGATGCTCGATGAGGAGGGAGACTCCTTCGATCAGATGAGAATAATAAACGCAGGGAACTTCCTCCTTTGCCAAGAAGCAGCAGCATCGTCCTGTAAGAGAAGAAGAAGAAAGAAAAACCAAAAAAAACTGGAACCAGAATCCGGAACTTCGAACAGAGCCATAGAGCCTTATTTAAAGAGTTCAAAAATAGATTTGGAAAGGATCATATCAAGCAATAGCCATAGGAAGCAAGGACTCCAATTCCCTTATCAACGAAGTGATCAAATAGGGAAGGGACTCTCTGCAGGAAAGGAGGCGTTCGAACAGGATTCTGAAGTTAAAGACGACCCAGCTCAGGGCGTCAATTCTGAAATTGACGACCGTCATGAGGGCATTAATTCAAAACACGCCTGGCCAGAAGGCGTCAATTCTAGATTCAATTTTTAGAAATAAAAACCTCCATGTATTTGAAAATTGAAAGACGCCTGAACTAAAGGCGTTAATTAAAAACGCGCCCTACCAAGGGGCGTTAATCAAGATGAAAAATCAGCCAAAAGAGAATGGACGACTGTTGATTCGGGCGTCAATTTAAATGACGTCCGAATCAAGGTCGTTAATTCAAAATATTCAAAACAGGGTCATTTTTTATTTCTCAATATTATTTTCCCATTTTTTAGGTGGAGGTGCATCTAACTGTGCTGATTCCAATGACTATTTTTTCGTATTTTTCTGACACCCTGAAGGCCATCAAATCACCTCTGGAAGAGGGTTAAAAAATAATATTAAAAAAATCAAATTGAAATTGACGCCCTCAAAAATGTCGTTATTTCCAATTTTTTTGATTTTTATTTTATTTAAAATTAAAATAACGTCTCATTCTTGGTCGTTAATTCCAAAAAAATCTAAAAAATGCTCGGAAAAATCCAGAAAAATGGGAATTTGAGTGAAATTGACGCCTGATGGAAGTGGCGTCAATTTTCTTTTAATTTTCCTAAAAATGAAATGACGCCCCTCTTCAAGTCGTTAATTCGGAAAAATTTCTAAAAATAGAGAAAAATACCCAGAAAATCCAAAAAAATAGGGAAAATAAGAAAATGGAGGAAAAAGGAAGAAATCTAAGAAAAGTGAGAAAAACCACTCAAGTAAAATTGATTTGAGGGTCAAATTGGGGCATTACATGGTAATATGAGATGCACTCACAGTAACGTCAATTTTGACGTGTCTACACGGACGCCCTCTCTCGGCTAGCCTCTTCTCTCGACCCCGAAGGTACCCGATCGGTCCTCCTTGAAGAGCTAAAGTGCCTGAGCATTGATTCGGAGCTCCTTGCTGTTGACTCGGCCACTCCGAGCGACTGGCGCACCCCCTATCTATCGTGGCTCCGGGACTCTCAAGAGCCTTCCGACCCTCGAGAGGCCCGCAAATTGAAGTCCCAAGCCCGGCGCTTCGTCATTCTAGGCAACACTCTCTACCGGAGATCTTTCTCCGGTCCTCTCCTGAAGTGTCTCGGCCCCGACGAAGCCAGCCGAGCTATCCAAGAGATTCATGAAGGCCTGTCCGGAGCGCATTCAGGAGGAAAGTCACTCACCCGGATCCTGCTACGGCAGGGTTATTGGTGGCCCACTCTGCAGTGCGACTGCACGGCCTACGTGCAATAGTGCGACCGATGCCAGCGATTCGACCACTTGGTCCATCAGCCGACAACGGAGCTCGTCACCCTGGCCGAACCGTATCCCTTCGCTCGGTGGGGGATCGACATTCTTGGGCCGTTCCCCACGGCTCAGGCCCAGAAGAATTTTATCATCGTCACCATCGACTACTTTACCAAGTGGATCGAGGCCGAAGCCACGGCAAGGATCACCGAGACAGTCGTCTGGAGTTTCGTCTGGAAGTCGATCATTTATCGTTACGGCATCCCCCGGGTGATAGTGAGCGATAACGGTCGGCAATTTGACTCTCGTTATTTTCGAGACAGATGTGCCGACCTAGGTATTCGCAACCACTTCACCACGGTCACCCACCCTCAGGCCAACGGGATGGTCAAGAATGCCAATAAGACTATCTTAAAAGGCATAAAGACCAGACTCAGCAAAGCCAAGGGCAGCTGGCTCAAGGAACTGCCTAGCGTACTTTGGTCACACAGAATGACTCCCTGAACGGCAACCGGTGAAGGTCATTTCCAATTGGTATATGGCGCCGAGGCCATAATTCCGTTGGAGATCGCCAATCCCTCCCTCCGAGTCATCTGCTTCTCGCCCGAGGTAAACGAGCAAAAATTACTCGAGAACCTCGACCTAGCAGATGAACTCCGAGAGATTGCCAGCATCCGAGCGACCTAATACCAGCGCCGCCTCGCTCGATACTACAACGCCAAAGTCTGAGACAGGCACTTCCAATCGGGAGACTTCGTCCTTAGGAAAGCCGAAGCCTCTCGACCACTAGAGACGGCTGGCAAGCTATCCCCTAACTGGGAAGGTCCCTACCGAGTGGTTGAGACGCTCGGGAAAGGAGCATACCGGCTATCTACAATGGAAGGGGAACCCATCCCTCGGACGTGGAACGCAACCACGCTACGCAAGTTCTACTTTTGAAGACGTGCAAACAATCTGAGTGAAATAATTTTTTTTCCTTTTCATTCAAACGATTGGTGGTACATCAGAAAGGCCAAAGCCAATACACTGCATAACAAAAAGTAAAAAAAATCCATCTGGCGCCACTGCAAGAGGCCGTCGCTCGGCCGACTCGGTTTGATCTCCTTGCGTCCAGCAACTAACTCTGCCTCGCATAGAAACTGGCTCGGATAAAAGGCGGTCGATCCAGTTGGCTCGGGTGGCCCATGACAAAGGTGACAGAGGGACTGCGGAAGGGAAGGCTACCTTCCAAGTTGACAGAGGCTGGGGAGAGGGAACGCCTATGAAGGCCTCCTCTCTTCCAACCTGCCAACTCTTTGGAACGTACAGAGAGCAAGCAGCCTCCGCAGAGTGAAAGAAATGACGGGGGGAGAGCACAAGAGGAGAAAAGAGAAAAAGAAGTCCAGCGTAGCTGGACGAGGAGACAGGGGAAGGCCCGGAAAGGAGGGAGCTTAAATTGCTTCCTCCCCCCATCCCTGAAGCGAGCAGAGAGGGACGGGCGGTGGGGATGCCGGATGCCCCCATCCATCCTCCATCTCGCCCCCCCGGGAAGCGTCGCCGAAACTGATAGAGGAAACGCCGTGATTTTTTCGACAAAATCCTCTCCAGATCCGCGCGACGACCGTCGGACCTGCTTCATACCCGCGCGACGACCGTCGGACCTACTCAAAACCCGAAGCAGCAAAAACTCTCTACCCTCCATCATCGGCAGCATCATCTTCCGAAGGATCTTCCATGATCTGAATGCAAAGGCTCAGCGCTACGAGAAATGGAGAGAGGAAAGACCGTCCTAGAAAACCTTAAAGCGATGTAGACGGAGAGACGCCCCTAAGTCCCTTATAAAGGTGAGGGGAGGCTGCTTGCCTTAAAAGACTCTCTCCTCGAAAACACGTCGAAAGGATTTCCCCTTTATGACTGGTCACCTCAAACTCCTCGTTTCCGCCCCCTGCGGGACACACGAAGCGGCCAAGCATTCAAAGCATGGTCAAACGAGAAGGCACCCTGCCAGACGCCTGCCGAACCATCGCGCGAGATCTGCGCAGAAAGTATCGATCCTTTCCAACTACTACAGATACGCTGATCAAATCACGGCAAGTACAGCAAGCAACAAGCAAAGTTTTTCTCTATTGCCTTATGTAAGAAGAGTCCTTCTTTAAAAAAAAAGAGAAAAGGACAAACAAGGGAAGAAGACAAAGCAGATCATCAGGCCTCCGGCCCATCTAGCGGCTCGGAAGCGGAAGGCACGGACGATCTACCCCCGGTACCCTCGGTGACGGACGACCCAGGCACTGCCCCCGCCTGTGCGGGAACTGTCTCGATCGCGAGCCCTCCCGAGGCCTCCGGAGCTGGCGACCCCTCAAGAGAAGAGACCTCCGGGTCTTCTTCGCCCAACGCCAAGGTAGCAGAACTGGAGGACGAGGCATCCGAGTCATAACGTTGACCGGACGGGAAGCGGAGCATGGAGTCATGCTCTTCAGCATAGGCCACCGCTCGGCGATAGCCCTGCTTGAAGCCCTTGAGGACGCCTTAGCGGAGAGCCAACTCGTAGTAGGGAAGGGCAGCCTCCTTCAGGTCAACTTGGTAGGCCTCTGAGCATTTATACTGCTCGACCGCCTCTACCTCGGCCAACCCTGCCCCTCCCTATGAGTTCGGCCATCTTTCGCTCTACCTCGGCTTGCCTCCTCCCGACCTCGGCCGCCTGCTCCTCAGCCTCGACTACCCGCCTCTCTACCTCGACCCGATAAGCCTCAGCCTCCAACCGGTGACGCTCTGCTTCTTCCGCTCGGCGCGCTAGGTCGACGCGCTCGCTTTCCCAACGGCCATCTAGCTCGACGCGGACAAGGCGCTCCTCCTCAAGGAGCCTATTCTTCCTCTCAAGCGACTCCCGAGCCTTGGCCAGTTCCTCGGTCAGTGCTCGGCCTTCCAGCCGGCTCTACCGCAGCAACTCTCTGGTCACGAGGAACTCCCGCCAGAGCTGTTGTGTAGTGGACAGCGGATCTAGAGGGGAGGGGTGAATAGATCAGCCCCACTTTTCGTAATGCGGCCCTCTAAACAGCTAGTTAAAATGAATTGCAGCGGAATAGAAACTAGCTTCCAAGAATGCTATGATTCACTTAGCCAGATAAGCAAGATATATAATAATTCGATCCTAAGCATGCATCTAGAACTAATCAATCACACAAGCAAACCACACTAGACAGGATTTTTAAGGTGGTTCGGACTGAATCCTCAGCCCTACGTCCACCCCTCACCAAAACCCGGTGAGGCTTCACTTGTGCAGCGCACCAACCCGTAAATCGGAAACCACCGATTACCTTCCTACTAACCAACGGTAGGGACGTCAACACCGCAGATCGGAAACACCTCCGATTGCCTTCCTACTAACCAACGGTAGGGACGAATCACAACTTCAATGTTTAATCAATATTGAAAGGAAAACAAATGTGAATGAACTAAGACAAGAAATTGAGTTATGAGTAGAAATGAATTGGCCCTTGTATGAAATGTTGATCAGCAACAAGGATCCTCTTGGCTTCAACTCAATCTTCTTGATTCACCCTTGATTGGATGAATGTTCTTCACGGAGTACTGTTCACGTGAACAGTACCTCTTCCTTCAATTCTTCTCTCTTGATCTTCTCTTTGAACTTGAATGAGGTTGAAAGAACTTGAATGGATGAAGATGATCTCCCTTGAGAGTGAGCTTCAATGGATCCCCTTGAGAAGATGAAGAGGATGGATGAAGATTTGATGAAGAGCTTCTTCCCGAAGTATCTTGATTTCCTTCTTGAAGTATACTCCTTCTAGCTTTCTTTGATCACCCTTCTTGCCCTTGATTGCTTCTTGCTTTGTAGGAGGTTGCTTGGCTTCAGATCTGAGCTTGAATCACCTTGGATGGATGAAGAACTTCCTCCCGAAACACTGTTCACGGAGGTGCTACAGTAGCTCGAAAATGGGCTCCCTTGAAGGCTTGAAGCATTAGGGTTTTCATCCCCTCATGTGTTGGTTTTATAGACCTTGAATGGTCTATAGACAAGCCTCAGACCAGATCCACAATTTGTGGGTGATTAGGTGACATTTGGATTAAAGAAATCAAGGTTGAATGGCCCTTTTCGAAGTTGGAAACAAAGTCAAAAATGAAGGCTCGGGGCTGGCGGTCGACCGGAATTCATGGGCCGGTCGACCGGAACCTGCTGCAGCCAGAACGTTTCGGCTCTGGCAAAACCGGTCGACCGGACGCCTGGGGGCGGTCGACCGAAACCTGTAAAAATGTCAACATTTCAGTTCTGGGAAAACCGGTCGACCGGACGCCTGGGGGCGGTCGACCGAAATCTGTAATTCTTGGAGGTTTCGTTTCTGGAAGAACCGGTCGACCGGAAAGGCAGGGGCGGTCGACCGAAACCTGTAAAACGTGGAATTCTTAGGCTCTGGCAAATCTGGTCGACCGGCCAAGGTGTGTAGGTCGACCGGAAATACCTATACCTGCAAAAATGAAGTGTTAGACCAATGAAACATGTTCATAAGTCAAGATATTCATGTCCTCATCAATTTCATGTATTTTGGGATTGAAATCAACATAGAATATGCTTTGAGCATTTCTAAATTTTGTTCCGGGGGCTCCGCCCCCGGAAAACCCCGCAGCCCCCGGAAACCCCAGCAAGGGGCGCTGCCCCCTTGACCCCCGCGACTTGACCGGGCAGGTCGATCCCCGCGACCTGACCGCGCAGGTCGATCCGCGTGCGAGGGCGCAACATTGAGCTTTCATGTGCATATCTGTCATAAACACAACAGAACATATGTCAGTCATATAAGAGTGAAAAGCAACAATGACAAATAGTGTTTAGCCATTATCAAAACCAAGAATATCGCAGAACACATATGACCATAGAATGATGTCGAATGACCCAAGTGACCATGTGAAACTCAAATAACCACAGGGGCACAACATTCTCCCCCTTTTTGATGATGGCAACACTGTGAGTCATTATATGGCAAGGTGTATGACATATGCAACCTGTGCAGCTCAAGATCCATGATATTGAAATATGTGAATGCGGATATGTATACATGGAGGATCAAAGCATGTGAATAATGCATGTGAATGCTATGCACAATGCTATGCACAAACCCACTACATGTGAATGTAATGCACAAACCCTTATGATAGATGAAGGTTCTCTCCCCTTCTTTCCCTCTTTGACAACATACAAACACACAGCTCCTATAAAGGACGCCCACAAAGAATTTATGATACCACTTACAAAGGACTCACACAAAAAATTCTCCCCCTTTGCCAACAGCAAAAAGGAGTGAGAAAGTAAAATGTATGTGAGACCAGAGCTGAAAGAAATGAAGAGCAAGCCATTATATGCAAACCTGAAACATGCCGTGAGCAACATATATGGTTCAAAGCTAATGAGATCCGAATTCATCAATAGAGTTCGAAAAGCAGCTACATTCAAGATGTAATAGAAATGAACCAAAAGATGCATATCATGGCAGTGCTTAACCTTCCCTTGTCTTATATATCCATGTTCCATAACCACAAAGGGAATAACACAAAAACTAGTATTGAGGCTAAACAATCATGACTAGAGCATGGAGTTGGATGATTGAAGCAAGAGGTTTCATATTTTGATTTTCAACATCTTTAGTATTTGAAGGCACATGACTCATATTTTACGAGCAATCAAGTCTAGTACATGCCTCCTAGCCGTAAGAATACACGTTGTTTAGACGCCAGTATTCCTAGGTATTTGACAAGACTGACTGTCATGCTGCAAGAATGAACAGAGATAGCAAAATCACGTCATGACATATCCAAACTCATTTCATTGATGAGAAGATATGTTTCTCAGCAATGATGCCATTGCTCTGCCTAGAGTCCAAAAGTTTTATGACAGAGATAACAGGGGCACATCATGACATATGCATTTGTCACTTGATTTGATGACATGACATGTTTCTCCGTGCAACAATATCATTGCTCTGTCAGAATGATTTTCAGGAATTCCAGCTCATCAAGATGTTTAGAAACAATACTAAACTCTAGAGTTTCACCAAGATTGCCATAAAATCTGGATTTTCAGATTCAGGATAGTCATGCAAAGCACAATATGCAATCGTTAGTTAAGGTCTATTAAATCCACATAACATAGATGATTTCAAAAGAAATATCAGAACTTCACGGAAATCATTAAATCTGAACCATTGTCATTGAATGAACAATCATCAAGGCACATAATAGAAAGCTCTTACACCATATGTTCGTCAGGCTCAAGAACTCAAATTCAGACTGTAAGCCAAGAAGTGTAGATGGCAAGAGGTGAACAGAATCAGCAAAACTCCCCCTAAATATATGCAATAGATGCGCGAAGGAGTTATATTTGCCAACAAGTGTAATGATAGCTGTCTAGAGGAGAAAGACCTAAAACATGCAGGGGTTGTCATGAAGTTGGTAGAAGTGATGTGCAAGACTCAACACATGGTTGTACACTTATTAAATGCAACAGAATGAAGATGAAATATATGTATGAATGTTGCACAAAAATAACTCCCCCTTACTATATGGCCTATATGCGTCATTGACGCATGGTACTTGGCGGAGGTGAAACCTCACGCATATTGAGTGCTTCGTGACAAGCATAACTTGCCCTTCTATACATCAACATTTGATATACCATGGCCATGCGAGAATGATGCAACACAAACCATACAATGCATTATGAACATGAACTCAATTCATTATTATGCAACTACATGCAATGCGACACCATATGCAAAAAGACATATTGACATATAAACAATGCATGAATGCAAGACACACGACTAATTGAACATGATCATTAATTCAAATTCTTATTGGCCTGAGGTCGGCAAAGACCAAGCTCCCTTCTGAGTGTTGAAAACCTGTCATTACACAAGGGCTTGGTGAAGATATCAGCAATCTGATTCAATGTATCAACAAAATGTAATTCAAAGTTTTTCTTACCGACCTCATCTCTAATGAAGTGATGCCTAATCTCAATATGCTTAGTCCTAGAGTGCTGGACCGGATTTTTGGCAAGGTTGATAGCACTAGTGTTATCACACAGAATCGGGACACAACCAAGATCCACCAAGTAGTCTTGGAGTTGGTGTTTAATCCACAGCACTTGGGTGCCACAGCTCCCCGCAGCAACATATTCTGCCTCCGCGGTTGAGAGGGCAACCGAGTGTTGTTTCTTGGAGGCCCAAGAAACTAAACACCCGCCTAGAAACTGGCAATAGCCACTAGTACTCTTGCGATCCAGCTTGCATCCAGCGTAGTCCGCATCAGAATAAGAGATAAGAGATAAATCACATGATGACGGATACCACAATCCCAAATCTTGAGTGCCGGCAAGATATCGAAGGATACGTTTGACGGCAGTCAAATGGGATTCTCTAGGACTAGCTTGAAATCTAGCACAAAGGCAAACACTAAACTGGATATCTGGTCGGGATGCAGTCAAGTAAAGCAAAGAACCAATCATACCTCTATAGACCTTTGCATCCACCAATTTACCATTTTCATCCGAATCCAGTGAAGTTGAGGTGCTCATAGGAGTTGCAATGATTTTGCTGTTTGCCATGTCAAATCTTTTCAACAGCTCCTTAATGTATTTGGCTTGATTTATGAAGCATCCGTCTTCTCCTTGGTTGACCTGCAAACCGAGAAAGAATTGAAGTTCTCCCATTAGGCTCATCTCAAATTCGCTAGTCATGAGGTTAGCAAATTCCTCACACATTTCAGATTTTGTAGAACCAAACACAATGTCATCAACATAAATTTGAACAATCAAGATATTTTTACCTTGCTTCTTGGTGAAAAGTGTTTGATCTACCTTACCTCGTGTGTACCCTTTTTCAATGAGGAATGAGCTTAGCCTTTCATACCAAGCTCTTGGTGCTTGCTTAAGTCCATAAAGCGCCCTGTCTAGCTTATATACAAAATCTGCATTGTTAGAGTTCTCAAAGCCAGGGGGCTGCTCAACATAGACTTCTTCTTTGATCAAGCCATTCAAGAAAGCACTTTTAACATCCATTTGATAAAGCTTTATTCTAAGGGAGCATGCAAAGGCAAGTAAGATTCTAATGGCTTCAAGTCTAGCAACCGGGGCATAAGATTCATCAAAGTCTACCCCAAACTCTTGATTATACCCTTGAGCCACCAATCTAGCCTTATTTCTTATTATCTTGCCATCCTCACTTAGTTTGTTCCTAAAGACCCATTTAGTGCCTATGACAGATTGTGACGAAGGTCTAGGAACAAGATGCCAAACTTGGTTTCTTTCAAACTGGTTTAACTCTTCTTGCATGGAATTTATCCAGTTTTCATCTTTTAAGGCTTCATCAATGTTTTTGGGTTCATGCTGTGAGACAAGAGCAAGTTGATCTAATTCTTCCACAATCTTAAAATGTGACCTTGTTCTAGGTGGGTCATTCAAGCTGCCAAGGACATTCTCCAAGGGATGATCCTTAAGGATTCTAATATTTGTGGAATCGTTACCTTCTCCTGGAGCTTGATTCCTTGCACTGCTTGATTCAGCTTGGTCACCATCTTCTTTTATTTCTTCTTGTGGAGGATCACTCTTGTCCTTTATGCTAAGGAATTCCCCATCTTCATCATTTTTTCTGCAAGAGTTATCATTGTTAGAATCATGATATTCATCAAAGGAAACATGGGGTGATTCTTCCACAGTTTGACTTTTAATGTTATAAATTCTATAAGCCCTAGATCTATCAGAATATCCAAGAAATATACCTTCATCGCTCTTGGGCTCGAATTTATCTAGATCTCTTTTGTCATTATTGTGGATGAAGCATTTTGATCCAAACACTTTCATATGAGAGAGAGAGGGCTTTTTACCTTTTAGCAACTCATAAGGAGTCTTTTTGGTGTGTGGCCTTACCATAGAGCGGTTGATAATGTAACATGCCGAGTTTACCGCTTCAGCCCAAAATCTCCTTGGAAGTTGCCGTTCAACAAGCATAGTTCTTGCCATCTCTACAAGTGTTCGGTTTCTCCTTTCAACTACACCGTTTTGCTCCGGCGTTCTTGGTGAAGAGAATCGGTGTGAAATGCCTTCAGCCCTGCAAAGGTTATAGAAGTTAGCATTTTCAAATTCACCACCGTGATCAGATTGAATCTTGGAAAGTTTAAACTCACCATCCTGCTTTATCTTCATGTAGAATGCCTGAAACTCATCAAAAGCATCATTTTTATGTGTGAGAAAGAAAACCCATGTGAACCTAGAAAAATCATCCACCAAGACATATCCATATTTTCTACCACTTAAGCTAGCAGTTCTGGTTGGGCCAAACAGGTCCATATGAATTAGCTCGAGTGGTTTGGATGATGTATTTTCAGATTTTCCCTTGAATGATTTTCTAGTTTGTTTACCTAGGGCACATGCATCACACAATTTGTTTTCTTGTTTAAAGGATAGTTCAGGCAAACCTTTTACCATTGAATGCTTCAAGAGTTTATGCAATACATTGTAGCTAGCATGTCCTAGTCTACGATGCCATAACCAAGCAATTTCAGATTTTGGTGCAGCAAGACAAAGGTTTAAATGAGCAGGATCATCTAAGTCAATCATGTAAACATTGTTAACTCTCTTACCAGAAAATTTTACCTTGTCAGATTTTGGTTCAAGGATCTTACATTCAAGAGAATTAAACAATACTTTGTGACCTTTATCACATAATTGACTTATGCTGAGCAAGTTATATTTCAATCCTTCAACTAACAACACGTTACAAATGGAGTTGGAGAGGTTCTTACCTACATTACCTGTTCCAATGATTTTTCCCTTGTTGTTCCCTCCAAATGTGACGTGTCCTCCTTCCTTTTCCTCCAAGAGATAAAATTTTGATTTGTCTCCAGTCATGTGTCTTGAACAGCCGCTATCAAGGTACCACCTGTTATGCATGGCTGCAAGACATTCCTGCACAAGCAATTAAGCAATGGTGTTTGGAACCCAACCAAATTTGGGTCCCTTCAAATTTTTCAGAATTTCAAAACATGAAACCATTTCTTTTGGAATCCAAACCTTCTTAACATTCATGCTTTGTTTGCTTGGAGCATGAAATTGGTTTTTCTTTTCAGCTTTGACATTCACATTTTGTTTAGAAGCTCTTTGTTGAATTTTGTGGAAGTTTGAAAAAGTTTGCTTCTTAAACCATTGAGGCCGTTGGTTGGTTTTGGGTTGAAAGTGATTGTTTTGCCACCTAGGGGATTGAAACTTATAGGATTGCTGAATACATGAATCACAATTTCCCCAAAAGTATGGTGGTGGCCTATATGAGTGTGCAATGTAATTGTGGTGAAATCTGGAAGGTTGAGCATGCAATGGCCAAGGAAGTGTTGACCTATGTTGCGGGGAAGGTCGACCTTTCTTAGGCTTTTGGATAGACTTTTTGGGAATTTCAGTTACTACCTCTTCAATCTTTTCTTTTCCTTTGGATGTTATTTTTGAGGTTGAAGCATCAGAAGAGGAAACAAATGTGACTGTTTTTAACCCAATTGGCCTTTTGTTTGTAGGTTCAAAACCTAACCCTTCCTTGTTGAAGTTCATTCTAGTACCTAGCAATGCATCTAGGTTTTCTCTTCCATCCACAAATTTTTCTAAAGATTGTTGTTTATCCTTCAACTCTTTTTGTAGGTTTTCGATATTTTGAAGAAGTTGAATGTTGACTTGTTTGACAGCTTCATACTTTTCATTGCTCAATTTACTATCTTTTTCATAGCTTTGCATTTTGAGCTTCATGCCATCAATTTCATTTCTCAAATCCTCATTTTCAGTTTCCAAGTCAGCCATTTCTTTTCTTCCTTCCTCCAAATCCTCAATCATCTTCTTAAGATCTTCAATTTCAGTCTCAAGTAGAGCATTCTTATCATTCATATTATGATCATGCACAAATGAGTTAATTTTCTTTTTCAGTGATTTATTCTCCTTTTTGTACATTTCATATTTTTCCATGAGTTGTATGTATGCATCCTCCCAATCATCAGTTGTATAATTTTCAAATGGAGAATTTACCTCTGTTTCTTCATCACCTTTGGCCATAAGGCAGAAATCTTCTTTTTCATTGTCCGAGGAGCTAGTTCCGTCATCACTTTCCTCTTCATCGCTCCATGTGGACACCATGGCCTTGTTCTTCTTCTTGCCCTTCCATTTGTCGGCCTTTTTGAATCTGTCGGGACAATCATTCTTGAAATGTCCTGGTTTATTGCAAGAATAGCAAATGATTTTATCAGGTTTCTTAAAGTTTTCAGAATTAGATTTGAAACCATTTCTTACCTTTGACCTTCCTCTCATGAAGCTCTTACCTTCCTTTCTCAGGAATTTCTTGAACTTACGTGTGAGCATGGCTACGTCATCCTTATTTCGCTCGCTTTCCGAATCCTCACCTTCATCGGAAGAGCTTTGACGGCTGGGCCCTGCTTTAAGAGCTAGGGACTTCTTCTTAGGTGCCTCAGCCTCTTTATTCTTGAGGTTGATCTCATAGGTCATTAATGACCCAATGAGTTCATCTACCTTGGTGGTTGCGAGATCTCTCGACTCTTCAACCACGGTAGCCTTTGTGTGCCATGCTGCAGTCAGTGATCTGAGAATCTTTCTTACAATTTCCTGTTCTGAATATTTCTTTCCCAAATCAGTCAAACTGTTAGTAAGCACAGTTAATCGAGCATACATATCTTGAATTGATTCATCAGGCTTCATGCGGAACATTTCATATTCAGAAACTAAGATGTTGGCTTTTGTTTCTCGTACCTGAGAGGTTCCTTCGTAGATTACCTCTAACTTATCCCACATTTGTTTTGCAGATGCGCAGGTAGCCACTCTTGAGAATTCTACTGGATGGAGTGAGCATTGCATAATGTGTTTAGCATTCCAGTTGACGGTTGATTGCCTTATCTGTTCTTTGGTCCACAAGTCTTCCTTTTCCGTAAGCTCATACGGACCTTTGCTGATCACTCGCCAAAGTTCGTAGTCTTGGGCGCGAATAAACACCTGCATGCGATGTTTCCAATAAGGATAGTTAGTTCCACTAAAGTAAGGAGGCCTATTCACAGCATGTCCTTCGGGTAGAAAACCCTTAGACGCTGATCCACCATTTCCCTCAAGGTCGTTGGACCCCATAATGAGAGATTAGGCTCTGATACCACTTGTTGTGTAGTGGACAGCGGATCTAGAGGGGAGGGGTGAATAGATCAGCCCCACTTTTCGTAATGCGGCCCTCTAAACAGCTAGTTAAAATGAATTGCAGCGGAATAGAAACTAGCTTCCAAGAATGCTATGATTCACTTAGCAAGATAAGCAAGATATATAATAATTCGATCCTAAGCATGCATCTAGAACTAATCAATCACACAAGCAAACCACACTAGACAGGATTTTTAAGGTGGTTCGGACTGAATCCTCAGCCCTACGTCCACCCCTCACCAAAACCCGGTGAGGCTTCACTTGTGCAGCGCACCAACCCGTAAATCGGAAACCACCGATTACCTTCCTACTAACCAACGGTAGGGACGTCAACACCGCAGATCGGAAACACCTCCGATTGCCTTCCTACTAACCAACGGTAGGGACGAATCACAACTTCAATGTTTAATCAATATTGAAAGGAAAACAAATGTGAATGAACTAAGACAAGAAATTGAGTTATGAGTAGAAATGAATTGGCCCTTGTATGAAATGTTGATCAGCAACAAGGATCCTCTTGGCTTCAACTCAATCTTCTTGATTCACCCTTGATTGGATGAATGTTCTTCACGGAGTACTGTTCACGTGAACAGTACCTCTTCCTTCAATTCTTCTCTCTTGATCTTCTCTTTGAACTTGAATGAGGTTGAAAGAACTTGAATGGATGAAGATGATCTCCCTTGAGAGTGAGCTTCAATGGATCCCCTTGAGAAGATGAAGAGGATGGATGAAGATTTGATGAAGAGCTTCTTCCCGAAGTATCTTGATTTCCTTCTTGAAGTATACTCCTTCTAGCTTTCTTTGATCACCCTTCTTGCCCTTGATTGCTTCTTGCTTTGTAGGAGGTTGCTTGGCTTCAGATCTGAGCTTGAATCACCTTGGATGGATGAAGAACTTCCTCCCGAAACACTGTTCACGGAGGTGCTACAGTAGCTCGAAAATGGGCTCCCTTGAAGGCTTGAAGCATTAGGGTTTTCATCCCCTCATGTGTTGGTTTTATAGACCTTGAATGGTCTATAGACAAGCCTCAGACCAGATCCACAATTTGTGGGTGATTAGGTGACATTTGGATTAAAGAAATCAAGGTTGAATGGCCCTTTTCGAAGTTGGAAACAAAGTCAAAAATGAAGGCTCGGGGCTGGCGGTCGACCGGAATTCATGGGCCGGTCGACCGGAACCTGCTGCAGCCAGAACGTTTCGGCTCTGGCAAAACCGGTCGACCGGACGCCTGGGGGCGGTCGACCGAAACCTGTAAAAATGTCAACATTTCAGTTCTGGGAAAACCGGTCGACCGGACGCCTGGGGGCGGTCGACCGAAATCTGTAATTCTTGGAGGTTTCGTTTCTGGAAGAACCGGTCGACCGGAAAGGCAGGGGCGGTCGACCGAAACCTGTAAAACGTGGAATTCTTAGGCTCTGGCAAATCTGGTCGACCGGCCAAGGTGTGTAGGTCGACCGGAAATACCTATACCTGCAAAAATGAAGTGTTAGACCAATGAAACATGTTCATAAGTCAAGATATTCATGTCCTCATCAATTTCATGTATTTTGGGATTGAAATCAACATAGAATATGCTTTGAGCATTTCTAAATTTTGTTCCGGGGGCTCCGCCCCGGAAACCCGCAGCCCCCGGAAACCCCGCAAGGGGCGCTGCCCCCTTGACCCCCGCGACTTGACCGGGCAGGTCGATCCCCGCGACCTGACCGCGCAGGTCGATCCGCGTGCGAGGGCGCAACATTGAGCTTTCATGTGCATATCTGTCATAAACACAACAGAACATATGTCAGTCATATAAGAGTGAAAAGCAACAATGACAAATAGTGTTTAGCCATTATCAAAACCAAGAATATCGCAGAACACATATGACCATAGAATGATGTCGAATGACCCAAGTGACCATGTGAAACTCAAATAACCACAGGGGCACAACAAGAGCCCCTCGTTCTCCTTGGTGAGCCGGACCAACTTCCTCTCGACCCCGCCGAGGGTCCAAGCCAGCTGTGACCGCTCTGACTCTAACCGAGCATAAGTCTCCGCCATCGTGAGCCATGACCAGGCCGCCCACCATAATGACGTTGAGGACCCCGACTGGGGAATGACGCGCGCTTCCCCCCTTCACCCTCGCCGCAACACCGCTGCACATCTCGTATAAAGTGCTCGAGATGCCGAGCCTCTCCAGAGCCACCGGCATGGGAACCCTTTCCGCACCTGGCGCCTCGCCGGATGGCCCAGGTCGAGCGGCGGACTCGGCCGCTCCGCACACCACGGTCGGTTGGGGCTGCGACGCCTCTGAAGGTGAACCCCCGACCTCGACCGACCCGGCCTGCGTGTCACCGCCCGAGATACCGCCCGCCTCGGCCAGTGCCCCAGCTCCGGCTGTGGCTTCTTCAACTTCGGCCCCCTCTGTTCCCACCAAGGGGAGAGCCGATCCATCACCATCACCCCCCGGAGTGCCCCTGGCCTCCTCGGCCCCCTCTCGCTCGGCAGATGGGAGAGCTGACTCGATAGGGTCGATCCTATCTCGCTCGGGAGAGGGGAGCACCGCTGAGCCAGAATCGCCTCCGGCAACGGGGACGGTCCCAGCCTTCTTGGCCCGCTTCTTGGCCTTCACGGTGTCCCGCAACATGCCCTCGACGGGGTCCTTGCGCTTCGCCCCGCACGGCTAAGAAGTCCCCTTAGAGACCGCCCCCTTGCCCTTGTCCCAGGCTTGGGAGCGACCCTCTGAAGCGACCGTTTCTCCGTCAGCCGAGTCATCGCAAAGATCGACCACCTCAGCGGCCTCCTTCAGAGGCTCCCGCCTGTTATCTGCACAAAAGAAGAAGACGGTATGAAAAGCAAAAGCAACCCCGGCACCCAAAGAAGAGTCAAGCTCGTGGCGTGTGAACCTGATGGAAGCAGCCGTGTGAGGAGACATCGCTCCACATTCTCCAGAGTGACCAGCTCCTCTGTGGATCGGCGATGCTTCAACAAAATGGCTGCGTACTCCTCCACCTGTGGAGGGAACTCGTCCTGCCGGGGGGGGGGGGATATTCGGGTGGAAGTTCGGGATCACCGGGCACTCCCAGGATTCCCCCATCACATCCGTCTTCACCCAAAAGAACTGGGTTTTCCATCCCTTATGAGAAGAATCCTTCACCGCCAGCGAAATGCAGCTCCTATTCCTCCTCGCCTGGATGAAATAGAAACCCTTTCCGGTCGACGGATGCGCTTTCAACTCAAAGAAATAGTGGAAGAGGTCCAGGGAAGGGGGGACCTCGCACTGATGGCAGAGGATGCGGAAGGTGGAGAGGAGAATATATGAATTGGCCACCAGCTGGACCGACGCCAACGAGAAAAACTTGAGGAGAGTGAGGATGAAGGGCTCGAAAGGGAGACGGAACCCACTCTTCCACGCCAACAGAAAGGAGCAGAAATGGCCCGTACGAGAGTCCAAGCTCATCTCGTGCGGGGCGGTGTGGACATGCAAAATTGCACTATTGTATGTCCCAACTAGTCCAACATCAACAACAACGTCAACTGAAGAGATTGTGAAGAAGGGAAGGCCATCCGGACTCTCTGAATACACACACACCACCGTGAAGTCATCTCCGGAGTCACGATAGTGAAGAGAAATCAACCACCAAGGGCCCCCACGATCCATGGGCCTCGAAGAAAGTTAAATGGGCCATAACTCGTGCTCACAACGGGCTCAGAATGCCCATTTAGCCCTTCAGCGGCACGCCGAATGGCCTTCAGCAGCACGCCCTAGGGCCTTCAGCGGCACACCCTCTGCCCTATTCGGCGGCATGCCCTTGAGCTGGTCAATGGCACGCCCTTTGCCCTGCTCAGCGGCACGCCCTTCAGCGGCACAGCCCTTGAGCTCTTCAGCGACACACCCTGGCAGTCGTTCAATGGCACGCCCCTCAGGCCCTTCCGCGGCACGCCAATGGCCTTCAACGGCACTCTCGCCGTGCCTCCCACCGGTACGCCCTTTTGGCCCTCCTGCGGCACAC
This sequence comes from Amorphophallus konjac, assembly GCA_022559845.1. Lineage (NCBI taxonomy): Eukaryota > Viridiplantae > Streptophyta > Magnoliopsida > Alismatales > Araceae > Amorphophallus > Amorphophallus konjac. Next base: position 170,504,634 of record CM040124.1, on the reverse strand, counting down.
TTCTTGAGCCCTCCAGTGGCATAGCGTGAAGGCATTTCAACGGCCGAACGACGTGACGCCCATGCCCTACGTATCCTTGGCGCGCAGTGGGCTGCCCGAGGTGTCGGCCGGAGGTTGGGCCACGCAGGCTACTCCCTTGACATCTAGGACGGGGAAAGTCAAACCCCATCATGACCAGTCGCTTCCCGCCTCTGACTGTCGTGCTCGAGGGCTCCCGATACTGGGAGTATAAAACAACTCCCATTCCGGCGAAGAGAACACACACAGAGAAGAGGCACACAGTGAGAAGGGACGAACAGACACAAAGCCACCTACAAGAAGAAGGAGAAGAGGGAAGAAAAGGGAGAGGGCTCCAGCGTGGAGTCTTCCGACAACCACCAGGCAAACAAAAGAGAGTAAGAGAGAGAGAGGGCCTGATGTAGTAGGGGAAGGTGGGGGAAAGAGCAGTGGACGGTCGTCCCTGCTTCGATCCCCAACACCTCCTCTTCTTTTGTTCTTTGTTTTCTCCCTCTCCATTCTTTTGTTCTTTGGTTTTCTTTCTTGCATGTAGCCTTAGCTCGGGCATGCTTTGTAATGTATATGGACGGCTACGGCCCTCTACTCCCCCATGAATGAAGATCGTCCCCCTCAATGGGTTTTCTCTTCATCTCGTTGGTTTTGGACCACAGTGCGTTTGATCGTCTCTCCCTTCACTTTTCGGTGTTTGTGTTCATCCCTCATGCCGACAGTTTCCTCCGGATCTGGCGCCATCTTGAATGGTTCGAGGTCACGAACCTCCTCCTGTAAAGCCCGACGCCTTCACCCGTGTCTGCCCCTTTGAACCTTCTCCCCTCCTGCCGGGGGTCCCTGTGGGTTTGATCGATCTAACACCCCGCCCCATTAGCAGACCAACCCTTTTGGAGCCTTGCTCGGTGCGCTTGCACTTTCCCCCAACGGCACACCCTTCCGGCACCTTGGCCGACGCACCCATAGTAACCCCCAGTGGTACACTTTCCCTTGGTGCCCCAGCGGCACACCTGGTCTCACCCTAGCCCGGTACCCCCTCAAGCGCCCTGTGACCGTCTTTGGCCGGCACGCCTTGGCTAACCCCCCAGTACACCCTGTCCAGTCTTAGAGGTTTCCCGTCCGTCGTTTCCTCCAAGTTTTCCGAGGTTTTGTCAAGGTGTTGCCGCTCTCGGGCGCCCACCTCCAACTGTCGGGTTCCGCCACTCCATGTGGGTACGTTCCCTTTATCTCCCTTACGCTCCGGTCAAGGGGAGATGCTGCCGAATTTTCGTTAGAAATAATAACACATTGAAGAGACAAAAGGAAGCAACGAACAAATAGAATAATAACACATAAAAAGGCAAAAGGATGCAGCAAACAAATGGACCGGCAACATATTAAAGGGCAAAGGAAAATAATGAATGAATGGAACGCTCGGTGATAAAACACTCCAACCGGAATAAGACACTGTGGGCGACGTGAAAAGAATCAGATTGAACAATGGTGTGGCGGATTGAATGCCCAACTTATAGAGAACATGCTGTGAGGAAAGGGAGGAAAGACTTGTATAAAACTGCATAAAAACCAAAGAAATGAAGAAAAGAAAAGCCTTAAAAGAAGTAAAGGAGGAGTGGGCCTTCATCGGCACACCTGTTCCAGCCTTCGCCGGTACACCCTATCAACCCTTCAGCGGCACGCCCTAATAGCCCTTCAACGACACACCTCTTTGGCCCTTAGCGGCACACTCTCTCTCTCTCACTGTCTCTCTCCCTCACCGTCTCTCTCTCTCTCACCGTCTCAGCCCCCTCACCGTCTCTCTTTCTCTCTCTCTCTCCCACCGTCTCTCACTATCTCTCTCCCTCACCGTCTCTCTCTCTCTCTCTCTCTCACCGTCTCTCTCCCTCACCGTCTCTCTCTCTCTCACCGTCTCAGCCCCTCACCCTCTCTCTCTCCCCCACCATCTCTCACCCTCTCTCTCCCTCACCGTCTCTCTCTCTCTATCCCTCACCGTCTCTCTCCCTCTCTCTCCGTCTCTCTCCCTCTCTCTCCGTCTCTCTCCCTCACCGTCTCTCTCCCTCTCTCACCGTCTCTCCGTCTCTCTCCCTCACCGTCTCTTTCCCTCTCGCGCTCCCACCGTCTCTTTCTCTCTCCCTCCGTCTCACCATCTCTCCTCCCACCGTCTCTCTCATGCTCACCGTCTCTTTCGCCAATGTATATACTTTGCATGAGGGATTGCACAAATGCAGATAGTAAAGTATGTACACTGGAAATGGATGTTCAGACATGCCGTGAACGAATGTATGGACTTAATGTGCTTGTGACAACAATATACAGACTTTGAGTAAGGAAGTACCGACTTATCAACAGCCAATGTACATACTTTGTATGCAGCAACCGCTCAATGTACATACTTTGTGTTGCAGCAACCAGCCAACGTACATACTTTGTGTTGCAGCAACCAGCCAATGTATAGACTTTGAGTTGCAGCAAATGGACGATGTACAGACTTTGCGTGTTTGCTAGTAGACGATGTACAGACTTTGAGTTTGTAGCAAATGAGGAATGCACCGGCTATGCATGGCAAGCTATGCAACCAATGCACGGACTTGTGTGTTTGCTAAACCAGTGAACATAGGTAAAGATAGGAATGTATAGACTTTGAATGCATGGAGCACACAGGCTGCACAGACTTGGTTCGAGAATGTATAGACTTTGAGCCGATGGATGTACAGACTTTATGTTGCAGCAATCAGCCAGTGTATAGACTTTGGGTCGCAGCAAATGGATAGTGCACAGACTCTGCGCGTGTGCTAGCAGACGTTATAGACTTCGTGTTAGCCCGGCACGCCCGCCAACTCCTTCGCCGGCACACTCTCCTTGGTGCCTTCTCCGGCACACCCTCTTCCCCCTTTGCCAGTACGCCTTGGGTCGCCCTCATCGGCACGCTCTCCACACCCCTCGCCGGTACACCCTCCAGCGGCCCTCTCTCTCTCTGGGAAATATACACATATAACATATAATGATAATGATATTGGCGATAATAATAATAATAAAAAATAAATTAATGAAAATTGTGATAAATAAAGAAATCCGAATATATATAGGAAACAAACAAAAATGTGGAATAGTGATAATAAAAGAATAGTAAAAATAATAAACAAAAAAGGGGGGGGGGGGAAGAAATCATTTGGAAGAAATGCATAAAAAAGAAACGAACAGCAAGAGGAAAGAGAGGAACATATAATTAAAATCTCAGATAAAACAAAATGCTAGGATCCACATTGCAGCCCTGACTCTCCCGTGGCCCGGTGCTGAAGGAACAACAATGCCGCCCTTCTAGATTGGGTCTGAGTCTCGGGAATGATCCCGAACTGGCCATGACCCGACCTCACCTCGGGCCGACATTCCGATTAAACCGGACTCGTTTCTCAGGCCGGATCCCTTCCGAGCCACTACTAAAATTACCACACGTTCGGCAGACATTTGAACGGGTTCACCTCGATTTCCGTCGCGTTTCTATTACGGACCTGTGTCTGAACATGAAAAGACCCGTGAGCAACCAACATGGTCGACGGCTCCCACCCCGACGTGGTCGTGACCCGGTATTGCTCTGGGCCAATAGCTCGCCAAATCGGATTCACCCTATCGGGATTCGTCCCCCCCCCTTTCATTGAAATTGCCGCAAACTCGGCATACATTTGTACGGGGTTGTTTCTATCTACGTCATACCTTCAATATGGACCCTCGTCCGAATATCAAGTGGTCCGCAAGTGACCGACAGAAATCCGAATAGAATGAGATGGCTCCTGTCATCCCTGGACCCTTTGCATGGGAAGGTCAACAGGGCCCCCGTGGGCCATGCTTAGACCTCGGGCTTGTCCCGATTATGGTCATTGTATGACTCATATCCTCGGCCTATAGCTCGCTTCCTTCGAACACGTTTTCGGTTTTGGAATCTAGTCCCGAGACTCTTCCCCATTGCCCCCCGGCACTGGGAACATTAATGATGCTCACACAAGTCCCGTTTGGACCGCGGGAGGCGCCCCCGGTATAGTCCCGACTCGATCTCGCACCGGGCCAATAAATTCGCTAGTTTCCTACTACACTAACCGAGATTTAACCGAATGTTTTCAGTGTCTCGGAATGATGTATTTGCCGTATCACGGCATACATATGTTCTAGGTCGTCTTGCGATGATTATGATATTCTCAAGCTGGACACCCGTCCGAATATTAAACGGTCTCCCGAATGACCGACACGTTTCGAACGTCCGCTTCCCTAGACACATGGCTTTTCAACCGATTCAAGGGATATTCCCTCGTTGCCCCTTGGCATCGGAAATATTAATGATGCTCATGCAAGTCTTATTTCGACCGCGGGGGACCCACCGCAGTATGGTCGCAGCTTGCTCTTGCACCGGGCCAACTGATTTACTAGTTTTTGATCGCTCCAACCGAGGCTCAGCCGAACGTTTTCCGCTCTTCCGAACAATAAATTTGCCATACCTCGGCATACATGCATTCCGGTTCTCCCGCGACAACCACGACTTTCTCGAGCCGGACATTCGTCCGAACATTAAATGGTCAGCACATGACCCACACGATCTTGAATGTTTTCTTTTCGCCCTCGTACGGGGATTTCAATACTTCCTAATAGGCCTTTTATGCAATTAATTTCTTGGCCATGAGGCCCTGAATCCCAGCGATTAATCAAGGGTGTTCCCTTGTATGGGGGATGTAAATGACGTCGTGACCTTTATGGCGAGACGGGTTTTGGTCCCGACACGAACCACACAATCATCTGACCGAGTCAAATCGAGCACACCATGGGCTCTTCGGAGCCCAAACAAATTGTCACTTCGGTGACTGGCACGCCCACGCACTTAATAGATGAACCACCTGAACAAGCGAATTTTAGTGCGTCCACAAGTCTGGCACACCCGGTGGGACAAAACTACCCTTCATCTCTTCGCCGGGATTCAGGGCCTCATGGCCCCCTAATAAACGATGTTTGCCTGCTTTGATGAATTGAAGGTGCTGTCTTCGCCAGCCCTATGGGGAGAAAATCCAGACTCGATGCAGCTGCCTTCGCGGCCTCGAGGACGCTGCTTCGAAGCATATGCAGCTTCCAGGAATCATGGGGGCTGTTATAAAAAAAGGGGGAGAAGAGAAAGAGAAGAGAAGGGAGGGGAAATCAAGCCCCCCCCGTTTCCCTCAAGAAGAAAGAGAAGAAAAGAAGAAAAGAAGAAAAGAAGAAGAGAAGAAAAGAAGAAAAAACAAGAGAAAAGAAAGAAGCAAAAAAAGAAGAGAAAGAACTGGCAAGAGAGGGTTGTACGGCCACGTCCGTCGAGACCCGTGTTGAATAAAGATTACCACTGTGGGGTTAATGCGGTGGAGCGAACCACTCATCCCCTCCCTGAGGGGGTGAGCGCTCTCCTGCACCTCCACCCTGGTCAATCACACAAAAAAGGAGAGAAATAAAGAAGAAAGGAAGAAAAGTTGGCCAGCATCACCGACTGAAAGAGCAAGAAGAAACCCGGCATCCCGCCCGACTCTAGGAGGTCCTTAGTCCGCGGTGCAATGACCCCGCTCATTCCTCCTTCCTGCTGCCTCCATCCGTCACAAAACGGCCCCCGAGTGGTTGTTACAAGACCCAGCGAGCCACAATTGTAGCTTGGTGTGCTTGCTGTGGGAAATGCTTTATAGCAATGAGGCCAAGCACGGCCACCACTCCCGAAGAGAGCATGCACATACCCTGCCATGGGGGATGAGAAGAAGATATATACCCTGCTATGGGGGCATAGGAGGCAAAAAAAGAAATACACCCCATTCCCAGGGGCACATGAAGAGAATCCGCCTCGACTGAGGGGCACACAAAGCAAAAGCTACACCCCGGCTTCGGGGCATTTGAAGAAGAATCCGCCCCGACCTGGGGACGTAAGAAGAAATAGAGTAGCACCCCGGCTTAGGGGCATTTGAAGGGGAAATACACCCCGATATGGGGGCACCTGAAGCAAAAGACATACTTTGCCATGGTGGCATAAGAAGAAAAGAATTCACCCCGGCCTGGGGACACACAAAAAGAGAAACTCACCCTGGCTTATGGGTATATGAAGAAGGAACGTACCCCGGCCTGGGGGCATAAGAAACAAAAGCACACCCCATGCTAGGGGCATATGGAGAGGAATGTACCTCACCCTGAGGGGCGCAAAAAGTATAAGAACACACCATGGCTTAGGGGCATTTGAAGAAGAAACATACCCCGCCAGGGGGCATAGAAGTCATGAAGAATACGCCCCGGCTTAAGGGCATTTGAAGAAGTCACATCCCGCCTCGGGAGCATGAGAAGCATCAAGAATACACCCCGGCCTAGGGTATTTGAAGAAGAAATATACCCCGCCTGGGGGCATAGAAGCCGTAAAGAACACGCCTCGGCTCAGGGGCATTTGAAGAAGCTACATCATGCCTTGGGAGTATAAGAAGAAAAGAGTCCACCCCATCTTAGGGGTATTTGAAGAAGAAACACACCCCGCTATGGGAACATAGAAGCCATAAAGAATACGCCCCGGCTTAGGGGTATTTGAAGAAGAAGGATACCCCGCCTCGGGGGACATTGCAAGCAGCGATACACCCTACTAGGGCGCACAGGAAGCAAACCACACCCCACTCCTGGGGACACATAAAGAGAGTACACCCCGCCATGGGGGCACATGAAGAGAATCCACCCCGACTCGGGGGTACATGAAGCAACAAAGAATACACCTCGCCTTAGGGGAGTCTGAAGAAAAAGCATACACCCCACTTTGGGGGCACAAGAAGCAAACATTTCCCAGCGTGTCGGGGCAGAAGAAGAAGAATTCCCCTCTCGGGGGCATATAAAAAAAGAAAAGCAAAGATACACCCGGTGCCCAACGCACATGAAGAGAAAGGCACCTCCCTTTGGGGGCACAACAAGCAACAAAGATGCACCCCGACTGAGGGGCACAGGAAGAGAAATACACCCCTGCGCCATAGGCATATGAGTCAAAACTATACCCAGATTTAGGGGCATTTGAAGCAAAGACTTCACCCCGCCTCAAGGGGGGGGGCATAAGAAGCGAAAGATATACCCCACCCCGGGGGCACAAGAAGAAAACACACCCCACCTTGGGGGCGTAAGAAGCCAAGAGATATGCCCCGCCATGGGAAAGTAGAGGCAAAATGCATTCCCCCCGGGGGCACATGAAGCAACATACCCCTCGCCTCGGCAGCATATGAGGCCAAGAGGCTACATCCCGGCTCGGGAGCATAAGAAACAAAAGATATACCCCACGTCGAGGGCATATAAAGTCAGGAATCACACCCCCGTCTTAGGGGTATTTGAAGAAGAAGCATACCTCACCTCGAGGGCCTAGAAGGTATAAAGAGCACTCCCCGACTCAGGGGCATATGAAGAGAAGTCCACCCCGGCCTAGGGGTATTTGAAGAAGAAACATACCCCGCCAGGGGGCATAGAAGCCATAAAGAACACGCCCCGGCTTAGGGGTATTGGAAGAAGATACATCCCGCCTCGGGAGCATAAGAAAGAGAAAAATACATCCCGTCTGAGGGATATTTGAAGAAGAAATATACCTCGCCAGGGGGCATAGAAGCCATAAAGAATATGCGCCGGCTCAGGGGCATTTGAAGAAGAAACATACCCCGCCTGGGGGACGCAGAAGCAAAGAGACAGAGTACACCTCCACCTGGGGGCACCGAAGCAAAGAGGCATACATCCCGACCTGGGAGCACATGAAGAAAGAATATACCCCGACCTAGGGGCGTCAGAAGAAGAAACATACGCCCCGATCCAGGGACATGAGAAGCAAGAGAATACGCCCTGCGAAAAGGGTATGAGAAACATGAAGAATGTACCCCAGCCTAGGGGCATAGAAAGAGACACACTCCGCCCTTGGCGCATAAGAAGCAGAAGCACCTACCCCAGCCTGGGGGCACAAATATACACTCCGCCCTTGGCGCATAAGAAGCAGAAGCATCTACCCCGACCCGGGGCACAGAAACAAAGAGACATACATCCCGATCTGGGAGCATAAGAAGAAAGATATACTCCGCCCAAGTGGCATTTGAAGAAACAACATACCCTGCTTCTGGGGCACAGAAGCCGTAAAGAGATACACCCCCGCCTTAGGGGGGCGTAAGAAGCAAAAGATACACCCCGGCCTCAGGGGGGCATAAGAAGCAAAGGATACACCCCCGTCCCGGGGGCATTTGAAGAGAGCTACGCCCCGTACCAGGGGCATATGAAGAAGAAACATACCCCGCCTGGGGGCATAGAAGCCGTGAAGAGTATACCCCGGCTTGGGGGCATTTGAGGAGAGCTACGCCCCGTACCAGGGGCATATGAAGAAGAAACATACCCCGCCTGGGGGCATAGAAGCCGCGAAGAGTATACCCCGGCTTGGGGGCATTTGAAGAGAGATACACCCCGTACCAGGGGCATATGAAGAAGAAACATACCTCACCTCGAGGGCCTAGAAGTTATAAAGAACACACCCCGGCTCAGGGGCATATGAAGAGAAGTCCACCCTGGCTTAGGGGTATTTGAAGAAGAAACATACCCCACCTGGGGGCATAGAAGCCGTGAAGAGTATACCCCACCATGGGGGCATTTGAAGAGAGCTACACCCCACCTCGGGGGCATTAAAAAAAATACACCCTTGTCTGGGGACATAGAAGCCAAAAAAATACACCCCGCTTGGGGGCACAGAAGCGAAGAGGCAAAACACACCCCCTCAGGGGGGATGCTTACCAAATGAAGCTACACCCCAACCTGGGGGAAAATTAAGAGAAATACACTCCAGCGTGGAAGCATTAATGAGAAAAGAAGAGCAGAATAAAGAAAAATACATGCACGAGGTAGACGTGGTCCTCGAGCCCGCCTCTTCACACAAAAGAAGAAGAGCAGAACCAAAAGAAGACACATGAGGCAGACGTGGTTTTCGAGCCCGCCTCGTCACACAAAAAAAAAGAAAAAAAGAGACATGAGGTGAACATGGTCCTTGAACCCGCCTCTTCACACAAGAGAAAAGAAAAGAGAAAGAGTCACGAGGCGAGCATGGTCTCTGCACCTGCCTCTCTACAAAAGAAGAAGAAGAAAAAAAAGAGACATGAGGCGAACATGGTCCTTGAACCCGCCTCTTCACACAAAAAGGAAAAAAAAAGAGAAAAGAGAAAGAGTCACGAGGCGAACATGGTCTCTGCACCTGCCTCTCTACAAAAGAAGAAAAGAAGAAAAAAAGAGAGTCACGAGGCAGACGCGGTCTTTGCACCCGTCTCTCCATAAAAGAAGAAGAGAAGAAGTCCATAAAAGAAGAAAAGAAAGAACAATCACGGGGCGAACACGGTCTCTGCACCCGCCTCTCCATAAAAGAAGAAGAGAAGAAGAGAAAGAACAATCACGGGGTGAACATGGTCCTTGCACTTGCCTCTCTACAAAAGAAGAAGAAGAAAAAAAGAGACATGAGGCGAACATGGTCCTTGAACCCGCCTCTTCACACAAAAAAAAAGAAAAGAGAAAGAGTCACGAGGCGAACATGGTCTCTGCACATGCCTCTCTACAAAAGAAGAAAAGAAGAAAAAAGGAGAGTCACGAGGCAGACGCGGTCTTTGCACCCGCCTCTCCATAAAAGAAGAAGAGAAGAAGAAAAAGAGCAGTCGTGAGGTAAACATGGTCTTTGCACCTGTCTCTCCACACAAAAGAAGAAGAGAAGAAGAGAAAGAACGACCACGAGGCGAACATGGTCTTTGCACCAGCCTCTTCAAAAAATCGTTATGAGGTAAACTTTTACCTCCGACCTCCAGCCACCCAACAAATAGAAACCAATCAGCATTCCGCCAATGGGGCGTTAAACCGGAAAATATTCAGCCATCGGGGCTTCAAGCCGATAGACATTTAGCCATCGGGGCTTCAAGTCGACAGATATTCAGCCATCAGGGCTTCAGGCCGATAGATATTTAGCCATCGGGGCTTCAAGTTGACAGATATTCAACCATCGGGGCTTCAAGCCGATAGATATTCAGCCATCGGGGCTTCAAGCCGATAGATATTTAGCCATCGGGGCTTCAAGCCGACAGATATTCAGCCATCGGGGCCTCAAGCCGATAGATATTCAGCCATCGGGGCTTCAAGCCGATAGATATTCAGCCATCGGGGCTTCAAGCCGATAGATATTTAGCCATCGGGGCTTCAAGCCGACGGATACTCAGCCATCGGGGCTTTAAACCGACTAGACCTTCCGCCGACGGGGCGTTAAACCGACTAAACCTTCCACCGACGGGGCGTTAAACAGACTGACCTTCCGCCGATGGGGCGTTAAACTGACTAGACCTTCCACCGATGGGGCGTTAAACCGACTAAACCTTCCACCGACGGGGCGTTAAACCGACTAAACCCTCCGCCGACGGGGCGTTAAACCGACTAAGCCTTCCACCGACGGGGCATTAAACCGACTAGACCTTCCGCCGACGGGGCGCTAAACCGACCAGCTTTCAGCCATCGGGGCTTCAAGCCGACAACTACCCCTTCATCGGCCTTCGGGTCGACAGCTATTTAATTATCGGCCTTTGAGCCGATAGCTACCTCATCATTAGCTCTTAGCCGACAGCTACCTCATCATCGGCTCCTGGTCGACAGCTACCTCATCATCGGCTCCTAGCCGACAGCTACCTCATCATCGGCTCTTGGCCGATGGCTACCCCTTCATCGGCCTTCGGGCCGACAGCTATCCAATCATCGGCCTCCAAGCCGATAGCTACCTCATTATCGGCCTTCGGGTCCACAGCTATATAATCATCGGCTCCTAGCCGACAGCTACCTCATCATTGGCACCTCAGCCGACAGCTTCCCAGTTAAAAAAATAGACCTCTCACTTTGGTTCGGATCCTTCCCCGGCCAGAGGACAATAGAATAAACCTTTCACTTTGGTCCGGACCCTTCCCCGGCCAGAGAACAAAAGAGACCCGTCTCTTCTACTCTCACATCCTGCTACCCAACGTCCCTCTACAGGGCCATTTCGGCCGGGGCCCACTGTTAGGATTAATCCATCCGTCCTACCGCGCCTCCCGATTCTGGCTCCCGCAGCCCGCTCCCCAGCATCTTTTAGCCCTTATGGCTCACTCCCGTAATGTCCCTTGGGTTCTATAGCCTGCTTCCCTAATATCCTTTTGGCCCTTTTATGGTCTGCTTCCCTAATAACTTTACTACCACTACACTTATACGTAACAACAATATTTTCTTATGCAAAAAAAAAATAAAAAAAAAAAACAAAAAAAACAACACCAAAAAAAAAAAAAACAAAACAAACAAAACAAACACAAAAAAGAAAATGGAAACAAAAAAGGAGAATGCATGATTGCTCTGCTTGCATGGTTGCTTCATATAGAATAATACACCTCTTTGGAATTTTCTAGGACCGTGTTTCCTTGCTAAATAATATCGCCCCGATTCCGGATGCACGGGCGTCATGGCACGCGCTCGAAGGGAACCCAATTATGGCGGGAGCACACGTTAAGGGGAAGAGTCATGGCTGAATCGCTAAGCCCAACTCATAAAATAAACCTGAGGTAACGCTCCCACACTTAGCACTTAATGTGTTCAATAGCCTTCGACTATAGGGATTGCCCGAATTTCTTCTTAGCACTCTACGGAGACTTGAATTTCTGCACTCGCGTGAAAGGTAATCGTGAGGAAAAAGCTGCCTACCCCCACTGTAAAAAAAAAAGAGAGGAAAAAAAAAAGGAGAGGGAAAAAAAGAGAGAGACACGTGAATCCGAGTAGCCGGGAATCCCCATTGAGACACATGAAGAGACTCGCGCGAAATGGTGAAGCGAATTATAATAAGGATGAATCCTAGTAGCCGGGAATCCCCATTGAGACACATGAGGAGACTCGCGCCAAACGGTGGAATCCGTAATAAAATTATAATAAGGACGAATCCTAGTAGCCGGGAATCCCCATTGAGACACATGAGGAGACTCGCGCCAAACGGTGGAATCCGTAATAAAATTACAATAAGGATGAGTCCTAGTAGCCGAGAATCCCCATTGAGACACATGAGGAGACTCGTGCTGAACGGTGAAATCCGCTACCAAAATAAACAGACAGGGGGCTGTGCGGAGCTATCAAAATCGAGAGCCTGAAACTAATGTGCAGGCGCTAGAGCGATCCTCGAGTGTCACCAGGAGAACCTGCATATCCCTATGGTTAGGGCTCTTTGCTCACACATTTGCACTACCACGCCACAGAGAATTGCTTCGGGTGAAATGCGTGAATTTAGGCTATGCATGCAAGACATGCGATATCCTCTTGACGGGTCCACCATCCCTCAATTGTGCCTCGCGGCCCGCACCGCATCTACGAATTACGGGCGACGTCCCTATCCTATCCCCTATAGAGGGAGCTGCCTTACTTATATTTATGTTATGCCAGCTAATGAATGCTTGCTTGCTTAAAAAAAAGAGAGAGAAGAAAAAGAAGGGAAAATGATTAAAAAAAACAACATAAAAATAATAATAAAATAATAATAAAATAACAAGAATGTGCGTATGCAATAAACTCAATTTCGGCCAGCAAAGCCAACTTTCCTAGCTCCGGCTCGTAGAGCCCAATCTTGGCCCCCATGGCCTACCTCTTGCCCTCACGGCTCGTTAATCCCCAACTTCGGCTCTTTAAGCCCGCTCCCAGCCTTGGCTGTTTTGACCTTCCTTATCGGCTCCTGAGCTGACAGCTTTTCAATCATCGGCCCCTGAGCCGACAGCTTTCTAATCATCGGCCTTCGGGTCGACAGCTTTCAATCATCGGCCCCTGAGCCGACAGCTTTTTAATCATCGGCCTTTGGGTCGACAGCTTTTCAATTATTGGCTCCCATGCCAACAGCTTTCAATTATCGGCCCCTGAGCCGACAGCTTTCAATCATCGGCCTTCGGGTCGACAGCTTTTCAATTATTGGCTCCCATGTCAACAACTTCCAATTATCGGCCGCTGTGTCGACAGCTCTTATATCATTGGCATCCACGCCAGCAGCCACCCGGAGTTCTTCAAAAAAAGAAGAAAAAAAAAGGGAAGAAGAGAAGAAGAGGAAAAGAGAGAAGAAAAAAAACAAACAACAAAAAAGGAGAGAGAAAAAAAAAGAGATAACAAAAAAGAGAAGAAAAAAAAGAAGAAGAGAAGAAGAGAAAAGAGAGAAGAAAAGAAAGAAAAGAGACAAAGAGACAAATAAGCTACGTTAGTCCCCGGCACCCCGTTGGCACTGATGAAGAGACAAAGAGACCAACATATCATGTCAGCTCCGGACACCCTGTCGGTGCCGATGAAGAGACCAAGAGACCAACAAACCAGGTCAGCTCCCGGCACCCTGTCGGCACTGACGAAGAGACAAAGAGGCCAACAAACCATGTCAGCTCCCGGCACCCTGCCGGCACTGACGAAGAGACAAAGAGACCAACAAACCCTGTGAGCTCTCGACACCCCGTCGGCACTGACAAAGAGAAGAAGAGACCAACAGAAGAGACCAACAAACCCTGTCAGCTACCGACACCCCGTCGGCACTGACAAAGAGAAGAAGAGACCAACAGAAGAGACCAACAAACCCTGTCAGCTCCCGACACCCCGTCGGCACTAACGAAGAGAAAAAGAGACCAACAGAAGAGACCAACAAACCCTGTCAGCTCTCGACACCCCGTCGGCACTGACAAAGAGAAGAAAAAGACCGACATACCCTGTCTGCTCTTGACACCCCGTCGGCACTGACGAAGAGAAGAAGAGGCCAGCATACCACGTCAGTTCCCGACACCCCATCGGCACTGACAAAGAGAAGAAAAAGACCGACATACCACGTCAGTTCCTGACACCCCGTCGACATCGATGAAGAGAAGAAGAGACAAGCATACTACGTCAGTTCCCGACACCCCGTCGGCACCGATGAAGAGAAGAAGAGACAAGCATGCCACGTCAACTCTCGACACCCCGTCGGCACCGACGAAAGGAAAGAAGAGACAAGTACACCCACGGGCACCGCCTGGCTCATCCTTCTCCTGTGCTACCCGTGGGTGGGGGGCATTTGTGGACATGCAAAATTGCACTATTGTATGTCCCAACTAGTCCAGCATCAACAACAGCGTCAACTGAAGAGATTGTGAAGAAGGGAAGGCCATCCGAACTCTCTGAATACACACACACCGCCGTGAAGCCGTCTTCGGAGTCACGACAGTGAAGAGAAATCAACCACCAAGGGCCCCCACGATCCATGGGCCTTGAAGAATGTTAAATGGGACATAACTCGTGCTCACAACAGGCTCAGAATGCCCATTTAGCCCTTTAGCGGCACGCTCCCAATGGCCTTCAGCGGCACGCCCAATGGCCTTCAGCGGCATGCCCTAGGGCCTTCAGCGGCACACCCTCTGCCCTGTTCGGCGGCACGCCCTTGAGCTGTTCAACGGCACGCCCTTTGCCCTACTCAGCGGCACGCCCTTCAGCGGCACAGCCCTTGAGCTCTTCAGCGGCACACCCTGGCAGCCGTTCAACGGCACGCCCCTCAGGCCCTTCAGCGGCACGCCAATGGCCTTCAGCGGCACGCTCGCCGTGCCTCCCACCGGTACGCCCTTTTGGCCCTCCTGCGGCACACTTCTTGAGCCCGCCGTCGGCACAGCGTGAAGGCATTTCAACGGCCGAATGATGTGACGCCCATGCCCTACGTATCCTTGGCGCGCAGTGGGCTGCCCGAGGTGTCGACCGGAGGTTGGGTCACGCAGGCTACTCCCTTGACATCCAGGACGGGGAAAGTCAAACCCCATCATGACCAGTCGCTTCCCACCTCCGACTGCCGTGCTCGAGGGCTCCCGCTGCTGGGGGTATAAAACCACTCCCATTCCGGCGAAGAGAACACACACAGAGAAGAGGCACACAGTGAGAAGAGACGAACAGACACAAAGTCACCTATGAGAAGAAGGAGAAGAGAGAAGAAAAGGGAGAGGGCTCCGGCGTGGAGTCTTTCGACAACCACCAGGCAAAGAAAAGAGAGTAAGAGAGAGAGAGGGCCAGATGTAGTAGGGGAAGGTGGGGGAAAGAGCAGTGGACGGTCGTCCCTGCTTCGATCCCCAACACCTCCTCTTCTTTTGTTCTTTATTTTCTCCCTCTCCGTTCTTTTGTTCTTTGGTTTTCTTTCTTGCCTGTAGCCTTAGCTCGGGCATGCTTTGTAATGTATATGGACGGCCTACGGCCCTCTGCTCCCCCATGAATGAAGATCGTCCCCCTCAGTGGGTTTTCTCTTCATCTCATTGGTTTTGGACCACAGTGCGTTTGATCGTCTCTCCCTTCACTTTCCGGTGTTTGTGTTCATCCCTCATGCCGACGGTTTCCTCCGGATCCGGAGCCATCTTGAATGGTTCGAGGTCACGAACCTCCTCCTGTAAAGCCCGACGCCTTCACCCGTGTCTGCCCCTTTGAACCTTCTCCCCTCCTGCCGGGGGTCCCTGTGGGTTTGATCGGTCTAACACCCCGCCCCATTAGCAGACCAACCCTTTTGGAGCCTTGCTCGGTGCGCTTGCACTTTCCCCCAGCGGCACACCCTTCCGGCATCTTGGCCGACGCACTCATAGTAACCCCTAGTGGTACACTTTCCCTTGGTGCCCCAGTGGCACACCTGGTCTCACCCTAGCCCGGTACCCCCTCAAGCGCCCTGTGACCATCTTTGGCCGGCACACCTTGGCTAACCCCCCAGTACACCCTGTCCAGTCTTAGAAGTTTCCCGTCCGTCGTTTCCTCCAAGTTTTCTGAGGTTTTGTTAAGGTGTTTCCGCTCTCGGGCGCCCACCTCCAACTGTCGGGTTCCGCCACTCCATGTGGGCGCGTTCCCTTTATCTCCCTTACGCTCGGGTCAAGGGGAGATGCTGCCGAATTTTCGTTAGAAATAATAACACATTGAAGAGACAAAAGGAAGCAACGAACAAATAGAATAATAACACATAAAAAGGTAAAAGGATGCAGCAAACAAATGGACCGGCAACATATTAAAGGGCAAAGGAAAATAACGAACGAATGGAACGCTCGGCGATAAAACACTCCAATTAGAATAAGACACTGTGGGCGACGTGAAAAGAATCAGATTGAACAATGGTGTGGCGGATTGAATGCCCAACTTATAGAGAACAGGCTGTGAGGAAAGGGAGGAAAAACTTGTATAAAACTGCATAAAAACCAAAGAAATGAAGAAAAGAAAAGCCTTAAATGAAGAAAAGGAGGAGTGGGCCTTCATCGGCACACCTATTCCAGCCTTCGCTGGTACACCCTATCAACCCTTCAGCGGCACGCCCTAACAGCCCTTCAACGACACACCTCTGGGGCCCGTAGCGGCACACTCTCTCTCTCACCATCTATCTCCCTCACCGTCTCTCTCTCTCTCACCGTCTCAGCCCCCTCACCATCTCTCTTTCTCTCTCTCTCTCTCCCACCATCTCTCACCGTCTCTCTCCCTCACCGTCTCTCTCTCTCTCTCCCTCACCGTCTCTCTCTCTCTCCCTCACCGTCTCTCTCTCTCTCTCTCTCTCTCTCTCTCTCACCATCTCTCACCGTCTCTCTCCCTCACCGTCTCACCGTCTCTCTCTCTCTCACCGTCTCAGCCCCTCACCCTCTCTCTCTCTCTCTCTCCCACCATCTCTCACCGTCTCTCTCCCTCACCGTCTCTCCCTCTCTCCCTCACCGTCTCTCTCCATCTCTCACCCTCTCTCTCTCTCCCACCATCTCTCACCGTCTCTCTCCCTCTCTCTCCGTCTCTCTCCCTCACCGTCTCTCTCCCTCTCTCACCGTCTCTCCGTCTCTCTCTCTCACCGTCTCTTTCCCTCTCGCGCTCCCACCGTCTCTTTCTCTCTCCCTTCGTCTCACCATCTCTCCTCCCACCATCTCTCTCATGCTCACCGTCTCCTTAGCCAATGTATATACTTTGCATGAGGGATTGCACAAATGCAGATAGTAAAGTATGTACACTGGAAATGGATGTTCTGACATGCCGTGAATGAATGTATGGAGTTAATGTGCTTGTGACAACAATATACAGACTTTGAGTAAGGATGTACCGACTTATCAACAGCCAATGTACAGACTTTGTATGCAGCAACCGGTCAATGTACAGACTTTGTGTTGCAACAACCAGCCAATGTACAAACTTTATGTTGCAGCAACCAACCAATGTATAGACTTTGAGTTGCAGCAAATGGACGATGTACAGACTTTGCGTGTGTGCTAGTAGACGATGTACAGACTTTGAGTTTGTAGCAAATGAGGAATGCACCGGCTATGCATGGCAAGCTATGCAACTAATGCACAGACTTGTGTGTTTGCTAAACCAGTGAACGTAGGTAAAGATAGGAATGTATAGACTTTGAATGCATGGAGCACACCGGCTGCATAGACTTGGTCTAAGAATGTACAGACTTTGAGCCGATGGATGTACAGACTTTGTGTTGCAGCAATCAGCCAGTGTATAGACTTTGGGTCGCAGCAAATGGATAGTGCACAGACTCTGCGCGTGTGCTAGCAGACGTTATAGACTTCGTGTTAGCCCGGCACGCCCGCCAACTCCTTCGCCGGCACACTCTCCTTGGTGCCTTCTCCGGCGCACCCTCTTCCCCCTTCGCCGGTACGCCTTGGGACGCCCTCATCGACACGTTCTCCACACCCCTCGCCGGTACACCCTCCAGCGGCCCTCTCTCTCTCTGGGAAATATACACATATAACATATAATGATAATGATATTGGTGATAATAATAATAATAAATAAATAAATTAATGAAAATTGTGATAAATAAAGAAATATGAATATATATAGGAAACAAACAAAAATGTGGAATAGTGATAATAAAAAAATAGTAATAATAATAAACAAAAAAGGGGGGGGGGTGAAATCATTCGGAACAAATGCATAAAAAAGGAACGAACAGCAAGAGGAAAGAGAGGAACATATAATTAAAATCTCAGATAAAACAAAATGCTAGGATCCACATTGCAGCCCTGACACTCCCGTGGCCCGGTGCTGAAGGAACAACAATGCCGCCCTTCTAGGTTGGGTCTGAGTCTCGGGAATGATCCCGAACTGGCGATGACCCGACCTCGCCTCGGGCTGACATTCCGATTAAACCGGACTCATTTCTCAGGCCGGATCCCTTCCGAGCCACTACTAAAATTGCCACACGTTCAGCAGACATTTGAACGGGTTCACCTCGATTTCCGCCGCGTTTCTATTACGGACCTGTGTCTGAACATGAAAAGACTCGTGAGCAACCAACATGGCCGACGGCTCCCACCCCGACGTGGTCGTGACCCGGTATTTCTCTGGGCCGATAGCTCGCTAAATCGGATTCACCCTATCGGGATTCATCCCCCCCTTTCATTGAAATTGCCACAAACTCGACATACATTTATACGGGGTTGTTTCTATCTACGTCGTACCTTCAATATGGACCCTCGTCCAAATATCAAGTGGTCCGCAAGTGACCGATAGAAATCCAAAAAGAATGAGATGGCTCCTGTCATCCCTGGACCCTTTGCATGGGAAGGTCAACAGGGCCCCCGTGGGCCATGCTTAGACCTCGGGCTTGTCCCGATTATGGTCATTGTATGACTCATATCCTCGGCCTATAGCTCGCTCCCTTCGAACATGTTTTTGATTTTGGAATCTAGTACCGGGACTCTTCCCTGTTGCACCCCGGCACCGGGAACATTAATAATGCCCACGCAAGCCCCGTTTGGACCGCGGGAGGCGCCCCCGATATGGTCCCGACTCGATCTCGCACCGGGCCAATAAATTTGCTAGTTTCCTACTACACTAACCGAGATTTAACCGAATGTTTTCAGTGTCTCAGAATAATGTATTTGCCGTATCACGGCATACATATGTTCCAGGTCCTCCTGCGACGATTATGATATTCTCAAGCCGGACACCCGTCCGAATATTAAACGGTCTCCCGAATGACCGACACGTTTCGAACGTCCGCTTCCCTAGACACAGGGCTTTTCAGCCGATTCAAGGGATATTCCCTCATTGCCCCTTGGCACTGGAAATATTAATGACGCTCATGCAAGTCTTGTTTCGACCGCGGGGGGCCCACCGCATTATGGTCGCAGCTTGCTCTTGCACCGGGCCAACAGATTTACTAGTTTTTGACCGCTCCAACCGAGACTCAGCCGAACGTTTTCCGCTCTTCCGAACAATAAATTTGCCGTACCTCGGCATACATGCGTTCCGGTTCTCCCGCGACAACTGCAACTTTCTCGAGCCAGACATTCGTCAGAACATTAAATGGTCAGCACATGACCGATACTATCTTGAATGTTTTCTTTTCGCCCTCGTACGGGGATTTCAATACTTCCTAATAGGCCTTTTATGCAATTAATTTCTTGGCCATGAGGCCCTGAATCCCGGCGATTAATCAAGGGTGTTCCCTCGTATGGGGGATGTAAATGACGTCGTGACCTTTATGGCGCGACGGGTTTTGGTCCCGACACGAACCACACATTCGTCTGACCGAGTCAGATCGAGTGCACCATGGGCTCTTCGGAGCCCGAACAAATTGTCACTTCGATGACTGACACGCCCACGCACTTAATAGATGAACCACCTGAACAAGCGAATTTTAGTGCGTCCACAGGCGGCGGCAACAAAGCAGTATCTGTAGGGAAGGCGGAACTGGTGCTCTAACCTCCTCACCTCGGCCTCCCTTAGCTCGCTGCAGTTGGGGACTGGCACCTTCGCCACGGGCTCATCGCTCCACTCCCCCGAATGCTGGTCAGCCATGGATTCTGAGGAAGAGCTCGACGAAGAGCACTCTCGCGACCCCGAAGACTATGGGGGAAGAGGGAGCTGCCGGATGGCCTCCGCCGTCACCTCGGCCAACTCTGCGAACGCCGCTGCAAGCCTCTGCTCTTCCGTCGTGCCCTCACGATGCATCAAGGAGCCTAAAAACTCGAAGGGAGGCTAGACCCTAAAAACGGAGGAAGTCTGGAATGTCAAAGAGCGCCCAAACGCCTATATCCCCTCGTAGAAGGCGCCGCGCTGTTCCGACCTCCGAGAAAAGGGGGCCCCTTTGTTTCAAATCTATCAGGATTACCATCATTACGGGCCTTGGTGACCATGACACGTGGCTTACTTACACCACCAGATCTCCACCCACCTGAGCCACGCTGGTCCTAAACCCTAAAACATCTACTCTTTCGAGCCTTCCCTGGCTCGGGAGTAGGAGGGGGGCAAGTGGAGAGGGAGATTTCTGTAGCCCAGTCAAAGAGCAGCCGAACTAGGCCCATCGGGACCAAACAAGGCCACGCTCGCCCGAGTGATAGCCCACAGGGCCCACTCTGGACTAAAAGCCCAATAAAAGATGGCTCGGGGACCCAACCTTCCTAGGCGGCCCTTAGGCTCGGAAGGTCCGAGCGACGGTCAGGTCATCAAAATGATCTACGCCCGATCTATCCTCAGCCAGGATATAGGGAGGTGCACATGTGGACGCCAAAAAAAATGACGATAATGATCATGGCGACATTCGCGTCTACACATTCGAGCGCGAGTCGAAGATGGAAATGCCGAATAAACCTCATGCCTCGCCCGATCAGGATGAGAACTCGCTTGGTGGTCCCCTACCCGCTAAGGAAGCCCCCTAAGCAGAAGATACAGCTACAACGCTCCGACCGGCCATGCCGAGAGCTGAATCAGAGAAAAGTCAGGAATTCCAGCACAGTCTCGGCACGCACCGAAAGTCATGCAAAGTCTGGGACCGAGTCTCGGAGGCTGCGAACAGAATGTTACGGAGGCCATACATCGCAACCGGAACATGCCGTGAATGCCAACATTCATATAAACGGCCTCAACTTTGAAAAGAATCCGTTCGGTGCTTAAACCGGCGCGATATGCACTTAAAACAGCGCCACTAAGACCGGCGCGCCCCTTTCCTCTTTATTCCTTGGTTGGTTGTTAAACCGGCTCGCCCCTTGCATTTTGGGTTAAACCGGCGCGCCCCTTCATCTTGGGTTAAACCGGCGCGCCCTTTTCCCCTTCATCATGGGTTAAACCGGCGCACACCCTTTCCCTTGCATTTCACCTTAATCCGGCGCGCAAACATGCCATCCCATCAAAACCCCGATGCTCTGTTTCATTTAAATGCGGTGTGCAGAGAGCATTTAATGTTTTGAAGCCATGCCTTCACCCCGTTCGACAGCAAAGCGGTAGTGATGGCAGCAGCAGCAGATCCTCCCGGCAGATCTATGAATATCCCATCCTCGGATGAGCAGTGGCGTACGGCACAAATCGGCAGCGTCCAGCGTAGCACGTCGATTTCAGACCTCGACGCGGACGAGGTGAAAGTGGCGGGAACACTCCTGAATGCCCATTCTATAAAATGGCAAGTCTGAAGAAGGAACAGGTTTGGTTGGTTCATTCGGCTGATGGCTGGCCATCGAAGAGAAGAAGAAGAAAAGAGAAAAGAAGAGGCTTCGTCCCCGTGCCCGTGAGGTGAAGAATAAGAGAGTGAGCGTGAGAGAAGAGAGGTGAGCTCGGAGGGGGAGGAGCTTGTGCTCCGTTCCCCCCTCCCCCGCCAATGTATTTCTTTCCTCTTTCTCTGATGTGTTTTCGTTCCTTCGGGGCAGATCCCCTCCTGTATCTTTTTTTCCCTTTCCCTTGCGGATGAATAAAAGGAATGATTTTTTTTGATTGGCATGAGTAGTGTTCTACTGCCTTGATCTCCTCCCCTTTCTCCCGGTTCTCTTGTCATCCAGGGACCTTGGAGACCTGCCTCTCTGTGGCACGGCCTTCAGGGGAACCCGTCAGGGGATGAACATTCATGGCCTCTCACGGCATACACCCGTCCCGCCTACGAGATCATCACCCTGAGTTGCTGGAACTCTTGAAGGCTGGTCCTCGAGTCTCCACAGGCACTTATGGGTTAACGGAGGCCTCACTCCGAGTTTTGAGGTTCACCCTGGAGCTTTGCTCCGTTTGGTGTTCCCCTATTTGTCTCTGGCAAGCCTCAGTCCGGGGGAGGTGCTGCCCATTTTTCGCCAGGAACAAACGAATCAAGCTATTCTCTGAGGGCCAGAACATCACATGTTGGCAGCCTCTGAACCAAACCAAACAACCCTGCACAATGAACACTTCTAATAAAATATTCATATTTTCATGCTAATCCAACTTAATAAACAACTAAAACACTTTATCTTCCTCCCTATCAACTTAATCCACCAATTAAACGAATAAACCAATCAACAAGTCAATCTGTGGGTTGAAGAAACAAGAAACAGAGCCAATAGAATGAAAGAAAACCTCATAGAAGCTTAACCCAGCCCGCCCTAATCCGGCGTGGGCTAACCCGGCGCGGTACCCCCCCGCGCCGGTTTAGCTTCACACTCAAAAACTCCCTCCATTTCCTGACGCTCTCCCCGGCGTGCCCCTCTTCCTTCATGGCCATTAACCGGCGCGCCCCTTGGCATCCCTCTACCCGGCGCACCTCCTTGAGCCCCCTTAATCCGGCGTGGCCCCCTTTGGTGTCCCTTTTCCGGCGCGCCCCTTGAGCTACCTTAATCCGGCGCGTCCCTCCTTTGTAACACCATAACCGGCGCGCACCCCTCCTTTGTAATACCTTCACCGGCGCGCCCCTCTTCTCTCGCGCTCACCTCCCTTCGCCGGCGTGCTTAAAAGAAAGAATAATTAAACAAAACAAAGAGTTTTGAGCTAATGAATAAAACTAATAAAAAGTTTCCCCCTTCCATAATCAAATTTTTGTTCCGGGGGCGCTGCCCCCAGAAACCCCCGCAAGGGGCGCTGCCCCCTTGACCCCCGCGACCTGACCACGCAGGTCGATCCGCGTGCGAGGGCGCACGTTGGCGAGTTCGGGCTTCACACTTAACAACCCGCTTCCCTCGGACTGCGTATGAAGAGAAAAAAATGATGATGCCCCACTAGATCGGACTTGGATCTCGGGAGCCTTCCCCCGAATGTGACCATGATCCGATCTTATTCCAGGCCGATAGTTCGTTAGCTCGAACCGTCTTTTTCGGGATCCGATCCCGCACCCACATTAAACTTGCCGTACCTACAGCAGATATCCGTACGTTTTTATCGTCATCCTCGACGCTACTAATACGGACTTCCGTCCGAATAATGAATGGTCCGTTAGTGACCGACATATATGCCGGGATCCAATCCCGCACCCACATGAAGCTTGCCGTACCTACGACAGATATTCACATGGCTTTATCGTCGTCTTCGATGCTTCAAATGCGGGCTTTCGTCCGAATACTGAATGGTCCGTTAGTGACCGACACGCATATACTGGGATCTGATCCCGCATTTGCATTAAACTTTCCGTACTCATGGTAGGTATTTGTATGAATTGCCACCGTCTCTTACGCTACAAACACGGACCTTTGTCCGAACATAAAATGGTCCGTGTATGACCGACAAAATCCGAATGGAACGAGGTGGCCTCTCGTCCTCCCCGAACCCTACGCACAGGAACATCGATAAGACCATCGTGAGTCATGCTTAGACCCCGGGTCCGCCCAGATCATGGTCATTGCCTGACCCATATCCTCGGCCTATAGCTCACTCCCTCTGAACACATACTGGTTCTGGGATCTGATCCCGGGACATCATTCCATTGCCCCTTGGCACCGGAAATACTGACGATGCCCACGCAAGCCTGGCTTCGACCGCGGGGGGGCCCACCGTAGTATGGTCGTAGCTTGATCTTGCAGCGGGCAGACAAACTCATCGGCTTCCGACCGCTCTAATCGGGATTTAACTTAATGTCTCATATCCCTTTAGACAATAAATTTGCCGTACCCGACATACATATGCTCCGATTTTCCCGTGATGATTACACGTTTCTCAAAACGGACACTCGTCCGAACATCAAATGGTCAACACATGACCGACACGATCTCGAATGCTTTCTTCTCACCCTCGTACGGGGATTTCAATGCTTCCTAATAGACTTTCCATGTAACTAATTTTCTGGCCATGAGGCCCCTTTTCCCGATGATTAATCAAGGGTGTTACCCTCTCTGAGGGGATGTAAATGACGCCGTGACCTTTATGGCGCGCGTCTGATTAGTCAGATCGAGCGCACAATAAATCATCACTTTGTGACTGGCATGCCCACACACTTAATAAACGCCAATAAACAAATAAACAACGATAATAAATAAAAGGTGCGTCCACAGCACACGATCGTTCCGACCCATCTCCGTCCGAGCTAGGCCCATCGCCCGGATATGGCTAGCCCCCCTAAGCTCGAAACGGTCGACCGTCGATTGCTTATCCATGCAGCCGTTAAGAGTCCTCTGTGAGCAGGAATTTATAAGGGTGAGGGACTCCAGCTCCCCAAGGTGATAACGCTCCCACGATGAGGCAGTAAAAGCCCACGTTGAGGACGTAACTCCCACCTGAAACCCCTCGACTTACAGGACTCCAGAAGAGGGTGCACTATTTAACCCAGGGATACCCTCCGGCGAAAGGTAAGGGCAACCACACGCTCAAAACTCCTGAGCAGGAACCACTTCACCCTTCTGGTGGAGAGGGATCTCGCGCAGAAGCTACTTCCCCCCTTTCTTTGCTCCCACCATAGCTCTACTAACTTAAGCATCGGAGGTTTTTCCCCAGGGACTCATCTCTGGGCCGCCTGATCCGTTTCCCTTTCTTGCAGTTCATAATTCGGTGATCCTCCACCCGCTCAGGACCCGCGCGAGATCACGCATCTTCATCTGGCGTCGTCTGTGGGAAACGAACAAAGAGCCAGCATGGTGCGAAGGAGTTCAGGGAGGAGGTCCACCGGCGACAGGGGAAAGGCCATAGTAGCGGCTGGGGATGGCCCCTCTCGGGCCTCACAGAATCCCCCCTCCAACTCCAGCGCCCCCGCCAACGAACCACCACCCCCCTGCGGCAGTAGGGCTACCGCTCAACGGTGGCGCCGACGCCTTCCACGCCCTCAACGTAAAATTGGATGTCCTCGTGGAACCCATGAGGACCCAGGCGGCCAGAGATGGAAGGTCACGCGCCCCGTCGGGGAGCCCTCCCCGCGAGAATGCATCCCAACACACTGCCAGAGGCCGCTTCACTATCTGCGGCCAGCAAATTATCTATAACAGGACGGGAGGACCCTCGCAAGCTCCGCCACCAGAGCAAGAGGCTTCCTCCACACCGAGGCGGGGAAAACCTGGGGCACGCCGTCCAAACCCGGAGACCGACGTTCCCGAGGATCGCCAAGACATTCCCCCCAGCCTCGCGCCACAACAGCAGCCGGAGTTATCTCTCCGACTGCGAGAGTTTGAGAGACGCTTCGCAGAACAAGAACGCGCCCTGCGCGCCCTGTAGAAGGCCTCTCCCCCGGAGGATGAGGAGAAATCCCCTTTCTCCGAGTATATCTTGAAGGCAGAGGTGTCTCCCAGAACCTCCATCCCAACCTTCAAGCTCTACGACGGCCAGGGCGACCCGGCCGATCACTACGACAGCTTCGACGCTCTGATGACCCTGCACGGAGCGTCCGACGCCATCAAATGCCGAGCCTTCGTGACCAACCTGGTCCAAGGCGCTCAAGCTTGGTTTTGGGCCCTCGCCACCGGATCCATCCGAGATTTCAAGCCGTTTGGCCGAATCTTCAAAGAGAGTTTCGCCGGAAGTGCCCCCCCAAGGTCGGTAGCGGGGATCCTGGCCCTTAAACAGGCGCAAGGGGAGAGACTCCGGGCTTATATTCACCGATTCAAGTCGGAAGCCCTGAGAATCTCCCACCTAGACGTGGCCTCAGCTATAACCGCACTGACTGGGGGCACCCGGGACGAGAATCTCCGCCGTGAGCTTGTCCTCCACCATCCCTCGACCCTTACCGAGCTAGTAACTCTGGCTTTGCGCCATGCCGAGTGCGAAGAAGTACTCAGCGCATGCCGAGATGCAACCGGCTCGGGTCGGGAGGGGGACAAGAAGCGGGCGTCTGAGCCAAGCTCAGGTTCGGGAAAAAGGCGGAACCGGGACGGGGAACGTAAGGAGCCGTCACGGAAGTATGAGCGATACACCCCACTAGCCGCGCCGGTCTATGAGATCTATGAAGACATCAAAGACTCGGGTCTCCTCCGCCAACCTGAGCCAATGAGGTCGAAGAACCGTAATCGTAGCAAGCACTGCTTGTTCCACAGCAATCACGGACACCATACCGGCAACTGCCACCAGCTCCAGGACGAGATCGAGCGCCTCATCCGTCAAGGGCACCTAGCTTGGTTCGTAGCTGAGCGCAAGGAGGACCGAGGCGCCCCAGAGGAGATCGACAACGCCCCCCGAGGGGTCCACATCAACGTCATCTCCGGAGGAGCAGCATCAGGGGGCGACAACAGCCGAGGAAGGAAGCGTCATGCCGAGCGGGCGAGCCGAGCCATAGAGCCTCCAAAGGCCCCGCCGAGTGAGCCCCAGGTCATAGTCTTCTCAGACCGAGACCTAGAAGGGCTGAGCACCCCGCATGATGACGCCCTCATGATTTCGTCTACAATAAACCATTGTAACGTAGATAGGATCCTAGTCGACAATGGGAGTGCCCCTGATGTACTGTCTTATGATTGTTTCCTTAAGATGGGGGAGGATCCATCTAAGCTCCGCCCGATCCGAACCCCTCTCTGCGGGTTCAATGACCAGGCCACCTATCCTGAGGGAGCCCTAAGCCTGCCGGTTACCCTCGGCACCCCACCCAAAACCGTTACGGTCATGGTGGACTTCATAGTGATTAAAGGTATGATAGCATACAACGCCATCTCTAGTGGGTGTCCATAATATGTGGGTTACTGCAGAGGTTCCACCTCTTTGTCTTGGTCTTCTAGTGGGTGTCCTGCTGGAACTTCCACGTTCTCTCTAGGGTATAACTTCTAGAATATTTTGTGGAATTCTATCAACTTTTGTGCCCAAGGCTGCAAGCTTTGAAGTGAGCTTCTGATCCACGTTGTGAACTTGTGCTTGAAGCTCTTTAACAGTACCAGTCAAATCAACTAACCAGTTCTGGAGGATGCTGCACATGTTATCAACTTGGCATGTTTGATGTTAATGGATGTCTACCATGGAGGTTGAAGTACTTGTAGCTTGTGCAGTGACAACTTCTTGAAAATTGCTAGACAAATTTTGCACATCTTCTTGGACTGTGTCAAGCTTATCATATATGTTTCCCATCTGAATGATACTGCCCTGGACTTCATCTGATATATTATTTATCCTTTGGGATAATGTTTGCTGTTCTTGGCGAATGATGTTCAGTTCTTCTCTAATTCTCTGTTGTTCTCTCCTAATGTCAAAAGCATGAACAAGTGTTTATGTTATTTTCAAATGAGTTTCAGCTTGATTCTCTCTTAGAATATTCATTATAGTACCAGCCTTTTCATAAACATGTAACAAAGAATTCTAAAATTAATGCAGTCTTTCATCAAATTTGTACTTGTCCCTCGCAAACTTTTCCCACTGACTATTGACAGTTTGTTCAACATGCATCATTCTAGCATCAATCCTTTCTACTGTTCGATTTAATTGCATAAATGATGTATTCATTATTCTAAACTGACTTATCAGTAGATTTACTAGTGAAGGATGAACATCGGAAGCATTTTGAGCTGAACTTGGTCTGGCTAATGTGGATGCATGGAACTCTGGTGGAATTGGTGGTTCCTCAGGAGATAGAGGTGGCTGAATACCAAATGCCATCATAGGTCCATGATAGGGCCCATAATATGTGGCAGGACCTAGATAAATGTCTTGTGGCACTTCAACCTCTTCTTCCAGCCCTTGTTGCTCCTAGTGCTGCACAACATGTGGCTGCTCTTGGTGTTCTTCTTGCAACTGCTCGTCTATAAATACCTACTGAACTTGCTCTTCTTGCTATGGATGTTCTTGTTCCATCCCTTCTTCTTGGTTTACATCATCTGATTGCAACTCAGGCTGCCCATCTACCTGCATCTCTACCTGCTGCAAGTATGGTTGCTCATCTTGCAGTTCTGGTTGCAATTCAAGTTGCTGCTGCTGCTGCTCTATCTAACTTACTAGCTAATCAATTTGTTGATCTAGCTGCTGCATTAATTCCATTTCTAGTTGCAGCTCTTGCTATTCTATTAATTGCTCTTGCTGCTCAGCTAACTGTGGTTGATGCTCTTCCAGATCTTGTGCAGCCTGCTGCTGCTGTTCTACTTGTTCTATATTTTGTTGTTGTTGCTGCTGCTGCTGTTCAGACTCTAGTTGTATTTCTTGTTCTTCTTGCTGCTCTTGTTGTTGCTGCTCTTTCTCTTGCAACTGCTCCTACTACAGCTCATCTGTCCTTTGCATGTGACTTTGGATTCTTGCAACAGATGGCTTGAGTTTCATTAATTTTGTAATAAAATCCATGTTATACACATTCACTTTAGGGCTCTCCTTGAATTTTTCATCCTCTAAAGGAACTTTCATTTTCTTGAAGATTGCAGTCAAGTGGGCTGCATAAGGCAAATGCCTTCTCGATTCCTTACATGTCCCAATGATTTGGATCATCAATTCAGGCATACAAACTTTGATTTTCTTAAACATACAGTAGAAGATAAATCTCTGAGATTCTATCAACCTCCCTCTCCCTCCACCTTGTAGAGTTATGATTGTAGTAAACATGTGATGAAGTAGTCTCTTTAAAGGTGAAAACCTATTTGCATTAAAGTTTGTCAACTTGGTTTGTTTGTGGTCATTTGGATTACTAGGCTTATATGTGAGAATGGAGTAAGCTTCAAATTCATCATACTCAAACTCTTCCTCAACAACACCATCTTCAGGAATCCTCAAAGTCTTGGGAAGAAAATGCCTAGTTATCTCAATTTGATTCCTTTAACATGTGACCATATCTTAGATAGGTCGGAATCAAATTCAAATTTTTGTAGAACTCTGTGACCAGCCTAGGGTAGTAATATCTATGTTTACCCATGAACTTCTTCCAACCTTGGAATCTGATCAAACATAATAACTCAGGATATTCATTAAGCATGTTCTAATCGTGAAAGTCTACATATCGAGGGAATATGATCTTAGCAGACTCAATCACAGACTCTGCTTGCACAGATGAAGTCTCAGAATCTTTTTCCTCTTAAACCAATCTATGAGTTTCCTCTATGGCAGAAGTCCAACACCGCTTTGCTGGTGCCTCAGACGTCTTCTCTTTACCCATAGCAGACTTCTCTCCAAGCAACCCAGAAATGGTGCCCTTGTCATGTACATGCTTTGATCTTCTTTCCTTGTAAGGTGTTCCAACTTCGCTCCTTGATTCAACTGCCACTGGGTGCTGCTCCTCGGAGATCTTTCGCTTCCCTTTGCTCTTTGTGACCGGTGACGACATGATTGATACAGACAACGAGGACAGACGACACAGATATAGGGAATGAAAAGAAGGTGAAGAGCAGGGATGGAGAAAGCAAGTTTCCGCAAGGAGTGAGAGAGCATGGACGACTGAGCTACGTCAGTGCAAAGGGTTTTAGAGAAGTAGAGACCTTGACCTTGATGCATTATACTTCGAAGGTGAGGTAGACACTCGATATAGGGTGGAGTAAGAAAATCAATCAACTTTACCAATTTCAAGAACAATTACCAAACTACCCTTCACTCTAAGGTAAAATGCCCTTCCTTACATTTAAATGGTTTTCTGCTTATGAAGATTATATCTTGATGCAATAGAGTTCTAAAATTATTCCTTTAAATGCACAGACAATGGAGATAACCAAACCATAACCATGTACTATGCCCAGTCAGAAAACCATCAATCTTACTTATCATTTTCATTAGATAAAAGTGGTATAAAAATCTGTCTTATATTGAAAATAACCAATTTTAAGTTTCTGAAAATGACATAGAGTCAACCATATTTTCCTTTTCCTTTTTCTTCATTTGTTTGAGCATTCACGTATGACTGCACCTTTTTACTCAAGGAGACACGTTTATCAGACGTCTGAATCCCTAGTTACTCAGTGCAATCAACCGTTATGCTTCAAGTTATGAACAGAGATAGCACCTTTTATCATGGCATGACCTCTAAATTTCATTGATACAGAATGTCAGTTTCTCCAAAAGATATGCCATTGCTCTGCCTTTTTCATATTTTTATACAATGGCGTATTCCCTGACCTTATATCAGATTTCACTTTAAAACATCTTAAGAACAATATAAGTGCATGATTTTCTACCAGGATGTCTTATTACTTATAATTTTCAAATTTCAGGAGTTCAACTGGACAGTTCCATTTTTAGAGTGTTTTAAGACCATTATAAGTACATTCACGAATAATCTTGAACAATTAGGATTAGATTTAATCTTCATAGATAGAAAATCACAATTTTTGTAAAGTCAAGCAACTTCTTTTAAATCTCGGTGGTTTAGTAATTGTATCTATTGATTAGTAAAGATAACTAATTTCATGACTTACTCCCCCTGAAAGAATGCATGGACATTTAAGAAGTGGGAAAGACTTGTCATAGATAACACCGATGAGACAAACACGGATGGAGAATTCAATGAGGTAAAGATAGGTAAGAGGACAACCATAAGCACATCCTTAATAGCCTCTCATCAGAGATCAGCCTTCTTCATAGAGCACACCACCTAACAGCAGACGACTTGTTCCAGGTGTAGTAAGGTCGATGTTTCCTTCATATACATCAACCTTCCAGCATGGTGAGGTTGGTGTTCCTTTCTTATGCTACGACCAGCTAGCATGGTAAGGTGAGTGCACCTATCATACGCATCGACCTATTAGCATTACAAGGTCAGAGCATCTTCCATATGCATCGACCTGTTAGCTTATCAGGACAAATATTTCAGCTAATCATCAAAGAGCATTGACTCCACTAGACAAAGGTTCAGCCTTATGAAATTTCATCCAACAGCTACTGCAGGAACACTTATTCTAACAACTGAAGCAGACCAATATCTTTCGCAATATTAACTCAGATTCTTCCATAGATTAACACTTAGTCACAGACCAAAATGGAAATCAAGCTCCCCCTCACACTGTGTAGTGATTTCAATCAAACAACAGTCTTTTCTCATTGTACACAGATATGCAACTATGAAATATAAAGTGCAAATTTATCACTATATGCAAATTTGACCCTTGGTACTTGGCGAAGGGGTAGCCTCTACGCACGATGTGGGTTTGCAGGCAGAAATGATCTGCCCTTCTCCCAGCGTACCATTTGATATACCAAAGGGTCATGCAAGACTATGCTTCTAATATGAACATGAATGACTATTCAACATGTAAAATCTCATTTGGAATAGCATGTGGCAGATTATCAAAACCATAACAATCATGACAAGATAGCATCAAATATCATCAATGAATCCAGTCTAACCAGACATGCAATATTCCAAAGAGAGTTATTCAAGCAACAGTGTAAAGAAAATAAGAATGGGGTTTGACTGACCTTCATGTGCCTTGATTTTATTTAACCCCATTTTTTTATTATTTTTCGCCAAGGCACACCTGCAACCAAAGATTTATTTTGAATATTTAGGAGCCCAAGAGTTCGTGGGTCCTGTCAAATGAGTTACACCTCTAACAGGTGTACTCCAAGAATTCCAAGCATTCAAATGTTCAGACTTCATCCTGTTGGAACGATGTAGTGGTGAGAACTGAGAATCAGAGGGGGGGGGGGGGGTGAATGAATCCCCTTTTGAAATTTGGCCAATTAAAAACTGCACTTATAAAATTTTGTGGAATTAAAGACCAACTAGCTTGATTGAATATTCAAACAGATGGTCAGCGTAAGCAGCGAACTACACAGCAGCTTCTGAGCTGTTTGCAGAAACAAACCGACCATACAATGAGCTCTAAAAGCACTCAGCAGAACAGTCAATTTGGAAGCGCACCTAGGTATTCCTCTAACGTAAATCAGATAAGCATCAAACCATAATAGACAAAGAATTTTTAGGTGGTTCGGTCCTCTAGACTTACGTCCACCCCACACTCCAACCAGAGTGTGGATTCCGCTGCCAAATAGCTTAAACGGCTGGGCCTCACAGCTTGCCAACAATAGCTGAGCTTCACAGCTTACTTAATCGTTGACTAACAGCTTGACTGCTGGGCAATATAGCTTCGCCACCGTTGGGCATTACAGCTTAGCCACTGCTGATACACAACTTAATCCGCTGGGCCTTACAGCTTAGCCTCCGTTGATACATAGCTTAGAACAAGAGTTTAAAGGAAAAATAAGAAATGAAAACTACATCACCGGGAAGCTGTAAATAAAACACAGATAGAATGTAGCTCTTGCAGGAGCAGACTGGCTTGGATCTGATCAAAGGCCAGTAGAACAGATCTTCAGGAACTTCAATCTCTTCTCTTGATCTCTCTCTCAATCTATTTTCTCGATCTCTCGATCTCCCTCTTCTTCTTCTTCTCTTTCTCTCTTCTACGATACTCTATTTTCTCTCAGAAAGTAACTCTCGCTTTCTTACTCTCGCTTCTCTCCTCTTTCTGAACTCTCTTCTTTCTCTCAGCTTCTCTTGCTCTTGGCTCTTTTGCTCCGAAGACTACTTCTCTCTCTATCTTCGATCTTCCTTGCTCTATCTGCCTTCACTCCCACTTTTTTCTTCTACACTCTATTCCTCTTTTATAAGTAGCAGACGATGGGCACGTGGATACCACGTTTCCCGCCCAAACTTTCACGCAGATCTGATCCTTCGAGGTTCCACGTGTCAGAATCGTGGTATTGTAGCAGTCCATGTGGCAGGATTATCTGGTCCGCTCCTTGCCTTGGATCACATGCCATTGGGTAAAAGTCTTGAATCACGTGACTCCATTAAGTGTAAGGCTCCCTGCTCGAAACTGGGTCTTTTAGTTGACTTAACCCTGTCAAGAAGGAATAGGACATTTTCATCAAACACCTTATAGTCATAGCATCAGAGTGAGAATATATGCTTAATCAATATTCAAAAACCTTGATTGATCAGATCAAGCCTAGTACGTGTGCACAAACCTTACCTAATGGATGTGCACAGACCTTGCCTTATGCATGTGCTCAGACTTGATAACACTGCAAGTGTCGGCACTCCTAGTATGCATAGACCTTCCTATGTGTATGCACAGATCTGAACAAGCACAATCCAAATGTACACAGACCTTGAGGTGTAAGTGTGCAAAGCCTGCACCGACCTTATATGTGTTTCTATAGAGACGTGCACCGACTATATGCAAGCATAATGCAGATGATGCACTGACTTTGGTCTTGCACAGATGGGATGTGCACCAACCTTGGTCTTTCATATGCATGAATATGCACCGACCTTACATGCACTAGCTAAGAAGGTGCATCAACTTTAATGCAATATTCTAAACATGCACCGACCTATATGAGCAAGCTACAGGAACGTGCATCGACTTTGTATGCTATATGAGTGAATATGCACTGACCTTATGTGTATGAAATGCAACTAGCATCGACCTCGGCTGTGTAAGAACACAACTAGCACCGACCCTAACTATGCATGAACTACAACTAGCATCGACCTTAGCTGTGTGAAAACACAACTAGCACCGACCCTAGTTATGCATGATGCAACTGGCGTTGACTCTATATAAGCACAATGTAGTATGAAGATCATGCACACCACCTATTCGACCAAATGCCATGCACACAAGTTATTCAGTAAAATGTCATGTGCACAGACTTTATGCAGATGCATTGACTTTATGTGCACAATATTGACTTTGTGTTGACTTTTGGTTGACCTGTGATGCGTTGACTTATATGAACAGTTGTACAAGACTTTATGCAATGCTTGTACAGAGACATCCACAAACATGCACATACATACACGAATATGCACGGATATATACAGACAACCACATATGAACTAAGATGCACATGTGTAGCAGTTCATTCCATGTAATTCATCTATACAGCAATATGAGCATTGTATGCACACAACAAACACTATATGTAACAAGACACATACTGTACGCAATAAACACATATGGAATCATACAAACACATATGACATCATACATATGAGTCATAACGTTTGTCATCATCAAAACACAATATCCAACACATCCAATAGCATTCAAACATTTTATGTCCAGGTTTTCATAGTATTTGCATATTGGATGTCTATGAATTGAAGTAAAATTATTCCTGACATGAGTATTTCAAATGCATGCAAATGAACATGTTCAGAATGAAATATTTTCTTTTTAGCAAACTAGCACTGTGATGCAACATGCCCAGATTTTCCACAATTGAAAAACTCAATATTCTGAACTGCATGTTTTTTAGCATGATTATGATTTGCATGAATGTCTCTAGTATGAAGTTTGCCAAACATCTTATCGTCTTGTTTCATCAAATTATAGTCATGCATGTGGTGACCCTTTCTACCACAGTAGAAACATGAAATTTTATTTCTGTTTGCATGTGTGTATGAACCAGCATTGTTCTTAACATGTAAATTAGTACTGCTACCAGAAAAGTTTCTGAACTTTTTCTGCAAGTTCTTATTGGCATTCTTAAAACCATTCATTTTCTTAGATGCATTCATGTCATCAGATTTCATAACATGGCAGCCATACATTACTTGCCCTGCCCTACCACAGTAATGACATGAGACTTTCTTTTTCTATTTTTCTGATATTTTTAGATTTTTATTTTGTTTTTCTGACTTCTGCACAGTAAATTGGAAAACATATGAGCTAGAGGTTTTAGGTTGTTCAGAACTGCTCATGAATGAGGTTATCAATGTATTTTCAAACTTTTTCTTATTTACTAGATTGTAACCTAGTCCTTCTTTCTAAAAATTCACTCTAGTTCTAAGAGGTTTATCTAAATTTTCTTTCCCTTCAACAAATTTAGACATAGAATCACTTAAATCAGCCACTTGAGTTTCTAGAGATGTTATTGTCAATTTTAAATTAACTATCTCATCCTCACACTCAATTATTTTGATTCTTTGACTTTCATTTTCTTCTTGTAGAGTTGATAATTTTCCAGACTCATTGATGACAGTTGATTTCCCTTTTTCAAAAGTTGTTAATCTTTCTGACATAACAATATTTAGAACCATCAGCTTCTTGTTTGGATCTTTTAGATTTTTATTTTCTTCCACTAAATCATTTTTGACCATTGAACTCAGTTTTTCATTCAAATCTTCCTCAATCTTTTCAAGTTCTTTCTTCTTGTCTAGCAACTCCTCATTCTCTTCCCTTATTGAAGTAATCAGTTCTTCTAGCCATTTAATTTCAGATTGAAAACTTACATTCAAATCTTTCAAAGACAAACACGTATTAAATGATAAGCTATCACAAGAAGCATTGGGCATGTTTTGTTTAACTTTCTTTTTCAACTTCTTATTTTTAGATTTTATTTTCTTGTATTTTTCATACAATTCAACATACATATCTCTTAGATCATCAAAAGTCATTTCATCAATATCAGATTCAGAGTTTACCTGATCTTCTCTTCCATTACTCGAAGTGCTACTGTCTTCCATAGAACTTTTCTGGTTCTCATGAAATTCAATCACTAAATCCCAAATCTTTAGAACTTTTCTGGTAGAGATAGAGGAAATGACATTAGTGTCTACTGCATTCTTCAAAATATTTAGAACTTTTACATTCTCGAAATTCTTTTGTCTGTCCTTTAGGGACCAAGTACTCTCCTTTTGAGGCAAAACATGTGGACCATGTTCAATAAGATTCCACAGTTTTGGATACATAGAGTTTATAAAACCGCATAAGTTGCCTAACCATTTATTGAAATTCGAACCATCGTATATCACGGGAGAGTTCATTTTGACATATAATCAGAAACAATCAAAGCACAAACAGCAGGATCTGATATGTAGATCGTTGGATCCGTTAACACAGAAACCCTCTCTGATACCAATTGATAGAATAGGTGATCTGCTCTAATAACAAGTGTTAGGATTGGAGCGTGCATGACTGAGATCCAGAGGGGGGGGTGAATGGATCCCAGTGAGAACTTTTGCGGAATTAAAAACTGTAAACTACTCTTACTGATCTAAAGAGAAACAAACACTTTCTTGC
The DNA here is from genome assembly GCA_022559845.1 of Amorphophallus konjac. Lineage (NCBI taxonomy): Eukaryota > Viridiplantae > Streptophyta > Magnoliopsida > Alismatales > Araceae > Amorphophallus > Amorphophallus konjac. The sequence continues at coordinate 170,468,563 of CM040124.1, read as the reverse complement.
AGAATGAATTCTTCACAAAACTTAATCTCAAACACCCAGTATGTAAATGATTTCAGCAATTGTCACTTGAATGAAGAGAATTACCAACAACTAAGTACGAGACACACACACAAGCAATCGCACAAGCAATACTTCTAACTATGAGCGGCCCCTAAGCATACTTCTAGACGGATCTGTAAACAAGCAATCACATAGGAGACACAAAAGTTTTAGGTGGTTCGGTCTCAGCCATGAGACCTACGTCCACCCCACACTCAAACCTTAGTGTGGCATCTGCTGATACACATCTTAACCCCCGATCCACAGCTTCGGGGATGAATCCCTACAACCCCTGAGCAATACAGCTTGCTATCCACTGAGCCACACAACTTACTATCTGCTGAGCCCCACAACTTTCTATCAGCTGAGCACCACATTTGCTGTCCAAGGAGTTGCTCCTCGCCGCTGAGCATTACAGCTTGCTCTGCTGGCTAATAGCTTGAAGAACAGTGATAAAAGAAAAATACAAACGACTGAAAACAACAAATAGATGAAACATGAAAACCAATGTTACTCAAATGAGCAGATGATTCTAGATCTGATCTAGAAATTGTATCTTCACCAGCAGCCAATTCTCTGATTTCTTCTCTCTCAATCGATACTCTATTTTTCCTCTCACTTACCCTTCTGTAGCGAACTCTTTTTCTCTCATATCACTCTAACCTTCTCCTGTCTTCTTATCTGCTTCTCTTCAATTTCCTTCTTCTCTATACACCCTTTAATGATCTTGATCTCCCGCATCTTGTCTTCTCAGAGATCCCCCTATATATATATATCAGCGAACTGGATCATGTGGCTCCCATACGGTTTTAGTCCAGCGCATCGAGGGAGGATTCCCGCCAATAGCTTTTCCAAAAAAGTAACATGATAAGGTCCACGTGTCAGATCTTGAGGACGAGGCGAATCCACATGGTGAGTTGTTCTGGTGGACGGACAACCTTGGATCACGTGCCAGTTATCTCAACTTTAGGGTCATGTGATAACTTTGCTCTCTGCCCTTCAAATGTTTAATCGAGTTTAAGTCTTCTCAACTTAAGTACATTTCAATAAAATATAAAGCATTTCATCAAACACCTTATTATCATAATTGCTTAGACAAATGCAGACTTAGCCAATATCAGAACAGTTAGATGCTCAGATCAGAGGCATATAAGATGATGTATATGCTTTGATGCAAACATACAATGCATTGACCTGTGTAAGACATAGGTAGACCTTATATGCATGAAGATGATGGATGAGGACAAGAAAAAATGAAGATGCATCGATCTTGCTGAACCACAGATAGTCCTATCGAGCCAAATCATGTAAGGTTGCACAGACTAGTTAAGGCGATGGCTAGAGCTTAAGCATCGACCTGATGCCTTAAGCAAGTATGAAAGCTTAGATTAGAATCCAGAGAATAACAAAGGTGCATCGACCTGTTAGACATAGACTCTACATGTGCATCGATCTTATAAATCATATTATAGAATGTGCATCGACCTTGTGAAACATGTTGTAATACATGCATCGACCTGATGTAGATTATACTTGCATGAGCGTCGGCCATCTAGAATGAATGTAAGGATGTGCATCAACCTTGCTTTACACAAGGTGTACTGTGCATCGACCTTGCTGAGCACAAGGATCACTAGTGCATCGACCTGATACACTGCTAGTGTAAACATGCACCGACCTATGTAACTACATGCGAGTATATGCATCGACTGCAAGCACAAACATGCATCGACCTTACAGACTTCAATCTAAAATATGCATCGACCTTACAGACTTCAAACTAAAATATGCATCGACCTTATGTTCAACATGGTACAAAGATGCATCGACCTGACAGACTTCAGACTAAAATATGCATCGACCGTATCTTCTGACACTTAGACAAATACAAGACTTACATAACCTGAATGATCAAGATGCCTTAACAAGTCATGCCATTCTGACTTATGGACAATGATAACTCAGCTAAGCATTATTAAGCAATTTTGGCACAACATGATTCATAGTTGTGACATCATCAAAACCAGAGTTCCAACAATCTCTCCCTTTTTGATGATGATAATTGTGAGTAATGTAATTATTTACATAAGATAGAAATGATTCAATCATTCAACCATTGAAATAATCATTCATCCATTGTAGATGAAAATTCCCATTCATTTAACGCAGAAGTTTTCAAAATAGGTTTTCATTTCATACATCATACCAGGGAAAACTACAACATAAAAATTAAAGTGCACAACTAAAGTGCTATATGCACAGCTAACATGCAGACTTAAATTCTGTGTACAATAAGAAAGAAAGGTTGCTATCTGTTAGAAACTTCTTGACTCTTCTCTCCCCCTTTGTCATTATCAAAAACCACCAGAAGTAAGCTATTTTTCTCCCCCTGACTTGGTGAACTTCTCATGATCTTCTCTCCCTGAATTCATCAGACATCTGCTGCAGAGGTTCCACCTCTTTGTCTTGGTCTTCTAGTGGGTGTCATGCTGGAACTTCCACGTTCTCTCTAGGGCATAGCTTCTGGAATATTTTGTGGAATTCTATCTAACTTTTGTGCCCAAGGCTGCAAGCTTTGCAGTGATCTTCTGATCCACGTTGTGAACTTGTGCTTGAAGCTCTTTAACAGTACCAGTCAAATCAACAAACCGGTTCTGGAGCATGCTGCACATGTTATCAACTTGGCATGTTTGCTGTTGATGGATGTCTGCCATGGAGGTTGAAGTACTTGTAGCTTGTGTAGTGACAACTTCTTGAAAATTGCTAGACAAATTTTGCATTTCTTCTTGGACTATGTCAAGCTTAGCATATATGTTTCCCATCTGAATGATACTGCCCTGGACTTCATCTGATATATTATTTATCCTTTGGGATAATATTTACTGTTCTTGGCGAATGATGTTCAGTTCTTCTCTAATTCTCTGCTGTTCTCTCCTAATGTCAAAAGCATGAACAAGTGTTTATGTTATTTTTAGATGAGTTTCAGCTTGATTCTCTCTTAGAATATTCATTATAGTACCAGCCTTTTCACAAACATGTAACAAAGAATTCAAAAATTCATGCAGTCTTTCATCTGATTTGTACTTGTCCCTTGCAAACGTTTCCCACTGACTATTGACAGTTTGTTCAGCATGCATCATTCTAGCCTCAATCCTTTCTACTATCCGATTTAATTGCATAAATGATGCATTCATTATTCTAAACTGACTCATCAGTAGATTTATGTGGACATGCAAAATTGCACTCCCGTACGCCCCAACTAGTCCAGCATTAACAACAATGTCAACTGAAGAGACTACGTGGAAGAGGGCCATCCGGACTCCCCGAACATATATACACTGCCGTGAAGCTATCTTCGGAGTCTCGACAGTGAAGAGAAATCAACCGCTGGGAGCCCCACAATCTATGGGCCTCAAAGAAAATCAAATGGGCCACAACTCGCGCTCACAACGGGCTCAGAACTGCCCATTTAGCCCTTCAGCGGCACGCCCTCAAGGCCCTTCAGTGGGACGCCCTGGCAGCCCTCAGTGGCACGCCCCCTGGCAGCCTTCAGCGGCACACTCTTGTGCCCCCTTCAGCGGCACGCCCTTCAGCGGCACGTCCCTGGCCCCTCTCAGCGGCACGCCTTCAGGCCCGTCAGCGGCACGCCTCTCAGCGGCACACCCTCTGCCCTGTTCAGCGGCGCACCCTTCAGCGGCACAGCCTTGAGCTCTTCAGCGGCACGCCCTGGCAGCCGTTCAACGGCACGCCCTGAGGCCCCTCTAGCAACACGCCCCTAATGGCCTTCAGCGGCACGCCCTCCTGGCCGTTCAACGACACACCCTTTGGGCTCTTCAGCGGCACACTTGCCGTGTCTTCCAGCTGTATGCCCGTTTGGACCTCTCAGCGGTATGCCTGTTTGGCCCGCCAGCGGTACAGCGTTAAGTCATTTCAACGACACGTCCGACAGAATGATGTGACGCCCATGCTCTACAGATCTTCGGCGCGCAGTGGGCTGTCCGAGGTGTCGGCCAGAGGTTAAGCCACGTGAGCTACTCCTCTGCCACCAAGGACGGGGGAAGTCAAACCCCATCAATGCCTCCGGTTTCCCGCCTCCGACTACCGTGCTCGAATGCTTCCGCCGCTGGGGGTATAAAAGCCCCTTCTTTGGCCAGAAAAAAGAAGAAGGGGAAAAACACACACACAGAAAAAGGGAGAAGAGAGAAGAGGAAGAAGGAGAGCCCCGTCCGCCCAAGCTCGGCAAGCCCAGGGAGCTCCAGGGAAGAAAAGGCCAGAAAGAGGGAAAGAGAGTAAGAAAAGAGAGAGAGAGAGAGGTTCTATGTAGCGGGAGGTAGCAGGGGAGGAGAAGGGAGCCGTCGCCCCTGCTCGACCCCGGCTCTCTCCTCACCCCTCCTTTCTTTTTTTTATCTTCTTATTCCTCTTCTCATCCCTTTTGTAGCTGGTTTCAGACATGCTCTGTAACGCTTAACCCTTGGCCAGCCATGGTCATTTTCTATCATGAATAAAAGACGCCCCTCTGCTGGGTTTCCTGTCATTCTCGTTGGTTTCTTCTTATGATATGTTTTGCCACTTGCTTCTCCCCTTTCTCTGGTGTTCTTGCTCTTTATGTTAATCTCCTTCCATGATGCCGGCCTGCCCGGCCCAATGTACAACGTCTTGGTGTAGTGCCATCCAGAGGGGTCCTTTGATAGTGGCTTTTTGTATGGGCTTCTCCCCTTGTGAGTCTGACTCCAGAGCATGCCATTTAGCTTAATAGAGTGTCCCCCCGTAGAGAAGATGTGCCCTCCTTCCAGGCGGCTTGAGCCCCTGCTTCCCTAACATTCTTGATCTTCTTCCCCCCTGGTCAGTTAATGCACCCCTGGGCTTAGACCTAACCCAATGTGCCAACACCTTCCTCTCATTGGTAGGCCAACCCATACCCTCCACCGCTACAGCCTCAAGTCCCTCGTCCGTTGGCCGGTGCACTCCCTAATCGTCCCTGCCCGGCACACCCCAGGCCCTCCCAGGCCGGCACACTCTAGCCAGCCCCATCCAGTAAACCTTCCAGCTCGGCACGGCCTATCAGCCCCTCTAGCCGGTACACCCTCTAACCCTTCTAGCTCGGCACGCTCCTAGAGCCCTCTTGCCCGGCACGGTTGCCATCTCCTCCAACCCAGTGCACTCCCAGTCTGTCTTAGCCGGGTCTCCCGCTCGTTGATTTCTCTGAGATTTTTCGAAGTTTTATTAAAGGTGTTGCCACTCCCGGGCGCCCACCTCCAGTTGTCGGGTTCCACCACTCCATGTGGGCGTGTTCCCTGTATCTCCCTTACGCTCGGGTCAAGGGGAGATGCTGCCGAATTTTTGTTAGAAATAATAACATACTAAAAAGACAAAATGAAGCAACAAACAAATGGAACGACCACACGTTAAGAAGGACTAAAAGAAAATAACAAACAAAAAAAAAAGAACAATGGTAAAACGCTTTAACTGAGGCAGGGGAACCGCAATCAACTTAAAGAGAGCCGAATCAGATAACGACTAAGCAACTCGAACATCCGTCCTCATGGGAGAAAGAATGGTAGATAATCAAGAGAAAGAGAGAAGAAACCCATGCAAACTTAATAAAATAGAAAAGAAGAAAAGAAAAGCCTTAAAAGAAGCGGAGGAGGAGTGGGCCTTCATCGGTACACCTAATCTAATCCTTCGTCGATACACCCTCCACCCTCCTTCACCGGCACACCCTCCATCAGCCTTCACCGGCACGCCTTCAGCCTCCCTTCGCCGGTACACCTTCCCCTTCCCTGGCCGGTACACTCCCAGCCTCTCCAGCCCGGTACACCTCCCACCCTTCAGCAGCACGCTCCCACTGTCTCTCTCCCTCCGTCTCACCTCTCTCTCTCACCGTCTCACCTCCCTCTCTCTCACCGTCTCTCATCTCTCCCAACGTCTCACCTCTCTCACTCTCACGCTCACCTCTCTCCCTCTCTCCGTCTCACACTCTCACCACCGTCTCTCTCACCGTATCACCCCTCCCTTGGCCGGCACACTCTCACCACCGTATCTCTCACCGTCTCACCCCTCTCTCTCTCTGTCTCCCACTCTCACCACTGTCTCTCTCACTATCTCACCCCTCCCTTGGCCGGCACACTCTCACCACTGTCTCTCTCACCGTCTCACCCCTCTCTCTCACCGTCTCACCTCCCTCTCTCTCCCTCCGTCTCACCCTCTCTCGCTCCCATCGTCTCATCTCTCTCCCAACCTCTCTCTCTCTCTCCCTCGCGTGTTCCCATCGTCTCCCTCTCTCCCTTCACCCTTGGTACCTTTGTGCACCGACCCCTTAACCCGGTGCATATGTGCACCGACCTCATCTTTCTTAACCCGGTGAACATGTGCACCGACCTCGACCTAGCCCGATGCACATGTGCACGGACCTTATCCTCCACGCGCATAGTCCTCGTGACCTGCACTGACTCCGGGTCCAAAGCTGCACCGACTTCAGCCCGCAGGCCGTACAGACCTCGCCCCGCAGGCCGTATAGACTTCGCCTCGCAAGCCGTACAGACTTTGCCCTGTAGGCCGTACAGACTTTGCCCCATAGGCCGTACAGACTTTGTCCCGCGGCCGTACAGACCTTGCCCTTCTACAACCCAAAGCTGCGCCGACTTCAGCCCGCAGGCCGTACAAACTTCACCTCGCAGGCCGTACCGACTTTGCCCCACGACCGGACAGACCTTGCCCCTCTACAGCCCCGCGACCGTACCGACTTTGCCCGCAGGCCGTACAGACTTTGCCCCGCGGCCGTACAGACTTTGCCCCGCAGGCCGTACAGACTTTACCCCGCGGCGGTACAGACCTTGCCCCTCTACAACCCAAAGCTGTACAGACTACAGCCCGCAGGCCATATCGACTTTGCCCGCAGGCCCTACAGACTTCGCCCCGCGGCCGTACAGACCTTACCCTTCTACAGCTCAAAGCTGCACCGACTTCAGCCCGCAGGCTGCACCGACCTGCTGCCAGTCCAGGTCTGCACTGACCTAGCCCAATCTCTATCCGGTGCACCCTTTGACACCCTCGCCAACACGCCTTCAGCCACCCTTGCCCGGCGCACTCCCTAGCCGCTCTAGCACGGCACACACCAACACCTCCACCCGGTACACTATCAGATACCCCCTTACCCGGTGCACTCCTTCCCTCCTTCAGCAGCGCGCCCGTTCGCGCTCTTCGTCGGCACGCCCTTCCCAGCCGCTCCTCCGGTACACTCTCCCACCTCTCCTAGCTCTCGCCGGCACGCTCTCTATACCCTTCGCCGGTACACCCTCCAGCGGCCCTCTCTCTCTCTCCGGGAAATATACACATATAATATATATAGATAATGATATTGGTGATAATAATAATAATAATAAATAAATTAATGAAAATTATGATAAATAAAGAAATCCGAATATATATAGGAAACAAACAAAAAATGTTTAATAGTGATAATAATAGTAAAAAAAAGGGGAGAATAATAATAATAATAATAAACAAAAAAGGAAATCATTCGGAACAAATGCATAAAGAAGAAATGAACAGCAAGAGGAAAGAGAGGAATATGTAATTAAAATCCCAGATAAAAAAATTCTAGGGTCCACATTGCAACCCCCCCTCTCTCCCCGTGACCTGTTGCTGAAGGAGCAATCATGCCGCCCTTCCAGGTTGGGCCTGAGTATTGGGAATTATCCCAAAATAGCCACGACCTGACCTCGCCTCGGCCCGATATTCCGATTAAACCGGACTCGTTTCTCGGGCCGGATCCCTTCCGAGCCACTACTAAAATTGCCGCACGTTCGGCAGACATTTGAACGGGTTCACCTCGATTTCCGTCGCGTTTCTATTACGAACCGGTGTCCGAACATGAAAAGGTCCATGCATGACCGATATGGCCGACGGTTCCCATCCCGACATGGTCGTAACCCGGCATTGCTCTGGGCCAATAGCCTGTCGAATCGGATTCATCCTAATGGGATTTGTTCCCGCTCTTTCATTGAAGTTGCCGTGAACTCAGCGTACGTTTGTACGGGGTTGCTTCTATCTACGTCGTACCTTCAATATGGACACTTGTCCGAATATCAAGTGGTCCGCAAGTGACAGACAGAAATCGGAATAGAACGGGATGGCTCCCGTCATCCCTGGACCCTACACATGGGAATATCAATAAGGCCTTCGTGGGCTATGCTGGGACCTCGGGTCCGTCCCGATTATGGTCACTGTCTGACCCATATCCTCGGCCTATAGCCCGCTCCCTTTGAACACGTTTTTGATTTTGGAATCTAGTCCCGGGACTCTTCCTCGCTGCCCTCCGGCACCGAGAACATTAATGATGCCCACGCAAGCCCCGTTTGGACCTCGGGAGGCGCCCCCGGCATGGTCCTGACTCGATCTTGCACCGGGCCAACAAACTCATTGGTTTCCTGCTACACTAACCGAGATTTAACCGAATGTTTTCAGAGTCTCGGAATAATATGTTTGACGTGTCCCGGCATACATATGTTCTAGGTCATTCTGTGACGATTACGATATTCTCAAGCCGGACACCCGTCCGAATATTAAACGGTCTCCCGAATGACCGACACGTTTCGAACGTCCGCTTCCCTAGACATAGGGCTTTCCAGTCGATTCAAGGGATATTCCCTCGTTGCCCCTTGGCACCGGAAATATTAATGACGCTCATGCAAGTCTTGTTTCACCCGCGGGGGGCCCACCGCAGTATGGTCGCAGCTTGCTCTTGCACCGGGCCAACAGATTTACTGGTTTTTGACTGCTCCAACCGAGGCTTAGCCGAATGTCTTCCGTTCCTCTGAGCAATAAATTTGCCATATCCTAGCATACATATGCTCTGGTTTTCCCGCGACGATCGCGCTTTTCTCGAGCCGGACATTCGTCCGAACATTAAATGGTTAGTACACGATCGACATGATCTCGAATGGTTTTTTTTTCTTCTCGCCCTCACGCGAGGATTTCAATATCTCGTAATAGACCTTTCATGCAATTAATTCCCTGGCCATGAGGCCCTGAATCCCGGCGATTAATCAAGGGTGTTCCCTTGTATGGGGGATGTGAATGACGCCGTGACCTTTTTGGCGCGGCGGATTTTGGTCCCGACACGAACTACACAATCGTCTGACGAAGCCAGATCGAGCACACCATGGGCTCTTCGGGGCCCGAATAAATTGTCAATTTGTGACTGGCATGCCCACGCACTTAATAGATGAATCAACCATTCCTGAATAGACGAGAATAATAAACGAACAAAAAGTGCGTCCACAAGTCTGGCACGCCCGGTGGGACCTAAACCACCCTTCATCTCTTCGCCGGGATTTAGGGCCTCATGGCCTCCTAATTAACGATGTTTGCCTGCTTTGGTGAATGGCAGGTGCTGTCTTCGCCAGTCCTATGGGGAGAAAAGCCAAACTCGGTGCAGCTACCTTCGTGGCCTCGAGGATGCTGCTTCGAAACATATGCAGCTTTCAAGAATCATGGGGGGCTGTTATAAAAAAAGGGAGAAGAGAAAGAGAAGAGAAAGGAGGGGAAATCAAACCCCCCCTTTTCCTCAAAAAGAAAGAGAAGAAAAGAAGAAAAGAAGAAAAAGAGAAAAGAAAGAAGCAAAAAAAAAAGAGAAAGAATTGGCAAGAGAGGGTTGTACGGCCACGTCCGTCGAGACCCGTGCTGAACAAAGATTACCATTGTGGGTTGATGCGGTGGAGCGAACCACTCATCCCCTCCCTGAGAGGGTGAGCGCTCTCGTGAACCTCCACCCTGGTCAATCATACAAGAAGAAGAGAAGAGAAAAAAAAAGAAAAAAAAGAGGAAAAAAAAGAGAGAAAGAGAGAAGAAAGGAAGAAAAGTTGGCCAGCATCGCCGACTAAAAGAGCAAGAAGAAACCCGACATCCCGCCCGACTCTAGGAGGCTCCGAGTCTGCGGTGCAATGACCCCGCTCGTTCCTCCTTCCTACTGCCTCCATCCGGCATAAGACGGCCCCTCGAGTGGCTGTTAAAAGACCCAGCGAGCCACAATTATAGCTTGGTGAATGGCTGCCCGCTGTGGGGAATGCTTTATAGCAATGAGGCCAAGGACGGCCACCACTCCCGAAGAGAGCATGCATATACCCCGCCATGGGGGATAAGAAGAAGATATATACCCTGCTACGGGGGCATAAGAGGCAAAAAAAAAGAGATACACCCCATTCCCAGGGGCACATGAAGAGAATCCGCCCCGACTGAGGGGCATAAAGCAGAAGCTACACCTCGGCTTCGGGGCATTTGAAGAAGAATCCACCCTGACCTGGGGACATAAGAAGAAATAGAGTTGCACCCTGGCTTAGGGGCATTTGAAGAAGAGAAATACACCCCGATATGGGAGCACATGAAGCAAAAGACATACCCCGCCATGGGGGCGTAAGAAGAAAAGAATTCACCCCGGCCTGGGGACACACAAAAAGAGAAACTCACCCTAGCTTAGGGGTATTTGAAGAAGAAATATACCCCACCTGGGGGCATAGAAGCCATAAAGAATACGCCCCAGCTTAGGGGTATTTGAAGAAGAAAGATACCCCACCTCGGGGGACATTGCAAGCAGCGATATACCCTGCTTGGGTGCACAGGAAGAGACCACACCCCACTCCTAGGGACACATGAAGAGAGTACACCCCGCCATGGGGGCACATGAAGAGAATTCACCCCGACTCGGGGGTACATGAAGCGACAAAAAAATACACCCTGCCTTAGGGGAATTTGAAGAAGAAGCATACACCCCACCAACGGGGGCACCGGAGCCATCAAGAACACACCCCACTTTCGGGGCACAAGAAGCAAACATTCCCCAGCGTGTCGGGGCAAAAGAAGAAGAATCCCCCTCGGGGGCATAAAAAGCAAAGATACACCCTCGTGCCGGGGGCACATGAAGAGAATACACTCCATCCCGGGGTCATGAGAAGCAGAAGGCGCATCCCACCCTGGGGGCATATGAAGCGAAAAGAATACACCCTGGCTTAGGGGAATACAAAGAGAAGTATACCCCACTCTGGGGCAGAGGAAGCGGGAGAATCACACCCCCGCCTTGGGGGTATTTGAAGAAGAACTATACCTCGCCTCGAGGGCCTAGAAGCTATAAAGAACACGCCCCGGCTTAGGGGCATTTGAAGAAGCTACATCCCACTTCGGGAGCATAAGAAAGAGAAGAGTACACCCTGTCCTAGGGACAATTGAAAAAGAAACATACCCCGCCTGGGGGCATAAAAGCCATAAAGAATACGTCCCGGCTTAGGGGCATTTGAAGAAGCTACATCCCGCTTCGGGAGCATAAGAAAGAGAAGAGTACACCCTGTCCTAGGGACAATTGAAAAAGAAACATACCCCGCCTGGATAAAAGCCATAAAGAATACGCCCCGGCTTAGGGGCATTTGAAGAAGCTACATCCCGTCTTGGGAGCGTAAGGAGAGAAGAATACACCCCGACTTAGGGGCATTTGAAGAAGGAATACATCCCGGCCCCTGGGTCCATGAAGCAACATATATCCCCCCCGGGGGCATCTGAAGCAGAACAAACAACATTCCCCGGCTTAGGGGAGCATATGAAGAAAGGAACACACCCCGATATGGGAGCACATAAGCAAAGAAGAAGAGTTCACCCCGCCTCGGGGGCATAAGAAGCAAGAATTACACCCCGTCTTGGGGGCATCGGAAGCAGCAATACACTCCACTCTGGGGGCACTAGAAACAGAATACATCCCTGCCTGGGGGCACATGAAGCCAAAGACATACTCCGCCATGGGGGCATAAGAAGAAAAGAATTCACCCCGGCCTGGGGACACTCAAAGAAAGAGCCACACCCTGGACTGGGGGCATACAAAGAAAGAAATTCACCCCACCTCGAGGGCACAAGAAGCAAAACACACCCCACCTTGGGGGCATAAGAAACCAAGAACATACCCCGCCATGGGGGCATTAGAAGCGGAATACATCCCCGCCCCGGGGGCATATGAAGCAACATACACCCCGCCTGGGGCATAGAAGCCATAGAGGAGACTCTCCGGCTCAGGGGCATCAGAAGAAGAAGCATGCCCCACCTGGGGGCATAGAAGCCATAAAGAACATACCCCGCCCGGGGCACAGAAGCAAGGAGGCAGGATCCGCCCCGCCATGGGGGCACACAAAGAGAGAAACCACACCCCGCCATGGGGGTATGAGAAGCAAGGAATGTACCCCGCCCCGGGGAGCATAAGAAGCAGAAGCCACACCCCGTCTGGGGGCATAGAAGCCGTGAAAGACACACCCCGCCCGGGGGCGCATGAAGAGAATACACCCCGGCTCCGGGACATTCGACGAAGAATCCCCCCCGATCCGGGGTATAAAGAGCAAAGAGTATACCCCGGCTTGGGGGCATTTAAAGAAGAAACATACCCCGCCTGGGGACGCAGAAGCAAAGAGATAGAGTACACCTCCACCCGGGGGCACCGAAGTAAAGAGACATACATCCCAACCTGGGAGCACATGAAGAAAGAATATACCCCGACTTAGGGGCGTCAGAAGAAGAAACATACACCCCGATCCAGGGACATAAGAAGCAAGAGAATACGCCCTGTGAAAAGGGTATAAGAAACATGAAGAATGTACCCCGGCTCGGGGGCACAAAAAGTACACTCCGCCCTTAGCGCATAAGAAGCAGAAGTACCTACCCCGCTCTGGGGGCACATGAAGAGACACACTCCGCCCTTGGCGCATAAGAAGCAGAAGCACCTACCCCAGCTTGGGGGCACAAAAAATTACACTCTGCCTTTGGCGCATAAGAAGCAGAAGCATCTACCCCGACCCGGGGCACAGAAGCGAAGGGACATACATCCCGATCTGGGAGCATAAGAAGAAAGATATACTCTGCCCAAGCGGCATTTGAAGAAATAACATACCTTGCTTCGGGGACACAGAAGCCGTAAAGAGATACACCCCCGCCTCAGGGAGGGGCATAAGAAGCAAAAGATACACCCTCGTGCCGGGGACATATGAAGAGAAGCACTCTCCGCCTTCAGGGGCAGAGAAAGCAGAATTCACCCCCGCCATGGGGGGGGGGGGGGTATAAGAAACAAAAGACACGCCCCGTGCTATGGGCATATGAAGAAGAAACATACCCCGCCCGGGGGCATAGAAGCCGTGAAGAGTATACCCCGGCTTGGGGGCATTTGAAGAGAGCTACACCCTGCCTTGGGGGCATTTAAAAAAAAACACACCCCGGTCTGGGGGCATAGAAGCCTTGAAAAATACGTCCCGCCTGGGGGCACAGAGACAAAGAGGCAAAACACACCCCTCAGGGGGATGCATACCAAATGAAGCTACACCCCAACCTGGGGGCACATTAAGAGAAATACACTCCAGCGTGAAAACATTAATGAGAAAAGAAGAGTAGAATAAAGAAAAAGACACGCATGAGGCGGACGTGGTCTTTGAGCCCACCTCATCACATAAAAGGAAAGAAGAAAAGAAAGAGCAGTCATGAGGCGAACATGGTCTTTGCACCTGCCTCTCCACAAAGAAAGAATGACACACGAGGCAGACGTGGTCTTCGAGCCCGCCTCTCCACAAAAAAAAGAGAAGAAAAGAAAGAAAAGAGACATGGGGCAGACGTGGTCTTCGAGCCCACCTCATCACACAAAAGAAGAGAAGAAAAGGAAGAAAAGACACATGAGGCAAACATGATCCTTGAACCTGCCTCTCCATAAAAGAAGAAGAGAAGAAGAGGAAGAACATTCACGAGATGAACATGGTCCTTGAACCCGCCTCTTCACACAAAGGAAGAAGAGAAGAAAAAAAAGAAAGAGTCCCAAGGTAGACGTGGTCTTTGCACCTGCCTCTCCACACGAAAGAAAAAAAAGAGAAAGAGTCACGAGGCGAACATGGTCTCTGCACCTGCCTCTCTAAAAAAGAAGAAGAGAAGAGAAAAAAAAAGTGATCACGAGGCAAACATGGTCTTTGCACCTGCCTCTCTATAAAAGAAGAAGAGAAGAAAAGAAAGAAGTGATCACGAGGCAAACATGGTCCTTGCATATGCCTCTCCATAAAAAAAGAAGAGAAGAAAAGAAAGAAATGATCACGAGGCAAACATGATCATTGCACCTGTCTCTCCACAAAAAAAAAAGAAAAAAAAAGAGTCCTTAGACAGACGCGGTCTTTGCACCCGCTTCCTCACACAAAAGAAGAAGAGAAGAAAAGAAAGAAAGAGTCCCGAGACAGACGCGGTCTTTGCACCCGCCTCCCCACGCAAAAGAAGAAGAGAGGAAGAGAAAGAAGAGTCATGAGGTAAACTTTTACCTCCGACCTTCAGCCACCCAACAAATAGAAACCAATCAGCATTCCACCGACGGGGCATTAAACCAGAAAATATTCAGCCATCGGGGCTTCAAGCCGACAGATATTCAGCCATCGGGGCTTCAAGCCGACAGATATTCAGTCATCGGGGCTTCAATCCAACAGATATTGAGCCTTCGGGGCTTCAAGCCGACAGATATTCAGCCATCGGGGCTTCAAGCCGACAGATATTCAGCCATCGGGGCTTCAAGCCAACAGATATTCAGCCATCGGGGCTTCGAGCCAATAGATATTCAACCATCGGGGCTTCAAGCCGATAGATATTCGGCCATCGGGGCTTCAAGCGGACAGATATTCAGCCATCGGGGCTTCAAGCCGACAAAACCTTCCGCCGACGGGGCGTTAAACTGACTAGACCTTCCGCCGATGGGGCGTTAAACCGACTAGACCTTCCACCGACGGGGCGTTAAACCGACTAAACCTTTCACCGATGGGGCGTTAAACCGACTAAACCTTCTGCCGACGGGGCATTAAACCCACTAGACCTTCCGCCGACGGGGCGTTAAACCGACTAGATCTTCCGCCGATGGGGCGTTAAATCGACTAGACCTTCCGCCGACGGGGCGCTAAATCGACTAACTTTCAGCCATCGGTGCTTCAAGCCGACAACCACTTTTCATCGGCCTTCGGGCCGACAGCTATCTAATTATCGGCCTTTGGGTCGACAGCTACCCCTTCATCAGCCTTCGGGTCGACATCTATCTAATTATTGGCCTTTGGGTCGACAGCTACCCCTTCATCGGCCTTCAGGTCGATAGCTACCTCATCATTGGCCTCCGAGCAGACAACTATATAATCCTCGGCCCCCGAGCCGACAGCTACCTCATTATGGGCCTTCGAGTCGACAGCTACCTCATCATCGGCTCCTAGCCGACAGCTATCTCATCATTGGCACCCCAGCCGATAGCTTGCCAGTTAAAAAAAAATAGACCTCTCACTTTGGTTCGGATCCTTCCTCGGCCAGAGAATCAAAGAATAAACCTTCCGTTTTGGTCCAGATCCTTCCCTGGCCAGAGAATAAAAGAGACCCTTCTCTTCGACTCTCACGTCTCGCTACCCGACGCCCCTCGGCTCAGCCATTTCGACCGAGGCCTACTGTCGGGATTAATCCATCTGTCCCACCGTGCTTCCCTATTATGGCTCCGGCAGCCCGCTTCCCAGTATCTTTTGGCCCTTATGGCCCACTCCCCTAATGTCCCTTGGGTTCTATAGCCTGCTTCCCTAATACTCTTTCAGCCGTTCGCGGTCTGCTTCCCTAATACCTTTACTTCCACTACACTTATATGTAGCAACAATATTTTCTTATGCAAAAAAAAACAAAAAAACAAAAAAAACAACACCAAAAAAATAGCAAAAACAAAAAACAAAATAAACACAAAAAAGAAAATGGAAACAAAAAAAGAGAATGCATGATTGCCCTGCTTGTATGGTTGCTTAATATAGAATAATACACCTCCTTGGAATTTTCTAGGACCGTGTTTCCTTGCTAAATAATATCGCCTCGATTCCGGATGCACAGGCGTCATGGCACGCGCTCGAAGGGAACCCAATTATGGCGGGTGCACACGTCAACGGGAAGAGTCATGGCTAAATCGCTAGGCCCAACCCACAAAATAAACCTGAGACAACACTCCCACACTTAGCACTTAATGTGTTCAATAGCTTTCAACCATAGGGATTGCCCGAATTCCTCCTTAGCACTCTACGGAGACTTGAATTCCTGCACTCGCGTGAAAGGTAATCGTGAGAAACGTGAATCCGAGTAGCCAGGAATCCCCATTGAGACACATGAGGAGACTCGTGCGAAATGGTGAAGCGAATCACAATAGGGATGAATCTTAGTAGCCGGGAATCCTCATTGAGACACATGAGGAGACTCGCGCCGAACGGTGAAATTCGCTACCAAAATAAATAGATGGGGGCTGTGTGAAGCTACCGAAAGTCGAAAGCCTGGAACTAATATGTAGGCGCTAGAGTGATCCTCGAGTGTCACCAGGAAAACCTGCATATCCCTATGGTTAAGGCTCTTTGTTCACACATTTGCACTACCACGCCACAGAGAATTGCCTCGGGTGAAATGCGTGAATTTAGGCTATGCATGCAAGACGTGTGATATCCTCTTGACGGGTGCACCACCCCTCAATCGTGCCTCGCGGCCTGCACCGTGTCTACGAATTATGGGCGATGTCCCTAAAAGCCTTCTCCACAACCTGGAACCCTAGGAAGAGCTTCACACTCGCACAAACGGATGTGAAGATTTCGTCCCAAAATGGTGACGAACCCACCGGATCTTGTGCGGATTGAAGGGGGATGAGGTTTTGGGGTTTCAAAGGTGGAGTTTGTGTGTTCTAGGGTTAGGGAAATATGTTGGAGAGAGAATGGGAGTGTTAGAATGAGAGAATGGGGTTTTAGAACCCCTTAAAAGAGGGTTCGGTTGATGGTTCAGCCGGACACCGCTCGTCGCCACTGGTCGACCGGTGCGGGAGCGGCGGTCGACCGCTAGCCCAAAAATTCCTTATTTTTTTATTTTTTTATATGAGCACCATCATCTGACCTGCTAAATGGAACCAACAACAGGAAGTGGAGAGAAGGACAAAAGTGGGATTTTGAGAAAAGTTCTCTAACTCCCCCTCAGAGAGTGCTTTAGGTTCGGCATTATTGGGTCCACATTTATTTAACCAATGGATATCTGGCCTTAGAAGTATTTTCAAGGAGGGCTATATGTATAAATATATTCAAGCATGCAAGAGAGTATATGAACGCACAAGGCATTTAAGATGAATACATATTATATGCATGTCAATCTACCCTTTATGCATATGAGTTCTACAAGTGCAATTCTTATCCTAAGTGCAGACCTATGTATGTATGCTCTCACCCTTGCACATCTTAAGTTCTCTTCTTATCTTGCTGAATTGATCCTGGTTTAGGGGTTTTATGAAAATATCAGCTATTTGATTGTGTGTGTCAATGAAGTTCAATTCAAAGACCCATTTTCCTACATGATCTCTTAGAAAATGATGCCGAATATCTATGCTTTGTCCTAGAATGTTGAAGAAGATTTTTTGACAAACTGATTGCACTGGTATTATCACACAGGATTGGAACACATTTCATTTCAACATCTAAATCAAGCAATTGATTTTTGATGTAAAGTACTTGGGCTCCACAACTTCCGGCAGCTACATATTCAGCCTCGGCCGTTGAGAGAGCTACTGAACGTTGTTTCTTGGAGGCCCATGAGACTAGGCACCCACCAAGAAACTGATAGTACCCACTAGTACTTTTACGATCTATAATACATCTGGCATAATCCGCATCGGTGTATGCAATCAAATCAAAAGAACTACCGATGAGAAACCACAAGCTAAAATATATTGTGCCAAGTTAGTATCTAAAAATGCGTTTAACAGTCGATAAATGAGATTCTTTAGGGCATGACTAAAAACGGTCACAAAGCCATACATTGAATTGAATGTTAGGGCGGCATGCTGTAAGATATAGTAGTGATTCGATCATACCTCAAAATAGTGTAGGATCTACTGTTTTACCATTTTTCATCTTTGTCTAACTTTGAGGTTGTGGCCATTGGAGTTGACAAAGGTTTTGCTTCAGCCATCCCATATTTCTTCAAAAGCTCCATTGTGTACTTGGCTTGACTTATGAAAATGTCCTAGTTCTTACCCCATCTTGAGGATTACCGATAATGTTTCCAGCGGGGTGGTCTTTCAAGAATGTGGAGGAGCTAGGCAAGTCAGGGTGTTGCACTTGCTGTTCTTGAAGTGTCTCAATGGACGGATCTTCATCCTTTTCATCCTTGCTGGAGGTTTCTTCCATTGGTTCATCCTTAGCTCCAGCATCAGTTGGATTTTTAGGAGCTTCACCTACATCCAAAGTTGGAATTGATTGATTGGTCAGTTTCAGTTCAGATTCATCAAAGATAACATGAGGACTCTCTTCAACAACTAAAGTCCTTTTATTAAATAACATGTAAGCTCTAGAGTTGAGTGCATAGCCTAGAAAAATTCCTTTGTCACTTTTCTCATCAAACTTTCCTAGATTTGACTTACCATTATTCAGAACATAGCAAGGGTATCCAAAAGATTTGAGATGGGAAATATTTGGTTTCTTACCCTTGTAGAGCTCATATGGAGTCTTCTTCAAGATGGGCCTTACCATTGCCCTGTTGATGATATAACATGCTGTACTTACCGCCTCAGCCCAGAAATATTTGGGTACGGAATTCTCACTTAACATGGTCCGAGCCATGTCTATCAATGTTCTGTTCTTCCTCTCCACTACTCTATTTTGTTGAGGCGTCTTGGGTGATGAGAAGTTGTGCGTATATACTTGCTCCTGGCAAAAATTGCTAAAATCATGATTTTCAAACTCACCACCGTGATCACTCTGAATTGTGGTGATGAGATATCCTTTGTCATTTTGAATTTTCTTGCAAAACATTTGAAACTCCATCAAGGCATCACTTTTATTGGCTAAAAATAGCACCCATGTAAATCTGGAGTAATCATCAACAATTACAAATCCATAAGATTTTCCTCCTAGGCTGGATGTCCTAGTCAGACCAAAAGATCAAGGTGCAGTAGTTCTAAAGGCCTGGCGGTAGAAACAATATTTTTATTCTTGAAAGAGATACATGTTTGCTTACCTTTTGTGCAAGCCTCACAGATCTTATCACTTTCAAATTTTAATTTAGGCAATCCATTTACTAAATCATGTCTAGACAATTTGGAGATTACTCCAAAACTAGCATGACCTAGTCTTCGATGCCATAGCCATGCATTATCATGATTGTTTGCTACCAAGCACACATCATCACCAGTAACATCATCAAGATCAATTGTATACACATTATTGTTCCTTTTACTGATGAATCTGATTTCATTAGAGATTTTATTCATAACAAGGCAGTGAGTTTCATCAAAAATAATTTTAAAGCCCTTGTCGCACAATTGGCTTATGCTTAGTAGATTGTGATTCAAGCCTTTCACTAACAGAACATTTTCAATCAGGGTTTCAGAATTCTTACCTATGTTGTCAATCCCAATGATTTTACCTTTGTCTTTACCTCTAAAAGCAACTGAACCTCCATCCTTGTCTTGCAGTGTAGCGAACACCTTCTTGTCCCCTGTCATATGCCTTGAACAGCCGCTGTCCAGGTACCATTTTCTCCCCTGGCTTCAAGACATATCTGCAAGAAACACCATTCTCATCCAATTATTTTTGGTACCCAAACCAATTTGGGTCCATAGGAGTTAGTTCAGTTCTGTGCATATCTTTTTTTAGTCCAAATGGCATGATTTCTTTGATTATTTTATTTGAACCAACAATTAGCAATATCATGTCCAAATCTACCACAATGAAAGCAATTGACACTTGAAAATCTTCTTTGGAGTTGATGTGGTTTAGGTTGAACATGTTTTAGCTTGGAGTGAGAACATGAAGCACAATTGTTTTCTTTTTCATGAACATAGGATGTAGTGATTTTATGCTCAAGGGATTTTTTGTTTTGGGGACTGTATCCCAATCCTTCCTTTTGGAAGTTTACCTTGACTCCTAACAAATTATCTAAGTTTTGTTTGCCTTTGACAAACCTAGACAGAGTGGACTGAAGTTCAACCACTTCTTCAACTAAACTTACGTGTTTCTTTTCAAGTTATGAATTTGTGAATTTCAGAACCTCTTCTTCATTTTTCCATTTTTCAAAATCTTTTTCCATTTCAGATAATTTGCACATCAATTCTTCTTGATTTTTCTCACTGGCTAAGGTTGTTTGTAATAAACTTTCTTTCTCTTCAGTTAACTCGAACCATTCCTGTTCCAGTTTCTCAAACTTCACATAAATATCCTCATGTGTTAAATCATCAATCTTCTTTTTGAGAGTTTTATTTTCAGATCTGATTTTTCTATATTTTGTATACATTTCTTCATATTCTGACTCTCATTGTTCATTTGAAATAAAGTCAGGGTCAGAATTTACCTCCGTTGAATCATCTTCATGTGCCATGAGACACAAGCTCTCCACTAGTTTTTGGATCTCCTCGTCGGACGGTTCGTCCTCTTCGTCGCTCCATGTGGCGACCATTGCTTGGGGTTTCTTGAGCTTGTCCTTCTTGAATTTCCTCTTTAGATCTGGACACTCTCCTCTCATGTGCCCGGGCTTCTTGCATTCATAACAAATGACATTATTGGGCTTGCTCAGCTCGCCCTTGGTTTGAACGGGCTTCCTTTGCCCCTTTCTAAAATTACCTTGGAAATTTCTCTTCTTTCTCAAAAACCTCTTTACTTGGCGAGTTATCATGGCCAAGTCTTCTTCTTCATTGACCGCTCAATATTTTCCTTTTTCTTTCTATTTTCGATCAAAATGAATAGACGCCCGTCAAGCTATCGCAGTTTCTTGAATCTGCACCCTCTCAGAAGGGCGTTCATTAATTAGTGACTAGAGCTTGGTCGTAATTTCTTAAAAAATCAAAATATCAACATTCTTTATCAGAAAATAAATTGTAATAGTTGCACATTTTCCTAAATATTTCTCACATGGTCATTTTGACTCAAAATTTGATGATAAAATCATGAAAGCTCTAATTAATGGTGAGAATGAGATTTGTTCATATTAATACACAACTATGTTCAATAAATGCTCAAAAGTGATGAATGTGATATAAATTATGATATAAAATATAGCACTTATCAGGGAGTAAGTGTCTCATTTGATTAGAATTTTACTTATGCATAGTTGGCATTTAGTGAGAGGGAGTAAATGCACACATCTAGTTACTCATATGCATATCATGCATTTAGATTTGGTTGCATATCATTGTTAAACTCCTGTATTTGCTAAGGGAGAGTCCTTTCTGAAAATCCTCAAGCCAACTTGTAGATTACTCAAGTCGGCTTTCCAGCTATACTCAGAAAACAACATCTTCTGTTTGAAACTCAAGTCGACTTAAACAGCCTCCCAAGTCAACTTCATCTATTGTCTGGTCATTTTTGTGTCCATAGTAGTTTGGAGTCACCATTTACTTAGTGCTAAGCTATATTCTTGCTGCCCACTTGTCATGTCCAAAAGTCACCTTTTGCTTGTTGATAATCATTGAACATCATTGAAACTGTTCTACCAACATTCAGTAAGATTCCAATCTGTGTACCATGATCATAAATCTGAATTCACCTTAGATGAAGAGTCTTCTATTATCCATGTTTATGATTGTCCAGAATAATTAGCTGGTTTAAGTTTAATGACTTCATTGAGTTTAAAGATAAATGACTTGAAAAATTCTGTGTTCAGCTTTAATAGGCATTAACCATCTTTTGCATGTTATGCCCTGGTAAATTTTTTGAAATCTGAAAACTCATATTGTATGGCAATTTTAGTTGAGGTACTTAGTTTAAGTATTATCTTTAAACATCAGAAAATCTGAAAATTCCTAAAGAGTCAATATTGACAGAGCAATGACAATGGTCTACTGAGAAACCATGTCCCCTGACCTTGAAATTTTGTGGACTGCGTCATGAAGTGCCACTGTTAACTCTGTAGAAAATTCTTGCAAAATCAAGACAGAGCAATGGCAGGATCGCTGAGAAATATATCTCACTTATCAATGAAATCAGTTGAGATATGTCATGAGGTGAAAAAGCTACCTCTATTCTAAAAGAGGCATGATAGTCCGTCATACTAAGTTCTTAGGGATACTAGCGTCTAAACAACGTGTATCCTCTAGATACAAAGTCTGCACTGCACTTGATTGCTCTTAAAATTATGTTGAACAAAAATAAAATTCTTGATTCCCAAAAATGAGATCAGAAAATCTTGCTATTTAAGCTCAATACTATCTGAGTAACTCCTAAGGCAGTCATTGTAATTGAGTAAGTAAGATACACGAAGGTTAAATAGGATTCAAGTATGAAATCTTGGTTCATTTCAATTAAACTTGAATGCACATATTTTTTAAAGAAATTTCATTGATTAACTCCGGACTCATTAGATTTGAACCATCCACCTAAATAAGGCACATATCATAAGCTGGTCATAATGGAAGCGTTTAAATTTAAACCATTTCTGATTTATGATCTTTGTATCAGATTGAGAATTTTTCTTGCAAACTTTGACAGGCTTCATCCTTGCAATCAGCTGCAATCACTCTTTGCTGCAATCACCCTGCCATTCTTCCTTTCTTGCATCTGACATTCAACCTTCAGGGCTTTCTTGATTCAATCTTCAAATTCCCCCATATGATGTCAAACTATTTTTTTTGATAATGTCAAAGGTGGAGAATAGTTTGAGAGTTATTATATGCATCGAGGCATATTGTGCATACACTGAATCAAATTGATCATAATGACTCACAGTGTTGCCATCATCAAAAATGAGGAGATTGTTGTGCCCCTATATTTTGATGATGTCAACACTATGACTCATCAGTGAGCTTCATGTGTTTTTGATCCTTAAGTTTCATACGTTTTTTGCTCTTTGAGTTTCATACGTTTTGATTCTTGAGGTTCATATGTTTGTGATGCTGTCAAATATTTTTGATAATGTTAATCAAGGATTATCCATGAGTTTTTGTGAAGTCAGAATCATTTTTGAACAAAGGAATGGCAAAATGCACAACATCAAGTTAGTTGCATGAAAATCAAGAAGCCAAGTCGACTTCAAATGCTTCAGAAGTCGACTCCACCAAGCAGGCAGTACCGCCAAGTCTAGGGTGTAAAATGCCCCCGTATCGGTAACAAATGGAGCCGTATCTGTGACAAATAGAGGCGTATCGGTGAAAAATAGACCTATATCGGTGTAAAATGGCTTCTAAGGGTAAAAAATAGCTGGCAGCGGTGAAAGCTTGAAAAACGAAGAAGAATAGTCGACTCATGAAGGCTCTGGAGTTGACTCCAAAAGCCAAGAAACTCTCAAGATGTAAATAGGCTTTTAGTAGTGGATTAAGGGTGAAAAATACACCCTTAAGTGAGACAAATAGTTGGTTAAGAGTGAAAAATAAACTATCAATAGTGACAAATGAGTTAATAGTGGTGACAAATAGATTGAATGAAGGAAAAGGATGAGAAGCCTAAAGAAGAAGAAGAAAGTGGACTCTGTCTGCCAAATGGATGTTGACCACAGTCAAACAAGCTCAGCAAAGTTGACCTTGGTCAAAGTCATCAATCGTCAAAGTGACCCAGCCAAGCTTAAACTTCATGATGACCAAGTCAGTGTTGACCCAGTCAAAGTCAACAAGTCAAAGTCAAGTTCTTGCATTCTTCAAAGGTCCAGTCAAGTCTCTGCCAACTACAGTAGACACAGGAAATGGACAAAAGAAGAAGATTGACAAAAGAACCTTAAGGCAGACAAACACCCAGCTAACAGTGACAAATAGATACCTAAGGGTAACAAATAGATATCTAAGGGTGAAAAATGGCTAAGGGTGAAAAATGGGCAATAGGCCCTATCGCATAAAGTTACAAGGAGGGAAGTCGACTTCAAGACCTGCTCAAGTCGACTCCTATCCCGTTGAAGCTGAAGAAAAGAAGAGCAGAGCAAGGGCGATGGCTGAAGAACGCCTGAGGGTGAAAAATGTATACCTAAGGGTGAAGAATATACACCTAAGGGTGGCAAATAGATTAAGGCGATGGCCCTTCTGCGTAGCGGTATCAAGTGGCTGTTCGAAGAAGCCTACGTCGACGCTACATCTTCGGTGCATCGACGCAAACATTGTGAACTCCAGAAGCGTCCTTTGCGAACTTGCACGTGAGAAGGATTTGGATCCAATAGTCTAAGTCTAAATGTTTGAAAAGGACATGCTTTGATGGCTCAATGTTCTAGAAGACCTTTGGTAGAAAATATTCCCATCTTTACAGTTGGACCAATTGCAGAACTCCTGGAGAGGGTTCCATCAAAAAATGGGTTTTGCCTTGAGGAACAAGAACTCTAAATCTGTTGTATACTGCATGAAGCTCATTGGCAAGCCAATGGGAAGCCAGCGTACCTTATCTCTTCTGGGCCAATCAGTGGCCACTCTTCTCAGGATCTGGAAGTATTATGTGGAGATGGACGATCCAGATTTATTCCTACCAAATCAGGGACTACGTACCCTGTACCTTGCATGCAAAAAGAGGAGATTTGCTAGAACAAAAGAAGCACGTGGGGAACATACTCTGAACACAAGCAGATAGGATAGAAGGTTCGGCGGTGAGCTCAGTTTGACGGAGATATCAAAGAGAGGAGCCCAGTTCAAGGTGAGAGAGGTCCAGACGTGGGGATAGGAGAGAAGCAGAGGGAAGAGTGCTCCGAAGCTATCAACAGCGAACCTTGAAGCCTGAAGTGCAAGCCTTCATCCATAGCCTGTCTTCTTCATCCTGCGAGAAGAAAAGGCTTCACCTCCAGCTTCCTGTGGCAAAGGAGAAGCTACTCTCCAAGGAAGCAACTAATCTGGAAGAACCCAAGGGCGCCCACCAGATTTTAGACTGGGATATTTACATTGTGTTTGACTTTCCCACTTCCTGTCTGAGCCTTTGTGTTTTGTTTTTTCTTTTTCACTTTGAACAACTCTTTGTTGGAACCGTGAACCGTCCCTACCGGTTGTAGTAGGAAGACAGATAGAGGTGTGCTCTGGTCTGTGGTGATCTGTCCCTACCGGGTGTAGTAGGAAGATAGACAGAGGGTGAGCTTTGATCTATGGTTAGGCCTTGTGTGCCTTAAAGCTGTGGTTCTGCGGTTTAGTGCAGTTGCACTAGTGAAGCCTCACTCTATTAAGTGAGGGGTGGAGGTAGGGCTCTGGGTTGAGTCCGAACCACCTTAAAATCCTTGCCTCTATGGTTTGTGATTTGCTTTTGTGTCTATCTCTCGCTAGATGCTTGTTTAGGCCGATTTACATATCCTATATTGCATCTATCGTGTGTGGTTCTTCCTTTGTGTGAGGGTCTTTTGCATTACGCTGCTTTCATCGCAAAAAGGGGGCAAATCTATTCACCTCTCTCCTCTAGATCAGCAATTCCTACACATCACGAGTATCCTCCAATGAGGGTAGTATGTCGGGCTGGGCCTTGTGCGAGCCATCACATTTCTCCCCATCAGGGAGTTGCACTACCTTGCCTTTTCCACTGGGATCAGACTGGCCCTGATCACCTGTGGGTTCCTCGAACAGAGGTGCCAAAAATGGCTCTTATGGAGGTGACTGGCGAACAAGATCATCCTTGCCGGACGGACCTGCTCGATCTTCAGAAGTGACCGAAGCTGGAGCAGGGACTGGTGCACTGCTGGTGACCTCCTCCATGCCGGAGGGATCAAAGATGCTGGGGTTCTTCTGAATTTCTATCTCTGGAATGGGGGCAGGTTCTTCCCCTCGAAAGAGGATGATTCGCTGTGGGTCGAAGGTGGACGAATGGAGAGGTAGCTCGGTGATGTTAGGATGACAATGGTGCAACAAGGATTCAGAGGGGGGGTGCATGAATCCCCTTCTAAAAACTTGAACAATTTAAAACTTAAACTGAAGACTTTAAACTTATGCGGAATAGAAATCAGTTGAGCTCTGCTGAATATGAAAATCAATGAAGCACTAGATCGAACAGATGAACTGCAAAAAGTAGACTCCCAAGTAAGTCTATGATGTTGACGAAACCCAAACAAACATGTGTGTACACAAAATCCTTTCAGACCGAACCGTAGATAGAAGTGAGCCTAGAATACATCTAGTGGTTGACGATTCAGCAAGCAAACCACAGTACACAAAAACTTTTTAGGTGGTTCAGTCCTCAGGACCTACATCCACCCCACACTCCAACCAGAGTGTAGATTCCGCTGCCAGACAGCTTGAACGACTGGGCCTCACAGCTTGCCAACAACAGCTGAGCTTCACAGCTTGCTTGACCGTTGACTAACAGCTTGACCACTGGGCAATACAGCTTTGCCACCGCTACCTAAAAGCTTGCCACCGCTACCTAATAGCTTGCCACTGTTGCCTAACAGCTTGATCAGCTAGGCCTTACAGCTTAGCCACCGCTGATACACAGCTTACAGGAAGTATGAAAAATGAAAACAAGAAACCAAAAGATTCAGCATCGAAAAACTGACAGTGAAAGTAAATCAAGATGCTCACGCAGGAGTGAACTAGTTTGGATCTGATCCAAAATCTAGTTGAACAGGTCTTCAGAATCTTCTCTTGATCCCACAATCTTCCTCTTCTTCTTCTTCTTCTTCTTCTCTTTCTGTCTCACTTTTCTCTCTCAGAAGTATGATACTCTGCTTCTTCCTCTCCTTTTCTTCTTCTTGATAGACCTGGTCTCTTCGTCGCTCAGCAACTTGTGAGCGACGTCACGCGGTTTGAGAAATGAAAACGCGGAGCGCGCGGGCTCGTTTTGTTTGCTACAACACAGAAATAAGAGAAAAGAGAAGGGGCCACCACGGGAGATTGCTCCGGCGGGGCAAGCGGGACAAATGCAATATAGCAAGATATGGGGGGTTAAACGGCCATAGCGGGAAGTGACTCGCCGCGGCCTCGGGGGGACGGGAATGGTGCGAAAATCAAATAGCAAGAATTGAAACGGTCATTGCGGGAAGTGACTCGCCGCGGCCTCGAGAGTATAGCAGATATAGCAGCAATTCAAGATATACAAGAGAAAGGACAGAATTCAAACGGCCATTGTGGGAAATGACTCGCCGCGGCCTCGAGAATATGAGCAGATAAGAATATAACAGGATATAAAGAGAATATAAAGAACGGGAGTTTAAACGGCCATTGGGGAAGTGACTCACCACGGCCTCGAGAATATGAGCAGATAAGAGTATAGCAGAATATAAGGAGAATATAAAGAACGGGAATTTAAACGGCCATTAGGGAAGTTACTCGCCGCGGCCTCGAGAATATGAGCAGATAAGAATAAAACAGAATATAAAGAGAATATAAAAATGGGAATTTAAACGGCCATTGGGGAAGTGACTCGCCGCGGCCTTGAGAATATGAGCAGATAAGTATATAGCAGAATATAAAGAAAATATAAGAATGGGAATTTAAACGGCCATTGGGGAAGTGACTCGCCGTGGCCTCGAGAATATGATGTGATCGCCAGGGGCCAAAGACCCCAAAATAAGGAAATGATCGCGCCTACCTCACTAGCAGGAAGTGGCGGGTTGCTTCTTCCTCCCCCTTCGACCGGCCGACGGAGAGGGCTTTCTTCAGTTACCCTTGCAAAATAACAGACAATAGATAAACAGAATTAGAAAATGGCAGTGTAGTATCAATCCCTTGTGATAAAAATAACGAAATCGCGGCAGGACACACACCTGGTTGGTGTGGTTTTAAACCCCTCTCGGACTCGAGTAGGAGGAAAATGCGATGATGGATGCAAGAAGTATATAAGAAGAGGCGCCCTTATGAAGGGGGATAGAGGATGTGAGATGATGAATGCAAAAGAACTACGAAGAAAAGGAAAGGATTGGCTTATTGGA
Source organism: Amorphophallus konjac (assembly GCA_022559845.1). NCBI lineage: Eukaryota > Viridiplantae > Streptophyta > Magnoliopsida > Alismatales > Araceae > Amorphophallus > Amorphophallus konjac. The sequence continues at coordinate 170,440,699 of CM040124.1, read as the reverse complement.
TGTGCCGATGGTGAAATCCGGCGGAGCTCCGGTAGCGTAGGGACGACGTGGAAGCGCGGTGGATGAAGATGACCTTCCTCTCGCGAGCGTGGGCACCCGAGAAGCCGGTAGAACCTCCTTCTGAAAGGAACCTAAGGGTTAGAAAAGGATCCGGCAGCCTCGGGATTCCGGCAGCCTGTCGGACCTCTCAAAAAATGCTCCCCCTTTGGACTGAGGGGGGTCTGCTATTTATAGAGTCCCGGACGATGGAGGCGTCTAGGGGCCTGGACGCCTCTTTTTGGGGGTGTCCAGGACCCAACACGCCTTCATCAAGGCCTTAGAAAAAAATTTTTATTTTTTTATTTTGAATATTTTAATGGAACCCCTCCATAACAGCCCACCGGAATCGGCCGAAAGCCGCACGCGGTTTGGAAAAACACGTGTTTTTTGACCGGCGCCCAGGACTCACAAGTGGGCGCGTCTGGCTGGCAGGACGCCCTTATATTCTGGACTTTTCTGAGACGTCAAATTGAGCGGCGCGTCGGGCTTGTCCGGATGTGGTGAAATGAAGGCGTCCAGTCTCCCAGACACCTCCACGTTTTGGATTTTTTTCGATTAGTCAAATTGACCGGCGTGTCGGGATTGTCCGTATATGGAGTATGGGCGCGTCCAGGCACCTGGACGCCTTCACATTTTGGATTTTTTCTCAAACATCAAATCGACCGTCGGACGGGGGCCGCCCGTGGGCAAGTTGATGGAGGCGTCCAGGGGCCTAGACGCCTCCATAAATATATTATATATATTTTTTTTGTCTTTTATCATGATTAATATTATTTATATTTTATATTTTGTTTTCATGGAGGCGTCCAGGGGCCTGGACGCCTCCATTAATTTATTATTTTTATGTGTTTTTTGGCTTTAAATATATATTAAAATCATGGAGGCGTCCAGGGGCCTGGACGCCTCCATGAAGACCCCCCGGGTCCCTTGAAAAGGTTTCGGCAGCCGCCTGCCAGACATTCTTCCTGGTTCCGAAACCTTCCGGTGCATCCGATTGGTGTTGATGCCGTCCGAATGCCGCAACGAGACGATTTCCGGATGCCGAAAAGGCAGAAGAAGACTCAAGAATAGGAAGCACTCAAGCGATTCAAAATGTGAAAGCCGCTGCGGGGCGTCGTATAGTAATATGAGATTTTCGCAGGAGACGTCAGGAATAACGTGTCTACAGCTGCCCCGCCTTGGCGTCTGCTTTGCAAGGGTGTGACACGTAATGGAATGGTATCGAAGTGGAGTGAAATGGAGTGGGAATGGACTGATAAGTTGATGCCAAGGTGTGATGAGACACGCTTTTGACATTACTGTTTGGAATCTTTCTTGTAATTTTTTATGAGGCGACCTTGAAGAAGGTCTTTCAAATTTTGACGATTGCTTGGACGGAGATCAAATAAGTGAGGGTGAGCTGTGCACTTAGGCACGAAAATAAAGGAGACCAACTTCTCGGTGTGGAAGTACCTGGGTCATAAACCGGCAGGTTTCACCTTTGGGGAGCGGTTACCAGCGAGTGTGGAAGTGTTGCGGCCAAGGTGGGTCAAACAAGGTAAAAAGTAAAGGAATATCTGAGGGTCTGTCCAAACTAGGGTCTCCTTTGGAAGAGCAGCGTAGGGCCGTTTCAAGGAAACTCAGTATTTCATTCGGAGTGGAATATCTCATATTTATAAGAATTGAAGCACAAACGGCTTTCACAATCGAATCACTTGAATGATCTTCCGCAATAAATCAAAGTCCTATGTGAATGCATGCTGGGTTTAAAATAAAAATTTAAAATAAACTAAAATAGAAAATAGCCAAGGATAATATTGTCAACTCGTTAAGAATGGGTCAAGATACCGATCCGGTGAGCTGATACTGGGTTGGGGCCCGTTTATCCACGCACCAACTCACTGGACGGAACCGTCGTCCCCATGCCACCACAAGTTAACGGCATATCCGTACAACCCAAATTCTTCCGGAATCATCATTGTTTTTGTTGAAGGGGAACTCAAATCCCAGATTCGTTCGGGCCGCAAGGTCCTTGACATGTTCTAGTAGCATAGGTATCATATACTATGATGCATGACATGGTGGGACCAACCATCGAAAGGTGGGACAGGAGATAGGACAAAGACATCCGTTAGTAAAACCTGCACAGACCAGCATAGATTAGTAACATCAGAAAGTAGCAGAATTATAACAGAATCGCACCACAGTACAAGGGGATCCAGACAAAACCCTGACGATTGACCACTTATGTGACGTGTTTCATCCTGTAGCGCCTCTCCTTTCCTATAAGTACCTCCCTTAGGCTAGTTCAACCAAATGCACTAAGGAGAGTTTTGAAAGCTCAGGAGGAGAAGGAGAGGCGGATCTAGGGATTTCAGGATGGAAGGAGAGTCTTCCCGCCTTATGAAGCGGAGCAGGCCTAGCAGCGAGATCAGGCGACTCTCCGACCTCGAGGGTCATCTGAGTGGAGCGATCCAGTCGCATATGGTAAGCTGACTTATTTCAAATTCTCCGTGTGAACTCTCTTCTCACTTCTCTTCCTTTCCTTTCTTCTTTCCAGCCGTATCCACTCTTTCCAGGCCCGAGGAAGTTTTCCAAACTACCATGGCTTTCAAAGCTAACTTCCAACATCTCCATCGGCATGAGGGCCATACTCTCGAAGTGGCATCCTCAGGGGCTCCTTATTCATGCCAAGCACTATGAGAAGATTCGCATGGACTGGGCGGCTATGGGCGCACTAGTGGAGATCTGACATCCCCAGACCCACACTTTCATCTTCGCGACCTTCGAGGCGACCATCCTCCTCGAGGAGGTGGAACTTCTGCTCGGATTGAAGAAATTCAAGAGTGACGGGAAGGTGAAGGCTATGCGGATGCTGACCCGGGGGACTTCCGAGAGCGTCCTTGGAAGCTTCATGCCGCCCGACGCAGCTAGAAAGGTCCGTACTCAACAAGGAATTGATTTGAAAAGGCTCGCGGAATGGGTCATGGACGCCCTGAGAGGGTCACCAGACGATGGCTATTTGGAAGGAATCATGAAAGGGTTCACTATTTATCTGGCGGGTGTTCTCTTGTTTCCTTATACCGACAACATAGTGGAGGAGGACCAACTGAGTGCTATCCGTAGGATTTGGAGTGGAAAGAGGGTGGGACCCGCCGTCCTTGCCTACCTTTACAGTGGCCTTACTGCCTCAAGCATGGGTAAGCCTCCTTTCGGTTGCGCACTTGTTCTGAATTGCGGGATTGATTTGCACTTCAAATTTGACCATCGTGAGGGGATGCCGACTGCTTCGAAGCTCTTCCAACAAAGTCCCCTTTATTACATAGCCGATGTGTTAGGCTTCGGTGGCACCGTGGCGAACCGTGTTTCGTGGCTGAAGAAATGGAAAGACTGGCGGTCTCACTTTCGAACCATGACACAAAGCTTCTTCACTTGCACACCGGCATGTCTATTCTCACTTGAACTCCTCATGAGGTCTTCTCCCGAAGTTGAACTCCAACTAATCGGCGCGATTGAGTTTGTCCTTTACAACGCGCATCGGTGCTGCCTCCAGATCGGTATTCCACGCCACTCGTTCCCACTGTTAACCGACATCGTTCCTTTGAAGAAGAGGGAGTTGGGTACGGAAGTGGTTGCGAAGGAAGCGAAGGCCATTAAAGCACCCTGGAAGATAAGTGTTGCGGGAAAGGCCTTAGCGCATTTGGGGGAAGAATGTGAGCTGTGGAGAGCTTATGTAACCGAACTGGGGAAGTTAAGGCCTAAGGTGCCTAAGCCCTTGATGTAGCTCACTTTGCTTTCTGATGGAATAAAATCTGCTATTTGACATTTTGGACCACTGTTCCCCTAATTATTATTTTTATGATTTTTATTTTCTTTTCTCTTTTTGTGTTTTCTCTCTTTTGTGTGTTCTTGTTTATTCATAATATGATCATATATACATACATTTTGTATTTTAATGGGGGCGTCCAGGGGCCTGGAAACCCCTATATTTTCTTTTTATTTTTTTTTGATTTTTTGAATTTGGGGGCGTCCAGGGGCCTGGACGCCCCTATATTTTCTTTTTGATTTTTTTTATTTTAAATTTGGGGGCATCCAGGGGCCTGGATGCCCCTATATTTTCTTTTTTTTTTTAAATTTTGGAGCTTAGCTGACGGCCGTTGTTTGTTTATTCCAGCGTGCCCAGCAGACAGTGATGGTGGGAATGGCCGGTGGCACATCTTCCAGCTCTTCGGCCCCTTTTCTTGAGATTACCTCCCTCCGGGAGCAAGTCACCGGTGCGGTGGCCCGTGCGGCCCAGGCGGAAGAGGAGCGTGATGCCTGGGTAGCGACTGTAGCGGAGCTGCAGCGTCACAGTGAAGAGAGGCCACATCCGGACATCCTAGAGTTGAGGGTGTTCCTCCAGGTGGCCAAGAGAGAGGCAGAAAGAGAAAGGCTAGAGAGGGATAAGGAGAGAGAGGACAGAAGGGCCATGGAGGCCCAGGTGAGGGAGCTCCAGCTAGGCCTTCGAGCTATGGGACAGAGGCTAGAGAGCATGGAGGCAAGCTATGAGAGAGCGCGAGAGTTCGGGGTGCGACTCCGCCAGTCTAGCCGCTTTTCTGTCGGTGGCCTCTTTGCCACGCCAGGGGAGCAGCAGCGAGCCACCGCTGTGGAGCAGGTGCCACGAGGCGAGGGGACTGCTATTTCACGGAGCCCCAGAAGGCCCTCGAGGGACCCTCACCTCAGGGGAGAGGAGAGGGACGCCTAGAAATGTGAAGGTGACGGCGAGAGTTTACGAGCTAGCATACGCCTCTTTTCTATGATTGTGATGTTTATGACAGCTTATGTAAAATTATGAATGGAGTGATTTGGATTTCTGCTGCTTGTTTGTTCTCTTGTGCATTCCTTTCTCCCCACACTTCTTCTCCTTTGCACTATTCCCATGTGATGTGTCTACCGAGAATTGCGTCTTGTTGTGACCATTTTCCACGGGAATCTGCCGTGGAAGTCAATAAAGACGGCTCCAGTCCCTTCTCCCGGACGCTGTTTCAAACTTTGCGGATGACTTCTAAAACATGATAGGGTATCCCTAGACAGCATAGGGGGTGGGTCGTCATATTACCCCGTCCAATCAATCACCCTGCGTGAGTGGTGAAGTGACACATGGGACCGCATGGCAGGTGCCTCATCGCAAGGGCTATCGTTAAAGGTGATGGAAGCAATCTTGGCCCGTACTCCTTCCATTTTTATAAATTCCTGTCTCTTTTATTCTCCCAGGTATATCGAGAGCTAACTCGAGGAGCACAAGTTCTCACGGGAGAGGAGGAGTTCAAAATTCTGAGAGTTGGATGGAGGGCGAATCTTCCCACTCCTCGAAGAGAAGCAAGTCCAGTGGTAGCAGTTCCAGGAGGCTCTCGGACCTCGAAGGGCATTTCAGTGAAAGGGCCCAATCACAACTCGTAAGCTGAGCTTTCCCCCCCTTTTCTCATTCTTTCTTCCTTCCTCTTGACAACACCCTTCTCCATTTCTTATGCACGCACATAGTGTGATGAAATCACACATTTCATGGGAGTTAGCAGTGGCCGCATACAGGGGTCTCCCAGATTTTCAGAAGGCCAGGCTAGACGTGATGGGATTTGGTGCCTTTCTTCAGATCGAGCCGATCCAACTCAACCTGGCCCTCATCCAAGCCTTGTGCGAGAGATGGGATCCAGTAAGTCGGGCATTCCTGATGCCCTAGGGGCACATGGTGTCCGGTCTAGAGGACGTGGTCCGAATCACGAGCCTCAAAGTGGATGGCGAGGCAGTGACTGGAGTCACCTATGCGGACTACCGAGAAGGTGCCCAGAAGCTACTAGGTTTGGACCTAGATGGTCGGAAGAACAGGTCAGTAACCAGGGCATCTATCATGGAGGCATTAGGGCTCACTGATACTCGTCGACGGGACGATGAGTCCTCAGAAGAATTTGTGGAAAGGATGGAAAGAGGATGTCGTGCTGTGTACTGCACATATTTTGACAATCGTGAGAGATCCAACATGGATTTGAGGAGATTTCTCTTCTTCTTACTGGGAAGATTGATACTGAGCTCGAAGGGAGATGGTATCCATTGTCATTTCCTGGAGCTGCTATCAGACCTTGAAAGAGTGGGGCACTACGCCTGGGGAGCTGCCATGCTGGCGCTTTTGTTTACAGGTCTGTTCCAAGAGGCGGACCGTGAGATGACTGTGAGTGGTTTCACACCATTCATCCAGGTATTTTTGTGTTTTATTTTGTATTTTTTTGTTTATTTTTGTGATAGCCCACTTAAGGTACTAATGACATGCGCTAAAGCAGCTGTTGAGCTATTATTACCTCCCGATGGGGAGAGCTCGACATTGGCGACCAGTGACGGTGCCGCTAGCCAGGCGGTGGCAACCCATCATGAGTGCGGCACCCCTAACCTACCAACTGATGGTGCTAAGGTGGGAGATACAGGAGTTCCCTGCAGCAATGGTGGGATCTTTTTTTTTTGGAATTATTTTCATTTTGTTTTTTTTTTGGTTTTTTTGGTTTTACCCAGCTAAACGGGTATGTACAACCTAACCTAGGTAAACTGGAGACCCTACTCAGGCATGGTTGACGTCGACCAACCATGGGTTCTAACAAGTCGTGCCCGGTTCGGACGGGAACTGTGGATGCACTGCCTGAATGAAATCGAGCCGCTCCGGCTACGATTGGTTATGAGGACTCTAGGACTGGCTCAGGAATGGGTGGATACGGCTGCGCCACCTCGTGTCGGGAGAAAGACGAGGGGACCGGCAACCTGCATTGATTGGCGTGTGCGGTTCCTCGAACAGTATGAAGATTGGCAACGGGGTGGCACAATCGTGGAATCACATGCACAGGATAGTGAAGACTATATGCGTCTGTATAAGACAATGTACGCAGAGCGGCTCCAACCCCGGAGACTTGTGGAGGTAGGTCTCCCCTTTTCTCTTCTTTCCCTCCTTTGGTTTTATTCATGGAAATGCTGACTCCTATGACTGCAGGATGTCTGTGACACTATGATAGCGAACTTGCGATCTCGCCTGGCAGAGAGGGAGCAACAATTGGGTGACACACATGAAGCCCTGAGTGCCTCGGTAGGTGTACAGTGCACACTCCTAATCAAGACTTTAGATTCATGGTGTTCGGCTACTAACTATCACATGTGTGATCATAGCGCGCCCAGATTGACGCGGCTTCCTCAGCGATGGGAGTGGTGTGGACGTGGGATTTTTATCTCGCTCTTTATTTTTATTTATTTATTTATTTTATTTATTTGTTTTATTAGGCGTGCCAGTCACATGTGTGACTATTTCATTGTGCGCTCGACTTGACTTGGTCAGTCGATTGTGAAGTCCGAGTCGGGACCAAAAGTCCGCCATACCATAAAGGCTATGACGTTAATTACGCCCTTCCTAAGAAGGACAACCCTTGATTAAACACCAAAATAGGAGGCCATTCGGGGCGGCAATAAAAGAAAAATAACAGTGCGTGATATTGAAGATATTATTATTCTTGGGAAGATAATTTAGTGCACAGCAGATTACTACACCGACATGACCACCTCTTATGTGGGTCGTGCCGGGTAGGAATAGGACACCGTCCATGCAATGGCGGGACGGGGTCCGGACCATCATCGGGGAGATGTCCCCTTTCATATTTCTCATCCAGCCAAGGGCCTCGCAGCATTCATATTCCCCGGAAGATTGAGCCGGATGAGGGGCGTGTGATGTGCACCTCCCGGGACTTATCGGGACTATATTTCTTAATGCTATAGCCTCCGCCCATCGGGAGAAGTAATTTGTTATGGCCAGTATGTACTTATGTCCGGTCGAGGAAGTCGGCAGTGGCCCGACTACATCAGTTCCCCATTGTGCAAATGGCCAGCTGGGAACTGTAGGGTGCAGAGTCGTAGGAGGCCTTCTAGGCACAGTAGCATGCTCCTGGCATTTCTGGCATGATTTTGCAAATTTACAGCAGTCTTCAAACATGGTGGGCCAATAGTAGCCCAGCTTCTTGATTTCTATCTTCATCTTGGGACCAGCCTGGTGGGCACCTGCTGTCCCAGCATGTGTTTCTTTCATCGCTTGCCAGGCTTCCTCAGTGGACAGACAGCGGAGTAGAATCTTCTTGCGTGCATCTGCCATTATTCGGAACAAAATTCCATTCCTGAGTTCATAAGAATATTTGATTCTTAGGAGTTTCATCTTTTCTTCTCTTTTCTGCGGCAGTTGTTGCTGTAGAGACCACTGCAGCAAGTGTTGTCTCCAATCAGACGCTTGTTCTGTGCTGATGGTGGCAACCTCGTCTCCTTCGGGGCACTCTTCTAGCATACTAGGGACTTGCCGCCGGTTCATAACGACAATGTTCAGTGTCTTATTTGGTGGGACTGCTAGTGAGCTGGCCAGCTTCGCCAGTGCATCAGCCTGGGCATTGTGTCCACGGCCCACATGCTTGATCTCAATATGGTAGAATATCGTCATGAGGTGCACAGCTTTTTGGTGGTAGGGATTCAGTTCTGGCTTCCGCACTTCGAACTCCCCTTGGATCTATTTTATTATCAACATTGAATCCCCAAATACTTGAAGCATTTGGATACCCATGTTGAGGCTGATATATAGCCCGATTATCAGAGCTTCATACTTGGCCTCATTATTGGTGTAGGGCTTGTTTATAGAACATGAAGTATGCATGACCTCCCCTTCTGGTGATTTCAGCACAATACCGGCTCCAGCCCGTATTTTGGTCTTTCCATCGGAGTCTGTCTCTGTTCTAGATGCTCCATCAAAGAATAGTTGCCACATAACTGGCTGGGCCTAGCAGGCCTCGAGTGTCTCATCATCCGGTAACTCGGTCCCTAGCATATCATTTTCCGGCACAGGGTGCTCTGCGAAGAAATCAGCCACGGCCTGTCCTTTTATCGCCCTCTGGGGTGTATAGGTAATATCGAATTCCATCAGGATCACTGCCCATTTGCCCAACCGGCCCTTCAGTACTGGCTGAGTCAATATGTATTTGAGCGGATCTGCTGCAGATATCAATCTGACTTCATGTGATAACATATAGTGTCGGAGCTTCTTGACAGCAAAGACCAGTGCCAAGCAGGTCTTTTCTATGTAGCTGTAGCTTTCTTCAGTTCTAATCAGCCTCCTACTCAGATAGTATAAGGCTTGTTCTTTGCCTTCTTCATTTATCTGTGCCAGCATTGCCCCCAGGGAACAGTATGTGGCCGCGATATACAGTATCAAGGGCCTGCCCTTAATTGGTGCCCCCAGCACCGGAGGGGTCTTGAGATATTCTTTCAGCTTATCAAAGGCTTCCTGACATCCATCGTCCCAGAGGAACGGTACATCTTTCATCATGAGCTTGTGAAAGGGGTGGCATCTTCCTGATAGATTTGATATAAATCGTCGGATATAGGCCAGACGCCCTTGCAGGGATCTCAGCTCGGATAGATTCCTTGGTGGAGGGAGTTCCTGGATAGCCCTAATCTTGGATGGGTCGATTTCAATACCCCTATGCCGGACAATAAACCCGAGGAATTTTCCACTGGACACGCCGAAGGCATATTTCATGGGATTCATCTTGAGTTCATATTTGCGCAGCCTCTGGAATACTACCCTCAGGTCTTGCAAATGGTCTTCTCTTCTTTTAGTTTTTACTACCAAATCATCAATGTAGCACTCTACTTTCTTGAAGAGCAAATCATCAAAGATCTTGGTCATAGCTCTTTGGTAGGTAGCGCCGGCATTCTTGAGGCCAAACGGCATCCTTTTGTAGTGGAATATCCCCTTCGGAGTGCGGAACGCAGTGTGCACTCTGTCTTCTTCAGTAATCCAGATCTGGTTATATCCGGACGACCCATCCATAAATGATAGGGCTTCATGACCAGTAGTCGCATCGATCATCACTTCAGTGATTGGCACTGGGAAGTCATCTTTCGGGCAAGCCTTATTAAGGTCCCGGAAATCAACACATATTCTGATCTGCCCATTCTTCTTCTTTACGGGCACTATATTGGCTAGCCATGTAGTATATTGGTTCTCTTCAACAAAGCCCACATCGATTAGCTTGTCAACCTCTTTGTTAATCTGATTTATTAATTCAGGGCTCATTCTCCTGGAAGGCTGCTTTACAGGGCTAGCCTCTGGGTTTATTGCCAATCGGTGTTGTGCCACATCAGAACTCAGTCCCGGCATTTCATCATATGTCCATGCAAAGTAGTCTCAGAATTCTTTCAAGAACTGTATATACTGTTCTCTGGCAGCTGGCTCCAGCAGTGCACTGAGGAATGTCGGCCTTGGCCCATCTGCTGTCCCCAGATTTATTTCCACAAGCTCATCGACGGTGGCTTGACCTCCATCTTTGACCTCGGGCGGGGCCTCTTGCAAGTCAATGAAGCCTCCCGGGATATAATCTTCTTTAGTTTCATGATTTTCTGTTTCATCATACTGGTCATCAGCGGGTGTTGGCTCATCATATACAGCCAATATTGTTGTATTCTGTTCAGTCTGCCCCGAGGACGTAACTGGATCAGCAGGAAACTCAAAGATGGAGTCTTCCACCCTTAGAGGCTCTTCTGATGCAGACCCCCTTCAGAGATCATCATTCTGTAGAGCCCGGACTTCTTCCAGGATGCGCTCAAACTCCAGGCATTCCCTCAGCTCTTTGGCTACTTGGTCTTCATCCGGGATTCCCATGTCAAACTTTGCTTCAGCATGGAACAGATCCTCTTTGCAAGGTAGGTCTTCCCAGCACCAATCTTTCTTTGTTTCATCAGATGTCCCCGTCTCCGGCTGACTATCTGGGGCTTCATTGTTCATTATGGATTGATAAATGATTTCTTCATCTTCCGAGGGGTACTTGTCATATCCTACCTCGGGAGGGTCTTCATGCTGGTAGGAGACAGAGATGACGTCCACCTCAGCTTCATAGTATCCTTGAAGGGTATAACCCAATCCCGGGTGCTGAGTGATCTTCCTCAGTTCTTTATCATCCCGGGGCGGATCCCATAGCTCCTGGAACCCCTTCTTTTGGGCAATAGGTTGTAGTGATGGCATCTGCATTTTAGAGAACATCTGCGAAACCCGCTGGGTAGTATAGTCCAAGCCCGTGATCGGCACCATCCGGTTTGCATATTCTTCAGGGACCATGCAGTCTTGATCATCGTCTTCGACTGGCACCCCGGTGTAGAATATGGTAGGAGGCTCGCAGAAGCAAGGGATTTCCATAATCTTCAGTGGTAGCACCGTCTGGTATTCTAGGCTGGCAATGGGTTTGACCAAACCCTGCGGAACCTCCACATGTGTGTATTTTCTTTCATTTCTTCATCGATATCATCCGGGTGAATGCTAGGAGGGGTGATCCGAGCAAAGTCACCAGCATAAGAGATGTGAGATACCTCGTGCTTTTTAATATAGCCCTTTGGTGGCGGGGGAGACCAGTTTCATGCCTTCGTCGCTGGCTTTTTATGGCTGACCACAGCCTCTTTCTCTTCACAATTTTGCGACACCTCGGTGTAGTAGGATGCATCGAGCATATGACACTCGAATACTTCGAAGGGATGCAGATCCGCAAACACCCTCTCTTCTTTTCCTTCATGGCAGTATTTGATGCACTGATGTAGCGTGGATGGTAGTATTTGATATTCATGCAGCCACGGTCTCCCCAGCAGGGCCTTATATGTGGTGTTGGAGTCGATTACATAGAATCGTACCACGGTAGTGAGATCCCCCAATGTGAGGTTAAAATCAGCCACCCCAAGGGGCATCTCACATTTCTGGTTGAATCCCGCAATTTTCATGTCTCTGACCTTGGTAAGTTGCAGATCAAAGTAATATTTTTGGTAGATGCGGTATGGGAGAATGTTCACGGCAGCCCCGGGATCTATTAGTATCCTGCTCAGTGGCTGACAGTTCAGGGAGCCCCTCATATACATCGGTCTGTTATGACAGGAATTCAGAATCAGCATGTCATCCTCTGTGAATGTAACTGATGGCCCAGAATTCACTTCTGTCAAGAGTGCTTCATATTGTGCCGGCGACTGCAAGGCATCAATAATTGCTTGGCGAGCCTCTTCACTCAGAGAGAGGATCTCCCAGATGGATAATCTGGTAGGGAGCTTCTTTAGCATTTTCATGATTCGGCTGCCCACCCTGACATTAGACAGTCTCATTTCTTCCGCCCATCGGGGTTTTGGAGGTTCATGTGGTGCCCGTGGCCTCTGCTGCCCAGTGCTGGTTTCATCCTCTGGACTGATTTCTTGGGGGGCTTCTTCTATAGCAACGGCCCCTGGTGCCGTCAGAGAGTTATCCCCTTCTTTCTCATTCTGCTTGTAGGCTACAGACACCGATTACTGAGGTCTCTTGCCTTTATCTGGCCCAGCCTGTATCGACTACCCATTTTCTAGACTAGATAGAAATTCCAGAAATGTTGGAGTTTGACCTCCTTTCTTCTTTTCCTGGTACAAGCTGGCAGGGGGAGGAACCTGGACACCTCGTACCTCCGGTTCAGGAATCTAGTAGGGCTATTCCCCTCTGAACATAATGTTATGATTAGCTGGTGGTGGGCGCCCCCACCTTCTTCCGGAGCGTGTTGCATGTGCTGAGGTCGAGGCCTCGGCATGGTTGGCTTCTAGCGGGGCATTTGATGTTTCATCCTCATCATTCTCCCCGGGCGAGGTAAAGAGTGCCGACAGGGTGTTACATTGTACTGTCACGACTCTCTTTCCCTTCTTGGACTTGGGCCGTCTCTTCTTTTTTTGGGAATTTGGCTTTATTGGCCCCTGCCCCCAGAAGGGTTTAGTCTCAGCTTTTTCTTGTTCTGCCTCTGACTGCTCTTCAATTTTCAATTCTTTGAGCTGTTCCCAGAGTATACAGTCTTTCACCAGCAGGTGCCCGGGCTTTTTCTATTCATATTCATCGAGCCCATTAATATACTGCTGTAAACGCCTGGCTGCAGGACTTACTTCCTTATGTGCAGGTAGGGGGACTTGTCTTCTCCGGTTATGAGTGGGGATCCGGATGACTGGCCCTGTCTCAGCTGTGCGCCATACTGGCTTTACTGGAGGCGGTTTAGGTCTTGGTGTGACACCGCGGATAACTGCTCCATTGGTATTGGCTGCGGGAGTCTTCTTTCTGTTTTTTATGGGTTTCATCTGCCATCCTTCCTGATCCTTCAGTGGGGTGAGGAAGCAAGCTTCATAAGTATGCCTGGTACATTTTTCAACGGCCTCCTTTGTTGGATACGGACTGAATAGATCTAGAGGGGGGGTGAATAGATCTTTCCCCCTTTTTGATAATTTACTGACTATCGACCAGATGAGCTACTGGTAATTAATGAATCATAGAACTAATGCAGATAGTAAAGATGCAAGCATACGTATAGGAAATCAAACACACACAAGCACACCACAAGAAAGGATTTTAAGGTGGTTCAGTCTCTTCCTGAGACTTACATCCACCCCTTGCTTAACTCAAGCAAGGCTTCACTATGAGAATCTCTGATCTCAATCAAAACACAGCTGACACACAGCTTGTACCTGCTGACACACAGCTTGATTCTGCTGCCTCACAGCTTGACAATAATTGTAATCAGAAATGAAAGGATGATAAGAACAGGTGATGAAAGACAGGACTGAATATTGGCGTGTGTAGAAGAATAGATGTTCAGCCTGGGACTTGATCACTCTTATGAAGAAGCCTAGACTCCCTGTTGATCTTCCAGTCAGTTGCCTTCGATTGTTCTGCTGCTGGAGATCGCACAGTCTTGAGCTAAGTCTTCCTTCTGCAGCAACGAGATTGCCTTTAACCTTTCTGCAGATCTTTGATTGGTGGAGAGCTCCTTCTTCCTCTTCTGTGTATATCTTCCTTGGCTTCTATTTCGTGCTCTCTCACTGTTTCTTTGTTCGTGATTAGTTGCATTATATTCTTCATACCGCCTTTGAAGTTCTTCCCGCGCAATTTTCAGATCGAGCGCCAATCTGCTAGAAAACAGGGATCGGTTTAAATCCAATCGTTAGAACGAGTTTGACCACTTCTAAGCAAGATTGTTTCCTTGATTCCCGTGCGGAATCTTATCTCCTGAGCAGCCCAACAACCTGCAACAACCATCTGCAGGTTTTAAGGAACCTCAACAGAATTCGGTTAGAGTTCGGTTCTGGACGCTATAAAGCCCGTGGTCGACCATGACCCTGTCGCTGGTCGACAATGGGCATTCCCCAGACGGCCGGTTCTTCTGGCTGAAACTCACTTCGCCCGTTGGTCGACCACAGCCTGGTCGCTGGTCGACAAGGGACGAATTACAGATGGCCGTCAGTTCTGTCTGATGTTCTGGCTGTTCTGTGGTCGACCAGAGGTGGGGCTTTGGTCGACAGCCAAGGTGCTTCCAGAAGACAGATGATCTGATGCTTTTCTGGTTGAGTTTGTTGGTCGACCATAACCACTTCCCTGGTCGACAAGCAGCCTTTGACACTTCTTCTGATTTGTTGATTCCACTTGGATTTCAGTGGACCTGAAATTACTTAACTTATCAGAAGTAAATTGAACTATCAGACTTATATTGAGTTGATCAGAAACATTGTTTGTCATCATCAAATGGGCATTAATTCAATGCACTATCTTTACACACATAACTAAACCATTTGCTTTAAGAGACAAGATAGAACTTAGATTAGTCAAACATATCCTATTGTCATCATCAAAACCAAGGGATGCACAACATTCTCCCCCTTTTTGATGATGACAACCATGAGTCATTGTGTCAAACAAAATCATTTGATTTAGCATTCAAGGCTTTCATAGCACAAATTTCATTCAACAAGGTATTTGATGTGCCTTTCAAAAAGCTTTCAAAAAGCAGTATAGCACTACTTACATGAGTGACAAAGCTAAAGACAAAACTAAAGACACTAAGGACTAGTTGGACACATCTAGACACACAATGACACATAAGCTCATAAGCTTCTCTCTCCCCCTTTGTCAACAGCAAAAAGTGAATCATTTAAACAGTCCTTCCGAGGAGGATGAGGAAGTCTCTGGCTTCACGTTCTCTTCCATGCGATCCAGCTTGTCAACAATGTGGGCATAGGAGAGCCTGAGTTTCTGGATCTCTGAGATAGTATCCTTGTGATACTTCTCATTCTGTTGGGTTGTGATCTCGATACGGATTCCCATCTGATCGGACACTTCACCGAGGGTCCTTACAAGTCTGTTGAACCGAGAACTAGCCTGGTCAGAGTGTTCCTTCTGCTTGATGAACCTGGCCTCCATCTGTTGTTCCAGCCTTTGGACTTTCTGCTCCAAGCGTCCAGTGGCAGCATTGACATTCTCTTGAAATGATTGGAGTTGGGTGGTGAGAGAAGATAACTGAGATGCCATCTGGAGGAGCACTCCATGAGATTCAGGGTGGGAGGTAAATGCTGGTGGTGGAGCAGAAGTAGAGGGAATGGAGGTAGGTGGTACTTGTGTGGGTTGAGCAGAATGTGATGGAGCTTGGGAAGTTGGAGCTTGGGTAGGCGGAGCAGATGGGGATTGAGCTGGAGGGGCAGCAGTGCCTGGCTGCCAGAGCACTATTGAAAGGGACGATGGTGAATGGGCAGCAGTGGGGGTAGTAGGTGTAGCTTGAGGCACCACTGGTGACGGTGTGACAGCAGGGCTAACCTGTATAGGTGAATGAGGTGGAGAAGAGGGTGGCACCGGATCCTTTGCTTTGCCCTTGGAAGGGAGAGTGCGCTGAACATGGTCTCCGACCTTCTTAAATCCCAAGAATGTGGTCACGAAGTGAAAATTGTAGACGTGCCATTTGGGAATGACAATGCTTGGGCTGTGAGGAGAAGGTATGTTGGCTGCTTTCAGAATGGAAGTGATATGGGCAGCAAAAGGAAGAGAATTCAGGGGATAATGTAGGATGCTTCGGAGGGAATTCAAAAGGAGTGTGGTTAGGCGAATAGGCTGGCGAGTGATGAGGCCATGGAGTATAAATAGATGGAGGCGACTTACTTGATCTCTGGCGCCTCCTCGAGGTTGTATGATGGTGGTGATGATGTGGTGAAGCAAACGATGAAGAGGAGGGAAGGTATTAGCATTGAGGTACTTGGGAAGGACCTCAGGGGCTGGCTTGCCAGTGACCACTGCATGTGCTTCTCGGAGGTCGAAGTCCTCATGATTGAAAACAGCTCCAATTCTGGGAGTCTTCAGCGTCATGTGGAGAAGCTTGACGTCGAGTCTGATGACTTTCCCTTGAACTACGGTGTATAGCTGACTGTCCACGACTTGCAGGTTGTGATAGAATTCTTGCACAAGCTGGGGCGAGTACGAATTGTGCACTGAAACGAACGTAGTCCACTCTTGAGCTTCAAAAATTGGCAGTAGATCTGGGAACATCTCCATTAGCTTGTCATCGGAGAAATCGACGATCCTGGGTTGCAAAACTGTCCGTGGCTTGAGAGCTCCAGAAACGGGATGCACTGCGGGTTCCTCTGAATCTGCTGATTGTCTGCCTGGACCAGGTGCATCAGCCGTGGTCGACCGGTGAGGGGCCGATGGCGAACCCTGCGCGGCCCGTGACTTGGATCGCTTGGACGACATCGAAGCTGCGGCAGGGGCCTGATCTCTTCTACGCTTAGAGGAAAGTAGAGCGCGCTTGGGAGACATTGTGAAGGGAAGCGAG
The DNA here is from genome assembly GCA_022559845.1 of Amorphophallus konjac. Classification (NCBI taxonomy): domain Eukaryota; kingdom Viridiplantae; phylum Streptophyta; class Magnoliopsida; order Alismatales; family Araceae; genus Amorphophallus; species Amorphophallus konjac. The sequence continues at coordinate 170,424,011 of CM040124.1, read as the reverse complement.
ATAGAGGCGAGAGAGAGGCGAGAAAAGAAATCTGGAGAAGATGAAGTTGAGAGAGGGCTAGAGCTGCGGATGGGAGAATTTCAGGGACCCAGCCGAGACAATTTATAGGGTAGGGCATTAGGGCTGGCTCTTAATTTTTAGGGCAGTGAACCATCGCGATGCAAAGAACGAGCGGTCAGGATTTAATCAGCATAACTCATATTTTGGGAAATTGTTGAAGTGTACCCCCTTTCTTTAATAAGACATTTAAGTAACCGTTCCCCCCTTTCTTAAAGACCACCTTGTGACCAAATCGAGTGGGTCTTGTGGTTCAAAGAATTTGAAAGTATTGCCCCAATAAATTGACTCCCCATATCCACTGTCTTACTCACGGCTCCTTAAACTTATAATATGGTTCATGAGATAATTTTACTAGCTGAACAAGCTGAACAGTGTTTTATGCCTCTATTTGCATATAGTGCATTAGGTCAACCATTTTTGTTGCCTTTTCGTTTTGGAATATTTAAAAGCTGTGGTCAGGTTTATCACATGCTTTTCCACACGAAGAGACACGCTTTTTACACGCCAGAAACCCCGGCTACTTAGCATGCCTAACCATTCCACTTTTAACTGGGACACACTTTTTATCCGTGAGGATATACGTTTATCAGACGCCAATATCCCCAGTTACTCAGGATACCCAATTAATAATTTTGAGAGTGGCAGAGGTAGATTGAGTCTTCATGACATACATGTCTCCCACTTAATTTTTCAGCCAATTTTGCTTTGTGATGGAGAACAGTAGTTTCTCAGAACTCAGTCCATTACTCTACCAAGTAGGCAGAATTATGGCGTATTCCATATACATTCATGCTATAGCAGCGTTTATTTTCACTGTCCAACACAGACACAGGTAGAGAAACAGTCTCATTACTAAAAACATAAGTTCTCAATAGTCTTGAGTCAGAGTCATAGTTATGGTTTGAATTTATTGCAGTAGTACAGGTCAAATTCTCATTACTACACTTAACATTTACTCTCATTGATGACTTTGGTGATTTTCTTGTAAGAGGTGATTAGGTTGTTCAATGGTTTATTAAGGAATGAGTTTACACTTTTTACTCCCCCTCAATTTGTGAGTCCTTGCTGAAGATAGAGAACAATAAGCTGACCACACAGAGATATTGAGATACAAGGAATGGGAAGTGAATGAGGATGAGTGAGTGAAGCCAAAACTGAGCTCAGAGTCCAAAAAGTTCAGAAGATTTCCCACCAAAGCCAGCAGCTTGATTAGATCCAATTTCCCTTTTTCAGGTCCTTTGTCGACCATGGAGTGGCCTGTGGTCGACCTTTGTGCTGACACAGAACCTGCCTGTTGAGAAGACTGCGTTCTGACAAACCTGTTGTCGACCATTGGATCGCCTGTGGTCGACAGCTGCGAATTCCCAGAGCTAACTATTTCCTGTCCTGATGCCTTGGTCGACCAGCGCCTTGTCTGTGGTCGACCACAAGAGATGAGCCGTAGAGAACCAGTATTCTGTAGAATTTGCTGAAGTAGCACCCGACACAAGACTTTCCAAACTCAAAACTTGACCAGTACTAGAGACCTAGTTGACATAACTTAGACAGAAATGACAGAATCTATGCAGTGAACACATGAATATGATTATTTCAAGAATTTTCAGGAGAAATTCTACAAATTCCTAACTCCCTTCTTAGAGTTGAAAATCTGTCATTGTTAAGGGGTTTTGTGAAAATGTCTGCCAGTTGTTTTTCAGTTTCTACAAAATGAAGCATGAGATTTCCTTTGGAGACCTCATCTCTTAGAAAGTGATGACGGATCTCAATGTGTTTTGTCCTAGAGTGTTGAATGGGGTTTTTAGACAAATTAATAGCACTAGTGTTGTCACAGAAAATAGGTGCACATCCAAGATCTACATTGTAGTCTTGAAGTTGATGTTTTATCCACAAAACCTGTGTACCACAGCTCCCTACTGCGACATACTCAGCCTCAGCAGTGGAGAGTGCCACAGAATGCTGTTTTTTAGAGGCCCATGATATTAAACATCCACCTAATATTTGACAATAACCACTAGTACTCTTCCTATCAATTTTGCAACCAGCATAATCAGCATCTGAATATGAAATCAAGTCTAGTTTGCAGTAAGTAGGATACCATAAACCCAATTCTTGGGTACCGGCAAGGTAACGAAAGATACGCTTGACAGCCCCTAAATGTGAATCTCTAGGGCTAGATTGATATCTAGCACACATGCATACACTGAACTGAATGTCTGGCCTAGAGGCAGTTAAATATAGTAAGGATCCGATCATACCTCTGTATTTCTTGGCATCTACCATGTTACCTTTTACATCAGCCTCCAATGTTGCATTTGTCCCCATGGGTGACTCTATTGGTTTGCAGCTCTCCATGCCAAACTTTTTCAGCATCTCCTTTATGTACTTGGATTGATTTATGAAGTAGCCTTCTCTACATTGTAGAATCTGCAATCCAAGAAAGAACTGTAAATCACCCATTAAACTCATTTCAAACTCATTGGTCATTAGATTTGCAAATTCAGTACATAATGAAGCTTCAGTGGATCCAAACACAATATCATCCACATAGATTTGCACAATTAGTATATTCTTACCTTGGGTCTTGGAGAATAATGTTTGATCAATTTTACCTCTTGTGTAGCCCTTTTTGGTGAGGAATGAACTCAGTCTGTCGTACCATGCCCTAGGAGCCTGCTTTAAACCATACAAAGCCTTATGCAGTTTAAAGACATGATTAGGAAAATCATCATTTTCAAAACCAGGGGGTTGTTCCACAAAGACTTCTTCCTTTACAAAGCCATTTAGAAAGGCACTTTTTACATCCATTTGCTGCAATTTAATTCCATGGGACGCCGCAAATGCTAACAGTATTCTAATGGCTTCTAACCTTGCAACTGGAGCATATGATTCTTCAAAATCAACTCCAAATTCTTGGTTATACCCCTTAGCCACCAATCGAGCCTTGTTCCTCATAACAACTCCTTCTTCATTAAGCTTATTTTTATAAACCCATTTGGTTCCAATAACAGGATGAGATGAGGGTCTGGGAACAAGTTTCCAAACCTGATTTCTTTCAAATTGATTTAATTCTTCATGCATGGCATTTATCCAAGATTCATCTCTTAAAGCTTCCTCTACATTTTTAGGCTCAACTTGAGATACAAGGGCTAGCTGATCTAATTCATCAACTGTTTTAAGCTGAGATCTAGTTTTCCTCGGTTCATTAATTCCTCCAATGATGTTATCTAGAGGATGATCTCTGAGAAATCTCAGATTTTCAGAATTGTTACCTGGGATGATCTCTCCTTCGGGTTGATCATTGGAATCACCTTGCTTTGGTTCTGCTTCAGTCTCCATTGGTTCCTCTTTGCCTTCCAGAAATTCCCCATCTTCATCTTTGCCTACCTGTCCAGTTTTGTCAAAGTCATTATTTTCATCAAATGTGATATGTGGGGATTCTTCAACTAGCTGATCTTTGGTGTTGTAGACTCTATAGGCTCTTGATCGGTCAGAGTATCCCAAGAAGATTCCTGGGTCACTCTTTGGTTCAAATTTGTCCAATGATCTCTTGTCATTGTTATGAATAAAACACCTTACACCGAAGATCCTAAAATGAGCTAGAGATGGCTTCTTACCTTTGAACACCTCATATGGAGTTTTCGTACTAGATGGTCTTACCATTGCCCTGTTTACAATATAACATGCTGTATTGACCGCCTCAGCCCAAAATCTTCTTGGAAGATTGGCTTCAACCAGCAAGGTTCTGGCCATTTCAACAAGTGTGCGATTCCTTCTCTCTACCACTCCATTTTGCTCTGGCGTCCTTGGTGATGAGAACCTGTGATTTATTCCTTTGTTCCTGCAGAATTCATCAAACTCTGAATTTTCAAATTCTCCCCCATGATCAGATATTATTGAACACACTTTGGACTTTCCATCCTGCTTCATCCTTTTGTAAAATTCCTGAAACTCAGAAAAGGCATCACTTTTATGAGATAAGAACATGACCCATGTAAATCTAGAGAAATCATCAACAAGTACATAACCGTACCTCTTACCACTAAGGCTAGCAGTTCTCGTTGGGCCAAAAAGGTCCATGTGCACAAGTTCTAGTGGTCTAGAGGATTGACTTTCAGTTCTACCTTTGAATGATTTTCTTGTTTGCTTACCTTGGGTACATGATTCACATACTTTGACATTTTGAGCAAACGAAATTTCAGGTAAACCAGATACCATTTTATTCTTAACCAATTTGTGCAGCACCCTGTAGCTAACATGCCCTAGCCTTCGGTGCCACAACCAAGTCAGGTCCTCCTTCTTGGCGGTGAGGCACAAGTTGGAGTGGGCTGGATCATCCAAGTCTATCATGTAGACATTATTTACTCTCTTGCCCATAAACTTAACTTTAGCCGAATTTGGTTCAAGAATTTTACAGATTTTAGAATCAAAGACTACTTGATGGCCTTTGTCGCATAGCTGACTGATGCTAAGAAGATTATATTCAAGGCCATCCACTAGCAGTACATCTTCAATGTTATTTGTAGATGTCTTACCTACCTTACCTTTCCCAATGATCTTGCCTTTGTTATTTCCTCCAAATGTCACATGTCCTCCATCTTTTGAGTTTAGCTCGGAGAATTTTGCCTTGTCCCCTGTCATATGTCTTGAGCAGCCACTATCTAAGTACCACTTGTTGTGTATAGCTGCCAAACACACCTGCATCACAAGTTACACAGAAACTTTTGGACCCCAATGGTACCCGGGTCCAAGATGACTTGTAAAGTTATGAAATTGCTGCAGTAATCCTTTGGGAACCCAGATTCTGTTAGAGCAGTGTACATTTTTATTTTTGAACTTGTTCAGATTGGGTTGCTTTTGTTCTAAAGTTTCTTTAATCTGAGTCCACCTTTGTGTATTCAAGTTTTCATTTTGTTTTACCCGAGAAAACCTGTGATTTCTGTTTGCTTGTCTGGCCATGGTCGACTTTTGGTATGTCTGTGGTCGACCATCGCGTCTCCAGAACTCAGCGTCTGTTCTGGCACCACCTCTGGTCGACATCTGGTGTACCTGTGGTCGACCACTGCTTCTCCAGTAACCAGCGCCTGTTCTGGCAGATCCTCTGGTCGACAGATGAAGGGTCTGTTGTCGACCAGCCTGTCTCCAGACATCTTGTTTTCCAGATTTATGTCCTTTAGCTTGGTTTATTTGGTGATTTCTGTGAATTTGGGTTTCTTGTTTATTATTTTGAATCTTATATTGATTGACTGTTTTCTCTTTAAAATTTCTCTCTTCCTTGGTGACATTGTTCCTTTTGGAGGAGCATTCAGCTACATCCTCTTGTTTATCTTGGTATAGATTAATCAGGGGCCTTTTTCCTTTTGAGTCAGCAATCCCATTTACGGTTTTTATTTGGAATTCCTTTTTAGCCGTAGGATTGTATCCTAACCCTTCTTTTTGAAAGTTTACTTTTATTCCTAAGACGGCATTTAAGTTGTCTTGGCCCTTGGTCATTTTTTCCAAAGCTTCCTGTTTATCTTCCAATTCACCTTGGATTCTTTCTATCTCTTTTAGAAGCTTACTGTTTTCTTCCTTAATGGAGTTGTTCTTTTCTTCAGTTTGCTTTGTTTTCTGTTCGCATTCCTGAGCTCTTAGTTTTAACTCATCAATGTCGTTTTTTAGCATTTCATTCTCTTCGGACATTCTCTTGTGGTTTTCTTCATCTAAGTCCATTTGATTCAGCTTGTTTTTCAGTGACTTGATTTCCATTTCTAGTTCAGTTTTGTTATCCATTGAATTGCTGTCTTTATTCAGTTGACTGATCTTCTTCTTCAAATGTTTATTTTCCTTTCTTATTCTTTCATAAGTATCAAGCAATTCTGAATATACTGCTTCCCAATCCGAACTAGAGAAGTCTTGAAATGGGGAACTTACCTCAAGATCACTGTTGTCTCCTTTGGCCATCAGACAGAGCTTTCCTTCTTCTTCCTCGGAAGTTGTTTCCTCTTCACTACTCTCTTCCTCCTCACTCCAAGTGCTAATCATCGCCTTGGGTTTCTTGCCTTTCCACTTGAAGCTTGATTTCTTAGGAGCTTCTGGACATTCAGCCTTCATATGTCCAGGCTGCCTGCAATTGTAGCAAATGAGTTTGTTAGAAGAAGTCTTATGTTTATCAGATTTAAACTGGGATGACTTCCTTACCATGCCCTTTGGATTTCTGAATCCTTTACCTTCCTTTCGCAGGAATTTCTTAAATTTTCTTGTAAGCATGGCTAGCTCACCAGATTCTTCACCTGAGCTAGATGAGTCTTCATTGTCAGACACCTCAGAGGTGCTTGTCTTAGTCTTTAGGGCAAGTTGCTTCTTTTTCTTCCCCTCATCTTCCTTTCTCTTCAGATTGACCTCATAGGCCATCAGGGATCCTACTAACTCATCCACTGTCATTGTTGTGAGATCCTTTGAGTCCTCAATGACTGTGGCCTTGGTATGCCACATCGATGTGAGAGACCTTAAAATCTTCCTCACTAATTCCTGCTCTTTGTATGTCTTCCCTAAGCTCTTCAAGCCATTAGTCAATTGTACTAATCTGGCATACATCTCAGAAATACTTTCATCATTTTTCATCCTAAACATCTCATATTCTGAGACTAGCATATTTGCTTTTGTCTCTCTTACCTCGGAAGTACCTTCGTAGATTACCTTTAGACGATCCCACATTTCTTTGGCTGTTGCGCATTGGGAAACTCTGGAGAATTCTGTGGGGTGTAGTGAGCACTGCATTACGTTCATGGCTCCCCAGTTGACAGTTGATTTCCTGACCTGTTCTCTGGTCCAGGTTTCTTCATCTTCCGGTAGCTCAAAAGGTCCGCGGCTCACTACCCTCCACATCTCGTGGTCTTGCGCACGTAAGAACACCTGCATACGATTTTTCCAATAAGAATAATCAGTTCCATCAAAATATGGAGGTCTAGTTACAGAGTGCCCCTCAGCTATGAGGCTTTTAGAGTTCAGTCCGCCCGGTCTCTCCTGGTTGTTAGACCACATTTTTGGAGAACCTGCTCTGATACCACGTGTTGGATACGGACTGAATAGATCTAGAGGGGGGGTGAATAGATCTTTCCCCCTTTTTGATAATTTACTGACTATCGACCAGATGAGCTACTGGTAATTAATGAATCATAGAACTAATGCGGATAGTAAAGATGCAAGCATACGTATAGGAAATCAAACACACACAAGCACACCACAAGAAAGGATTTTAAGGTGGTTCAGTCTCTTCCTGAGACTTACATCCACCCCTTGCTTAACTCAAGCAAGGCTTCACTATGAGAATCTCTGATCTCAATCAAAACACAGCTGACACACAGCTTGTACCTGCTGACACACAGCTTGATTCTGCTGCCTCACAGCTTGACAATAATTGTAATCAGAAATGAAAGATGATAAGAACAGGTGATGAAAGACAGGACTGAATATTGGCGTGTGTAGAAGAATAGATGTTCAGCCTGGGACTTGATCACTCTTATGAAGAAGCCTAGACTCCCTGTTGATCTTCCAGTCAGTTGCCTTCGATTGTTCTGCTGCTGGAGATCGCACAGTCTTGAGCTAAGTCTTCCTTCTGCAGCAACGAGATTGCCTTTAACCTTTCTGCAGATCTTTGATTGGTGGAGAGCTCCTTCTTCCTCTTCTGTGTATATCTTCCTTGGCTTCTATTTCGTGCTCTCTCACTGTTCTTTGTTCGTGATTAGTTGCATTATATTCTTCATACCGCCTTTGAAGTTCTTCCCGCGCAATTTTCAGATCGAGCGCCAATCTGCTAGAAAACAGGGATCGGTTTAAATCCAATCGTTAGAACGAGTTTGACCACTTCTAAGCAAGATTATTTCCTTGATTCCCGTGCGGAATCTTATCTCCTGAGCAGCCCAACAACCTGCAACAACCATCTGCAGGTTTTAAGGAACCTCAACAGAATTCGGTTAGAGTTCGGTTCTGGACGCTATAAAGCCCGTGGTCGACCATGACCCTGTCGCTGGTCGACAATGGGCATTCCCCAGACGGCCGGTTCTTCTGGCTGAAACTCACTTCGCCCGTTGGTCGACCACAGCCTGGTCGCTGGTCGACAAGGGACGAATTACAGATGGCCGTCAGTTCTGTCTGATGTTCTGGCTGTTCTGTGGTCGACCAGAGGTGGGGCTTTGGTCGACAGCCAAGGTGCTTCCAGAAGACAGATGATCTGATGCTTTTCTGGTTGAGTTTGTTGGTCGACCATAACCACTTCCCTGGTCGACAAGCGGCCTTTGACACTTCTTCTGATTTGTTGATTCCACTTGGATTTCAGTGGACCTGAAATTACTTAACTTATCAGAAGTAAATTGAACTATCAGACTTATATTGAGTTGATCAGAAACATTGTTTGTCATCATCAAATGGGCATTAATTCAATGCACTATCTTTACACACATAACTAAACCATTTGCTTTAAGAGACAAGATAGAACTTAGATTAGTCAAACATATCCTATTGTCATCATCAAAACCAAGGGATGCACAACATCCTTAGGCAGCTGCTGGTAGATTGAAATCATATTGGCGGCCATTTTTAATGCCGGAGGCTCATGTGGATGAGGTGGCTCTACCTGGTAGTCTCCCAACTGTAGCTCGCCCTTTTTGACCATGCCTTCCATAATATCTTTGAAGACGTAGCAATCTTCAATTGCGTGCCCCAGCGCACGGTGATATGGACAGAACAATGGGTCACCTTTCTTTGCCGCGTCATTGGGTCTCTTTGGTTCAGGCAATGTTACCTTGTTGAACTTGTATGCCCAGTTGAATAGTGCGGCTGTCTTATCTTTCAGGAAAGAGTACAGTTTTCTCATTTTGTTTCTCAGAGAGACCTTATCTTTTCTTTCTGCTGTGTCTGCTGGCGGGGGAGCTTCATCTTCCCCCTTCTTCCCTTTCTGTTGCTCGAAGGTTCTGAAATCGACGGTGTTAGCCTCAGAGTGCGACGGTCGTCGATCATTAGATTTCCCTTTCGGCACAGTTAGAGCATTGGCCGTCAGACGCTTAGACAGGAACGTCTCAACCTCCGCCACTATATTGTTCAGCCGGTCAAATATTCTGACATCTGCACCAATCATCTTTTCCAGTACCTCTCTCTTGAGACTCTGCTTACATATTTGCACTGCATCTTCTTGATGAGGATGTCTTCTGCATCTCATAGCTAAGTTCCTCCACCTTTTGATGTAGTCCAGTGCTGTTTCATCTTGCTTTTGCCTGGTTGCATATAGTTCTGCTATTGTAATTTCTCTTTCCGTGACGTGAAATCTGTCGCGGAACTTTCTTTGCATATCAGGCCAATCGGCCACTAACCCAGCCGGCAGGCTTGAATACCATTCAAAGGCTATCCCGGTGAGGGATGAGCCGAAGAACTTAAGCAGATAAGCTTCATCAGCTACCAAGTCACCCATGATTGTGGTGTAGTAAGCTATGTGCTCCCTGGGAGAGCCCTGGCCATTAAAATTTTCAAACTTTGGTGGCTTACTGACGCATGGAGGTAATCTCTTAGCAGCATACTAGGGAGGATATGGTACCTTGTACACATTGTAGGTACTAGCATCATCACCAGTCTTTTCAGACAGCTTCATCTCCACAATCTTTTCAATCATCAGCTTCTGGGCTATGGCTGGATCTATGTTTTCCGGGAAGAAGTGAGCTTGTTGCTGACTGTAAGGAGTTGTCATCATAGTTGCACGCAAGGTAGGCGCGGCAGGATGCGTCTGAGATACAGAGGGCTGAGCTACCGTCTGCTACAGAACGGGTTGGCTCAGCGCTTTGCCCTTATCAGCCAGGAGAGGATTAGCTGGAATAGCCATTTCTGTTGAGCTGGCAGTCTGCCCCACAGGCCCGGCTTGCTTGGAGACCGGTGTAACTTCATGCCCCTCATTTAGCTATCTTCTGAGAGCATTGATCTCTTGTTGATATCTTTTAAACATCATCTGGATCATGGGATCCAGGGTTGACGGGATCTGTAGATCTTCTGAAGTCCCTTCAACATCATCAATGAAGGGATTGTCTTCCTCTTCCCATGTCACCACATTAACTGTCATAGTGGTGATCTTGCAGGCTTCATCATTAGTCTTCATCTTATCTTTTGCCGCCTGGCCTCTTCTTGTGACGGGGCCTGGTCTGGTTGCTAGTCTGAGCAGTTCATCTGGCTGTGTCGGTAACATATCCTGTCCTTTGACAAGCCCGACCATATTGCAGGCAAAGATCTGCATCTTTTCCCTCTGCCTGTGAACTTTCCTTCTCACCTGATCGAGGTATTTGAGCCGGTCAAAGACTGATATTCTTTCTCTAGCTTCTTCCCTATATAGGTCTTCTTTCCCATACCCGGCTCTGTGGCCTTCTTCATAATCATTGGAATCGGAGGAGGAGACTCCGAGCATCACTTCTTGAAGGGTTTCTTTTTCTTCTTCATCCATGGTGCCCAAGGCACGGGATAATCTTTGCTGCCCGAGGGCGGAGTTCCCCAGGTAGTGAAAGTAGTCTTGAGCCACTTGTTTCATCTCCTCTTGATTATGCCTTCGTGGCTTTGGTTGGAGCATCAATCTTTCCCGGCTCCTCTGCCGATAAGCCAGTCTCTCCACCTGAGTAGTCAAGTGCTCGGCTCTGCAGTATTTGAATATATTGGCCTGTCTGGCACAGGCTCTTGGTCTTCTTAGAGTGGCAGCAGCGACTGGTTCGCTTATTCTCATTTCCTCCTCCTCCCTGAACCTTCTACTCCCATCCTGGCAGCGGTTGGCAGCAGCAGCATAATTCTTCCTTTCCCATCTTTTGCCCCCGGCCATGGGGTGGGTGACCGTGAGGTCTTCCTTCTACTCATATCTTCTGCCCCTCATCCTGGGGCGGATAGTAGTTAGATTTCTTCCTTCATTCTCTTTCTCATCTCTCCTACCCCAAGCCCTGGGGTGAACAGCAATAGCATTTCTTATGTCTTTTCCTTCTTCTCTTCTGCTTCCTGCCCTGAAGCGGACAACAGCGGTATCAACAATGTTCTCTTCCTCTTGAGCTGGGACCCAGCTCTGGATTTTCTTCGGCCGCCAGATCTGTCTGAACTTGGGCGGCTTTGGTGCCAGTGGCTTTCTATCCTCCTCTTTCATGTCGACCCACCTGGCAGCTAGTACCCGGAACCTGTTGGTAGTAGGCACCATCGGGACGATCACATCCGGCTTGACCGCCCTTGGGCAACCACTAAGGTTTACCCGGACATCTCCAATCAGCATTGTCTTTCCTGAGTTGGATATCCGACGACCCGCAGTAGTGGGTCGGGCTCTCCTGTCGGATCTCCTCCTTCTTCCAGCAGCAGAGGATGCGCCCCTTTTCGCCTCGTGATGGACGAAGCAGGCCACGACCTCAGGAATATCTTGCATCACATGGCTCATTTTGGGGCTGGTAGCTTGCGGCGATGTCTCGACAACAGTCTTTTGCTCCTGGTTGTCAATCTCGAGCAAGTCAGTGAAGATGAGGCCCAGGCAGTTGGGCATCCCAACAGCAGGCGGCATCGATCCGAACGAAAGAGGTACCGCTAGGTAGCCCTCTCGAACGTGTACATCGACCGCTTGTTGATCAAAGCGTACAGACATGATTCCAGCCGTCATCGTAGCTTCCTAAAAATAGAGAAAGCACGGAATCAGAAATTTGAGGGGGGGCCTGCTGGGCCTCCTATTTTGGCGTAGAGATGAAGGGAGACTCGGTCCCATCGGGCGTGCCAGACTTGTGGATGCGGGATTTTTATCTCGCTCTTTATTTTTATTTATTTATTTTATTTATTTATTTGGTTTATTAGGCGTGCCAATCACATGTGTGACGATTTCATTGTGCGCTCGACTTGACTTGGTCAGTCGATTGTGAAGTCCGAGTCGGGACCAAAAGTCCGCCATACCATAAAGGCTATGACGTTAATTACGCCCTTCCTAAGAAGGACAACCCTTGATTAAACGCCAAAATAGGAGGCCACTCGGGGCGGCAATAAAAGAAAAATAACAGTGCGTGATATTGAAGATATTATTATTCTTGGGAAGATAATTTAGTGCACAGCAGATTACTACACCGACATGACCACCTCTTATGTGGGTCGTGCCGGGTAGGAATAGGACACCGTCCATGCAATGGCGGGACGGGGTCCGGACCATCATCGGGGAGATGTCCCCTTTCATATTTCTCATTCAGCCAAGGGCCTCGCATCATTCATATTCCCCAGAAGATTGAGCCGGACGAGGGGCGTGCGATGTGCACCTCCCGAGACTTATCGGGGCTAAAACATCGATCGACATTTCGGCAGCACCTCCCCATAATCTGGATTGTGCCCAGGGGAGAATAGGCTATCACCCACGGAGTGCCGGGATGAAAGCCGAGAAAATGAGGGAGCAAACCCCCCACACTGTACATGTAAGCTCTAGGGCAATGTTTGACTCTTCCCTTATAGGAGCCGGTGACACTCATGCAGTGGCAGAGCTCACCTCAGCTAAAGGGGTTACTCATAAACCCGGTACGGATCAGTGGAACATAAGGGAGTCTGACTCCCTTTAATTTTATCCTCGGGACAGTTCAGGTGACTCATGGACATCCCTAAGTGGGTTTGATAGAGGTGTCGGAGGCTTGATGGGTGGCGGAGTAGGCTCTCGGCGCACCTTGGACTGGCCTGGAGGTTCCCGGCGCCAAGGCAAGGAACAGAAGGGGGTTCCCGGCGCGCCCAGGAGATATGCTCTCGGCGCAAGGGCCAAATGGCCAAAGGAGGTTGTCGGCGCCAGGGCCAAATGACCAAGGGTGTGGGCTTCTCGGCGCAAGGGCAAATAGGCCAGGTTCCCGGCGCGCTGACGAGAAGGCCAGGGAGTTCCCGGCGCTGGCTTCCCGGCGCGAGGAGGAATTGCTCAAAGGGGGGTTCCCGACGCGCAGGGGAGAAGGCCAGAGGAGCTTCCCGACGCGATGGCAAAGTAGCCAAGGGGGGGGGGGGTTTCCCGGCGCGGCCAGGATGCAAGGGCTCCCGGCGCGGAGGTCAGAAGGCCAGGACAGTTCTCGACGCCTTAAGGATAGCGCCGAGAGCTGTTCATCTGATTTACTGTATGCGAGGCCGAGAGGTATGAGGGCTCCGGGATAAGAACAGAGCTTTACGGTACCCTGTTCTTGGATCTGTTGAGGATTCAGGGATTTTCCTGGTGATTCCGGCCAAGATAGACGGGCCTTGGGAAATCAAGGAGCTCAATTCATCAGACTACAACTGACTTTGGCTTGGATTTCAAAGGGAAGGCCGGAGGCGGAGAGTGATTTGGGGGAAACACGATTTAGGGTATCTCTGTCACCAGCGTTCCTAATGATCCGTGAGGATGATTTCAGTATACTCTCCATCATCTGGGGGCCAAGAGATGACTGTCTCTGGCCCCGGGGATGACTTCGGCAAAGCCGATAAGCATGAATGCAACATCTAAGATCGAGAGGCGGTTGCTATGTATCTATGCTTTGCTTCAGAGGCCAAGGAATAGTCTGTCCCTGGCTCGGAAGCAAGCATGAGGAGCGTTCGAGAAACGGGCGAATAAACAGGCGATCGATCAAACTGGGGAGGGGGATAGCATGCTATTGAGTCTTAAGAAGAGACAGACAACACGGGGGATGAGAATAGAGCTTCAGAGGAATCAAAGCAGGGATGGACTGCAGCCCACCATATTTATCCATTCGACAACATTCATTGGGTGAGATACATAATGAGAAAGCGGGGGGGGGGGGGGATACATCACTTTATCGGTGTGAAACCGGCTACAGCATTACATGCTACATCAGAGGAGGAAGGAAGAGAGACAATCGAAGTAAAAAGACAAACTATAGAAAGGGGGGGGGAGGGCGGAGCATTGACTCCTCTCCCTCCCCGTTGCCCACCTTCGATCAGCTTCGGAAAACCTCTTTCTCTCTTCACTCTTTTCTTCTTCAGCTCTTTTCCCCTTCTCGCGGACGAGGTTGCAGGTCTCTTCTCTATTCTGTGGCTATCTCCTCTTCTCCCCGTCCTTTTTTTCTATCTGCTCTAACTCTCTCCTTTTCCTCTTTTCAAATGAGGGGGTTTTATATCCCTCGTTGGTGTCCTCTCGGCAGGCTCGTCCCGACGCGCCTCAATTGTAGGCAGAGCTCCCGGCGCGTGGGACTCAAGCTTCTTGGCGCCGGTTTTGGGCTTCGATAAGGGGATCCCGGCGCCACTTTTATAGGCCCATTTAGGGCTTTTAAGACCTCACATAGACTTCGGCCTTTATTGGTCCTTCAAATGTATCAGGACCCGAGAAGGCCCTCCACTGGTGACACAGCTTCTATTGAGATCATTTACAGATTTTCATCAGTCGGTAGACTGGGGTTTCATCGGCATTGCCATCTGAATGACGACAAAGTCGGACATCATCTCATCGGTATCGTCACCTGAACGGTGACAAGACCGGACATCAGCTTTAGCCTGAAAAGACTTCAGCCAGGTGACTGCTATTTCATCAGTGCCGTCGTCTGACTGACAATGGCATCGGACATCAGCTTGGCCCGGGAAAAGGCTTCAGCCGGGTAGATGGTTGACGAGCTTCATCATTGATCTTTAACTGTTGGTCTGATCTTCTTTTCAATTCTATTTCTGCCCTTGCTCATTTTCAAGGTGTCAACAAGTGGGTGGCGTCTCTAGCTTATGGATCCCTACCTCAGAGCTTGATTTGCTTCACGAGCAACTCGCTCGTGCCACACAGTGTGCCGCGGAGGCAGAAGGAATGCTCTCTATACAGGTAAGAGTCTCAGTGTTGAATTCTCCTTGTTTACGTCTTGCCGTATATCTGAGATGATACATCTGGCAGGAAAAGGAGATGCAGGAGTCACTTGCCCATGCTACGCAGAAGGAGGCCAGAATAGCAGAGCTGGAGGAGGAACTGCGGCGTCGTCCAGATGACGACTCTTCTAGGGATGCCATGGAGCTGAGGATCACTCTCCAGTTGGAGAGGGAAGACCGTGAGAGAGAACGGGCAGAGAGAGAAAGAGACACAGAGAGAGAAAGAGCCGACAGATTGGTTGAAAGGGAGGAACGAAGGGCCATGGAGGCCCAGCTGTTCAAACTCCGAACCAGCCTTGGTCTTACTGAATAGTGGCTGAGAGATGGTGAGGAGCGCTACCGAAGAGCACGAGAGCGTGGCTTTCGTGTTAGTAGCTTTCTTGCTGCCCCCACGGATCAACGTTGGGGTGTAGGAAGAGGAGGAGGAGTACAGAGCGGTAAGAGTACCGATTTTTGTAGCTGGGTAGCACCCTTGAGAGCATTCTGCCCGGAGAGTAGCGGGACGAGTAATGCAGAGAGAGAGGGCGGAACTTGATGTAATTTTTTTTTATTTTTGGAATAAAATACAAGGTTCAGTTTGTTTGGTTTTCACCTTTGCTTTTGTCGCCTCGAATCCCTGCACACATCACTGAGACAAACAAATCAGAATTTCTGCTCTGACTTGGTCCCTTGCTCAATAAGCAAATGGTCACTTTGACTGTCCTTGATAACTAGTCAAGGGGCCAAGCCTTTTATTTAACGAAGGCAAGGGAAAGATGCGGTGATGATGAATGCAGCAGACAAGCACACGAATGCAAGCGATATTAAAAGATGAAATGCTACATACAAACGTAAACACGCAAAAGTGATTTGTTTTTCTTTTATATTTGGCATTTTTTGTTGTTGTTTTGTTATAATTTTTTTTTTGTTTGCAAATACGTACATTTTCTCATTTTTCATTTTTGTTGTTGTTATTTTTATCATTTCATTTTTTAATGCTAACGCCTGGCAAGCACCCAAATGGCACCTAACCTATATGAGGACAGGGGTTTCTTACTAACCTCCTAGGTATCCCAAGTGCACATCTAGGTTGATTTGGGCCTCTAGACCCCTCGAATGATGATCCTGTCGGCTAAGACTTACCCTGATGACAATATCGTCATGCCATGCTTAGGCTCCCAGTCGCTTCCGACCACAGGGATTCCCCCAAAAGGTGTTTAAGGTAAATGATTTGCCCGACCCGGGTCTATTTCCTCACAACTCTAGATGGTATATGATGGGACACCCTGGAACCGTAACGACCAACCACGCGACGCTGACCCGGAATCAGACGCCGTCGCACCCAGAGGTGACGCGCTTACATTGGCCTAAGCCCAAGGTTAAACAAGAAGACATCAAGATGGTAAATAGGGGTCTTGACCAGCCAGAAACACAGAGACTCCATCGCAGCGATAGCTTCTGCTTTTCAAAGTAGGCAACCATATGTTTGTATTAAAATAAGGTCGCAAACCTTGCCGGGTTTTGCCCTTCAGACATTCCGTCGAGCTTTCACCTTTAAAGGAAGAAGGAAGAGCGTAGGGGATAAACCTCCTGAGAGGATCGGCAAAACCGTTAACCCGGCGAGCCAATAAGGGCCCTGAGAGAAGGGATCATAGTCTCATACGGGACTATCGCTTCCATACCATAAGTAAGGGCAAACGGAGTCTGCCCTGTGGGGGTACGGATTGAAGTGCAATAGGCCCATAGAGCTTCGATAAGCTTTTCTGGCCAGTCTGAAAACTTACTGGACTCGCAGGTTTTCTTGATGATTTTTATCAATGTTTTATTGGTGGCCTCCGCTTGGCCATTACCTTGTGGGTAATAAGACAATGAATGATGCAATGCAATTGCGTACCTTTTGCAGAGGTCCTGAAGGTCCTGAGAAATGAACTGTGGCCCATTATCGGTGACGATTGTGCTCGAGACGCCGAACCTGGCGAGGATGTTATGCATGATGAACTTGCAGACTGTTGATGCCTTGATTTCCATGTAAGCTTCGGCTTCGGCCCATTTGATAAAGTATTCCGTCGCAGTAAGGATGAAAGATTTCTGTTTGGTGAGAGAATTGAGATCACCTAGGGGACCGATGATGTCGAATGCCCACATGGAGAAAGGCCATGGGGAGGATATTGGATGAAGTGAGGAAGATGGTGAATGGACTTTATTGGCGTGAAGTTGACACTTGACACACCTACGGACATAGACAGCACAATCCTCTTCCCTAGTGGGCCAGTAAAAGCCTTGCCTAATGATCTTCTTGGCGAGCATCTGGCTATTCACGTGGCCACCGCACACACCCGAGTGTGCTTCTTCTACGCATTTCCAAACCTCATTGTCGTCAAGACACCTTAACAGAACGCCAGTAAGGCTCCTCCTATAGAGTAGACCTCCAACCAATGTGTATTTCTGAGCCACCCTTCTTATGGCTTTCTTATCTTCTGTGGTGGCTCCTTCAGGATAAGACTGATCTTTATAATATTTGACAATTTCATAGAACCATGGTTTCTCATCGTCAGCCAGCTCTTCTTCGACTTCTGCCAGCATGATCTCCCTCTTCTCAAGAATTTCTCCCTTCTGGATCTTCTGTAGGACTCGTTCCTTGATCTTTAAGAGGTAAGGGTCCTGAACGGCAGGGACAAGATGCTTGTAGAGAATGATGGATCTAAACCATGCACCCAAAGGGAATTTGAAGGATGACGCCAAGGAGGCGAGGGCATCGGCCAGAATGTTTTGTTCGCGAGGAACATGGACAAAGATCAGCTTGGTGAATAATTTGGCATAGGCGGAGACCAGCTCCTGATAGGGTTTGAGCTTGGGATCGAGGGTGCGATATTTGGTAGGCACCTGGCGGAGAACAAGTTGACTATCACCCACGACTCGCAACTCAGTGATATAGAAAGAACGGGCTAGTTCCAGGCTAGCTAGAAGAGCCTCGTATTCAGCGATTTTGTTGGTGACTGGGAACGCGAGCTGAAATGCCTCTGGGATGATAACGCCTTCAGGCGTTAGAAGAACAATGCCGATACCCTTCCCTTGGGAATTTAGAGCTCCATCAAAATATAATGTCCACATTGGCTTGTCGGATTGGGCGATGGACATTAGTTCCTCATCTGGAAACTCTGATTGGACAGGGTCAAACTTGGGGAGAGGATGGTGGGCGAGATGCTCGGCTATGGCATATCCTTTAATTGCCTTTTGCTGGATGTAGGTGATGTCGAACTGGGAAAGAAAACTTTGCCAGCATGCTAGCCTATCAGTAAGGACGGATTTTTCCAGCTAAAACTTGATAGGGTTCATGCGAGCAATCAAGTGGACCTCATGAGCCAAGAAGTAGTGCTTCAATTTCAGCACCACCCAAACGAGGGCAGCACAGGTTTTCTCCATGACTGTGTACTTCTGCTCACAGGGATTGAGAAGTTTGGACAAGTAATAGGTTGCTCGTTCCTTGCCTTCTTCATCAGCTTGTGCGAGGACAGCTCCCACGGAGTCGTCCAAGACTAAGATGTAGAGGATCAGAGGTTTTTCTGGTTTGGGTGGAATGAGAACGGGTGGACTAGCCAGATATTCCTTTAACCCTTCAAAAGCTTTTTGGCATTTAGAATCCCAGTGGAATTCCACTCCTGGCCTTGTCAACTCATAGAAAGGTCTACACCTTTGTGAGTGCTGAGACACAAACCGACGAATAAACTGCAACCTCCTGATTAAACCTCGGACTTCCCTCAAATTCTTGGGAGGTGGCATATCCCTGATGGCCTTAGCTTTGTCGGGATCTATCTCGATCCCTCTTTTACTCACAATGAAACCCAGTAATTTACCTGATGACACACCAAACACACACTTCTTCGGGTTCATTTTCAATTGGAACTCCCTTGATCTCTGCAAAATCTTAGCCAAAACTTCTGGATGTTCCACCCTGGTCCTTGATTTCACCAATAAATCATCCACATACACCTCCAGATATATGTGCATCATGTCATGAAATATGGCCATCATAGCTCTTTGGTAAGTAGCTCCAGCATTCTTTAACCCAAACGGCATGACCACGTAACAATATATTCCCCAAGGGGTAGTGAATGACGTCTTCTCTTGATCCTCTTCTGCCAAACGAATTTGATTATATCCTGAAAATCTATCCATGAATGAGAGGGTCTCATATCCTGCTGTGTTGTCGATTAACACATCAATGTGAGGCAAGGGAAAATCATCCTTTGGACACGCGCGGTTAAGGTCCCGGAAGTCGATGTAAATCCTGACTTTCCCATCTTTCTTCATGACCGGGACAATGTTTGTCACCCATTGAGGATAAAGGACGACTCTAATAAACCTGGCTTTATGGAGCTTGTCGACTTCTTCTTTCATTTTCAAAGCCATTTGAGGGTGGAAACGCCTTAACCTTTGTTTTACCGAGACGAACCCTGGTTTTAAGGTTAAACGGTGTTCGACCAGGGTTGAATCCAGTCTTGGCATATCCTCGTAGCTCCATGCAAACGTATCCTTATATTCCATGAGAACTTCAATTAATGCCTCTTCTTCAGAGGGTGGTAGATTATCACTTATGAGGATGATCCTAGGGTCTTCCTCAGTTCCCAAGTTGACTTCTTTGGTGGACTCTTCTACGGCGGTTGACGGCTCGTCGAATCTCCTTATTCCACTGGCATATGCGCCAGCCGCATCCTCATATTCTTCACCCTCATCTTCAGTAGGGTATTCTTCACCCGTGATCTCGTAGACTCCATACCCCTCATCAAATGTGCAGTTGCCCTCACATTCTATTTCCGGTAGCTGGATGGGATTTTCTAGCAACTGAGGGATGGCAAGAAGGGCCTGACACATGGCGGCTAAGTCCAGAAGGAATCGACGAGGGATCTACCTACCCTTGGATTTCTTCCTAGGTACTACCTTTGACTTATTATTCCTAGATTGACTGACATTATTTACAGAAGAAGAACAAGATGAAGAGGATGGTGAAGAATGTACAGGGAAAGACCCCTCAGAGGAGGGGTAGAAAAGGTAGCTCATCGGACCTTGGACGGGTGGTCCGCAGGGCGGGACGCACCCGTGGGAGATGTAGGAGGTTTCCTCAACGAAGATGTGTTGTTGAGGAGTTTGGAAATTGACATTTTTTTTCATTTTCATTTTTGATGACAAAATAGTGAAAAGAGATCGGAGGAGAGAGAAAAGTGGTTATGGCTAGAGGATTGGGAGGCTCGTAGAGCAGATCATGATTGAAGACCTGGCGCGGGTTGAGAAACCCGCGCAGGTATGTAAGTAGAGAGGGGGATCTGGGAAGATCATCAGACAACCGTCTAACCCAGGACGATGACAGCAACAAAGGATGTGACGAGTGAATGGAGAAGATGATGGCTAATGAGTTGTCGGTGGTGATGGTGATGGCGGATGAAGATCCGCTGGTGACAGGGTCCTTCTAGCGAGGACGAGGATAGTTTGGAACCTTGGCAACAGTAATGGTATTTTCTGGCATTTCAGATATCAATGGCGGTCCTTCAAGCCGTGGAGGCGAGAACATCCTTTCTAGTGCAACGGAAATATCCCGTATATCAAACCACTTGTCCCATTCGCATTCTGGATCTTTGATCTTGCTTCTTTTGGCGACCCCCGGATATTTTTCAGCCGAATATACAGCATGTGGTCCCCCATGTGCATCTTGCGGGTAATCTCCCATCTGAACAACGGGCCCTTTGTTGAAGTGGTTTGATAGGGTCCATGTGAGGGGCTTCCAATCCGCCTTGAATGGTCCTTTGAAGCCTAGGCCAAACCTGCGGTTCGGCCTAATCACCTTTGGTGGTCTCAACCTACCTTGCAGCTGTGCGCCCAGACCTTTACCCGGTTGATAGCCAATGTTCCTCATAATCTCCCAACCTTTTGAGTGAAAAGGGAGATATGGCGTGGTTGCCTTGACCTGGTTTTTTGGTGCTAGCGGAATGTGAGATGGATCACGCACGTCCAGCAGTGACAATATGGGCCGATGAGACGGCCAAACAAAGGGCAGAGAGGTGTTGATGGCATCCACCGTGTGAAGGACTGGTGTGCTGACTACTTTAATAATTCTTCCATTGTAAGGAAACTTCAAGCACTGATGGTTGGTGGAAGGCACAGCATCTATGGCTTCAATGTAAGGGCGACCCAGTCGGCCTTGAATGTGGGGTCCATGTCGAGGACATGGAATTCCGTGGGGACTGACATAGGACCTAGCTCTGCCCTTAGAATAATCATCCCTTGCGGCGGCCTTTTGCTATTGTCATAAGTCGTGACTGTGATTGAAGAAGGTCTTATCTGTTCCTATTCGACCCCACACAACTGAAGGGTGCTCATGGAGATCACATTTATGGACGCACCCGTGTCTACAAGGCATGGGTTTATGGATACCCCATTAATTTTTATTGAAACACACAATGCATATTTCTGAGATTCCTTGGGAGAGAGCTCGTAGTTGTAGAACATGATGGCCGGTTGTGTGTCCGTTGGGGTCAGGACGGCATAAATCTTTTCTACAGGGAGGTCCTCATTCACCATGACCTTTTGAAGATACTCCATTAAGGCTGCCTGATGGGATGTGGATCTCTGAAGCAGCTCCAGGATGGAGATCTGAGCAGGCGTCTTGTCCAAGTGTTTCAACAGATCATACTGTGTTCCAGGGATAGATCTTTCCGGTTGTTCTCCATCGTCCCTCTCTGGCTGAGACTGCTCGGGATTCTGACTGTTCTGGGGGAAAACCCTATGAAAATCCTTCCACTCCGGAGCACCATTGCCTGCGGCTTTTGTACCTCTATAGGGGTAGCAATGGGTTTTAGCAGAGGTTTGAGGGGTAGTGGTGGAGGGATGGTTGATGAAGCAGGGGTGATGATGGGAGCATGGATTCTGATGAGGGGTTTGTTAGGTGGAGGCATGGTGGAGGTAGAGGGGATATCGCACGGGTTACGAAGGATAAGGGGTCTGGAAGGTGGAGGCAAAGCGGAAGTGGGTAGGGTTTGAAGCTGGTAATGGTTTTGAGATGGATGGTGGGTGATGAGTGGTTTTGAAGGCATTAGTGGTGGTATGGTGGAGACAGGCGGGGTTACGTACGGTGGACGGGTGATAAAAGGCTTAGAAGGCATAGGGGCAAATGCAGTAGAGGTGGATGGTAAAGTGGGGGAGTGAGAGAAGATGAGAGGGTGTAATGAAGGGTGTTGGCTGATAGGTCATTGGGGTGCGAATGAGAGGGCGTGATGGCAGTGGAAATGGTGAAGGCGGTACTAACGCGGGTTGATGAGAGAGAGGTGCTACCCGGGCAAGGCGAGGGGGTTGCATGATGATAGGGTTGGTGGTAGAAAGAATAGAGGTACTTTCTGGGTGCCACACCTACTCTCTCCCGACTTCCGGGAAGGAGGAGATGGGGTTGACCTGATGATTGAGCTGTTGGTGCTCCGTTAATGGATTCTAGATTCTGCCCATGTTGGGCTGTTGTGGTTGGGCCTGCTGAGGCTGCTGTTGTAACTGCTGCTGTTATTGCTAGAACTGTGGCCTAGGAGGAGGTCTCCTAGCCTTGAGAGTGGCGACGTATCACCTCATTTCATCCCAGTCAATCCCGCCTTCATCATTCGTATCGTGGATGTAGTCTTTAAACTGAAAGCAGTTGTCCACTGTGTGTCCTGGCTACCTGTAATAGATGCAGTATCTGGAGGTATCAACATTCGGAGGCCACACGGGCCTTTCCCTGGGTAGGATGAGTGTGTTTGAGGCCATGAGGGTGTTGAAAATATCCGCCAGAGTTTCTGGCAATGGTGGGTAATAGGTCCTCTTGGGACCAATCGGCCTCCTTTGTTGCTGTGGGGGACCGTAATTTCCTGGGGTAGAACTTGGTTGTACTGAAGTGGTGGTTGTTGTTACTGGGGTCGAGGTTGTTACTAGGGTTGAAGTAGTTGATGCATGTTGTTCTGAGGTGGATCGTTTTGGGGTGGAGGACGAGAGGGGAAAGGACCTGGTTGGAGGGGAAGTCGGGGCATTTGTGGAAGCCTTGGGTTGGCTGCATAGTTGGCGTTGTTGACCGCACTCACTTGCTCATTTGTTATGACCCCTTCTGTTGCTCCGCCTGGGACACCAGTGCCTGTCTTTCTGACCACCTTGGGCTTCGGCGGCTCAAACATGTTCATAATGGGGGAGTCTTTTAACTGGGTTTGGATGTACCGGGCTCTTTCATAGAGCTCTTCCATGGTGGTGAGCTTATTCATGGCCAAGACATGCCTGAACTGTGGGGTCGCATTGGATACGATCATCTTTACTTGTTCAGGTTCCGAGAGGGTATCTCTTATTCTTTCTGCCAGAGACCTCCATCTATCAGCATAGCGGACAAAATCCTCGTCGGACTTCATCTTTTCGGCCACTAGGTCGGTAATGGAGAGAGAGGGACCGACCCTATCCCGATACTTTTGCAAGAACCTTCTCTGGACTGTTTCAAAATTCTCGACCTCGCGGGGCTCCAAAGAATAGAACCACTCTAGCGCAGGACTGTCCAATGACCTCCGAAAGAGGTATGCCAGGGATCTCTGGTCGTTTTGCCAATAGGAGGACTCGTACATGAAATCCTTGAGGTGAATGAAGGGGTTGCCAGTGCCATTGTACCTGCGGTACGTGGGCATTTTGGAGGGAGGAAGATGGATGACCGGAAGGATTGGCAAAGTAACCTCCGGGGTGGATTTCACGTCCACCATTTTCTTCAAATTCTAAAACTGTTCGTCCATCCTATTGAACCTATTGAGGAGTGATTGGGCGAGCTCCTCGGGCGGTGAAGGTGGCACTTGCCACTGGGGAGGAAAATGTCTCCCGGAGACTTGAGGGGAAAACCCCGAATGAGAGGGAGCTGCCGGGCTGCCGATAGTTGTCCCCGGCTAAAGCGGTATGTGGGGAACAACAGGGGTTTGAGATTGCGAAGGGAACTGGAACGAGGGTGGTTGTTGGCTCGCTTGCCCTTGAAGCGAGGGAGATTGGATGGCTTGTGCCAGTGAAGAAGATGGAATGGCCCGCACCGATTCTTGGAGAGGTGCGATGGCCGGAGTTGATTCCTGGGGAGCGGGGGAAACCAATTTCCCCTTCAGAATGGCCTGGAAGGCCTGGAGCTGCTCAGAGGTAAGCTCCGTGTTGGCGAGGACACCTAGCAAAGAGGAGATGTCATGTGGCGGGGATGTGTCCCCTGTGGTAACCTGCACCTCACGTGAGGGCTCATGGGAAGGACCCGCGTCCATAGCATGGACTCGTGGCTCGACTGACTCACCACGACCAGGGTGGTTCTCCTCAAAAGACTCGTGAGCCATGCTCACAGTTTTCCCGGAACGCAAAAACATACACTAGCAAGCAAATAGCAGAGATTATAAAACAAGTGGATGCCTTTATGCCCCTTTTTTGTGTTTTGATTTTGATAATTTTTTTTTTGTGTTTTTAACCAGATCCGAAGTTCACACAAAATAGGGACCCTAGTTCATTTTTGTTTTCACCACCATGTCAGCTAGGGGCTCTCGTCTCACCACGAATGGGTCGACTAACTCTGGGGAACTTCAATGGTACAACCGGTCCAGTGAACGAAGAGGAGATTCTTCGATGTCGGGGACTTACGGAGGTCCCAGTGGAGGAGATTCTAGTCCATCGAGAGGAATTCTCGAACGGAGAGTCCTTCCTTCACCGAGAGAGGGTGATCCTTAGAAAAAATGAAAAAGAATAGAAAAGAGGGATGGATGTATGCAATGGAATGCTGACAGATATATGGAGCACAACAGAACAACGAATCAATCAAGATATAACAACACACAAGAGATAGTAAAGCAAATCACAAGAAATTGCAAGGGTAACTGAAAGAAAGCAACAGAGGTCCCACCGTGATCGCCAATCTGTGAGCGACGTCATGCGTTTTGAGAAACGAAAATGCGGAGCGCGCGGGCTCGTTTTGTTTGCTGCAACACAGAAATAAGAGAAAAGAGAAGGGGCCACCACGGGAGATTGCTCCGGCGGGGCGAGCGGGACAAATGCAATATAGCAAGATATGGGGGGTTAAACGGCCATAGCGGGAAGTGACTCGCCGCGGCCTCGGGGGGACGGGAATGGTGCGAAAATCAAATAGCAAGAATTGAAACGGTTATTGCGGGAAGTGACTCGCCGCGGCCTCGAGAGTATAGCAGATATAGCAACAATTCAAGATATACAAGAGAAAGGACAGAATTCAAACGGCCATTGTGGGAAATGACTCGCCGCGGCCTCGAGAATATGAGCAGATAAGAATATAACAGGATATAAAGAGAATATAAAGAACGGGAGTTTAAACGGCCATTGGGGAAGTGACTCGCCGCGGTCTCGAGAATATGAGCAGATAAGAATATAGCAGAATATAAGGAGAATATAAAGAACGGGAATTTAAATGGCCATTAGGGAAGTTACTCGCCGCGGCCTCGAGAATATGAGCAGATAAGAATATAACAGAATATAAAGAGAATATAAAAATGGAAATTTAAACGGCCATTGGGGAAGTGACTCGCCGCGACCTTGAGAATATGAGCAGATAAGTATATAGCAGAATATAAAGAAAATATAAGAATGGGAATTTAAACGGCCATTGGGGAAGTGACTCGCCGTGGCCTTGAGAATATGATGTGATCGCCAGGGGCCAAAGACACCAAAATATGGAAATGATCGCGCCTACCTCACTAGCAGGAAGTGGCGGGTTGCTTCTTCCTCCCCCTTTGGCCGGCCGACGGAGAGGGCTTTCTTCAGTTACCCTTGCAAAATAACAGACAATAGATAAACAGAATTAGAAAATGGCAGTGTAGTATCAATCCCTTGTGATGAAAATAACGAAATCGCGGCAGGACACACACCTGGTTGGTGTGGTTTTAAACCCCTCTCGTACTCGAGTAGGAGGAAAATGCGATGATGGATGCAAGAAGTATATAAGAAGAGGCGCCCTTATGAAGGGGGATAGAGGATGCGAGATGATGAATGCAAAAGAACTACGAAGAAAAGGAAATGATTGGCTTATTGGATGTGCCGATGGCGAAATCCGGCGGAGCTCCGGCAGCGTAGGGACGACGTGGAAGCACGGTGGATGAAGATGACCTTCCTCTCGCGAGCGTGGGCACCCGAGAAGCCGGCAGAACCTCCTCCTGAAAGGAACCTAACGGTTAGAAAAGGATCCAACAGCCTCGGGATTTCGACAGCCTGTCGGACCTCTCAAAAAATGCTCCCCCTTCGGACTGAGGGGGGTCTGCTATTTATAGAGTCCCGGACGATGGAGGCATCCAGGGGCCTGGACGCCTCCTTTTGGGGGTGTCCAGGACCCAGCACGCCTTCATCAAGGCCTTAGAAAATTTTTATTAATTTTTATTTTTTTATTTTGAATATTTTAATGGAGGCGTCCAGGCAACTGGACGCCTCCATAATAGCCCACCGGAATCCGCCGAAAGCCGCACGCGGTTTGGCAAAACACGTGTTTTTTGACCGGCGCCCGTGACTCACAAGTGGGCGCGTCTGGCTGACAGGACGCCCTTATATTCTGGACTTTTCTGAGACGTCAAATTGAGCGGCGCGTCGGGCTTGTCCGTATGTGGTGAAATGAAGGTGTCCAGTCTCCCGAACACCTCCACGTTTTGGATTTTTTTCGATTAGTCAAACCGACCGGCGTGTCGGGATTGTCCGTATATGGAGTATGGGCGCGTCCAAGCACCTGGACGCCTTCATATTTTGGATTTTTTTCTCAAACGTCAAACGGACCGTCGGACGGGGGCCGCCCGTGGGCAAGTTGATGGAGGCGTCCAGGGGCCTAGACGCCTCCATAAATATATTATATATTTTTTTTTGTTTTGTCTTTTATCATGATTAATATTATTTATATTTTATATTTTGTTTTCATGGAGGCGTCCAGGGGCCTGGACGCCTCCATTAATTTATTATTTTTTATGTGTTTTTTAGGTTTAAATATATATTAAAATCATGGAGGCGTCTAGGGGCCTGGACGGCTGCATGAAGACCCCCCCGGGTCCCCTGAAAAGGTGTCGGCAACCGCCTGCCAGACATTCTTCCTGGTTCCGGAACCTTTCGGTGCGTCCGATTGGTGTTGATGCCGTCCGAATGCCGCAACGAGACAATTTCCAGATGCCGAAAAGGCGGAAGAAGACTCAAGAATAGGAAGCACTCAAGCGATTCAAAATGCGAAAGCCGCTGCGGGGCGTCGTATAGTAATATGAGATTTTCTCTGGAGACGTCAGGAATAGCGTGTCTACACAACTCTCTCTCTCTTTTTCGCGCTTCTCTGATCCCCCTTTCTTGTACTTTTTCTATATTTTTATCTGAAGAATCTGTCTTCAATATATATGCCGTGAAAGATTGGGCACGTGGAACATAAGTTTCCCGCCCAGAGATTCCACCAGGAGTACGCTGATAGAGGTCTACGTGTTAGTTGCTGAAGATGTGCTTTCCACGTGGCTAAGTCTCTAGACCAGACTCACCTTGGGTCACGTGTTGGTAAGTTAGGTTTGGGTCCGTAGTGACTTGAGCCTATCAATCCGAATAGATGCATTTAGTCGAACACTTTGTGAGATGGAGGAGTTCATAAGGACATTCATATGCACAGACTTATTATATGAATGAGATGAAACGTGCACCGACTAGAGACATGTATAGGCTTGAATGCACAGACCTTTACATGCATTAGGTAGACGTGCACTGACCTTTGTATGCATAAGACAAAGATGTGCACAGACCCTTTCATGCGAAATATAAAACCATGCACCGACTTGTTCTACCGAATGCAGAGTGTGCACTGACTTCTACATGCTCCAGGCAAAAACTACACCGACCTAATGTACACAAGATCAAAACATGCACTGACCTTGTGAGCATTCACGCAGGATGTGCACTGACTATATGTGCAGAGAAGCGAAGATTGCACCGACCTTATTAGGAGAATACATGTTACGTCCCGACGCGGAAAATCGAGGGCGCGAGCAGTTACGATGCACTCGTGTCGATCAGAGCATGTACCAATTTAATTCTAAAGATAGAGAGCTAAGATGAAATTGCTAATTTTATTCCATCAAAATAAAGGTTTACATCACTAATTTATAAGCCATAAAGGCATGATACAATCTTCAAATTTTTCCAAATACATAATCCTTGTAAAAACACTAATGATCTACATAAACTTAGGTAAAAAGGAAAAAATTCACTCTTTCACTCTTGTCCATTCCCTTGTTCATTTTCATTTCCTACAACAATTAACCAAAACGTAGGGTGAGCAAAAAGCTCAGTAGGATTTTATATCTTTAAAGCCATGCAATCTTTAAGTATTTAACAATTCGTGTCATAAAGTAATTGATCATGAATTTCAAGTAGAAAATTTTGTATAAGGAATTTTCAAGTAATTACAAGATAACAAGATATCAATAATTTCAAGATCATGATAGTAGACAAGTCGACAGTCATTTCCAGAGATATATCAAGAACTTTCATGATGAGACATGGGTACTATCATTAAGATAATTAAAGAACATTCACGATAAACTTTAAGCAATATCGAAGTAGAGCAATCACTTGAACTTTAAATAATATAGAAGTAGAACAATCACTTCTACCAACACTCAATAGGATTGGCCAATGCACTAAGCGGGGATCACGACAATATCACAGCCCCTCATGGAACATCACTATTTGGCTACACACTTAGGGGTTCTCACGACTGTATGATTGCCCCTAATTGTAATAGACCCTGTATTGGTGAATGCCAGCACCTGATCATTAGAATACCGGTTTATATTTGGACTTTGCCTCGCCTGTGGGATCAGATCAAAACCCCTCATTTATACAATAGCATTTAAATGTCATTTAATTGGGACCCATAGCCCCTGACATTTATCTATATCAATTCCACGTTTATGGCCAATGAATTTCAAGAATAAGCTCATTTATAAAAAGTACAGATCTGGCAAAAATCTCAGAAGTTGCAAGTGAAGTGAATAATAATTTTAAGGCATCATGTTTAACGACATTAAGTCGTGGAATTCAAGAAAGCATGGTAACTAGGAAGAAAATTAAAGTAAGTAGAGTTTAATAGAATTAATTTAATTCTATGGTTTAATCTTGCGTGCATTTGATTTACTAGTGTTTAGACATATTTACAAGAAGTTTTTATACATTAAAGATGCATTAGTTTAGCCAAAACGGTGAATTTATTATAAAATCAGAATTTTGTTATGAAAATAGATTTTTATGTCGAAAATAATTCTAACTTGCTGAAAATAATATTAACATGCTGAAAATAATTTGCATACGTTAATTTACTGATAAGATGATAAAAATAAATTTTTCATGCTGGATTTAATTTTTAACATGCTAAAATTAATACTTAACATGCTAAAATAATTCTCACACATTAATTTACTGATAAGATGATAAAGATAAGTTTACCATGTTGATTACAGAAATTATCTGATAACAACATAAATTTTATCATGCTGAAAATTATTTTTCTTTATTTATTTACTAATTATTTGATTGGAAAATAGAATTATCATGCTGAAAAATAATTTTAATATACTGAAAATAATTCTAACATGCTAGAAATAATTTTATCATGCTGGAAGAAATTTTATCATTTATGTAAGTAATTTTCATGCATCAATTTACTAATTATTTAATAGGAAAAATTAGGTTTAGCATACAAAAAAATAGTTTAAATAGATTTTAACATGCTGAAAATAGTTTTTATATGTCAGTATGTATACAATAATTTTATCATGTTGGAAGTCATTTTAACATGCTGGAAATTTTCTTCATGCATTAATTTACTAATATGGTTAAAAATAGATTTTTACATGAAAAAAAAATAATTGTATCCTACAAAAAATAAGTTTTAACATGCTGTAAGAATTAAAACATGCTAATATTACCTTTCCTTACTTTTGGTGACTAAATGCTTACAGTTAATATGGATTTCTAAATGTTATAATTTCTATTGTATAGTGACTAATCTTTAGTCCCACATTGAAAGTTTTGAAAACTTTCATGACTTTATTTGTTGGAGAGCTCACCCTTGGGTCAGGACCCAAGGGGCATAGGATGTGGGCTCGAGTTGTGAGTTGAATTGATTGGATACGAAAATCTTAGTATATTTATTTATTTATTTGTGACGTGCCGCACCGAGCCGAGCCGTGGTGTGGTGTGGTTGGTTTTTCATATGAGTGTATATATATAATTTATGACAGGAAAAGTGTATATATATATATTTTTTTTCATATGACAGGAAAAGTGTATATATATATACATTGTTTTTTTCATATGACATGAAAAGTGTCGACCCCAAGGGTCGACTTTTGTTTGCGGGCTGAAAGTGTCGACCTAGTGGGTCGACACTTATTTCCCGTGTGCAGTTTTGTTCTTAAAACAGAACGGCCTTGAAAAAGTGTCGATCTGGGAGGTCGACACTTTTCAGTCTTGAAAAAGTGTCGACCCGGGAGGTCGACACTTTTCACTAAGTTTCATTTTTTTGCAGAAAACTCGATCCCGAGTGTCGACCCAAAGAGTCGACACTTTTTCTGCTACTTTCGATGTTTCTTCACTAAAATGGCTATAACTCACTCATTTCTCAATAAAATTTAATGAATAAGGTATCAATGGAAAGAGCATTGAAAAAGGAACAATCTAGCATGTTTTAATTAGAATTTAGCCTGAGAGATACCTACCTTTTTGCGTATCTAAGGAAGAGGTAAGAAAAAACCCCAAATAAGATGAAACCCTTGATTGCTCCCAAATCTTCCTTCAAATCTCCTTCAATCTTCAAACTAGCATAGCTTAGACCTCCAGGGATGGTTTGTGGGTTGATTGGGGTTCTATTTATAGCCAAAACATGGCCAATTTTGTCAAGATTCCTCACCTAATTTTATCTAACCCATTAAGTCTGAATTTAGAGGAAAAAATTCAATTTCTCTTCTTAATCTAGCCCATTTTTGGTGTGAATTGGTGTGAAAACAACGTAATTTTGGCTGGTCTAAAGTTGTATGTTAGGTAAGGGTTGATTCTTAAGTCAATCTTCTAGAAATGGGGTTATTATAATCCCTTAAATGCCATATTAAATATGTGTTACGAATTTTGGTCTAATTATCCTTTAATAAATCCTTTAACCCATTAATCCAGCCCATTATGAATTATCCAATGGGCCAATTGTAATCCTAGTCCATTATATGGACTTTTATTGGGCTTCCTATGATTCATCTAAGGGTTAAAGCATTTATTTTCACTGTACCTTAAGTAAATTCAATAATCCACTTTATTTCACTTAGTAACAATGTAAATTAATCATTTCATGAAAATTTTAATTGTATAATGTAGTTCCCCAGAATTTATGTAATAATTTCTGGATTATTTATAGAATTTTCTGGAATTTATTAGGAATTTATAAAGACTAAATAGATTTATAAATGGATTATTGGATTAATAAGTAATTATAAGGCCCAATTGTGTCAAATAATTAACCTAGCCTATTTAAATAAAATCCAAAATGGTTTAAGGACCAAGCCCATTAAGTTTGGCCCATATTCTAGAAGGTTATTTAGCCTATTTACGCATTTTAAGGATAAAAACTATTTTTATGGATAATAATATGGATAATTAATAAAAGAGTTTGATTTATGTTGAATTATGTGCATGTTGGATGTAGCGGTCTATCGTGCGACCGCCACAGTCATGTAACGCACCAGTCTTGATGCGTTACACTCTGTCAATTCCGTGAATGAAAGAACGAGCAAAAAGATTGGATCTTTGGGATCCTATCTACAAGAGATCGACATAGGAGAACTTATAACATTACTAAGGACTCTTAGGGATTAGGTTCTGGCAAATTAAGGACTCTAGAATCAATCTCATCTTCAAACCCTAGACAAAACCCTATAAATATGACCTAGTTCTGAACTGAGTGACCCTTACTTTTGGCTCGTGAATAATCAAGGTAATGAGTCATAATTTCAGGTAAGTCCTTTAGAAGATTTTTTTTAGTATACTTTAGAATAATAGTTCTCCAAATTTTATGTTAGGAGATCTTGCAACCAAGGAGATTGAAGCTTCCAAAGTTGCTGGTTCGACCATAATTACCCAAGAAACTGAACGCAAGACCACTAAAGATCAAGAGATTAGGACGTCTAAACGAGGTAATTAGAGCTCAATCCTTTAGAACTTTTTGATCACCTTAGTTGTATCTTCTTACCCTCAAAATTTGACATCTTTAGGACAAGAGGTTAGAGAGATAGAGCAGCATGAATTTACTGAAAAATCATTAGAAAAGGAGAGCTAGGGCTCGATTTTTAGACTCAAATTAGAAGCTTAAATCATAGTTAAGAGGTAGGTTATCTCATGATTCGCAAAAACATCTTGTTAGGGATAAAAACCCTCTGGTTTTGATTGATTTCATACATCATAGATCATGAATTTCATGTTTTAGTAGGTCATGCATACATGAATACCCTTAACCCTAAATAAGTTGAAAAGGAACTCTCTTGTCAAATTCACTGAAAGTCTATGCATACAAGTAGCTTAGCCTTCATTCTATCATATGGAAGTTTATATATGATTTCCAGACATGATGTAAATAGAGACCTTAGATTTTTATATCTTTTCTACCAGCAGACGATCTGACGCATCAAGGTAAGACTGTCACAATGATATAATGACTTTAAGATAAGCCGTCACACCTTCTTTAGTGTTTGAAGTTCTCTGTTGTCTCTGACGCACCATCGATGGAGCGTTACATTACTGTAACGACCTCACGATAAACCGTCACAGTCACTGTGACGCACCCATTCTAGACCCTCAGGGTAACTATAGACAGAATGGGAAACTAATTAATTTAACTTATAAATAAGCCTAGTTATCTAAGTTTTGACCTGATTTCATGTCTTTAAGATTATTTACTGATTCATGATAGAAATTGCATAATTTAGGTATCTTAAGTTATTTTAAGTTATGTTAATTTCATGTGCCAAAATTCTATAGTTTTGTATTTAAATCATGAGTTTTTGATGCGGGACAGGACTGAAATGGGCTAAGACCTACGAATGCAACAAGTGCGGCCAGCACTCGCACGCCAAAGGTAAGCCGGGCGGTTGACCTCCGTGCCGTTCCTCCGAGTGGAGGCGTCTCTCAACAAGAAATCCAAGCCCAACGGCCGTCCCGATGAGGGAAGCGCGGGGATCTCAGCGACTAAGGAGCCGCCGTGCGCCTATGGGAATCTAGTCCGAGCTCGGCGCTCGACTAGGGCCACGGAATGGGTGCTCTCAACTCTCAACCACGCGGTGACTAGCAAAAGAGCTAGGATCCTATACACACTCACGCTGCATGCTAGAGAGTATACTAGTAAAGCAAAATGCCAACGGTGAGGAGTATTGCACGTACCTCCACGCCTAGGCGTGGGGAAGGAACCCCGGCCGAGACCAACAACCCCGGTACACAAAGACGAGCAATAGTACAACCTCAACCACAAATGCCCACTCCTCACTGAGAGATAATAGGCTACACAAAGAGATCCAGGGCTGTCGATGCACGGGCTGACGGGCAGCACTCGGTGAAGGGCTGGCCGCGAGGAGGTTCCGTGCGGTGGTCGGCAGATTCGCAGCACTGCGTGACTCGGCGGTGGAAGCTCCCACGACCTGCTCCGACGTCCGATTGAAGCGCCGTCAGCGATGGCGCGCAGCTAGGTCACGGGAGGAAGCCTCAGTCAAAGGGCGCACGCAGATCCCATCCGTGGAAGCCGGGGGCGCACCTGCAAGTCGTGACTGGATTCTGCTCCCAGAACTGCGTGCTCGAGCGGGAAAAAAAATAAGAAATGGATCCGGAGGGCGAACGGGGCTCCGCTTGTTGGAGGACGGAGAGGACGCAGAGCAGCAGGTACCACCCGAAGGGCTCGATCAGATCTGATCGTGGCTGAGAGCAGCAGGCTCTGAAATCCGCTGGTGGTTCTGGCGCCGGTTGGGCAAGGTAGACCTGCGTGACTTCACGGGAACGGATGCCACGAGCAGCTCGGACGTCGTAACTATGCGAGGTCGGCGGCGTTGGACAGAGGACGGGGAGAGGTACGATCGGTGAAGATCCCGCGCCCAAACTCGCAGACGTCCGTCCTGTGGGATTTTTTTAATGGGGCAAACAGAACCAGGCCCGCAGGGAGAGGGGTCCTGCGCGTGCTCACGAGAAAAATTGCCACGGGCGGTGCCGATCTCTGAATGAGGCGAGACCACCTCGCACGCATCGGAGACTCGTAGCAGAACCACACAAAAATGGGCTGGTCGCCCAAGATTCTCACGAACAGGGGGTGGTCGTCGCTGTTCTTGGATGAGAAATCCGGGCGCACCGAACTAGAACTTGAGAAGGGATAGAAGAGAAAGGGGCCCTCAGCGTCGCACCGAGGGATGGGGAGTCACACCCCGGGCTTGCTCCCGTCGCAGGAGCAAGGAGGAACAGTGGATGGGTCACAGCCACCTTCAGCAAAAGCTTTTCAATTCTATTCAATAATTTTCAAAGAAAATACATGAGATGTTTTATATGGGGAGGGGGAATGCTAGGATTGAAACCCTAGCCAAGAGGGAGGGGAGGTGGGTGCGCACATGGCAAGGGGGGAAAGGGGGTGCGCAAGGCTTCCTAGAATCTAGGAGGCAATTGGGGGAAGGGGCGGCCAAAGGAGGAGGGGTGTGGTCGGATGGGGAAGGGAAAAGGGGGGGTGCGCATTCCACTCTTACAAAGTAGGAGTGGGGCGGCTGCCACCTCTTCCTCTTGGAGGAGATGAAGGGGGGCGCCCAAAACCCTAATCCACAGGGGGGGGGGCGCAAATCCCAATGGGCCAACCATGTGGGAAGGTGGTCAGCCCAAATGGGCCAAGAAGGGTGGACCACAAGGTGGCCCACTAACCCTCTTGCCTAACTAATAAGCCTAACATCACCTAATGGAAGCCTAATTGGCCCCAATTGGCCTACAAAGGTCCACAATAATAAATAAAGTGTCCACGCAGGGACTAAACCAAGGCCCAGCATGGCCTAAAGCATAAATAACTAAAGATAACTCTGCTCGTCCGCCAAGTGATCGCCGAGCCAAAGGGATGCCGGCCAGATCCGTGTACTCCGTCGTGAAGCGTGGCGCGTGTCCTCACCAATTCTCCCCAGGTGGGAAGAACTCGACCCCGTCGAGTAAGGGTCACGGTCGCTCAAGTAGCGCTCCAGCAGGTCCGAGTCGATCCTCTCCAGCTCTCCCCGTGTGATCCAGGCGTCATCTGTCGCAGGGCGCCCTCTCCAACGCACTAGGAAGCGTTGGTAGGCTCCGCTCCTGGTCGTGGTCACCTGCTCATCCAGTATACAATCTATATGCTCACGTTTCTATAATGGGGCTGGAAGAGGTGGACGCTCAGAAGGTGTAATACTCTCAACAGGAGGGGAGGGCCCAAAAAGCTCACTGGGAATCACCGCGGGATCCCGATATGCCACCAGATCTGAGACATTGAACGTCGAACAGATCCCATAGTCGACTGGCAGCTCAATCTCATACGCATTCGACCCAATTCGCTTCAAGACTCGAAAGGGTCCGGCACCGTGGGCCTGGAGTTTCTTCACGGCCCCCGAAGGAAACCGTTCAGGTCTGACCCTGATCATGACGTACTCTCCCTTACGGAACTCACGGGTGGGCCGATGCGTATCAGCTAAATCCTCATAACGTGCGTTGCTGGCCTCAAGATGGTGATGATGATGTAGACTCCGAACTAGCTGTGTGGACTCATACCTATATGAATGCAGGGGTGGTCCTGGACATCCAAACACAGACCTAGCATGCCTATGACTCCTACATGATTGGTCAACACGGGGAGGACCTGGACAACCAAAGTTGTATCTATCATGCATGGGTGTCCCACTGAATGTGCTAGACTCATGGGGACTAGATTGCCCAAACTCACTCATGACATTACCCCTATATGATGAGGGACATGGAGAAACATGAGAGTGAGACATGTGACCCTGGCCTCCTAAACTCTGGCGTCTGGAAGTATGCAAGGTGAGGTGTTGGCTAGCAGGTTTGGATAGGGTGTGATGATAGACCTTCTCGACAAGGTGGGGAAAAGAATACGATTCGAGAGGCTCACTAGGGAGGGGATCGAATGGGTCAAAGAAATGATGACCCCTCCCGACAGGTCCCTTCACTATACTTGCCCATGTGCGACATTCGCCCAAGTGCAGATGATCACCGTCAGGCGCTCTAATGTATGGGGCAAGAGGCTCATGAGGATGGCAAGGAAGGCAAGACTCCACCCTTGGGACCGTGATACCATAAGAGGGGACAAAATCAACCTCCACGGGTATGGGAAAGAATAAAAGGACCTCGGAGGTGATATGTCCTATGGTGTAGACCGAGGTAATAGACCCCAAAGCAGGGAGTGTAAAGCAATGACTATAGGGTTGGTCAAACCCTAAGGTCAACATATATGTCAACTCCCATTGACAATCTAAACTCCTAAGGAAGCCCTTCACATTT
The DNA here is from genome assembly GCA_022559845.1 of Amorphophallus konjac. Taxonomy (NCBI): domain Eukaryota; kingdom Viridiplantae; phylum Streptophyta; class Magnoliopsida; order Alismatales; family Araceae; genus Amorphophallus; species Amorphophallus konjac. Next base: position 170,387,585 of record CM040124.1, on the reverse strand, counting down.
TCAAGAAAGCAGAAGGATCGAAAAGTGGTGTGAAAGGAGTCAAGGGGTACAATTGGGAGGGCTGGTCCCATGGGTGTATAGCAAGAAATGGAGACATCTAGAAGTGGACCCTCCCTTAGCCAGCTAGCTAAAGACTCTCCAATGATCAGCTCACCCTCGGAGTGTAAGAATGGCTCTATATGAGGGTCTAAGGGTGAAGCATCTCTCTCAGGAATGGAAACGGAGTCCTCTATGATGTGGATGGGATCACTCCCTAACTCCTCAACCTCAGCTAAGTACTCCTCAGCCAACTCCTGTTCAGCAACGTAAGTCACTGGAACAAACCCGGGTGGGGCATCCGCCGAACGTGTGTCCTCCAAGATAGGGGAACGTGAAGGACACTGGTCAGAGAACCGGACATTCCCACTACAGGGGGCCACAGGGGCGGGCTCTGGGGGTGGTGGCAGGCGTGAGCCTGGAGGCGGAGCGGACTGTGGGCTAGGGGAAATCGGTGATCCCATAGGAGTACTCATCCTTTCTAGTTTCTCCCTAAAGAGTTGCAGGAGTTCTGCGAGGGGGAGATCTCTCAAGTTAGGGGCATTCGGGGAGACTTGCTGGTAATCATGAGATTTAGTCTCGGGCCTAGACTCACACACAGGTGGCACCTTGCTCCTCCAACTATGATGTGCTCGGTTGGGGGTAAGAGGTGATGGGCGTTGCGGAGGTTGAGCCCTTAGAGTGGCCTTAGACTGATCGAGGGAGATAGGAGGAGTGGTAGTGTTCCTCGGGCTATGGGTCTCTGAGTAGGAGGCGAAGCGTTGGGGAGCGTAGATCTTCCTAAGTTCTACCTTCATCTCCTCCCATGAGTGTATGGGCTCTTGCCTCCAACCTGCCCTAAGACCTACTATGTGATCCCACACTTCCCTAGCTTGAGGTGAAAGTTGACCCCTGGCAATGTTGACTCTCTCGGAACCATATATCCAATTCTTCTCAAAGTATTTTCCCATGGTAGCCTCCCACTTTAGATAGGCTCTAGGGCTCGATCCATCAAAGCGAAGGTCCCCATCTACAATGATGTCCAGGAATAGAGGGTCGGTCGGACCCTTGTGGAGGATGTAAGGAGTAGCCATGATGAAGCACCTGAGGACTCTAAATACACATGCATGCCCTAGGACTATGGAAGGGACATGTAGGACAACTAAGGGATGGGACTAGACACAACTCAAAATGGTGAAGGAAACTGGGGAAGAATACGGACTCAAATGTATCGAAAACAAACCTAATGACTCACATGCAACTTAGACAAATCTAATGCCTCATTTGCACCCTAGACAACCTAAAGACTCAAAGGACCTAAGACTCAAAGGATCTCAGCGACTAAGGAGCCGCCGTGCGCCTATGGGAATCTAGTCCGAGCTCGGCGCTCGACTAGGGCAACGGAATGGGTGCTCTCAACTCTCAACCACGCGGTGACTAGCAAAAGAGCTAGGATCCTATACGCACTCACGCTGCATGCTAGAGAGTATACTAGTAAAGCAAAATGCCAACGGTGAGGAGTATTGCACGTACCTCCACGCCTAGGCGTGGGGAAGGAACCCCGGCCGAGACCAACAACCCCGGTACACAAAGACGAGCAATAGTACAACCTCAACCACAAATGCCCACTCCTCGCAGGGAGATAACAGGCTACACAAAGAGATCCGGGGCTGTCGATGCACGGGCTGACGGGCAGCACTCGGTGAAGGGCTGGCCGCGAGGAGGTTCCGTGCGGTGGTCGGCAGATTCGCAGCACTGCGTGACTCGGCGGTGGAAGCTCCCACGACCTGCTCCGACGTCCGATTGAAGCGCCGTCAGCGATGGCGCACAGCTAGGTCATGGGAGGAAGCCTCAGTCAAAGGGCGCGTGCAGATCCCGTCCGTGGAAGCCGGGGGCGCACCTGAAAGTCGTGACTGGATTCTGCTCCCAGAACTGCATGCTCGAGCGGGAAAAATAATAAGAAATGGATCCGAAAGGCGAACGAGGCTCTGCTTGTTGGAGGACGGAGAGGACGCAGAGCAGCAGGTCCCGCCCGAAGGGCTCGATCAGATCTGATCGTGGCTGAGAGCAGCAGGCTCTGAAATCTGCTGGTGGTTCTGGCGCCGGTTGGGCAGGGCAGACCTGCGTGACTTCACGGGAACGGATGCCACGAGCAGCTCGGACGTCGGAACGACGCGAGGTTGGCGGCGTTGGACAGAGGACGGGGAGAGGTACGATCGGTGAAGATCCCGCGCCCAAACTCGCAGACGTCCGTCCTGTGGGATTTTTGTAATGGGGTGAACAGAACCAGGCCCGCAGGGAGAGGGGTCCTGCGCGCACTCACGAGAAAAATTGCCACGGGCGGTGCCGATCTCTGAATGAGGCGAGACCACCTCGCACGCGTCGGCGACTCGTAGCAGAACCACACAAAAATGGGCTGGTCGCCCAAGATCCTCACGAACAGGGGGTGGTCATCGCTGTTCTTGGATGAGAAATCCGGGCGCACCGAACTAGAACTTGAGAAGGGATAGAAGAGAAAGGGGCCCTCGGCGTCGCACCGAGGGATGGGGAGTCACACCCCGGGCTTGCTCCCGTCGCAGGAGCAAGGAGGAACAGTGGATGGGTCGCAGCCACCTTCAGCAAAAGCTTTTCAATTCTATTCAATAATTTTCAAAGAAAATACATGAGATGTTTTATATGGGGAGGGGGAATGCTAGGGTTGAAACCCTAGCCAAGAGGGAGGGGAGGTGGGTGCGCACATGGAAAGGGGGGAAAGGGGGTGCGCAAGGCTTCCTAGAATCTAGGAGGCAATTGGGGGAAGGGGCGGCCAAAGGAGGAGGGGTGTGGTCGGATGGGGAAGGGAAAAGGGGGGGTGCGCATTCCACTCCTACAAAGTAGGAGTGGGGCGGCTGCCACCTCTTCCTCTTGGAGGAGATGAAGGGGGGCGCCCAAAACCCTAATCCACAAGGGGGGGGGGGCGCAAATCCCAATGGGCCAACCATGTGGGAAGGTGGTCATCCCAAATGGGCCAAGAAGGGTGGACCACAAGGTGGCCCACTAACCCTCTTGCCTAACTAATAAGCCTAACATCACCTAATGGAAGCCTAATTGGCCCCAATTGGCCTACAAAGGTCCACAATAATAAATAAAGTGTCCACGCAGGGACTAAACCAAGGCCCAGCATGGCCTAAAGCATAAATAACTAAAGATAACTCTGCTCGTCCGCCAAGTGATCGCCGAGCCAAAGGGATGCCGGCGAGATCCGTGTACTCCGTCGTGAAGCGTGGCGCGTGTCCTCACTAGTTTTCAAAGATGTATTGACGGAGTTTTATCATGATTTCCTATTGTTACACATCCTCTCTATCAATAGAGTCATTTCTTTAAGTACATGGCGCATATTACGGTATGTTGTCCATTAGTTCACTTTGCACTATAGGAACATTATTCTTGGACATGAGGACCTCTCTATTGGATATTCCTTCCAATGGACTAGGAAATCTTGTTGCAAGGCCTCCGTAATTCTCCGCGAGCCTAGGATTCCCACTAGGACGCCGAGTTGGTTGTACCATTAAAGCCCATTTAGTAGATTACACTGTCGATGTTTCTGGTTCTGGCAATGTAACAGATCTATACTGGACCGTCAGGAGCATCTAACGGCCCAATATACGACCGTCACATTTCACTGAGTCTATTTTATTGTTTCTGGATTCAGACTAATGTAACGGCCCAACACTAGAGCGTCACGTTATGTAACGGCCCAGTACAAGACCGTCACAAAGCTTAAGTATGTTAACCCAAGGTTTGACCCAAGGGTTGATTTTCCAAGATTCTAAATAGCTTAATAATGGTCTAAGACTTATCATATTGATCAAGAAACTTAATATAATGAATGAAAGCTATGAAATGGATCGTTATGCTGCCGATTTATTTCCATAAGCATAACCTTGTTTAAGTCATTCTTGACTCTCGCATTCTTAAAATTGAAGCGTTCATTCATTGAATAGTGTTATCATGAACTTATTACATTCTTGGCCATACTTTATTGTTACATGCGTGGAAATAGCTTGATTTATACTTGAAGATGCGATCGAGCACTGATTGTGTTCAAGGGCTCTAGCTAGTCCCCTCGGCGGATTATCGGAAACATACTATTATAAACCATGGGGTATGATGCTACTGGCGTCGCATTATGTTGGGAGTACTTTCTCTATAAATAAGTGAAAATCCACGATACAGCATGATTGATACTTGTACATGACTTTCTTGATATTCCACAGAAATTCACGAAGTACTTGCTCATAAGCAAAAGATACTGGAGTGATGATTATGTGGCTTGCTAGTATATTCTTGTTACATTCTTGTTCATGAAAGGCCATATCATGTTCTTATAACATTCTTGCTAGTTCATACTTGCTCTCATTCTATCTTACATACTTTGGTTTAATCGCATGATTGATCACATCCGCATGATTTTACCTTATTTCTCTAGAGCAAAAATGTTAATTACTTTAATCATGCCTTCGTGTTGATGCGAAGATACCTACTGGGCAAGTGTGCTCATTACCTATTTCCAATCTTTTTTAGGAAATGAAAGTGGTTCGAATTCAGATTCGGGTTATACAAGTAGCGGGTCCGAGAGCGAATGAAAGTCATATCAAGTTGAGAGTGAAGACGTAGGGAGTCTACATTGTTTAGATTGAGTCTATGTAATTTTCCTATTTTTGAGTCTGATAGATTGAAAGAAAGTGATTGTATTTGAATATTGATTATCAATGAAATAAGTTGGAGTTTTGATTAAAATATTGTGCAATTGCATTTATGTGTGATTGTCTTACGCTCTGATTATTCTTGCTTGTAAGAGGCTTACCATGCCGGCTGTTCACGTTTCTCGAGCGAGTCTTCCGCTGTCATAAAGGCTCGGGGCGTGACATATAATTTACTTAAAACTTTTATTTCTTATTTTAAATTATCAGATTTCTACATCCTCCCACACTTAAAAGAATTTGGTCCCCAAATTCACATGATTTTCTTTCCGTAATAGTGGGGTAAAATTACCATATCCAAACTATGCATTCTAACTAGATCATTTTTATAATATGCTAAGTGCTAAGATCACCATATCAAATTTATGGACGAGATAGGTTTATAAAGTTACCTTCCAATGCTTGCGGCGCTTCTTTCTTTAAGAGTGGACAACGGGTAATTTTATGATCCATGCTTCCGCAACGGATGTACTTCCCAAGTTTATACCAACACTCATCTGGGTTATGCCTTCCTTTCTTACAATGCTCACATTTTTTCCTTGACTGGAACAATTTATTGATCATTATTCCGGGCCTTCTTGTCCTTACGGAAATCGTTACTTCCATTTAACCTCTTCTTGTCACTCACGAGTTCCTTGCTTTTGGATCCATCGACTAACTCTTTCTTGGCGACTTTCCCTTTGATTCGCTCCACCATATCCATAGCGTCTTCTAAAATTTGTGCTTTGCTAACCATTTCCGTATAAATTTGAATCTCCAATGGAGCCAATCCAGGAATGAGTTCCACCTTTAATCCGTTCAAAAATCTCCTTGCTCTCATTTTCTCCGTACAAACTAGGTGTGGGGCATACCGAGCTAATCTAGAAAATGTCGCTTCATAATCTGCTACGGATAAGCTACGTTGTTTTAATGCCGCGAACTCTATGGCCTTCTTCTCGCATATTCTTTTCAAGAAATACTTCTCATTAAAATGTTCCAAGAACTCGTCCCATGTAACTTGTTCATTGGGCAAGATCGCTTCAACGGATACCCACCATGCCCGGGCATCCTTTTCTAGTTGATAGGTCCCTAGTAGTACCTTCTCTTCATTGGTGCATTGCATTACTTTAAAGGTTCTCTCTATTTCTTACACCCAATTCTCCGCTTTATCCGGGTCAGTAGATCCACTAAACTTCGGGGGATTCATCTTTTAGAATTTCTGATGCAAATCCCCGGCTTCATGCCGTGCTCCACCTTGCGCAACTTGTTGTAAGGCTTGTGTTAATCCTTGGACAGTGTGTTGCATCTCGCGCCATTGAGCTCTCTCGGCGGCCATTTGCGAGATTTAGCCTGAAACCATTGTTATATGATTTAAATATTTTTCCTTGGTATTTATTTCTTTATAATTCATTCTTTTTAAAACTTAACCCGTGTTTCTACCCAATCTTACCGGGAAAGTTTAAATTTCTAACCAAGTTTCTATCAAGGGAAACATAAGTTTTAAGAATCCTAGGTTTTATGTAACCTAGGCTCTGATATCACTAAAATTGTCACGCCCCGACGTGGAAAATCGAGGGCGCGAGCAGTTACGAGGCACTCGTGTCGATCAGAGCATGTACCAATTTAATTCTAAAGATAGAGAGCTAAGATGAAATTGCTAATTTTATTCCATCAAAATAAAGGTTTACATCACTAATTTATAAGCCATAAAGGCATGATACAATCTTCTAATTTTTCCAAATACATAATCCTTGTAAAAACACTAATGATCTACATAAACTTAGGTAAAAAGGAAAAAATTCACTCTTTCACTCTTGTCTATTCCCTTGTTCATTTTCATTTCCTGCAACAATTAACCAAAACGTAGGGTGAGCAAAAATCTCAGTAGGATTTTATATCTCTAAAGCCATGCAATCTTTAAGTATTTAACAATTTAACAATTCGTGTCATGAAGTAATTGATCATGAATTTCAAGTATGAAATTTTGTATAAGGAATTTTAAAGTAATTGCAAGATAATAAGATATCAATAATTTCAAGATCATGATAGTAGACAAGTCGATGGTCATTTCCAGAGATATATGAAGAACTTTCATGATGAGACATGTGTACTATCATTAAGATAATTCAAGAACATTCACGATAAACTTTAAGCAATATCGAAGTAGAGCAATCACTTAAACTTTAAATAATATAGAAGTAGAACAATCACTTCTACCAACACTTAATAGGATTGGCCAATGCACTAAGGGGGGATCACGACGATATCACAGCCCCTCATGGAACATCACTATTTGGCTACACACTTAGGGGTTCTCACGACTGTATGATTGCCCCTAATTGTAATAGACCTTGTATTGGTGAATGCCAGCACCTGATCATTATAATACCGGTTTATATTTGGACTTTGTCTCGCCTGTAGGATCAGATCAAAACCCCTCATTTATACAATAGCATTTAAATGTCATTTAATTGGGACCCATAGCCCCTGACATTTATCTATATCAATTCCACGTATATGGCTAATGAATTTCAAGAATAAACTCATTTATAAAAGGTACAGATCTGGCAAAAATCTCAGAAGTTGCAAGTGATGTGAATAATAATTTTAAGGCATCATGTTTAACGACATTAAGTCGTGGAATTCAAGAAAGAACGGTAACTAGGAAGAAAATTCAAGTAAGTAGAGTTTAATAGAATTAATTTAATTCCATGGCCTAATCTTGCGTGCATTTGATTTACAAGTGTTTAGACATGTTTACAGAAAGTTTTTGTACATTAAAGATGCATTAGTTTAGCCAAAACGGTGATTTTATTATAAAAATCAGAATTTTGTTATGAAAATAGATTTTTATGTCAAAAATAATTCTAACTTGCTGAAAATAATTTTAACATGCTGAAAATAATTTGCATGCGTTACTTTACTGATAAGATGATAAAAATAAAATTTTCATGCTGGATTTAATTTTTAACATGTTGAAAATTAATATTTAACATGCTAAAATTAATACTTAACATGCTAAAATAATTCTCACACATTAATTTACTTATAAGATGATAAAGATAAGTTTACCATGCTGATTACAGAAATTCTCTGAAAACAACATAAATTTTATCATGCTGAAAATTATTTTTCTATATTTATTTACTAATTATTTGATAGGAAAATAGAATTATCATGCTGAAAAATAGTTTAAATATACTAAAAATAATTCTAACATGCTAAAAATAGTTCTAACATGCTAGAAATAATTTTATCATCCTGGAAGTAATTTTCATACATCAATTTACTAATTATTTAATAGGAAAAATTAGGTTTAGCATACAAAAAAATAGTTTAAATAGATTTTAACATGCTGAAAATAGTTTTTATATGTCAATATGTATAAAATAATTTTATCATGTTGGAAGTCATTTTAACATGCTGGAAATATATTTCATACATTAATTTACTAATATGGTAAAAAATAGATTTTTACATGAAAAAAAAAGTGTATCCTACAAAAAATAAGTTTTAACATGCTGTAAGAATTAAAACATGCTAATATTGCCTTTCATTACTTTTGGTGACTAAATGATTTCAATTAATGTGGATTTTCAAATGTTATAATTTCTATTGTATAGTGACTAATCTTTAGTCCCACATTGGAAGTTTTGAAAACTTTCATGACTTTACATGTTGGAGAGCTCACCCTTGGGTCAGGACCCAAGGGGCATAGGATGTGGGCTCGAGTTGTGAGTTGAATTGAATGGATACGAAAACCTTATTATATTTATTTATTTATTTGTGCCGCATCGGGCTGGGCCGAGCCGTGGTGTAGTGTGGTTGGTTTTTCATATGAGTGTATATATATAATTTATGATAGGAAAATTATATATATATATATATTCATAGGATAGGAAAAGTGTATATATATATATATATATTTCATATGACAGGAAAAGTGTCGACCCCAAGGGTCGACTCTTGTTTGCGGGCTGAAAGTGTCGACCTAGTGGGTCGACACTTATTTCCCGTGTGCGGTTTTGTTCTTAAAACAGAACGGTCGTGAACAGTCGTGAAAAAGTGTCGATCCGAGAGGTCGACACTTTTCACTAAGTTTCATTTTTTTACAGAAAACTCGATCCCGACTGTCGACCCAAAGAGTCGACACTTTTTCTGCTACTTTCTATTTTTCTTCACTAAAATGGCTATAACACACTCATTTCTCAATGAAATTTAATGAATAAGGTATCAATGGAAAGAGCATTGAAAAAGGAACAATCTAGCATACTTTAATTAGAATTTATCCTGAGATATACTTACCTTTTTGCGGATCTAAGGAAGAGGTAAGAAAAATCCTCAAATAAGATGAAACCCTTGATTTCTTCCAAATCTTCCTTCAAATCTCCTTCAATCTTCAAACTAGCATAGCTTAGACCTCTAAGGATGGTCTGTGGGTTGATTGAGGTTCTATTTATAGCCAAAACATGGCCAATTTTGTCAAGAGTCCTCACTTAATTTTACCTAACCCATTAAGTCTGAATTTAGAAGAAAAATTCAATTTCCCTTCTTAATCTAACCTATTTTTGGTATGAATTGGTGTGAAAATAATGTAATTTCAGCTGGTCTAAAGTTGTATGTTAGGTAAGGGTTGATTCTTGAGTCAATCTTCTAGAAATGAGGTTATTATAATCCCTTAAATGCCATATTAAACATGTGTCACGAATTTTGGTCTAATTATCCTTTAATAAATCTTTTAATCCATTAATCCAACCCATTATGAATTATCCAATGGGTCAATTATAATCCTAGTCCATTATATGGACTTTTATTGGGCTTCCTATGATTCATCTAAGGGTTAAAGCATTTATTTTCACTTTACCTTAAGTAAATTCAAGTAAATTCAATAATTCACTTTATTTCACTTAGTAAAATGTAAAATAATCATTTCATGAAAAATTTAATTGTATAATTTACATGAAAATTTTATTTCTTATTTTAAATTATCGGGTTTCCAGATCCTCCCCCACTTAAAAAAATTTGGTCCCCAAATTCACATGATTTTCTTTCCGTAATAGTGGGGTAAAATTACCATATCCAAACTATGCATTCTAACTAGATCATTTTTATAACATGCTAAGTGCTAAGATCACCATATCAAATTTATGGACGTGATAGGTTTATAAAGTTACCTTCCAATGCTTGTGGCGCTTCTTTCTTTAAGAGTGGACAACGGGTAATTTTATGATCCACGCTTCCGTAACGGATGCACTTCCCAAGTTTATACCAACACTCATCTTGGTTGTGCCTTCCTTTCTTACAATGCTCACATTTTTCCTTGACCGGAACAGTTTGTTGATCATTATTCCGGGGCTTCTTGTCCTTACGGAAATCGTTACCTCCATTTAACCTCTTCTTGTCACTCACGGGTTCCTTGCTTTTGGATCCATCGACTAACTCTTTCTTGGTGACTTTCCCTTTGATTCGCTCCACCATATCCATAGCATCTTCTAAAATTTGTGCTTTCCTAACTATTTCCGTATAAGTTTGAATCTCTAATGGAGCCAATCGAGGAATGAGTTCCACCTTTAATCCGTTCATAAATCTTCTTGCTCTCATTTTCTTCGTACAAATTAGGTGTGGGGCATACCAAGCTAATCTAGAAAATGTCGCTTCATAATCTGCTACGGATAAGCTACGTTGTTTTAATGCCGCAAACTCCATGGCCTTCTTCTCGCGGATTCTTTCCGAGAAATACTTCTCATTAAAATATTCCAAGAACTCGTCCCATGTAACTTGTTCATTGGGCAAGATCGCTTCGACGGATACCCAACATGCTCGGGCATCCTTTTCTAGTTGATAGGTCCCTAGTAGTACCTTCTCTTCATTGGTGCATTGCATTACTCTAAAGGTTCTCTCTATTTCTTGCACCCAATTCTCCGCTTCATCCGGATCAGTAGATCCACTAAACTTCGCGGGATTCATCTTTTAGAATTTTCGATGCAAATCCCCGGCTTCATGCCGTGCTGCACCTTGTGCAACTTGTTGCAAGGCTTGTGTTAGTTCTTGGACAGTGCGTTACATCTCGCGCCATTGAGCTCTCTCGGCGGCCATTTGCGAGATTTAGCCTGAAACCATTGTTATAGGGTTTAATTATTTTTCCTTGGTATTTATTTCTTGATAATTCATTCTTTTTAAAACTTAACCCGTGTTTCTACCCAATCTTACCGGGAAAGTTTAAATTTCTAACCAAGTTTCTATCAAGGGAAACCTAAGTTTTAAGAATCATAGGTTTTATTTAACCTAGGCTCTGATACCACTAAAACTGTCACGCCCCGACGCGGAAAATCGAGGGCGTGAGCAGTTACGAGGCACTCGTGTCGATCAGAGCATGTACCAATTTAATTTTAAAGATAGAGAGCTAAGATGAAATTGGTAATTTTATTCCATCAAAATAAAGGTTTACATCACTAATTTATAAGCCATAAAGGCATGATACAATCTTCCAATTTTTCCAAATACATAATCCTTGTAAAAACACTAATGATCTACATAAACCTAGGTAAAAAGGAAAAAATTCACTCTTTCACTCTTGTCCATTCCCTTGTTCATTTTCATTTCCTGCAACAATTAACCAAAACGTGGGGTGAGCAAAAAGTTCAGTAGGATTTTATATCTCTAAAGCCAGGCAATCTTTAAGTATTTAACAATTCGTGTCATGAAGTAATTGATCATGAATTCCAAGTAAGAAATTTTGTATATGGAATTTTCAAGTAATTGCAAGATAACAAGATATCAATAATTTTAAGATCATGATAGTAGACAAGTCGATGGTCATTTCCAGAGATATATCAAGAACTTTCATGATGAGACATGGGTACTATCATTAAGATAATTCAAGAACATTCACGATAAACTTTAAGCAATATCGAAATAGAGCAATCACTTGAACTTTAAATAATATAGAAGTAGAACAATCACTTTTACCAACACTCAATAGGATTGGCCAATGCACTAAGGGGGGATCACGACGATATGACAGCCCCTCATGGAACATCACTATTTGGCTACACACTTAGGGGTTCTCACGACTGTATGATTGCCCCTAATTGTAATAGACCTTGTATTGGTGAATGCCAGCACCTGATCATTATAATATCGGTTTATATTTGGACTTTGTCTCGCCTGTAGGATCAGATCAAAACCCCTCATTTATACAATAGCATTTAAATGTCATTTAATTGGGATCCATAGCCCCTGACATTTATCTATATCAATTCCACGTATATGGCCAATGAATTTTAAGAATAAGCTCATTTGTAAAAAGTACAGATCTGGTAAAAATCTCAGAAGTTGCAAGTGAAGTAAATAATAATTTTAAGGCATCATGTTTAACGACATTAAGTCTTGGAATTCAAAAAAGAACGGTAACTAGGAAGAAATTTCAAATAAGTGGAGTTTAATAGAATTAATTTAATTTCATGGTTTAATCTTGCGCACATTTGATTTACAAGTGTTTAGACATGTTTACAGGAAGTTTTTATACATTAAAGATGCATTAGTTTAGCCAAAACAGTGATTTTATTATAAAAATTAGAATTTTGTTATGAAAATAAATTTTTATGTCGAAAATAATTCTAACTTGTTAAAAATAATTTTAACATGCTGAAAATAATTTGCATACGTTATTTTACTGATAAGATGATAAAAATAAAATTTTCATGTTGGATTAAATTTTTAACATGTTGAAAATTAATATTTAACATGCTAAAATTAATACTTAACATGCTAAAATAATTCGCACATATTAATTTACTGATAAGATGAAAAAGATAAGTTTACCATGTTGATTACAGAAATTCTATGATAACAACATAAATTTTATCATGTTGAAAATCATTTTTCTATAATTATTTACTAATTATTTGATAGGAAAATAGAATTATCATGTTGAAAACTAATTTTAAAATATTGAAAATAATTCTAACATGCTAAAAATAATTCTAACATGCTAGAAATAATTTTATCATGCTGGAAGAAATTTTATCATTTCTAAAAGTAATTTTCATGCATCAATTTACTAATTATTTAATAGGAAAAATTAGGTTTAACATACAAAAAAATAGTTTAAATAAATTTTAACATGCTGAAAATGTTTTTTATATGGCAGTATGTATAAAATAATTTTATCATGTTGGAAGTCATTTTAACATGCTAGAAATATTTTTCATGCATTAATTTACTAATATGGTTAAAAATAGACTTTTACATGCAAAAAAAAAAATTGTATCCTACAAAAAATAAGTTTTAACATGCTGTAAGAATTAAAACATGCTAATATTATCTTTCCTTATTTTTGGTGACTAAATACTTGCAATTAATGTGGATTTCTAAATATTATAATTTCTATTGTATAGTGACTAATCTTTAGTCCCACATTGAAAGTTTTGAAAACTTTCATGGCTTTATATGTTGGAGAGCTCACCCTTGGGTCAGGACCCAAGGGGCATAGGATGTGGGCTCGAGTTGTGAGTTGAATTGAATGGATACGAAAATCTTATTATATTTATTTATTTGTGTCGTGCCGGGCCGGGCCGTGGTGTGCTTGGTATTTCATATGAGTGTATATATATAATTTTTTTATATGACAGGAAAAGTGTATATATATTATTTTTTTTCATATGACAGAAAAAGTATATATATATATATATATATATATATATATATATATATATATATATATATATATATATTCATATGACAGGAAAAGTGTCGACCCCAAGGGTCGACTCTTGTTTGCGGGCTGAAAGTGTCGACCTAGTAGGTCGACACTTATTTCCCGTGTGCGGTTTTGTTCTTAAAACAGAACGGCCGTGAAAAAGTGTCGACCTGGGAGGTCGACACTTTTCAGTCGTGAAAAGGTGTTGACCCGGGAGGTCGACACTTTTCACTAAGTTTCATTTTTTTGCAGAAAACTCGATCCCGAGTGTCGACCTAAAGAGTCGACACTTTTCATGCTACTTTCGATTTTTCTTCACTAAAATGGCTATAACACACTCATTTCTCAATGAAATTTAATGAATAAGGTATCAATGGAAAGCGCATTGAAAAAGGAACAATCTAGCATGCTTTAATTAGAATTTATCTTGAGAGATACCTACCTTTTTACGGATCTAAGGAAGAGGTAAGAAAAATCCCAAATAAGTTGAAACCCTTGATTTCTCCCAAATCTTCTTTCAAATCTCCTTCAATCTTCAAACTAGCATAGCTTAGGCCTCCAGGGATGATTTATGGGTTGTTTGGGGTTCTATTTATAGCCAAAACATGGCCAATTTTGTCAAGATTCCTCACCTAATTTTACCTAACCCATTAAGTCCGAATTTAGAAAAAAAATTCAATTTCTCTTCTTAATCTAGCCCATTTTTGGTGTGGATTGGTGTGAAAATAATGTAATTTCGGCTGGTCTAAAGTTGTATGTTAGGTAAGGGTTGATTCTTGAGTCAATCTTCTAGAAATGGGGTTATTATAATCTCTTAAATGCCATATTAAACATGTGTTACGAATTTTGGTCAAATTATCCTTTAATACATTAATCCAGCCCATTATGAATTATCCAATGGGCCAATTGTAATCTTAGTCTATTATATGGACTTTTATTGGGCTTCCTATGATTCATCTAAGGGTTAAAGCATTTATTTTCACTTTACCTTAAGTAAATTCAAGTAAATTCAATAATCCACTTTATTTCACTTAGTAACAATGTAAATTAATCATTTCATGAAAAATTTAATTATATAATTTACTTGAAAAATTTATTTCTTATTTTAAGTTATTGGGTTTCTACATCCTTCCCCACTTAAAAGAATTTGGTCCCCAAATTCACATGATTTTCTTTCCGTAATAGTGGGGTAAAATTACCATATCCAAACTATGCATTCTAACTAGATCATTTTTATAACATGCTAAGTGCTAAGATCACCATATCAAATTTATGGACGAGATAGGTTTATAAAGTTACCTTCCAATGCTTGCGGCGCTTCTTTCTTTAAGAGTGGACAACGGGTAATTTTATGATCCATGCTTCCGCAACGGATGCACTTCCCGAGTTTATACCAACACTCATCTTGGTTGTGCCTTCCTTTCTTACAATGCTCACATTTTTCTTTGACTGGAACAATTTGTTGATCATTATTCCTGGGCTTCTTGTCCTTACGGAAATCGTTACCTCCATTTAACCTCTTCTTGTCACTCACGGGTTCCTTGCTTTTGGATCCATCGACTATGTGACGACCCAGAGTTCAGGATACCGATATACCGATAACATCGATACACCGATGCCAAGAACTGGGGAGGCCACCCAAGAGGCTGATGAGGCCCCTGAAGGGTTAGGAGGGCATGTGTAGAGTACATTGAAGCCACAGAGATATAACAAGAAGCAAATAAATTTCTTTAGATTGGATTGCTAAAGTAGCAGAAATAAAATTACCTTTTCATTAATAATTCACATTTACAATTATACTCCAGAGTCTAGCCCAAGGAAAGACAACAAGTCTAGCACAGTACAGTCAGACAGAAAGAAAAGTACACAGAAGTCGGGAGAAGCCCTACGCAGGTACGGCTGGCAGCTACAACAGCAAACGCGCACTCCACCAAGAACAGTAGAGGCAGACGGCGAAACCCACCTGAAAAGCAGCAGGGGTGAGTCTCAACAGAAACTCAGTAGGGGTCACGCAGATCCCCACTGGAAACGCGCAAAGCGAAGGTAACGGAAGCAACAACAAGGCAGCAGAAACAGCAGGTGTAGCAAAGCAGGAAAAGCTACACTACAAAGCTGTAAAACTACCGCTAAAAGCAACAAGGGAGTAGACGGGAAGTAGGAGTAGGGAACACGCAGGAGAGGGGTGAAAACCCGCACCAACAAGCGGCTGCCGAACTACCCTCGGCACCCCAAACTACTCCAAACAAAAGGCAACAGATGGTTGACCCTAAACTCACACAGAAGGGTACGCCAGTCTGTCAACCAGCCCAAACAAACCAGGTCTAGACAAGACCTAGACAGACGCCAAACAAACATGCACACGAGCGGAAACACCGTGCACAACGCCCCACACACGATCGGAACATCGTGCGGACAACAAACCACTGACCCCGATTGCAGCCACGAACGGGCAACTCGCAAAGGCCACAGCGTACAGGAAAACGCCGAGAGCTACGCGTCACGCGACGGAAGCACCTCCTTACAAAGCCAGCCGCGTCCACTGACGTCTTACGCCGCACCTCAAGTGTATCACCTACAGTACTGCTGCGACAACAGCAGAGATGTAGACACGAGCAGAACCAAACAGGAACAAAAAAACAAGTAACTAGTCAGCGTCACGCCCGTCGACGTAAGTCCTCAGTCCCTGACCACGTGTGCACACACTGGCTTTAGCCCAAGCCAGGTCCTCTAGCTAGTATTCTCCCTCGGTAGGACGCTACCGTTGGCTAGGAGCCCGCGGAACTAACTACAAACCGCTCATCGGGAACACCCCTCCGCCATCCGCTAGCGGGTCGGCACTCAACAGACCTTAGGGCAACAACAAGTGGAGGCTTCACGCGACACAGAAGCTCAAAACACAAGTGCCGAAGTACAAATAGGCAACCACGCCCCTCAACACGTACTTCGAGTCACCAACTGGCAGCATCGCCACTGTCGACAACTCAGGACAGCAACTAGACCTCCTACGTAACGATCCCGAGTCAAACGACTCAAAGGCAAGATCGTCACAACAGCGGAACAACCCGCCAATCGATCTAATCCTAAGCCAGAGAAGCCACACTCCGCAGAAAACAACACACGGAGACCTGAGGGAAACACCACGAACCCTCAGCACACCTGGACACACAAACCGAGGTGGAACAACACCTCGAAGCATCCAGAAGCAGTGTCTCGGACAGGACAGAACCGCCAAGACACGCACAAACAAGGTCCCATGTCAACCACTGGGTCAAACCGGGTTGACCTGAACCAAACAACAACAGCATACAAGAGTAGGATCAAGAGTCCTACCACAAGTAAGAAGACTCCTGGCTACCTTACAACGTAGTCTTAGCCCTCATAGGACGTCAAGAGACATCCACGGGACAACGGGCAGACCACAAGGCCAAGCCAAGACACACAGAAATCAATGAACGGAAAACCAAGGCAACAAGGAAAGTAACGCACGAGCCCTAGACCGCTACTAGCCAGTGACGGTCTAGCCAGGGCCGTTATTTCCCAAACGACGGACAGACACCGGCCGTCACTCACACCACCCTAATAACCTACAAACCACGCAGAAGCCAAGTAACGCACAGCTCCAGGAGCGTTACAAGCAAACGATGCACGGGGGAAGGCACGTTATCCTCAACGTGCACAGCCACCCACAACCAAAGCGAAGTAACGCACAACGCCAGGTGCGTTACAACAAAACGACGCGACAGTAGAGGGCCGTCAGAGACAAATGACGCGCAGGGGCCTATCCGTCATTTCCAACGGCATAGCCACCCTCAACCCAGCACAAACCGCAAACGTCGGACGGAGGCGAGCGCGTTACTCACAAACGACGCACGGGGTCCCCACCGTCACATCCAATGGTGCAGCCACCCTACCTCGTCTGCACAGAAAGTAACGGCCAGGGGCAGGCGCGTTACACTCAAACAACGCACAGGGGCATGACCGCTAGAGGCACCGCCTCAACGAGTCAACGTCAGTCAACTGGCAAGCAACGGCCTGGGCAAGGCGCGCCGCTTCCATCCAACGCGCTGGGTCAAGCGCGTTAGACCAACCGACTCAACCCCAAAGCAAAATGACAGAACGAAAGTAACGGCCAAGCACTGGCGCGTTACACCGGAATGACGCACCACCCTTGGGCCGTCACTCACCCAGAAGCAAAAGAGCTAAAACGACTCAGACCAAACGACGGTCAGTCGTAGGGCCGCTAAAGACAAGTAACGGTCGCTGGCATGACCGCTACTTCGGTTACGGCGGGAAAACATAGGAATGGCCGGATCGGCCCATTCCACGCCCCATTCACGCCGAAACGTAGGGGAGACAAACCCAATCGACAAAAGACAGCTCCAGGGGACTTCAAACCCCACATGCAACATCAAAAACACAAGATTCGGGCGATTTAGACAAATCCACCCAAAGTGGGTCACCGAGGTTCCCGGGCTTCTACCGGCCTCGAATGAACACCAAATCGCACGAAATCAACGTGGATGGGATCCTAACATCCCTGCGGTCAGTTAGAAACTAACTACGCCGCAAACGGTCACTGTTTACCGGCCGACCCTAAAAATCACGAAAACCACGGTTTAGGCAAAACAAGCCCAAACACACTCGTTTCCTAGCCGAACGCCGTGCAATGGCAGGGAAAACGAAGATGGAGAAGCAAGGATCCGTCACCCTACGTCCACCGAAGAAACCGTGCCCCGAGGGGACTAAACCATGCCGAAAACCACTCGCGAACCGAATTCACCGGCTTTGAATCCACCGATCGGGATCGCGCCAGAATCGATCTGATCCTCGCCCCATCACGCACCTCGACAGCTCCACGGCCTCGCCAACCCGCCCACGATCGCTCCGTCTGCAGCCGGGGCCAAAGAGGGGGAAGAACGAGAGAGAACGGGAGAGAGACGGCGACGGTGAGAAATGAGGAGAGAGAGAGGAAAAGAGATGAAACAGAAAGAAATTAGGAAATTTCCTAATTTTCGAAAATTCTGAAAATGCGCCGAAAATGCACAAATCCAGAAAAATACGCAAAAATAGTCGAAACGACCGATTTGAAGAGTACGTCGTCGCTGTAGCATCCACGAGCTCGAGAATTGACAAATAAACTCACCGTAGGGTTCCGTAACTAGTACGTGAGAAAAACCCACACGGTTCGTCAAACTCAACTCGGAAGCCACAAAAGCGAACCGAAACTCAACGAAACCAATCCGAAACAGATCCGAAAGATCCAGCAAAGATCCAACAAGATCCAGAGCATTACATCCTCCCCTCCTTTAAGAAATTTCACCCTCGAAATTAAGGACTAACATAGGAGAAGCAGGGAAGGACAACCCACGACACAAATCTCGGAAAACACAGCTCAGAGGAACACCGTCAGACCACGATTACAGGTACACACTCTAGCTTCCAAGACAGCAAGTCAACAGCACGAGTATGGCACCAAAGTGAACACATCTGACACCTCCGAAGCAAGGGCAACGTCGTTTACGTCTCACCAGAAATAGAGACACGACAGCCACAACAACAGACAACCGAGAAACACAACGACAACACGGCAAGCGGCAGCTTACATAAGGAGACGCATTCCTCACAGCTGACAGCTCGCAACATCATCGGCTCCAGTGCCAAAGGCAACAGGGAACACCTGGCACACAGGACACCAACGACAACAACAACGCTGCTGGACCAGAAACACAATCAAGTCAGCACTCACTCAGATATCACATCTGATCGAGTCGCAAGCTAACTCCACCGGAAAAAGGGAGCACAGCAAAGCCAACTGACAAGACAATGGTCCACGACAAGAACACAAAATCATAAAGAAACAGCGCCAAAACAATCACAACGGCAACACCTGCAGGATTCCGGCCCCACACAACACGCAGAACCACGAAACACAACTGCAAGCAGGGTCACAACAAGGCACAAGAATAGCTGAGCACACAGCCACACAGGAATGGGTCACGCATCAGACTGCTCACCAAGAGAAGACCCACAACAACGGAAAACGACAACAATCTCGGGGAACGCAACTCAAGGACTACAAACATGCCTTAAGAGCATGACACCCAAGAAAGAAAAATGCAGATCAAAAGGGTACTTAATCAGTAGGAATGCCGACAGATGCCCCATCACTCGCACAATGCCGATGCCAACACCAGAAAACCACAAACAATGGCACGGCAACAGGCAAAGTCAAGGCACGAGAAGCCAAGACGAAGCCACATCGAGAAAGAACGAACTTCTCGACAAATGGGTAACCAACCCACACACTTCAGCTGTACTCTCAACAACATGCACAGGCAACAGGACAACATCGGTAATCGCATCTCAGCACACACTAGCGCCATCGCAATCAACAAGATCGCAATCCACACGCCACGAGCATCGATCCAGCGAATAACCGAACACAAAGAGCCTGAGTGCAACAAAGGAAGAGCACCAGCTTCAGCACAAAGCAACGAAAGAAATGCTAATCTCAGCTTACCTTCACGTCCTGACACAACAAATGAGCCTTCACAATACATCGGCCATCAGACACAGCACGACAAATACGGTACACAACAGCTCTTAACACCATCATGGAGTCCAAAGCCAAGCAACCGTACTACAAGGAGCAGATCAGGCTCAAAACAAAGTTGTCTACACTTAAGCAGACACAGGACAAAGGCAACACTAAGACAGCAATTCCAAGGCTAACAACGAAAAACCTGCACCAAGAAGAACGAGAAGCAACAAGCTCAACAACATAAGCTCACCAGGAAGGGAAAATCCTAGGTTCACTCGAGCAACTTCTCAATCGAGGCAACACGACAATCGAGACAACGATGCATCAGGAGCTACACTAACTCAAGCTGGGACAACCAAAGCAACGTAAGAACGTGCATGGCCATCACACCAACGCTGAAAGTCATAAGCCACCTGAGCAAAACACAGAAAACAGCTCGAACAATGCACAGCAGGTTCATGCCAACCGACAAACACTGCCAAGTGCAACACGATCGAGACCAACTTCAAAATCGAACGAAGCACATCGTCACATCCAGACGAGAGCAAAAATCATCTCGTACAGTGCCAACCAAGCACGCACAAGACCACACACGAAAAGCACCACGATAAACCATCGCAACACCTACGCCAGCAAGAGACTGTAATGGGCCTAAGGACTCTAAAAACTGCATATCTCGGATTCCCATGTACTTCACACAACAACGCTCTGATAGCTCAGAAAAGAAAACTCCGAACATCTCAGAACACTGCTCTGATACCAGCTGTGACGACCCAGAGTTCAGGATACCGATATACCGATAACATCGATACACCGATGCCAAGAACTGGGGAGGCCACCCAAGAGGCTGATGAGGCCCCTGAAGGGTTAGGAGGGCATGTGTAGAGTACATTGAAGCCACGGAGATATAACAGGAAGCAAATAAATTTCATTAGATTGGATTGCTAAAGTAGCAGAAATAAAATTACCTTTTCATTAATAATTCACATTTACAATTATACTCCAGAGTCTAGCCCAAGGAAAGACAACAAGTCTAGCACAGTACAGTCAGACAGAAAGAAACGTACACAGAAGTCGGGAGAAGCCCGACGCAGGTACGGCTGGCAGCTACAACAGCAAATGCGCACTCCATCAAGAACAGCAGAGGCAGACGGCGAAACCCACCTGAAAAGCAGCAGGGGTGAGTCTCAACAGAAACTCAGTAGGGGTCACGCGGATCCCCACTGGAAAACGCGCAAAGCGAAGGCAACGGAAGCAACAACAAGGCAGCAGAAACAGCAGGTGTAGCAAAGCAGGAAAAGCTACACTACAAAGCTGTAAAACTACCGCTAAAAGCAACAAGGGAGCAGACGGGAAGTAGGAGTAGGGAACACGCAGGAGAGGGGTGAAAACCCGCACCAACAAGCGGCTGCCGAACTACCCTCAGCACCCCAAACTACTCCAAACAAAAGGCAACAGATGGTTGACCCTAAACTCACACAGAAGGGTACGCCAGTCTGTCAACCAGCCCAAACAAACCAGGTCTAGACAAGACCTAGACAGACGCCAAACAAACATGCACACGAGCGGAAACACCGTGAACAACGCCCCACACACGATCGGAACATCGTGCAGACAACAAACCACTGACCCCGAGTGCAGCCACGAACGGGCAACTCGCAAAGGCCACAGCGTACAGGAAAACGCCGAGAGCTACGCGTCACGCGACGGAAGCACCTCCTTACAAAGCCAGCCGCGTCCACTGACGTCTTACGCCGCACCTCAAGTGTCTCACCTACAGTACTGCTGCGACAACAGCAGAGATGTAGACACGAGCTGAACCAAACAGGAACAACAAAACAAGTAACTAGTCAGCGTCACGCCCGTCGACGTAAGTCCTCAGTCCCTGACCACGTGTGCACACACTGGCTTTAGCCCAAGCCAGGTCCTCTAGCTAGTATTCTCCCTCGGTAGGACGCTACCGTTGGCTAGGAGCCCGCGGAACTAACTACAAACCGCTCATCGGGAACACCCCTCCGCCATCCGCTAGCGGGTCGGCACTCAACAGACCTTAGGGCAACAACAAGTGGAGGCTTCACGCGACACAGAAGCTCAAAACACAAGTGCCGAAGTACAAACAGGCAACCACGCCCCTCAACACGTACTTCGAGGCACCAACTGGCAGCATCGCCACTACCGACAACTCAGGACAGCAACTAGACCTCCTACGTAACGATCCCGAGTCAAACGACTCAAAGGCAAGATCGTCACAACAGCGGAACAAGCTGCCAATCGGTCTAATCCTAAGCCAGAGAAGCCACGCTCCGCAGAAAATAACACACGGAGACCTGAGGGAAACACCACGAACCCTCAGCACACTTGGACACACAAACCGAGGTGGAACAACACCTCGAAGCATCCAGAAGCAGTGTCTCGGACAGGACAGAACCGCCAAGACACGCACAAACAAGGTCCCATGTCAACCACTGGGTCAAACCGGGTTGACCTGAACCAAACAACAACAGCATAAAAGAGTAGGATCAAGAGTCCTACCACAAGTAAGAAGACTCCTGGCTACCTTACAACGTAGTCTTAGCCCTCATAGGACGTCAAGAGACATCCACGGGACAACGGGCAGACCACAAGGCCAAGCCAAGACACACAGAAATCAACGAACGGAAAACCAAGGCAACAAGGAAAGTAACGCACGAGCCCTAGACCGCTACTAGCCAGTGACGGTCTAGCCAGGGCCGTTATTTCCCAAACGACGGACGGACACCGGCCGTCACTCACACCACCCTAATAACCTACAAACCACGCAGAAGCCAAGTAACGCACAGCTCCAGGAGCGTTACAAGCAAACGACGCACGGGGGAAGGCGCGTTATCCTCAACGTGCACAGCCACCCACAACCAAAGCGAAGTAACGCACAACGCCAGGTGCGTTACAACAAAACGACGCGACAGGAGAGGGCCGTCAGAGACAAACGACGCGCAGGGGCCTATCTGTCACTTCCAACGGCATAGCCACCCTCAACCCAGCATAAACCGCAAACGACGGACGGAGGCGAGCACGTTACTCACAAACGACGCACGGGGTCCCCACCGTCACATCCAACGGTGCAGCCACCCTACCTCGTCCACACAGAAAGTAACGGCCAGGGGCAGGCGCGTTACACTCAAACAACGCACAGGGGCATGACCGCTAGAGGCACCGCCTCAACGAGTCAACGTCAGTCAACTGGCAAGCAACGGCCTGGGCAAGGCGCGCCGCTTCCATCCAACGCGCTGGGTCAAGCGCGTTAGACCAACCGACTCAACCCCAAAGCAAAACGACAAAACGAAAGTAACGGCCAAGCACTGGCGCGTTACACGGGAATGACGCACCACCCTTGGGCCGTCACTCACCCAGAAGCAAAAGAGCTAAAACGACTCAGACCAAACGACGGTCAGTCGTAGGGCCGCTAAAGACAAGTAACGGTCGCTGGCATGACCGCTACTTCGGTTACGGCGGGAAAACATAGGAATGGCCGGATCGGCCCGTTCCACGCCCCATTCACGCCGAAACGCAGGGGAGACAAACCCAATCGACAAAAGACAGCTCCAGGGGATTTCAAACCCCACATGCAACATCAAAAACACAAGATTCGGGCAATTTAGACAAATCCACCCAAAGTGGGTCACCGAGGTTCCCGGGCTTCTACCGGCCTCGAATGAACACCAAATCACACGAAATCAACGTGGATGGGATCCTAACATCCCTGCGGTCAGTTAGAAACTAACTACGCCGCAAACGGTCACCGTTTACCGGCCGACCCTAAAAACCACGAAAATCACGGTTTAGGCAAAACAAGCCCAAACACACTCGTTTCCTAGCCGAACGCCGTGCAATGGCAGGGAAAACGAAGATGGAGAACCAAGGATCCGTCACCCTACCTCCACCGAAGAAACCGTGCCCCGAGGGGACTAAACCATGCCGAAAACCACTCGCGAACCGATTTCACCGTCTTTGAATCCACCGATCGGGATCGCGCCAGAATCGATCCGATCCTCGCCCCATCGCGCACCTCGACTGCTCCACGGCCTCGCCAACCCGCCCACGATCGCTCCGTCTGCAGCCGGGGCCAAAGAGGGGGAAGAACGAGAGAGAACGGGAGAGAGACGGCGGCGGTGAGAAATGAGGAGAGAGAGAGGAAAAGAGATGAAATAGAAAGAAATTAGGAAATTTCCTAATTTTCGAAAATTCCGAAAATGCGCCGAAAATGCACAAATCCCGAAAAATACGCAAAAATAGTCGAAACGACCGGTTCGAACAGTACGTCGTCGCTGTAGCATCCACGAGCTCGAGAATTGACAAATAAACTCACCGTAGGGTTCCGTAACTAGTACGTGAGAAAAACCCACACGGTTCGTCAAACTCAACTCGGAAGCCACAAAAGTGAACCGAAACTCAACGAAACCAATCTGAAACAGATCCGAAAGATCCAGCAAAGATCCAACAAGATCCAGGGCATTACAGACTAACTCTTTCTTGGCGACTTTCCCTTTGATTCGCTCCACCATATCCATAGCATCTTCTAAAATTTGTGCTTTCCTAACCATTTCCGTATAAGTTTGAATCTCCAATGGATCCAATCGAAGAATGAGTTCCACCTTTAATCCGTTCATAAATCTTCTTGCTCTCATTTTCTCCGTACAAAGTAGGTGTGGGGCATATCGAGTGAATCTAGAAAATGTCGCTTCATAATCTGCTACGGATAAACTACGTTATTTTAATGCCGCGAACTCCATGGCCTTCTTCTCACGGATTCTTTCCGAGAAATACTTCTCATTAAAATGTTCCAAGAACTTGTCCCATATAACTTGTTCATTAGGCAAGATCGCTTCGACGGATACCCACCATGCTCGGGCATCCTTTTCTAGTTGATAGGTCCCTAGTAGTACCTTCTCTTCATTGGTGCATTGTATTACTTTAAAGTTCTCTCTATTTCTTGAACCCAATTCTCCGCTTCATTCGGGTCAGTAGATCCACTAAACTTCGGGGGATTCATCTTTTGGAATTTTCGATGCAAATCCCCGACGTCATGCCGTGCTCCACCTTGCGCAACTTGTTGCAAGGCTTGTGTTAATCCTTGGACAGTGCGTTGCATCTCGCGCCATTGAACTCTCTCGGCGGCCATTTACGAGATTTAGCATGAAACCATTGTTATAGGGTTTAATTATTTTTCCTTAGTATTTATTTCTTGATAATTCATTCTTTTTAAAACTTAACCCGTGTTTCTACCCAATCTTACCGGGAAAGTTTAAATTTCTAACCAAGTTTCTATCAAGGGAAACCTAAATTTTAAGAATCATAGGTTTTATTTAACCTAGGCTCTGATACCACTGTCACGCCCCGACGCGAAAATCGAGGGCGCGTGCAGTTACGAGGCACTCGTGTCGATCAGAGTATGTACCAATTTAATTGTAAAGATAGAGAGCTAAGATGAAATTGTTAATTTTATTCCATCAAAATAAAGATTTACATCACTAATTTATAAGCCATAAAGGCATGATACAATCTTCCAATTTTTCCAAATACATAATCCTTGTAAAAACACTAATGATCTACATAAACCTAGGTAAAAAGGAAAAAAATCACTCTTTCACTCTTGTCCATTCCCTTGTTCATTTTCATTTCCTGCAACAATTAACCAAAACGTAGGGTGAGCAAAAAGCTCAGTAGGATTTTATATCTCTAAAGCCAGGCAATCTTTAAGTATTTAACAATTTAATAATTCGTGTCATGAAGTAATTGATCATGAATTTCAAGTAGGAAATTTTGTATAAGGAATTTTCAAGTAATTGTAAGATAACAAGATATCAATAATTTTAAGATCATGATAGTAGACAAGTTGTGACGACCCAGAGCGCCGGATACCGATATATCGATAACATCGATACACCGATACCAGGAACTGGGGAAGGCACCCAAGAGGCTGATGAGGCCCCTGAAGGGTTAGTGAAGATTGTCGAGGGGATGTATAACGAATTGCAATCACAAGCGCGCATATTAGATTAAACAATAAAATTTAGCAGGAGAGCGGAAGCAATTTCAAAAATAAACAGAGTGCTAAATATATAACTAGTCTAGAGCCACGAGAGTGCAGTCCAAAAGTACAACTACTCGGGGCATACCCCGGCAAAAGTACACAAGAAAGCCCAACAAGGTAACCCGTCAACTGCTGGTAGCTAAACACAGTCTCCGAGCACACGGGAAACACCGGGAGACGACGGACGCGGCTCACCTGAAAAGGGAAGGGTGAGTCACAGCCAGACTCAGTAGGGGTCACGCTGATCCCTACCTCGCACTAAACAAGCATTCATGCAAAAGTAAAGGCAATTAGGGCATGCATTTAATTAAATAATAGGCAATGGCATGAATAAACTAATCACAATAAAGCTGTAAAATCTAACTACACAGATATAACAGCTAATACATGCCAATAGCAAGTAAGTCTAAACGACTGAAACTAAATCTACCAGTAGAATATGCCTCAACTAATCCAAGCAGCAGGGAACAAGACAACCACTGGGAACAGAAACCAGATACGTCCACTGACGGCTTACACTACGTCTCAAGCACTCGCAGTGGGTAACACGACAAGCTGAGCGCGTAAACAGTACCAAACCAAGTGACCAGTCAGAGTGACACTTGTCAGTGTCAGTCCACAGCCTCCGACCACGTGTGCACACACTGACTCTTGCCTGAGCCAGGCCCTCTAGCTAGTTTTCTCCCTCGGTAGGACGCTACGGTTGGAGGGGAGCCCACGGTACTAGCTTGAAAACCGTGTGATGGGGACACCCCTCCGCTATCCCCAAGCGGGTCGGCACTCAACAGACCTCAGGGCTACAACAGTGGTTCCATTGCAAGGAAAGTAAAGCTACTCTATTGGGATTTAAAAACATGCCATTATATTATAAAATAACTCAACATGGCATATAAATATTATGGAAAGCATAAAGAATAGGCCGGCAACTTTTTGAAACTGACAGGCGTGTGGCGGTCTGCTGCCACCGCCTCACAAGCGTGTGACAGTCGGGGACTGGCACGTTACATCGACTGTAACGCGTCCGCCCTTGGCCGTCACAGCCACCGAAGCCGAACGAATCCACAACGATCAAACAGGGTGTAACGGTCGACGACCACGCCGTCACAAAGCCTGACGGTCTGGGGTGGGCGCATTACATCAATCGTGACGCGTCCGCCCCTGGCCGTTAGAACCACCCGAGGCCAAATCGACTAACAGTTTTTCAAACCGTTCACAAGCGGTGTAACGCGCTCGCGCCAGTGCGTTAGAGCACCCTGACGGCCGGCCGACTGGCCGTCAGGTCAACCGCCATACCGGGTCAACAGAAAACAACAGAAGTGTAACGGTCGGGAGCCTGACCGTTACACACACTGTGACGCCCCTTCAAAGGGCCGTTACAGTTCTGTAACGCGTCCCCTATGGACCGTTACGGGTGTGACGGTTCCTGGAAGGACCGTCACACCGTCTGGGTTACGGACGAGTTATGTTTGAAAACGGGTTCCCTCCCGGGCGATCGGAATCGCCGGGTAACGACGAAAACCTGTAAAACCTGTCAAACCACACGTCCTAAACAACATAATACCAACAAAAATAACCACATGCAATGCCCACAATGGATTAAATATGAGGAACAAAGCTTAAAACCCTAAACATGGAAAATAACCAATATACATGCCACATGGGTCTAAACAAGAAACCAAGCTATAGGAAATGATCCTAACGAGATCGAGATTCCATCCCCCTACCTCGTTCAAGCCGAAACGGCCGATTAAGCCGCATGCACCGAAGAGGGTTCACCGAGCCTTCTCGCTCCGTCTCGCTCCCACGAGCCACGAATCACGCCGTAGTGGGTATCAACGCGCTCCTCTCAACGCGAGGAATCCACTGGCACCTTCCACGCCTCGAACCGTCGTCGTTCCGCCTGAATCCCAAGGAGAGGGGAGATGGGCGATCGGACGAGAGAGAGAGAGAGAGCGTGAGGGTGAGTGAGAGATCGACGAGGGGAGAGAGAGGGGGGTGAGGGATTAAAGGAAAAAAAATAAAGTTAATATATATAATATATTTATTATATATAAAAACCTTATTATTTCCATAAAATACTCAATCAAATCCAATTAAATCCTAAAAAATGTTGGAAAAATTCCTAAAAATCCAGGAAAATAACCAAAAATTCCAGAACGAGTTCTAGATCCGAACCACTAAGGATCCATTAAGGCACGGGTCTCACAGTCCCTTCCTCCTAATAAAAATTTTGCCCTCAAAATTTACAACAAAGGATAAGGAGGAAACTGAGAAAAGAATTATACCTCACTGGAATAAGAAAGGAAAAAGCTGACGCATCTCATCTTCACGTTCCCAAGTAGACTCATTACCGGAGTGGCGCTGCCAAGCAACTGTTACCAGAGGGATAACCTTATTTCTCAACCGCTGCTCATGACGGTCTTTAATTCTGATAGGAAACTCTGGCATAGACAAATCAGCAGTCACTTCGGGCCAAACTGAATCATCGAGAACATGGGATACGTCAGGCACATATTTTCTTAACTGAGAGATGTGGAACACATCATGAATAGCTTGCATAGCCACTGGTAGTTGCAATCGATAAGTCACCTGACCCACAGCTTCAACAATAGGAAACGGGCCAACATAACGCGGACTAAGCTTTCCACGCTTCCCAAATCTAGAAACACCTTTCATCGGAGATACCTTGACAAAAACCATATCTCCTGGCTCAAATTGTAGTGGACGTCTGCGTTGATCTGCATAACGTTTCTGACGACTCTGAGCTATCAACAATCTTTGCTTGATCAGACGAACCACATCAGAACACTGCTGCACCATGTCAAGTCCCGTTAAAAGTCTATCCCCAACATCAAACCAGTTCAGAGGAGGACGACAAGGACGACCATACAGTGCCTCATAAGGAGCCATGCCAATACTAGAATGAAAACTGTTATTATAAGCAAATTCAACAAGTGGCAAATGTTGACTCCACGAACCTTGCCAGTCAAGGCAACACGATCTCAGCATATCTTCCAGAGTCTGAATAGTCCTCTCCGACTGTCCATCTGACTGCGGGTGATACGCCGAACTGAAGGCTAACTCAGTGCCCAAAGCTTTCTGAAAACTGCGCCAGAAGCCGGAGGTAAAACGTGGATCACGATCTGACACAAGTGAAATTGGAATTCCATGCAGTGGCACTATCTTTTGCACATAAAGCTCGGCCAACCTCTGCACATTCCAAGAAACCTTTATTGGCAACAATCTGGCAGTCTTAGTCAATCTGTCGACAAGCAACCAGATACCATCAAAACCTTGAGAAGTCTGAGGCAAACCCACCACAAAATCTGTAGTAACATGGTCCCATTTCCACATTGGAATCTCTAACGGCTGAAGCAATCCACCTGACTTTTGATGTTCGGCTTTAACCTGCTGACAAGTCAAGCACTTGGAAACAAATACAGTCACATCTCTCTTCATACCTGGCCACCAGAACTATTTTTTCAAATTCTGATACATCTTGGTGACACCTGGGTGAATAGAAAAGCGGGATCCATGGGCTTCACTCAGAATTGCAAATCTCAATGCATCCTCTACAGGGACATACAATCTGCCATGGAAACTGACAACCATCTCTTCATCAAATTCCACATCATACCTTGATACAACACGGGCCAAATCAGGATCAGCCTGCTGAGCTTCTCTAATCTGCTGACATAAAGCTGAACCCAAAGCCAAACTAGCACAAACTGCCATCCTCGGATCGACAGGAATCTCTACACTGAATGCCTCGCTCGGAAGCCATTCCCAAAGTTTCCATTCATGCAGCAACAGATGACCGACTTGTACTTTCCTGCTCAGAGCATCAGCCACAACATTCATTTTACCCGACTGATAGGAGAGTGTAAAGTCATAATCTTTCATGAATTCCATCCAGCGACGCTGCCTGAGATTCAGATCTTGCTGGGAGAATATATACTGTAAACTCTGATGATCAGTGAAAATCTGAAACTTCTCACCATACAGATAATGTCTCCAGATCTTTAAGGCAAAAATAACCGCAGCTAGCTCTAGATCATGCGTGGGATAATTTTCTTCATGCTGTTTCAATTGCCGAGATGCATATGCGATAACCTTACCATGTTGCATCAGCACTGCACCCAAACCCACTCGAGAAGCATATGTGTAAACAACAAATCCACCCGAGTCGGAAGGTAAAATCAACACTGGAGAAGAAGTCAAGAGCCTTTTCAATTCAACAAAGCTATCCTCACACTGATCTGACCAGACAAAAGGCACATCTTTACGAGTCAGTCTAGTCATAGGGGCTGCAATCTTTGCAAAATCCTGGATGAATCTTCGATAATACCCAGCCAAACCTAGAAAGCTTCTTATCTCTATCACAGTTCTCGGTCTCTACCAATTCAGAACAGCTTCAATCTTTGCAGGGTCCACTGCTACTCCGTCACCAGAAATCACGTGGCCTAGAAAATGAATTTCCCGAAGCCAGAATTCACACTTACTGAACTTCGCATAAAGCTCGTGGTCTCTCAGAGTCTGCAGAACGATCCTCAAGTGCTGTACATGATCTTCGTCAGAAGCAGAATAAACCAGAATATCATCAACAAAAATCACCACGAACTGATCCAGAAATGGACGGAAAATACGCTGCATTAGGTCCATGAAAGCTGCTGGGGCATTAGTGAAGCCAAACGGCATTACCAGAAATTCATAATGACCATATCGAGTGTTGAAAGCTGTCTTCTCCACATCAGATTCCCGGATTCGCAATTGAAAATAGCCAGACCGAAGGTCAATCCGTGAAAAGACAGTAGCAGACTGTAACTGGTCAAACAAATCATCGATCCTGGGAAGCGGGTATTTGTTCTTGATAGTCACCTGATTCAGCTGTCTATAGTCAATACAAAGTCTCAAGCTTCCATCTTTCTTTTTCACAAATAACACTGGAGCACTCCACGGAGAAAAACTGAGGCGAATATAGCCTTTTTCCAGCAGTTCAAGTAGCTGTGCTCGCAGTTCTTTAAGTTCAGCTGGAGCCATTCGGTATGGTGCCTTTGCTAACGGGGCTGTACCTGGAATTAGTTCAATCACCAATTCTATCTCTCGCTCTGGAGGCAAGCTTGGCAACTCGTCAGGAAACACATCAGGGAACTCACATACAATAGGAATATCACTGACGTCCTGTCGTGGTTTTTCAACAGCAACCATAGAAGCTAAGAATCCCTGACAACCTGCACTAAGCAACCTATAGGCTCGAATAGCAGAAATAATCAAGCGAGAAGAACGGGATCGAATACCTTGGAAATAAAATGTTGATTTCTCCTGTGGCTGAAAGTAGACTTTCTTCGATCTGCAATCAACCACAGCTCCATATTGCTCCAACCAATCCATACCCAGAATGATGTCATAATCTGCCAGCTGCAACGCATACAATCTCACCGGCAACTGATGATTATTAATCATAACAAGAGATTCTTCCAAACACAGAGGTGTAATCATGAAATCTCCAGAAGGCAACTCCACAAATAGCTCACAAGTTATCTCTGATGTCGGCTCCTCAATGCATGCAATGAAATCCTCAGAGATAAAAGAGTGAGAAGCACCAGAATCAAATAAGACACGTGTTGAATGACCATAAAGCACAATCGTACCTTCCACCAGATGGGATGCAACCGCTTCAGCTCGAGTGATGTGAGAAACCTTGCCCTTCTGCTTCTTAGATGCGGCTGAAGACTGCTGGAAAGACGCTGAAGCTTGAGAATAAAATTGTTGCTGAGGTTGAGGTAAGGAAGGAGGTCTGAATTGCTACTACTGGGGCTGAGAAAACTGAGGAGCCTGCACCATTTTTGGCCTCAGCGGGCAATCTTGAACCACGTGACCAGGCTGGTCACAGTGAAAATAGACCACAGGAAGAGAACACGGCTGACCCTTATGATGACCACCACATCTTCTACAAGTCCACGGTTGACTGACAACAGAACTCTGACGAGTCTGAGAAGAAGGCGCTGTCGGCTGTTGAACAGTATCAGCATCGGACGACGACTGCTGGAAGAACTTCTTCTTCCTCTTGAATCTTTTGAACTTAGACTTGGAAGGGGAAGAAGCACTGCTAACCTTTGGCTGAACCGAGGGGACTCCTGCCACTGGCGGTCGGTAAGTCTGCTGAAACTGCATCGTCGGATGAACTGACCCCGCTTGTGGATACCCTCCTGGTCTCGCCATCTCCAGCTCAAGTGCCACGGCTGCCTGGCACGCACCATCAAGATCAGCAACACGACTCGCGATTAAGGGCAATTTCAACTCTGGCCTCAACCCTCGCAAGAACTACTGAGTCTTCAAAGCTTCATTAGCCAGCACATGGGGTGCATACTGTCCCAATTCCATAAACTTGTTCCGATATTGAAGCACAGTCATGCTACCTTGAGTCAGCTCCATGAATTGATACATTTTAGCCATTTGCAAGCAGGCAGGAGTATAGGCACGCTCGAAGGCTACTACAAACTCTGCCTAAGTGATCTGCCGAAGGGGCCCGGAATGAAATGCAATCTGCCACTCGGCTTTCCACCACGTAATGGCTATACCTTGGAGTTGAAATGCAGCAAGCATCACTTTCTCATCCTCGGCGCACTCCATAGACAGGAACACACGCTCAATCGCGTCCAGCCACTGCCTTGCTACCTCTGGATCTGGTTGTTCGTCGAAAGCAGGCGGATTGAACAAGAGAAATTCTTTCAAAGCCTTGCCTCGACTACCAGGCACTTCAATCTGAGGAGCAACGACTAGAGCTGGAGGAGGAACTACAGGAACAACAGGAACAGCAGGAGGAGGAGCAAAACCACTCTCTTCTCTAGGCGCATGCCTAGGAACTCGAGGAGGTCTTCCTCGACGAGGCGGCATATTGCAACTGCCGAACACACAAAACAACAGCAAATCCATCAATCATACGGAAAACATCCTAAGCCAGCAATAGACAACTCAAAAGGACTAACTCTGGACAAGTGCAAATTACAATTCCTTATATAAATCCTCAACTTCTGCTCTGATACCAACTGTGATGACCCAGAGCGTCGGATACCGATATATCGATAACATCTATACACCGATACCAGGAACTGGGGAAGCCACCCAAGAGGCTGATGAGGCCCTTGAAGGGTTAGTGAAGATTGTCGAGGGGATGTATAACGAATTGCAATCACAAGCGCGCATATTAGATTATACAATAAAATTTAGCAGGAGAGCAGAAGCAATTTCAAAAATAAACAGAGTGCTAAATATATAACTAGTCCAGAGGCACGAGAGTGCAGTCCAAAAGTACAACTACTCGGGGCATACCCCGGCAAAAGTACACAAGAAAGCCCAACAAGGCAACCCGTCAACTGCTGGCAGCTAAACACGATCTCCGAGCACACGGGAAACACCGGGAGACGACGGACGCGGCTCACCTGAAAAGGGAAGGGTGAGTCACAGCCAGACTCAGTAGGGGTCACGCGGATCCCTACCTCGCACTAAACAAGCATACATGCAAAAGTAAAGGCAATTAGAGCATGCATTTAATTAAATAATAGGCAATGGCATGAATAAACTAATCACAATAAAGCTGTAAAATCTAACTACACAGATATAACAGCTAATACATGCCAATAGCAAGTAAGTCTAAACGACTGAAACTAAATCTACCAGTAGAATATGCCTCAACTAATCCAAGCAGCAGGGAACAGGACAACCACTGGGAACAGAAACCAGATGCGTCCACTGACGGCTTACACTGCGTCTCAAGCACTCGTAGTGGGTAACACGACAAGCTGAGCACGTAAACAGTACCAAACCAAGTGACCAGTCAGAGTGACACTCGTCAGTGTCAGTCCACAGCCTCCGACCACGTGTGCACACACTGACTCTCGCCTGAGCCAGGCCCTCTAGCTAGTTTTCTCCCTCGGTAGGACGCTACCGTTGGTGGGGAGCCCACGGTACTAGCTTGAAAACCGTGTGACGGGGACACCCCTCCGCTATCCCCAAGCGGGTTGGCACTTAACAGACCTCAGGGCTACAACAGTGGTTCCATTGCAAGGAAAGTAAAGCTACTCTATTGGGATTTAAAAACATGCCATTATATTATAAAATAACTCAACATGGCATATAAATATTATGGAAAGCATAAAGAATAGGCCGGCAACTTTTTGAAACTGACAGGCGTGTGGCGGTCTGCTGCCACCGCGTAACAGGCGTGTGACGGTCGGGGACTGGCGCGTTACATCGACTGTGACGCGTCCGCCCTTGGCCGTCACAGCCACCGAAGCCGAACGAATCCACAATGATCAAACAGGGTGTAACGGTCGGTGACCACGCCGTCACAGAGCCTGACGGTCTGGGGTGGGCGCGTTACATCAATCGTGACGCGTCCGCCCCTGGCCGTTAGAACCACCCGAGGCCAAATTGACTAACAGTTTTTCAAACCATTCACAGGAAGTGTAACGCGCTCACGCTGGCACGTTAGAGCACCCTGACGGCCGGCCGACTGGCCGTCAG
This sequence comes from Amorphophallus konjac, assembly GCA_022559845.1. Classification (NCBI taxonomy): domain Eukaryota; kingdom Viridiplantae; phylum Streptophyta; class Magnoliopsida; order Alismatales; family Araceae; genus Amorphophallus; species Amorphophallus konjac. The sequence goes on along the minus strand of CM040124.1, from coordinate 170,353,011 downwards.
GTCAACCGCCATACCGGGTCAACAGAAACAACAGAAGTGTAACGGTCGGGAGCCTGACCGTTACACACACTGTGACACCCCTTCAAAGGGCCGTTACAGTTCTGTAACGCGTCCCCTATGGACCATTACGGGTGTGACGGTTCCTGGAAGGACCGTCACACCGTCTGGGTTACGGACGGGTTATGTTTGAAAACGGGTTCCCTCCCGGGCGACCGGAATCGCCGGGTAACGACGAAAACTTGTAAAACCTGTCAAACCACACGTCCTAAACAACATAATACCAACAAAAATAACCACATGCAATGCCCACAAGGGATTAAACATGAGGAACAAAGCTTAAAACCCTAAACATGGAAAATAACCAATATACATGCCACATGGGTCTAAACAAGAAACCAAGCTATAGGAAATGATCCTAACGAGATCGAGATTCCATCCCCCTACCTCGTTTAAGCCGAAACGGCCGATTAAGCCGCATGCACCGAAGAGGGTTCACCGAGCCTTCTCGCTCCGTCTCGCTCCCATGAGCCACGAATCACGCCGTAGTGGGTATCAACGCGTTCCTCTCAACGCGAGGAATCCACCGGCACCTTCCACGCCTCGAACCGTCGTCATTCCGCCTGAATCCCAAGGAGAGGGGAGATGGTCGATCGGACGAGAGAGAGAGAGCGTGAGGGTGAGTGAGAGATCGACGAGGGGAGAGAGAGGGGGGTGAGGAATTAAAGGAAAAAAAAATAAAGTTAATATATATAATATGTTTATTATATATAAAAACCTTATTATTTCCATAAAATACTCAATCAAATCGAATTAAATCCTGAAAAATGCCGTAAAAATTCCTAAAAATCCAGGAAAATAGCCGAAAATTCCAGAACGAGTTCTAGATCCGAACCACTAAGGATCCATTAAGGCACGGGCCTCACACAAGTCGATGGTCATTTCCAGGGATATATGAAGAACTTTCATGATGAGACGATGGGTACTATCATTAAGATAATTCAAGAACATTCACGATAAACTTTAAGCAATATCGAAGTAGAGCAATCACTTGAACTTTAAACAATATAGAAGTATAACAATCACTTCTACCAACACTCAATAGGATTGGCCAATGCACTAAGCGAGGATCACGACGATGTCAGAGCCCCTCATGGAACATCACTATTTGGCTACACACTTAGGGGTTCTCACGATTGTATGATTGCCCCTAATTGTAATAGACCCTGTATTGGTGAATGCCAGCACCTGATCATTATAATACCGGTTTATATTTGGACTTTGCCTCGCCCGTGGGATCAGATCAAAACCCCTCATTTATACAATAGCATTTAACTGTCATTTAATTGGGACCCATAGCCCCTGACATTTATCTATATCAATTCCACGTATATGGCCAATGAATTTCAAGAATAAGCTCATTTGTAAAAAGTACAGATATGGCAAAAATTTCAGAAGTTGCAAGTGAAGTGAATAATAATTTTAAGGCATTATGTTTAACGACATTAAGTCGTGGAATTCAAAAAAGAACGGTAACTAGGAAGAAAATTCAAGTAAGTAGAGTTTAATAGAATTAATTTAATTCCATGGTTTAATCTTGCGTGCATTTGATTTGCAAGTGTTTAGAAATGTTTACAAGAAGTTTTTGTACATTAAAGATGTATTAGTTTAGCCAAAACGGTGATTTTATTATAAAAATCAGAATTTTGTTATGAAAATAGATTTTTATGTCGAATAATTCTAACTTGCTGAAAATAATTTTAACATGCTAAAAATAATATGCATACGTTACTTTACTGATAAGATGATAAAAATAAATTTTTCATGCTGGATTTAATTTTTAACATGCTGGAAATTAATATTTAACATGCTAAAATTAATACTTAACATGCTAAAATAATTCTCACACATTAATTTACTGATAAGATGATAAAGATAAGTTTACCATGCTGATTACAGAAATTCTCTGATAACAACATAAATTTTATCATGCTGAAAATCATTTTTCTATATTTATTTACTAATTACTTGATAGGAAAATAGAATTATCATGCTAAAAAATAATTTTAATATACTGAAAATAATTCTAACATGCTAAAAATAATTCTAACATGCCATAAATAATTTTATCATGCTGGAAGGAATTTTATCATTTCTGGAAGTAATTTTCATGCATCAATTTACTAATTATTTAACAGGAAAAATTAGGTTTAGCATACAAAAAAAATAGTTTAAATAGATTTTAACATGCTGAAAATAGTTTTTATATGTCAGTATGTATAAAATAATTTTATCATGTTGGAAGTCATTTTAACATGCTAGAAATATTTTTCATGCATTAATTTACTAATATGGTTAAAAATAGAATTTTGCATGCAAAAAAAAAATTGTATCCTACAAAAAATAAGTTTTAACATGCTGTAAGAATTAAAAAATGTTAATATTATCTTTCCCTACTTTTGGTGACTAAATGCTTACAATTAATGTGAATTTCTAAATGTTATAATTTCTATTGTATAGTGACTAATCTTTAGTCCCACATTGAAAGTTTTGAAAACTTTCATGGCTTTATATGTTGGAGAGCTCACCCTTGGGTCAGGACCCAAGGGGTATAGGATGTGGGCTCGAGTTGTGAGTTGAATTGATGGGATACGAAAATCTTAGTATATTTATTTATTTGTGCCGGGCCGGGCCGGGCCATGGTGTGGTGTGGTGTGGTGTGGTGGGTTTTTCATATGAGTGTATATATATAATTTATGACAGGAAAAGTGTGTATATATATATATATATTTCATCTGACAGGAAAAGTGTATATATATATATATATATGTATTTTCATATGACAGGAAAAGTGTCGACCCCAAGGGTCGACTCTTGTTTGCAGGCTGAAAGTGTCGACCTAGTGGGTCGACACTTATTTCCCGTGTGCGGTTTTGTTCTTAAAACAGAACGGCCGTGAAAAAGTGTCGACCAGGGAGGTCGACATTTTTCAGTCGTGAAAAAGTGTCGACCCGGGAGGTCGACACTTTTCACTAAGTTTCATTTTTTTGCAGAAAACTCGATCCCTAGTGTCGACCCAAAGAGTCGACACTTTTTCTACTACTTTCGATTTTTCTTCACTAAAATGGCTATAACTCACTCATTTCTCAATGAAATTTAATGAATAAGGTATCAATGGAAAGAGCATTGAAAAAGAAACAATCTAGCATACTTTAATTAGAATTTAGCCTGAGAGATACCTACCTTTTTACGGATCTAAGGAAGAGGTAAGAAAAATCCCCAAATAAGATGAAACCATTGATTTCTCCCAAATCTTCCTTCAAATCTCCTTCAATCTTCAAACTAACATAGCTTAGGCCTACAGGGAGGGTTTGTGAGTTTATTGGCGTTCTATTTATAGTCAAAATATGGCCAATTTTGTCAAGATTCCTCACCTAATTTTACCTAACCCATTAAATCTGAATTTAAAAGAAAATTTTAATTTCTCTTCTTAATCTAGCCCATTTTTGGTGTGAAAATAATGTAATTTCGGCTGGTCTAAAGTTGTATGTTCGGTAAGGGTTGATTCTTGAGTCAATCTTCTAGAAATGAGGTTATTATAATCCCTTAAATGACATATTAAACATGTGTTACGAATTTTGGTATAATTATCCTTTAATAAATCTTTTAATCCATTAATCCAGCCCATTATGAATTATCCAATGGGCCAATTATAATCCCAGTCTATTATATGGACTTTTATTGGGCTTCCTATGATTCACCTAAGGGTTAAAGCATTTATTTTCACTTTACCTTAAGTAAATTCAAGTAAATTCAACAATCCACTTTATTTCACTTAGTAACAATGTAAATTAATCATTTCATGAAAAATTTAATTGTATAATTTACTTAAAAATTTTATTTCTTATTTTAAATTATCAGGTTTCTACAATACAAGAACGTGCATCGACCTTATTCTTCCATATGCATGCATATGCACTGATCTTTATGTGTAAGACAAAACGTGCACCGACTACATGTGCATTCTACAAAACCTGCACCGACCTCGTGTGCATCTCTTCAGAGGCGTGCGTTGACCTATATGATGACCGATGGGAAAGTGCACAGACCTGATATGCATAGGAGGGTAAAAATGCACTTACTTTGTATTTCTCAACAGAAAAATGCACTGACCTATTTTCTGTCCTTAGACATGAAAAGTATGCACTGACCTATATGCTGTCCTTACATGCACACTCACAAGGTATGCACCGACTTATATGTATGCATAAACATAAACATGCATCAACATAGGTGTTGACTGACATAAATGAGATATGATTGAGGTATATATGCATTCCAGTCTTAACATGATTCATAGAGTGTCATTATCAAAACCAGGGTTCCAACAATCTCCCCCTTTTTGATGATGATAACTATGATTCATGTATGATTTAAAACAGACATTGAATTAGACAACCATTCTTCACACCCTCATTCAATTCTTAAGCACTCAAACGTGTGTGATCACACGTTGTTAATCATCATTCACTGAATTTATTCACTGACATGCATAGCAAGAGTAACATTCAACATAAATATGCAATATGCAGTAATGACATTTCTGTGTACAGTAAGAAAAGACAAACTGATGTTTGAGTATCTCTTTAAAAAAAATTCTCATTTAGAGCATTTTTACATCAGAAACATCAAAAACATATCAGCATCTATCAACATCTGCTCAGCATCATTTTTACATCAGAAGCATCTGAAACATATCAGCATCTGTCCCACCAGACTATGAACTGTCATATATGACTAAAAATTTCTATGAACTGTCATACATGACCAAAAAATCTCCCCCTTTGTCATTATCAAAAACAATTGGAGGAACCTTAGACATCAGCATGACTTGTTCGGCCAGAACTGGTACCTCTGGAGCTTCCTCTTCCTCTGGGTGGTGTGCTGCTAGAACTACCCCTCAGAGGTATTGCCCTTGGAAATGGAATTCTATCAACTTTAGTTCTGAGGGTTGCAAATTTTGCCATCACTTTCTAGCCATTCTGCTTGACTAAGTCATGAAGCTCTTTTATAGTAGTTGTCATATCCACAAACCAGTTTTGCATCATGCTGCCCAGGTTGTCTAATTGGGAAGTCTGCTGGTTGTGTATATCAGCCATAAATGTAGAGGAACTGGTGGCCTGTTCGGTGACAACATTTTTGAAGCTAGTAGCTATCATATGAACTTCTGCATGAACTATTTCTAGTTTCTCATTGATATTCCCAATCTGTATCATGCTGCCATGTACTTCACCAGATATGGCATTAATTCTCTTAGTCAGAGCTTTCTGTTCTCCTTTAAGCAAGGTTATTTGAAGTTTTACATGCTCTAACTCTATCTTAATATCATATGAGTGGACAAGAGTCTGAGTGAGCTTTATAAAGGATGTAGTCTAAGTATCTTACAGTTTGCCCAAAATATCTCCAGCTTTATGACACACTGTCAGTAAAGAATCCAAGACACCATGCAATTTTAAGTCGGACTTGTGTTTGTCATATATAAACTTTATCCATTGACTATCCATAGTCTATTCTAAATGAAGTATTCTGGCATCAAGTCTCTGAATAGCTGAATGCATGTGCATGAACTGTGCATTCATTGTCCTACCTTGACTCATGATAAGGCTTACCAATGTGGTAAACATTTCTGTGATCTGTGATCCTGAGTCATGTCCACATGAACTGGAGGGTTGAAATTCTGGTGGGATAAATGGTTCTTCAGGAGACAAGGGAGGCTAAATTCCAAAAGCAGTAATTGGCCCATGATGAGGTCCATAGACAAGAGCAAGACCTAGATATTGTTCCTGTTCAGCTACTATCTCAACTTCTTGGGCTTCCTGGGATTGCTCTTCCTAAACTTCTACCTCTCTTTGCTCTTTCTGAGGATCTCCCTCTCTTTGATGCACAATTCTTTGTTCAGGCTGATCATCTGCAACTTGTTGCTGAGGCTGTTGTCCAAAGTGATCAAACAGCTAATCAATGTGTTGATCCAATTGCTGCATAATTTGTTCATCAGTAAAGTTCAGCTCATGAACTTCTTGTTCCAGCTGTAGATCTCTAAGATGCTGCACTGTAGGAACTATATCAGTGTCTACTTCCATTTGTTGCACTGCATGAACTTCAAATTTGTCTTTCTCCATTACCTTAAGATTGTCTGCTTGTTGTTCAACAATTATCTGTTCACCTTCAGCTGTCACAGGGTGAATTTCTTCTTGAGGGACTTGGAAGGGCTGTTCTGAAATAACATCTTGTACACTTGTTGACTGTTGTTCTGACTGTGGTTCAACTTGAATCTTACCCTTTTTCCCTGAAGAAATATCATTTTCGGATTGATCCTTTACTTGACTGGTAGAATGAGGTTTTAACTTCATGAATTTATTAATGAAATCCATATTGTAGACATTTGCTTTGGGAATCTCCTTTGAACTCTCATTCTCTAAAGAAATGTCTACTTTCTTGAACACAACAGTTAAGTGGGCTGCATAGGGTAAATTTCTTCTAGACTCCTTACAAGTACCCATAATCTAAATAATTATCTCTGGCAAGCATATCCTGATCCTCTTTAGCAAACAGTAGAGAATAAATCTCTGAGACTTAGTCAATCTCTCTCTCCCTCCAACTTGTGGAGTTATCATTGTGGTAAGAATGTGATGTAATAATCTCTTAAAAGGAGAGAACTTGTTTGCATTGAACTGACCCAGTTTAGTTTGCTTCTTGTCTTTGGGATTACTAGGCACATCTGTGATAAGGGAGTATGCATCATGAAGATTATACACATACTCTCCTTCGATTTCTCCATCTTCTGGTATTCTAAAGACTTTATGAAGGAAATGCCTAGATATTTCAATCTTAGTCCCTTTAACAATAGTCAAAAGTTTTGACTGTTCAGGATCATATTTCAGATTGTTGTAGAACTCTACAACAAGTCTAGGGTAATGAACTCTATGCTTACCTAGAAATTTCTTCCAATTTTAAAATTTAAATAGCTCAACCAATTCAGGATATCTTGAAGTCATTTCATGGTCGTGAAAATCCACATACCTTGGAAACATAATCTTGCCTGCTTCCAAAATTATCTCAGCTTGCATTTAAGACCTAGTAGAAATATCTTTTTCTTCAGATTCTTCGAGAGTGGTTTTTGCGGCATGTGTCCGTTGTCGCTTGGAAGACGTCCCCTCTACCTTTTCTTTTCCTTTGCTTTTCTCCTCTTGTGGGACCTCTGCACTTCCTACTGATACATTTTCCTCTGACAGCGGCTCCTCCATTGCCTTCCTCTTTCCTTTGCTCTCGGCGGCCGGAGACGACATGGTAGAAGAGGTGAAGGGTGGAAGACGGAGAGTGGTAGAACTAGTAAGAGAGGGAAAGGAATGGAGAGGCCAAGATAGTGGTCTGGAATGGATTCCCTTACGGAAGGAATAGCCCGAGCGCAGGAACCGTGAATGCGAGAAGGCGTTTCGGCTTGAATGAGGAGGGTATGATAGACAAAGTAAGTAGGGTTGAGTATTTTATAGGGTTTTTTGCATGAAAACCATTGTTAAAAGTGAATTTGTAAAAAAACCATTCCTAAAAATGCATTAGCAGGTATATCACTGTGTAATCTGAATTGTGCAAAAATGCCATATTTATTTGCATGCATATAACTTCTTTTTACCAACAACTTGTAAGAAAACCACGCTTAAATGGCATTTATGCACTATTTGAATTAACTCAGTGATATACCTGCTAATACATTTTTAGGAATGGTTTTTTTACAAATTCACTTTTAACAATGGTTTCCATGCAAAAAACCCTATTTTATATGAGATACTGCCGACTTTATCAATTTCAACCGTCAATACCCAGAATACCCTTTACCTTTAAATAAAATGCCTTTCTACGCTTCTATGTGATCTCTGGCATATGTGATTATATCTTATAATATGAATCTTCATAAATTATTCCTATGAAGCAAAATCATGGAAATAAAATAGTTTTATCAAGGACACTGCCCAATCAGAGAAATCATTAATCTTACTAGTCATTTTCATTAGCCAAAATTGATTGAAAAATCTATGTTATATTGAACTTAAAACAATTTTAGTTTACTTAAAAGACCCCAGAGTCAACCATATTTTCCATTGATCTTTTATAATTTTTGATTGAGCACTCCAGTCTTACTACACCTTTTTACTCAAGGAAATATGTTGATCAAACACCAGAATCCCTGGTTACTCAGTGCAGTTTACCTTTATGCTTCATATTTTGAATAGAGATAGCATTTATTATCATGACTTGACCTATGAATTTCTTTGAAACAGATGGTCAGTTTCTCAAATGATATGACATTGCTCTGCCACTTCTATTTTTCATTTAATGGCATATTCCCTGGTCTTTTAATAGAATTTTCTTAAAACTTGGCTTAAGGACCATATAAACACCAGATTTTCTATCAGATTGACTTATTACTAATGACTTTTAGATTTTTAGACAACCTTCTGAGCATTTCTAATTTAGACTATTTTAAGACCATTGAAGACACATTCAAGGGTAATTGTGAGTATTTTAAGATAAGATTTAATCTTCATAAACAGAAAATCACACTTCAGTTAAGATCAACAATTTTGTTCTTAGTTCAGAGTGATCTTAGTAGTTAACTGTTGAAGATTAGTAAAGGTGACAGAATTCAGATTTTACTCCCCCTGAATGACACAGTCTATGAATTTCTTATGAAGATCAGATGAGAAATTGAATGTGGATAAATCAAAGAGAAGATGAGCAAGGAGATATGAATGAAGGTCACGCAAGAGCAAGGTTAAGACTTAGGGCCAAAATACAAACATCACTCAAAGACTTAGCCTTAAAGGTCTAGCAACAGACTAACAGTCTTCTTTATAATCCAACAGTTTTCAGCCTTCAGCTAGTAGAAGAATCAATGTTTCCAAAAGAGGATTTCCCAAACAACTGACATTTTATCTTAGACCAGACTTAAACTGATTCCAAAATCAATATCTCAGTAGCTGTACTTTTCTACTCATAAGGCACATATAGCCCACTATCCAAGCAGCAAATCAGTAATAACCAACAGCTCAAATACAGACAGTCCAGCCTTAAAACATTGAATCAAACAGTCTTAAAACAGCTCAGCTCCCCCTCAAAATGTGTAGATACTTCAACCAAATATCACTTATTTTTCTTAAAGTACACAGAGATGCAGCAACTAAATGCACATTTCAGATTTGAACGACATGCAATGATTTGAACTCTTGGTACTTGGCGGAGGTCTAGCCTCTACACATGGCGTGGGTTTCTAGACAGAAGACATCTGCCCTTCCAAGAGGTCATGCCGTCCTATGCATCTACTCATGAACATGAATTTCTGACATATATCAATTAAACAAGTTCTCATGAGAAACATACATGTGGCAGAATGATCAAGAAGTTCAGCATTCATTACAATACAGCCTTAATCAAAAACATTGCTTGATGAGATATCATTCAATAGTAATACAAGAGTCATTCTGACCAAACATGTAGGAACTCAAGGAAGAATTATTCAAACCATGAAATAAGCAAAACAAAAAAGGTAAGAATGGGGTTTAATTGACCTTCATGTGCCTTAAATATTTATTTAACCCCTTTTATTTTGTCCATCAAGGCACACCTGCAAGACAAGATTACCTTGCATATATAGGAACCCAAGAACTCTTGGGTCCTGTCAGATGAGTAACACCTCTAACAGGTGTACTCCAAGCATTCAAATAATCAAACTTCATGATTGAACAATTATTCATTACATGCCCCACATTCCCATAATAATGACATGATATAAATGAATTCATGTTCTTCTTAAATGCATAAATGGAGTGATTTTGTGGGATGGCATTAGCTCTGCCATATCTATCATGAGACATTAAATTTCCTCTCATATACCAACATTTCTGAACTGTATGGCCGAATCTTTTGCAGTTGTTACAATGAGGCCTTTTATTTGAATTCAAATTTGGCCTTCTTTGTTCATTAAGGTTTCTCTGGGTTTTTAGTCCAGCATTATTAAGATACCAGTAGTCATGCATCCTATGCCCAATTCTATTACAATGAAAACATTGAATTTTCTTTTTCTACATAGCATGATTGTTGCCATTTTTATATTCATTCAATTTCTTGGATGCATTCATGTCATCTGTTATCATTACATGGCAGTCATCCATAACATGACTTGCCCTACCACAGTAGTGACATGAGATATTTCTTTTGTGCTCATGTGAATGAATGTAAGACTTTTTTATCACATGCACTGGATTATTAGACTTCTCAGAAGTAGAAACATTCAAAGCATGAATATCATTCATGGAACTAGCAGAAGCAACGTTTGCATTATTCAGAATTAAGTTCCTTTTCTATTTACCAGTCTTTTTCAGATTTTTATTTTGTTTTTTCAGAATTTTATTTTATTTTTCAGATTTTTGAGCAGTAAATTAGAACACATGTAAAATAGAACTAGAAATAAAAGAGGTTTGAGTTTTGTTAGCAAAGTTCTTATTATTTTCAGGGTTATAGCCCAACCCTTCCTTTTGAAAGTTTATTTTAGTTCCAAGAATCTTGTCTAGGTTGTCCTTTCCTTTAACAAATTTAGACATAGAGTTCTTAAGATCTCGAATTTCTAAATTCAAAGAAGCAACATTCAACTCATATCCAGCAATTTCAGTTTCACAGGAAATAACTTGCTGATGCAGAGCATCATTCAGGCTTTTCAGTGTTTCAATTTCCTGTTTAAGTTTTTGTTCCTTATTAACATCTTCCTCTTTCAACACACATTTTCCCTTTTCGATGGTCAACCATTTTTTTGACAAAACAGTATTTAAAACCATAAGCTTTTTGTTTTGTTCTTTTAGGTTATTATTTTATTCCAACAATTTATCTTCAAATTGATCAGCTTCCTTTTTCTTTTAAGCATCATCTCATTTTCTTCTTTTAAGGACATGATTAGACTCTTCTGCATGTTATCATCAGAGTCAAGATCTTCAATTAACTCTTTCAAAAAAATACATTCATTACATGATTTTCCAGCTTTCAGTTCTTCATTTTCAGCATGATTGGATTCAGCATGGTTAACATGTTTCAGTTTCTTTTTCAATGATTTGTTTTCCTTTCTTATTTTCTCAAACACTACAAATAAATCAGTATAAGCTTCTTCCCATTGATCTACTGTGTAATCTTCGAAAGGAGAACTTACCTCTTCATTAGTAGTTTCAGTATTTGATACAAGGCATTTGTGGTCTTCCTTCTATTTTCGGACTAGATTGATCTTCTCCAAGATTTCCTTAGCAGTCCTGCACACATTCACACTAGGAAACAGGTTAACATCTATCGCCATTTTTATCATCTCCATGGCTTTCAAGTTTTCTCCATTCTTTAGTCTCTCAACAGTAGTCCATATGGATTGATCCTCTAGAACATTGTATGGACTATGTGCAATCGGAATCTATAAATTCGGATCTACAGAGATTACATAATCTCTGAATTTTCCTAGCCAACTATAAAAACTAGAACCATCAAATCTCGACGGTTCGGCCGTGGAAACAGATTTAAAACCAAAGACAAGAACACACAGAATGCACCAAAGCTACATGATTTGATCTGTAGATCGTCGGATCTAAGGACACAGAAACCTGCTCTGATACCAATTGTTAGGATGACAATGGTGCAACAAGGATTCAGAGGGGGGGTGAATGAATCTCATTCTAAAAACTTGAACAATTTAAAACTTAAACTGAAGACTTTAAACTTATGCGGAATAGAAATCAGTTGAGCTCTACTGAATATAAAAACCAATGAAGCACTAGATCGAACAGATGAACTGCAAAAAGCAGACTCCCAAGTAAGTCTATGCTGTTGACGAAACCCAAACGAACATGTGTGTACACAAAATCCTTTCAGACAGAACCGTAGATAGAAGCGGGCCTAGCATACATCTAACGGTTGACAATTCAACAAGCAAACCACAGTACACAAACACTTTTTAGGTGGCTCAATCCTCAGGACCTACATCCACCCCACACTCCAACCAGAGTGTAGATTTCGCTGCCAGACAGCTTGAACGGCTGGGCCTTACAGCTTGCCAACAACAGCTGAGCTTCACAGCTTGCTTGATTGCTGACTAACAGCTTGACCGCTGGGCAATATAGCTTTGGCACCGTTGCCTAACAGCTTGATCCGCTGGGCCTTATAGCTTAGCCACCGCTGATACACAGCTTACAGGAAGTATGGAAAATGAAAATAAGAAACCAAAAAATTCAGCATCGAAAAACTGATAGTGAAAGTAAACCAAGATGCTCACGCAAGAGCGAACTGGTTTGGATCTGATCCAAAATCCAGTTGAACAGGTCTTCAGAATCTTCTCTTGATCCCACAATCTTCCTCTTCTTCTTCTTCTTCTCCTTCTCTTTCTGTCTCACTTTTCTTTCTCAGAAGTACGATACTCTACTTCTTCCTCTCCTTTTCTTCTTCTTGATAGACCTGGTCTCTTCGTCGCTCAACAACTCTCTCTCTCTTTTTTGCGCTTCTCTGATCCCCCCTTTTCTTGTACTTTTTCTATCTTTTTATCTGAAGAATCTGGCTTCAATATATATGTCGTGAAAGATTGGGTGCGTGGAACATAACTTTCCCACCCAGAGATTCCACCAGGAGTACGTTGATAGAGGTCCATGCGTTAGTTGCTGAAGATGTGCTTTCCACGTGGCTAAGTCTCTAGACCATACTCACCTTGGGTCACATGGTGGTAAGTTAAGTTTGGGTCCGCAGTGACTTGAGCCTGCCAATCAGAATAGATGCATTTAGTCGAACACTTTGTGAGATGGAGGAGTTCATAAGGACATTCATATGCACAGACTTATTATATGAATGAGATGAAACGTGCACCGACTAGAGACATGCATAGACTTGAATGCACAGACCTTTACATGCATTAGGCAGACGTGCACTGACCTTTGTATGCATAAGACAAAGATGTGCACAGATCCTTTCATGCGAAAGATAAAACCATGCACCGACTTGTTCTACCCAGTGCAGAGTGTGCACTGACTTCTACATGCTCGAGGCAAAAACTACACCGACCTAATGTACACAAGATCAGAACATGCACTGACCTTGTGTGCATTCATGCAGGATGTGCACTGACTATATGTGCAGAGAAGCGAAGATTGCACCAACCTTATTAGGAGAATACAAGAATGCGCACCGACCTTATTCTTCCATATGCATGCATAGGAACTGATCTTTATGTGTAAGACAAAACATCCACCGACTACATGTGCATTCTACAAAACCTGCGCCGACCTTGTGTGCATCTCTTCAGAGGAGTGCGCTGACCTATATGATGACCGATGGGAAAGTGCACGAACCTGATATGCATAGGAGGGTAAAAATGCACTTACTTTGTATGTCTCAATAGAAAAATGCACTGACCACTTTTCTGTCCTTAGACATGCAAAGTATGCACTGACCTATATGCTGTCCTTACATGCAAACTCACAAGGTATGCACCGACCTATATGTATGCATAAACATAAACGTGCATCAACCTAGGTGCTGACTGACATAAATGAGATATGATTGAGGTATATATGCATTCCAGTCTTAACATGATTCATAGAGTGTCATTATCAAAACCAGGGTTCCAACATGTGATTCTCCCACGACCTCTGCCACGTCCACGACCATGGCCTCGACCGCGAATAATGCTTTCTGGAGTTGGTTTTAGCCCTAGCGGGGTGGTGTTCCTTTGTTTCGTTCGAGAGGCTATTGGCTCACCTCGCCGAGAGGTGTTGACATTGTCAGGAGGTAGGATGGCCACCATGTTGCACATGCATCCCCGAAGCATTTCTTCCAGCTGCTCTGTGGTGATCTCCTTGTCTTTGTAGAACAAGGAGAGTTCTTCTGGAATGAGGAGTCTTTCACCATTCTTGATTTTCTGGATCATCTCTTGAACCCAGCTTCTAAGGTGAGCTCACGTTTGCATCTCTTTCCACGGGATATAGCTATCTAGTGGGAGTGCACCAGAGGGACGGGGATGAATATATTCCTCCAGGTCGTTAATGAGTAGTTGTACCCTTAGTTGTACCCTTTCGAGAGGCGTTAGCTTGGCTGGAAATTATAAGGTGGTTGCTTGCTTAGCTTGCTTCTTGAGCCTTCTCTAGAGGTTCTTCCTCCTATTCCTCTTCTATCTTTTGGCGATGGCCACCTCCAGGGGAGTAGGAGGGAGAGGTGTTGAAGCCGGGGTTGACAAATCCCCATGAGGATACCTCCGAGCTGGTGTCTTGGCAGAGGGAGGTCGATGACTTTTCTTTGCCGGGATTTCAATCCAGGCACCTTCCTCTTGTTGCAGTTGGAAGGTGGCATTAATATCCTTTTCAATGACCTCCGGTGGTAGCTCTTGGTATGCTGGGATGCTGGGGCTAGAGTCCTAAGACGTATCTGCAGTTTGATGCCTTACCCACGGTGGCAAAGTTCTTTGTTGGGATGTGAACTGGGAGACTCGCTTGGAGTCTTGTTCCTTAGCTTTGCCTTTGCTATCCGGCTTGGAGCGGCATCTTGTGATAATTGGAGTCGCAGTGGGGCATCACCACCCCTAGCGGTTACCCTAACCTTGCGTATTAATCGGGCCTGGCTGTGAAGGGCTTGACTGGCTTTTCAGAGTTGCTAAAGACTCCGATGATGTCTTCTTCACGGTCTGAGCTGAGCTACAGGGTATATGAAGGGAACATGAAGGCATGCCAGATGGAGAGACATGACACGGTTGCGTCAAGGCTCCATCCTATTTTTGTTTCCCTTTCCTATCTTTCGTCATAGGAGGTGGAGTTGAAGCAGGGGAGTAGTGAGAGGAACTCGGGATGCCCTCCGTCGTCTCACTTACTAGGACATCCTCTCAGCAAAGAAGGACTCAGAGAAGCATGGCAGTATTCTCCTTGGAGAAGGGAAGAGACTCCAACTCTTGCCAACGCCGCCAATGTGAGGCTAAAGTAGCAGGAGCTGACTGACTGGTACTTGGTATCTAGATATCGGGAGCTGAGGTGGCAAGAGGATGGATGATGTTGACCAAGAAATAACTCGGCTCAGTCCCCTGCTTGTTGTCCTGCCTCTTACGGCTCTAGAGTCGCTCGAGAGCTTCTCAGTTGTCAGCCTGAAACTTGAGCCACTCTGGGACATGTCGATAGGGCAACCTATGCCCATTTGCTTGAGGAGGATATGGTTGGTCTGGTGCATTTCTGGCAATGCTCATGGTTTCTTCAACGGCTTCTCGAAGTCTCAGAGTTGCCATAGAGTTCCCCTCAGCATCAATCTGCTCCCATTGGATCTGCTAGTGTATTAAGTGTTGAACTTCCTCATAGGATTCGATCGCATGGCAGATTCTGGCATAGAACGGGCAGTACTGGGGGTGACTGAAGTCCCATTGATTGTAGTCTACTGGTGGCTCACGTGCCATGATTTGCCCTCTGTAGACAAGGACGTCAAAGAGCCGCCTGGTCCTTTCTCTTGGAAAGGAGAGAGGTGTGCTGTGACGTGTAAGGCCCGTGCCTTAATGGATCCTTGATGGTTTTTGTTCTATTATTTATTCTGGAGTTTTCGGCTATTTTCCTGGATTTTTAGGAATTTGTCTGATATTTTTTCAGATTTATTTGGAGTTATTTGAGGGTTATTAGAATTAATGAGATTTTAATATATATAATAATTATATTATATATATTTTAATTTCTTTTTTTTCTTTTAATCCCTCTCTCACCCTCTCTCCCCGTCGATCTCTCATTCTCACCCTCTCTCTCTCTCTCTCCTCCGTGCGATCGCCCCTCTCTCCTCTTTAGGGAACACGGGCGAGACGAGGTCGGATTGAGGCGTGGTTGGCGCCGTTAGATTCCTCGCGTCGAGAGGAGCGCGTAGGTGTCCACTTCGGTGTGGCTCGGTGAATGTGGGAGCGAGGTGGAGCGTGAAGGCTTCGTGGCTCTTCCTCCTTGCATGCGGCCTTTTCTTCTATTTCGGCTTGTAAGAGGTAGGGGGATGGAATCCCGATCTTGCTAGGATCGTTTCCCTTAGCCCATTTGTTGATTAGCACCCCGTAACATGCATGATGTCCATGTTTCCATATTTGGGGTTTTAGCTTAAATCTTTGAGTTTAATGCGTTTTAGGCCTTGCATGTGCTAGATTAAGTTGTTAAATTGTTGTTTAGCATGCGTGGTTTGGCAGGATATCAGGTTTTTCGACGATACCCCTGCGATTTCTGTCGTCCGGGAGGGCTTCGATTTTCAAACCGTACCCGCCCGTAACCCAGGTGAAGTGACGGTCCTGCCAGGAACCGTCACTTGCCCGACGGTCCATAGTGGACGCGTCGCTTCCAAATAACGGCCCATCGGGGGTGCGTCATTTGGAGAGTAACGGTGGGAATCCCATCCGTTACTCACCTGTTGTTTTCGGTTAGCCAGGTGAGGCGGTGAGTCCGGCGGTCTATCGGCCGACCGTCGTTTACTACCGACGCGCTTAGACCGGAGCGTCGCTTCGCCTGCTGTTGTTTTTAAACGCTGTTTGTTGGTTTGAGCCTCGGGTGGAAGTAACGGCGGAGCTCCCGCGCGTCGCTTCGAAGCAAGGCATAGGACCCCCACCGTCACTCTCCCCTTGAAGGCCTTTGAGCTGGAACTCAGGTGGAAGTAACGGCTGGAGACCAGCGCGTCGTTTGTGATGTAACGCGCCAGTCCCCGACCGTCACTTTCAAATAGCGCGTGGGTCTTCGACCGTCGCTTCCCTGATGGTTGTAATATGTTCCTAGCCCTTTCATTATGCGTTCCCTTTTATACTCATGCCATATTCGTATTGTTTTAATGTATAGTGGCGTGTTTTATTACCATTAGAGTAGCCTTTCTTTCCAAGCAATGGAGCCACTGTTGTTTCCCTAAGGTCTGTTGAGTGCCAACCCGCTTGAGGATGGCGGAGGGGTATGTTTCCCATACACGGTTTGTAAGCTAGTTCCGTGGGCTCCCGGCCAATGGTAGCGTCCTACCAAGGGAGAAAACTAGCTAGAGGGCCTGGCTCAGGCTAGAGTCAGTGTGTGCACACGTGGTCGGAGACTGTGGACTGACACCGACGGGTGCCACTCCGACTGGTCACTTGGTTTGGTACTGTTTAAGCGCTTAGCTTGTCGCTTCGTCGACTGCGAGTGCTTGAGACGCAGTGTAAGTCGTCAGTGGACGCTTCTGGTTTCTGCCCCAGTGGTTGTCCTTCCTTGTTGTTTGGATTAGTTAAGACTTATTCTATCTGGTAGCTTTAGTTTTAATCGCTTGCATTTAGTTAGCTGTGGCATGCTTTAGCTGTTATACCTGTTTAGTTAGAGTTTACAGCTTTACTTGAGTAGTTATTTCATGCCATTGCCTGTTAGCTTATTTAAATGCATGCTCTACTTGCTTTATTTATGCGTGTATGCTTGTTTAGTGTGAGGTAGGGATCCGCGTGACCCCTACTGAGTCTGGCTATGACTCACCCTTTCTCCTTTCAGGTGAGCGACGCCTGTCGTCTCCCGGTGCCTTGTGAGTCGGTTCGGAGACCGTGTTAGCTGCCAGCGTTAGTCAAGCTGCC
Organism: Amorphophallus konjac; assembly: GCA_022559845.1. Classification (NCBI taxonomy): domain Eukaryota; kingdom Viridiplantae; phylum Streptophyta; class Magnoliopsida; order Alismatales; family Araceae; genus Amorphophallus; species Amorphophallus konjac. The sequence goes on along the minus strand of CM040124.1, from coordinate 170,335,379 downwards.
TTTTGAGCTTGGGTTGTACTTTTGCCGGGGTATGTCCCGCGTAGTTGTACCTTGTGGACTAGTACTCTTGCTTCTCTGGACTAGTGTATATATATATATATCACTCCGTTTATTTTGAATTGCTTCCGTACTTGTGTTAATTTCTTTACTTAATTGTAAATTGCGCGTTCCAAATTCCAATTCGTTATGCATACCCCTCAGCACTTTTCTACTAACCCTTCAGGGGCCTCATCAGCCTCTTGGGTGGCTTCCCCAGTTCTTGGTATCGGTGTATCGATGTTATCGGTATATCGGTATCCTGAACTCTGGGTCGTTACAGTTGGTATCAGAGCGCTAGTTGAGGATTTGTGTAAGGAATTGAAATTTGCGCTTTGTCCAGAGCTAGTCCATTACGTCGTCCTTTGCTGGCATAGGATGTTTTCCGAGTGATTGATTAATTGCGATTGATTTGTGTTTTGGCAGCGTAATTATGCCTCCCCGTCGAGGAAGACCCCCTCGAGCTCCTCGTGTTCCTCGAGATGCGCCCAGGGAAGACAGTGGTTCTGCACCTCCTCCTGCAGTTCCTGCTGTTCCAGTTGTTCCTCCTCCAGCACCGATTGTTGCTCCTCCTGTTGAAGCGCCTGGCAGTCGAGGCAAGGCATTGAAAGAATTTCTTATGTTCAATCCGCCTGCTTTCGATGGTCAAGCTGATCCAGAGGTGGCAAGGCAATGGTTGGATGCGATCGAGCGTGTGTTCGTATCGATGGAGTGTGCTGAAGATGAAAAAGTTATGCTTGCTGCTTTTCAACTCCAGGGTACATCCATCACGTGGTGGAAAGCCGAGTGGCAGATTGCCTTTCGTTCTAGACCTCTTCGGCAGATCACTTGGGCATAGTTTGTTGCTGCTTTTGAGCGTGCCTATACTCCTGCTTGTCTTCAGATGGACAAGATGTATCAATTTATGGAGCTGACTCAGGGCGATATGACTGTGCTTCAGTATCGGAATAGGTTTATGGAATTGGGTCAGTATGCGCCCCATGTGCTGGCCAGTGAAGCTTTGAAAACTCAGCAATTTTTGCGAGGTTTGAGGCCTGAATTGAAGATGCCTCTTATCGCCAGTTGTGTTGCGGATTTGGACAGTGCGTGCCAGACAGCTGTGGCACTTGAGCTGGAGATGACGAGACCAGGTGAGTATCCTCAGGCAGGATCAATGTAGCCGGTAGTTCAGTCGCAGCAGACTTACCGACCGCCAGTGCCAAGTGTTCCCTTGGTCCAGTCAGAGATTTCTAGTGCTTCCTCTCCTTCCAAACCCAAGTTCAAGCGGTTCAAGAAGAAGAAGAAATTTTTCCAGCAGTCGTCCGGCACAGATTCTGTTCAGCAGCCGACAGCACCTTCTTCTCAGACTCGTCAGAGCTCAGCTGTCAGTCAGCCATGGACGTGTAGGAGATGCGGTGGTCATCATAAGGGCCAGCCGTGTTCTCTTCCTGTTGTTTGCTTTAGGTGTGATCAGCCGGGTCATGTAGTTCGTGATTGCTCGCTGAGGCCGAAGCAATTGCAAGTTCCTCCGTTTTCTCAACCTCAGCAGCAGCCGCAATTCAGACCTCCGACTGCACCTCAAGCTCAGCAATTTTACTCTCAGGCGTCGGCGTCCTCTCAGCAATCTTCAGCTGGTTCTAAGAAGCAGAAAGGCAAGGTTTCTCATTTGACTAGAGCTGATGCTGTTGCGTCCCATCTTGTGGAAGGTACGATTATGCGTTATGATCATTCAGCTCGTGTCTTATTTGATTCTGGTGCTTCTCACTCTTTTATTTCTGAGGATTTCATGACCTGTATTGAGGAACCGACTTCCGAGGTATCTTGTGAGATGTTTGTGGAATTGCCTTCTGGAGATTTCATGGTTACGCCTTTGTGCCTGGAAGAATCTCCTATAATGATTGATGATCACCAGTTGCCGGCAAGATTGTATGCATTGCAGCTGGCAGATTATGATGTTATTCTGGGAATGGATTGGTTGGAGCATTATGGAGCTGTGGTTGACTGCAGATCGAAGAAAGTCTATTTTCAGCCACAGGGAAAATCAACCTTTTATTTTCAAGGTATTCGATCCCGATCTTCTCGTATGATTATTTCTGCTGTTCGAGCCTATAGGTTACTGAGTGCAGGTTGCCAGGGATTCTTAGCTTCTGTGGTTGCTATTGAAGAATCACGGCGGGATGTTTGTGATATTCCGGTTGTCTGTGAGTTCCCTGATGTGTTTCCTGACGAGTTGCCAGGCTTGCCCCCAGAGCGAGAGATTGAGATGGCAATTGAATTGATTCCAGGTACCGGCCCCTTAGCAAAGCCTCCGTATCGAATGGCTCCAGCTGAATTGAAAGTACTATGTGCACAGCTACTAGAGTTACTGGAGAAAGGTTATATTCATCCCAATTTTTCTCTGTGGAGTGCCCCAGTGCTGTTTGTGAAAAAGAAAGATGGAAGCCTGAGGCTTTGTATTGATTACAGGCAGCTGAATCAGGTGACTATCAAGAATAGGTATCCGCTTCCCAGGATTGATGATTTGTTTGACCAGTTACAGTCTGCTACCGTCTTTTCACGGATAGATCTCAGATCTGGCTATTTTCAGTTATGGATCCGGGAATCCGATGTGGAGAAGACTGCTTTCAGTACTCGATATGGTCATTTTGAATTCTTAGTCATGCCGTTTGGTTTGACTAATGTCCCAGCAGCTTTTATGGACCTAATGCAGCGTATCTTTTGTCCATTTCTTGATTAGTTCGTGGTGATCTTTGTGGATGATATTCTGATCTATTCTGCCTCTGATAATGATCATGTGCAGCATTTGAGAATCGTTCTGCAGACTCTAAGACATCACGAGCTTTTTGCGAAGCTCAGTAAATGTGAATTCTGGCTTCGGGAAATTCATTTTCTTGGTCATGTGATTTCTGGTGATGGAGTGGCAGTGGACCCTGCAAAGATTGATGCTGTTTTGAGTTGGCAGAGATCAAGAACTGTAACAGAGATTCGAAGTTTTCTAGGTTTGGCTGGGTATTACCGCAGATTCATGCAAGACTTTGCGAAGATTGCAGCACCGATGACTAGATTGACTCGTAAAGATGTGTCTTTTGTCTGGTCGGATCAGTGTGAGGCTAGCTTTATTGAATTGAAAGGGCTATTGACTTCTTCTCCTGTGTTGACTTTGCCTTCCGGCTCGGGTGGATTTATGGTCTGTACAGATGCTTCTCGAGTAGGTTTGGGTGCAGTGCTGATGCAATATGGTAAGGTTATCGCATATGCATCCCGGCAGTTGAAACAGCATGAAGGAAATTATCCCACTCATGATCTGGAGCTAGCTGCAGTTGTTTTTACCTTAAAGATCTGGAGACATTATCTATATGGTGAGAAATTTCAGATTTTTACTGATCATCAGAGTTTACGGTATATTTTCTCCCAGAAAGATCTGAATCTTAGGCAGAGGCGATGGATGGAATTCATGAAAGACTTTGACTTTACACTCTCCTATCAGCCAGGTAAAATGAATGTTGTGGCCGATGCTCTGAGCAGGAAAGTACAGGTCAGTCATTTGTTGCTTCATGAATGGAAATTGTGGGAACAGCTTCCAAATGAGGCCTTCAGTGCAGAGTTTCCTGCTGATCCGAAGATGGCAGTTTGTGCTAGTTTGGTTTTGGGTTCAGCTTTATATCATCAGATTAAAGATGCTCAGCGAGCTGATTCTGATTTGGCTCGTGTTATATCAAGTTATGATGTGGATTTTGATGATGAGCTAGTTGTCAATTTTCAAGGCAGATTGTATGTTCCCGCTGATGATGATTTAAGACTTGAGATTCTGAGTGAGGCCCATGGCTCTCGTTTTGCTATTCATCCGGGTGTCACCAAGATGTATCAGAATTTGAAGAAGCAGTACTGGTGGCCAGGTATGAAGAAAGACGTGGCTATATTTGTTTCTAAGTGCTTGACTTGTCAGTTAGTTAAAGCCGAACATCAAAAGCCAGGTGGTTTGCTTCAGCCATTAGAGATTCCGATGTGGAAATGGGACCATGTTACTACAGATTTTGTGGTGGGTTTGCCTCGGACTTCTCAGGGTTTTGATGGCATCTGGTTGTTGGTCGACATATTGACTAAAACTGCCAGATTGTTGCCGATTAAGGTTGCTTGGCATGTGCAGAGGTTGGCCGAGCTGTATGTGCAGAAGATCGTGCCACTGCATGGAATTCATGTTTCACTTGTGTCAGATCGTGACCCACGTTTTACCTCCGGCTTCTGGCGTAGTTTCCAGAAAGCTTTGGGCACTGAGTTAGCTTTCAGTTCAGCGTATCACCCTCAGTCAGATGGACAGTCAGAGAGGACTATTCAGACTTTGGAAGACATGCTGAGATTGTGTTGCCTTGATTGGCAAGGTTCGTGGAGTCAGCATTTGCCACTTGTTGAATTTGCTTATAATAACAGTTTTCATACCAGTATTGGAATGGCTCCTTATGAAGCACTATATGGTCGTCCTTGTCGTACTCCTCTGAATTGGTTTGATGTTGGTGACAGATTGTTGACAGGACCTGACATGGTGCAGCAATGTTCTGATGTGGTTCGTCTGATCAGACAGAGATTGTTGACGGCTCAGAGTCGACAGAAAAGTTATGCAGATCAGCGCAGACGTCCACTACAATTTGAGCCTGGAGATATGGTGTTTGTTAAAATATCTCCGATGAAGGGTGTTTCCAGATTTGGGAAGCGTGGAAAGCTTAGTCCGCGGTATGTTGGCCCTTTTCCGATTGTTGAAGTTATTGGTCAGGTGGCTTATCGTTTGCAACTTCCTGCGGCTATGCAAGCTGTTCATGATGTATTCCACGTGTCTCAATTGAGGAAATATGTGCCAGATGCTTCTCATGTTCTCGATGATTCAGTATGGCCTGAGGTGACTGCTTATTTGTCCGCGCCAGAGTTTCCTATCAGAATTGAAGACCGTCGTGAGCAGCGGTTGAGAAATAAGGTTATTCCTCTGGTAAGAGTTGCTTGGTAGCGTCACTCTGGTAATGAGTCTACTTGGGAGCGTGAAAATGAGATGCGTCAGCTTTTTCTTTTTTTGTTCCAGTGAGGTATATGTCCTTTCTCAGTTTCCTCCTTTTCGGTTGTTGTAAATTTCGAGGGCGAAATTTCTGTAAGGAGGGAGGGACTGTAAGGCCCGTGCCTTAATGGATCCTTGATGGTTTTTGTTCTATTATTTATTCTGGAATTTCCGGCTATTTTCCTGGATTTTTAGGAATTTGTCTAATATTTTTCCGGATTTATTTGGAGTTATTTGAGGGTTATTAGAATTAATGAGATTTTAATATATATAATAATTATATTATATATATTTTAATTTCTTTTTTTCTTTTAATCCCTCTCTCACCCTCTCTCCCCCGTCGATCTCTCATTCTCACCCTCTCTCTCTCTCTCCTCCGTGCGATCGCCCCTCTCTCCTCTTTAGGGAACACGGGCGAGACGAGGTCGGATTGAGGCGTGGTTGGCGCCGTTGGATTCCTCGCATCGAGAGGAGCGCGTAGGTGTCCACTTCGGTGTGGTTCGGTGAACGTGGGAGTGAGGTGGAGTGTGAAGGCTTTGTGGCTCTTCCTCCTTGCATGCGGCCTTTTCTTCTGTTTCGGCTTGTAAGAGGTAGGGGGATGGAATCCCGATCTTGCTAGGATCGTTTCCCTTAGCCCGTTTGTTGATTAGCACCCCGTAGCATGCATGATGTCCATGTTTCCATATTTGGGGTTTTAGCTTAAATCTTTGAGTTTAATGCGTTTTAGGCCTTGCATGTGCTAGATTAAGTTGTTAAATTGTTGTTTAGCATGCGTGGTTTGGCAGGATATCAGGTTTTTCGACGATACCCGGCGATTTCTGTCGTCCGGGAGGGCTTCGGTTTTCAAACCGTACCCGCCCGTAACCCAGGTGAAGTGACGGTCCTGCCAGGAACCGTCACTTGCCTGACGGTCCATAGTGGACGCGTCGCTTCCAAATAACGGCCCATCGGGGGTGCGTCATTTGGAGAGTAACGGTGGGAATCCCATCCGTTACTCACCCGTTGTTTTCGGTTAGCCAGGTGAGGCGGTGAGTCCGGCGGTCTATCGGCAGACCGTCGTTTACTTCCGACGCGCTTAGACCGGAGCGTCGCTTCGCCTGCTATTGTTTTTAAACGTTGTTTGTTGGTTTGAGCCTTGGGTGGAAGTAACGGCGGAGCTCCCACATGTCGCTTCGAAGCAACGCATAGGACCCCCACCGTCACTCTCCCCTTGAAGGCCTTTGAGCTGGAACTCAGGTGGAAGTAACGGCTGGAGACCAGCGCGTCGTTTGTGATGTAACGCGCCAGTCCCCGACCGTCACTTTCAAATAGCGCGTGGGTCTTCGACTGCCGCTTCCCTGATGGTTGTAATATGTTCCCAGCCCTTTCGTTATGCGTTCCCTTTTATACTCATGCCATATTCGTATTGTTTTAATGTATAGTGGCGTGTTTTATTACCATTAGAGTAGCCTTTCTTTCCAAGCAATGGAGCCACTGCTGTTTCCCTAAGGTCTGTTGAGTGCCGACCCGCTTGAGGATGGCGGAGGGGTATGTTTCCCATACACGGTTTGTAAGCTAGTTCCGTGGGCTCCCGGCCAATGGTAGCGTCCTACCAAGGGAGAAAACTAGCTAGAGGGCCTGGCTCAGGCTAGAGTCAGTGTGTGCACACGTGGTCGGAGACTGTGGACTGACACCGACGGGTGCCACTCCGACTGGTCACTTGGTTTGGTACTGTTTACGCGCTTAGCTTATCGCTTCGTCGACTGCGAGTGCTTGAGACGCAGTGTAAGTCGTCAGTGGATGCTTCTGGTTTCTGCCCCAGTGGTTGTCCTTCCTTGTTGTTTGGATTAGTTAAGACTTATTCTATCTGGTAGCTTTAGTTTTAATCGCTTGCATTTAGTTAGCTGTGGCATGCTTTAGCTGTTATACCTGTTTAGTTAGAGTTTACAGCTTTACTTGAGTAGTTATTTCATGCCATTGCCTATTAGCTTATTTAAATGCATGCTCTACTTGCTTTATTTATGCGTGTATGCTTGTTTAGTGCGAGGTAGGGATCCGCGTGACCCCTACTGAGTCTGGCTATGACTCACCCTTTCTCCTTTCAGGTGAGCCGCGCCCGTCGTCTCCCGGTGCCTTGTGAGTCGGTTCGGAGACCGTGTTAGCTGCCAGCGTTAGTCGAGCTGCCTTTTGGGCTTGGGTTGTACTTTTGCCGGGGTATGCCCCGCGTAGTTGTACCTTGTGGACTAGTACTCTTGCTTCTCTGGACTAGTGTATATATATATATCACTCCGTTTATTTTGAATTGCTTCCGCACTTGTGTTAATTTCTTTACTTAATTGTAAATTGCGCGTTCCAAATTCCAATTCGTTATGCATACCCCTCAGCACTTTTCTACTAACCCTTCAGGGGCCTCATCAGCCTCTTGGGTGGCTTCCCCAGTTCTTGGTATCGGTGTATCGATGTTATCGGTTATCGGTATCCGGAGCTTCCCCACTAACCCTTCAGGGGCCTCATCAGCCACTGTCGTAACGACCCAGAGCTCCGGATACCGATATACCGATAACATCGATACACCGATACCAAGAACTGGGGAAGCCACCCAAGAGGCTGATGAGGCCCCTGAAGGGTTAGTGGAGTTTGCTGAGGAGTTGCATAACGAATTGAGACCGCAGACGCGCAATATTAATTAGGACAGCAATTAATAAATAAGTGTGGAAGTAATTTAAAATATCAGAGTGGTAAAATATATACAATAGTCCAGATTTACAAATAACAGAGGTCCACTGTACAACTACACGGGGCATACCTCGGCTCAAAAGAACAAAAAGACAAACCGACCACAGCTGGCACTCTAACGACGGTCGGCACAACCACGAGAAGGACCGGCAGACGACTGGGGCGGCTCACCTGAAAGAAGGAAGGGTGAGTCACAGCCAGACTCAGTAGGGGTCACGCGGATCCCTACCTCACACTAAACAAGCAAGCGGGCAAATATAAAAGCAATTAGAGCATGCATTTAAATAATAACCAGGCAGATGCATAAATTAATAAATAATAACGACATGAAATAAATCTACCAACAGAATAAACTATCACTAACCAAGTGAAGTGAGAGACGGAACGGCCCACTAGAAGAACAAGACAAGATGTGTCCACCGACGGCTTATAGTGCGTCTCGGCAACTCGCAAGTCTGGAACGTGACAAGCAAGAGGCGTAACAAGACCAAACCAAGTACTAGTCAGAGCAACACTTGTCAGTGCCAGTCCAAGTCTCCGACCACATGTGCACACACTGACTCCTGCCTAGAGCCAGGCCTCTAGCTAGTTCCCCCCCCCGTTGGACGCAACGGTAACCGCAGGGGCCCACGGTAACTAGCTTACAAACCGTTCAATGGGAACACCCCTCCACCTCTCCCGGGTGGGACGACACACTCAGTCGCTGGGCTACGACTAGTGATTCCATCACAAGGAAAGAGAAAGTAATTTCATCGGGATCTAATAATAAGCTATCGTTCATAAAACAACTTAAACATGGCACATATATATCGTGGAATGCATTAGAAATTGACCATGCATGCTTTTAAAAACTAGGGGAATGTAACGGTCTAGGTCTGCCGCGTCACAGGGTGTGACGGTCGGGGAAGGGGGCGTCACAAGGGTTGTGACGGTCGAGGAAGGGTGCATCACAAGGGCTGTGACGCGCCTCAGGTGGGCCGTCAGGGCCACCGAGGTTAAGAAGGGGCCATGGGTCTCTACACTGTGACACACCTAGGGGGGGCGCGTCACATGGCTCTGACGGTCGCCCGATAGACCGTCAGGCCAACCGCCTTAACAAGGTCAACGGTCAAACCGGTCAAGTAACGGTCATGTGACGGCCCATCAGATGACCGCCACACCAAGTGTGACGCCCCCACTGTGGGCCGTCACACGCGCATAACGCACCCCACTGTGACGGCCTCTGAAAGGACCGTCACACAAGCTGGGGCTTAAACCGATATGTTCAAAACCAAACCCCCTCCCGGTCGAGCCGGATCGACGGGGGAACGTGGAAAAATAGTAAAACCTGCCAAACCACGACATTCTACAACTAATCCATGCATCAAAACATAAAAACAATGCCCATGGAGTGATTTCAAGAATTTAGCCTAAATTACACTAACATGGAATTCTACATGGAAATTGAAGAAAATGACATCGGATGGGCGTGCATGCTATGCCAATGCGATCCTAACGAGGCAAGGATTCCATCCCCCTACCTCAATCGCAACGAAAACTAGATTTTGACCGCATGCAAGCGAGGGGTCACCGCGGCTCCTCTCGCCCCGTCTCACCTCCACGTCCCATGAACCGCTACGAGGTCAGCGCCTGCGCGTTCCTCGTGGCGAACCGATTCCAACGACACCTCTCGCGCCTCGATCCGCGGCCGTCCGGATCGAAACCGAGAGAGTGGGATAGGAGAGATCGTGAGAGGGAGAGAGAGGAAGAGGGAGAACGAGTGAGGGAGAGAGAGAATTCGATGGGGATATATATATATATATATATATATATATATATTATTTTTATTTTTTTGAAAACTTAACTCTAATTGCCATTAATTCTTAAACAAATTCCAATAAATGCCAAACGAATGCCTAAAAATCCTCAAAAATAGTCAAAATGACCAGGAGAAAGCCTAGATCTGAACTACTACGAATCCGCTAAGGCACGAGCGCTACAGTCCCTCCCTCCTTAAAGAAATTTCGTCCTCAAAATTTAAACAGAAGGTGAAAGGAGGCAAGTGCAAAATTAAAGCGTACCTTGGAAATAAAAGGCTGGCTTCCCGCGTGGCATAAAATAGACTCGCTTGTATCTACAGTCAACCATGGCACCATATAATTCTAGCCAGTCCATGCCTAGAATAGCGTCATATTCGGCCAATTTTAATGCATAAAGCTTCACAGGCATCTGCCGATTGCTGACGACAATAGGGGAATCTTCCAGGCACACCGGAGTGGACATGAAATCTCCAGAGGGTAACTCCACGAGCAAATTACAGGACACTTCGGTCATCGGCTCCCCAATGCAAGCAAGAAAATCCCCGGACACAAAAGAATGAGTTGCACCAGAATCGAAAAGAACATGAGCTAGATGATCGAAAATCAAAACCGTACCTTCTACCAGATTAGCTGCCACAGCTTCTGCACGGGTGATGTGAGTGACCCTGCCTCTCGGAGGACGGCCGACTGCAGAAGACTGCTGGGAAGGAACTGGAGCAGGTAGATAAGACGGCTGAGGTTGAGGCGGCGGAGGAAGATGAAACTGAGGCTGCTGCGGCTGGGTAAACTGTGAGAACTGCACCGGCTTTGGCTTCAGCGGACAGTCTCGGACTACGTGACCCGGCTGATCACAGCGGTAACAGACGATTGGCAAGGAACACGGCACGCCTGGATGACTGCCACCACACCTCGGACACGGACGCTGCTGACTACCGAAAAAATCTTGGCGCGGTCGAACAGAAGGAACGGACAGCTGACTTGAATCGGATGGCGCCGAATGCTGAAACTTCCTCTTTGACTTCTTATTCTTGAATTGCCGGAAATGGGTGTCAAGAGAAGAAGAAACACCGCTGACTGCAGGAACGGCAGAAGGAACTCCTGGGACAGACGGCTGGTAAGTCGGCTGAAACTGCACAGTCGGCTGCACCATTCTGGCCTGAGAAAGCCCTCGAGTCCTCGCCATTTCCATCTCCACTGCAACAGCTACCTGGTACGCTGAATCCAACTCAGACACTCGGGTAGCGAACAACGGCAGGCTCAATTCTGCTTTCAGTCCGCGTAGAAACTGCGGAGTCTTCATAGCTTCATCAACAAAAATATGGGGTGCGTACCTGCCCAATTCGATGAACTTATCTCGATACTGCAACACAGTCATGTCACCTTGCGTCAGCTCCAGAAACTGATACATATTTGCTAACTTAAGGCAGGCTGGAGTGTAAGCACGCTCGAAAGCAGCAACGAACTCTACTCAGGTGATTTGTCGAAGCAGACGGGAACGGAAGGCAACCTCCCACTCTGTAGTCCACCACGTGCGTGCGGTACCTTGAAGCTGGTAAGTAGCCAACATGACTCTCTCATCATCCGCGCACTCCATCGATTGGAACACGCACACAGTAGCATCGAGCCACGATCTAGCTGCCTCCGGATCTGATTGACCCTCGAAAGTGGGTGGGTGGAACAGCAGGAATTCCTTTAACGCTCTACCACGACCACCGGGCACTTCTTCACGCGGAGCATGGTCGACAGAAGCTGGCACAGCTGGGGCAGAGAAAGTGCCACTCTCCTCTCGAGGAGCCCGAGCTTTCTTCCATCCATGAGGCAACATCTTGAATCTAGGAAACACATGATAACGGAAAACCATCAGTAATCACGAGAAACATCCTAAGCCAGCAATGGACGACCCAGTGGACTTACTCTGGACCAGCGCGAGTTTCAATTCCTAACACAAATCCCCAACACCGCTCTGATACCAACTGTGACGACCCAGAGCTCCGGATACCGATATACCGATAACATCGATACACCGATACCAAGAACTGGGGAAGCCACCCAAGAGGCTGATGAGGCCCCTGAAGGGTTAGTGGAGTTTGCTGAGGAGTTGCATAACGAATTGAGACCGTAGACGCGCAATATTAATTAGGACAGCAATTAATAAATAAGTGCGGAAGCAATTTAAAATATCAGAGTGGTAAAATATATACAATAGTCCAGATTTACAAATAATAGAGGTCCACTGTATAACTACACGGGGCATACCCCGGCTCAAAAGAACAACAAGACAAACCGACCACAGCTGGCACTCTAACGACGGTCGGCACAACCACGAGATGGACCGGCGGATGACTGGGGTGGCTCACCTGAAAGAAGGAAGGGTGAGTCACAGCCAGACTCAGTAGGGGTCACGCGGATCCCTACCTCACACTAAACAAGCAAGCAGGTAAATATAAAAGTAATTAGAGCATGCATTTAAATAATAACCAGGCAGATGCATAAATTAATAAATAATAACGACAGGAAATAAATCTACTAACAGAATAAACTATCACTAACCAAGTGAAGTGAGAGACGGAACGACCCACTATAAGAACAAGACCAGATGCGTCCACCGACGGCTTATACTGCGTCTCGGTAACTCGCAAGTCTGGAACGTGACAAGTGAGAGGCGTAACAGGACCAAACCAAGTACTAGTCAGAGCAACACTCGTCAGTGCCAGTCCAAGTCTCCGACCACGTGTGCACACACTGACTCCTGCCTAGAGCCAGGCCTCTAGCTAGTTTCCCCCCCCCATTGGACGCAACGGTAACCGCAGGGGCCCACGGTAACTAGCTTACAAACCGTTCAATGGGAACACCCCTCCACCTCTCCCGGGTGGGACGACACGCTCAGTCGCTGGGCTACGACTAGTGGTTCCATCACAAGGAAAGAGAAAGTAATTCCATCAGGATCTAATAATAAGCCATCATTCATAAAACAATTTAAACATGGCACATATATATCGTGGAATGCATTAGAAATTGACCATGCATGCTTTTAAAAACTAGTGGAATGTAACGGTCTAGGTCTGCCGCGTCACAGGGTGTGACGGTCGGGGAAGGGGGCGTCACAAGGGCTGTGATGGTCGAGGAAGGGTGCGTCACAAGGGCTGTGACGCACCCCAGGTGGGCCATCAGGGCCACCGAGGTTAAGAAGGGGCCATGGGTCTCTACACTGTGACGCACCTAGGGGGGGCGCGTCACATGGCTCTGACGGTCGCCCGATAGACCGTCAGGCCAACCGCCTTAACAAGGTCAACGGTCAAACCGGTCAAGTAACGGTCATGTGACGGCCCATCAGATGACCGCCACACCAAGTGTTATGCCACCACTGTGGGCCGTCACACGTGCGTAATGCACCCCACAAGGGCCGTTATAGTGTGACGGCCTCTGAAAGGACCGTCACACAAGCTGGGGCTTAAACCGATACGTTCAAAACCAAACCCCCTCCCGGTCGAGCCGGATCGACGGGGGAACGTGGAAAAATAGTAAAACCTGCCAAACCACGGCATTCTACAACTAATCCATGCATCAAAACATAAAAACAATGCCCATGGAGTGATTTTCAAGAATTTAGCCTAAATTACACTAACATGGAATTCTACATGGAAATTGAAGAAAATGACATCGGATGGGCGTGCATGCTATGCCAATGCGATCCTAACGAGGCAAGGATTCCATCCCCCTACCTCAATCGCGGCGAAAACCGGATTTGGGCCGCATGCAAGCGAGGGGTCACCGCGGCTCCTCTCGCCCCGTCTCACCTCCACGTCCCACGAACCGTAACGAGGTCAGCGCCTACGCGTTCCTCGCGGCGAACCGGTTCCAACGACACCTCCCGCACCTCAATCCGCGGCCGTCTGGACCGAAACCGAGAGAGTGGGAGAGGAGAGATCGTGAGAGGGAGAGAGAGGAAGAGGGAGAACGAGTGAGGGAGAGAGAGAATTCGATGGGGATATATATATATATATATATTATTTTTTGAAAACTTAGCTCTAATTGCCATTAATTCTTAAACAAATTCCAATAAATGCCAAACGAACGCCTAAAAATCCTCAAAAATAGCCAAAACGACCAGGACAAAGCCTAGATCCGAACTGCTACGAATCCGCTAAGGCACGAGCGCTACATGTGCGGTCATGCCAGGGTCTCCACCCCGGATACCACAGTGAGTGCTCACCTTGGCTGGTGTCGGGCTCCTCTGCTTCAGTGTCAGAGAGAGAGAATGCAGCCATCATGTGAATCACATTAGCTGAATAGTGAATCACACTTGCTTTCTTGTCGGGTCTGGACCACACATGTGGCTGTGGGGGATCAACGAGACTGCTCTTCATTTTGATGAGGCTGTCTCAGATTAGCTTCTATGCCTGAGTCTTGAAGATGAAGTAATCTTCAAGTGGATGAGCTAACATGCGATGATATGGGCAATAGCTAGGGTCATCAGCTTTCTGGGCATCATCTGGCTTGCGAGCTTCAGGCAACTCGCTAATCTTTTCGGCCATGCAGAGGTCAAAGAGCATCTCCATATGTTCCTTCTTGAAGGAGAATGGTGTCTTCATATGCTCTGAAAAGGAAGGAGTGGCTGGTTTGTCTGCTGGCTTCTTGTCTGTGTTGTATATCCCTGTGGTTTTGATGATGTCAAACACTATGAGATGATGATGACATATGTGTTGATGCTTTATTGGACTTAATGTCATCATGACTCATAGTGCATCGATCCTGTAGCATTATTTTTATGTCTTGTTTAAGTCACCTGTTGATGCATTTTTGATCCTACCATGATCTAATCAAATATAGAAGTGTGTGTCTGAAACAAGGTTGGACAGCATAGCCAAACGTGATGAAGTTGATGAAGTCAAGCTAAACAGTAGCTTAAGCTCAAGGCCGTAGTGAAGGCTCAGTGCAAATACAGTAATCTATACAAGCAATCCTTAGCAAACCTTGAGCAGAGTCGGCTATATAAGATTAAGCCTTAAGCTAAGTTCGGTCGATCGAACAGATCATTTCGGTCAACCGAAAATCACCAAAAGAGAAATCAAGAGAATCAAGCATTCTGGTTGTTATCTAGACATCGACGTAGGATTGACATTGCATCGACGCAGCGATGCAAGATCAGCTGACCACAATTTTGCATCGACATATCAGAAAGGATGCATCAACGCAGCGATGGTCATAGAATCAACTTCAAAGGCATGCTTCAACACAGCTGCTACACTACCTCGACGCATCAGTCCACATCCCTTCTGGAGGAATTATGTCTCAACGTATCTAAAGCACATGCCTCGACGCATCAGTTCAGAACTTCAATTTGGAAGTCTGCAAAGTTGAAGCATCAAGAATTCTGCCTCGACGCATTAAGATGTCCCATATGCGTTATTGCAAAGATGGGTCGATGTAGTAGTACAATCTATGGCTTGGGTAGAGAAAGGTCGATGGAGTAGCTAATGCAGAAGCTGTTTTCTTAAGCCTAAATCGATTCTAATTAAGATCATGAAATTGTTTTAGACTTCAGTTTGATGGCCTTCAAACGTGAAAATGTTGAATATGGCACCTGGTTTCTTGTTGGGTCTGGTTGAAGCTGCACTCAAGATAAACAACATATTGCTATGGCTGATTAGATGACTTTGGAGCTCTAGCAAATAAACAGCATACTGCTATGGCTGACTTTGGAGCTCTGGAAAATAAACAGCATACTGCTATGGCTGACTTTGGAGCTCTGGCTTGCATACATATACAGATTCATGAGTTTATTCCAACACCCAGAGAAGAAGAACGACCTCGATGCAATGATGATCAAAGGAGCCATTTTCTAATTCTGCATCGACGCAACACAAGAGCTGTACCGATGCAACAGGTCAACGCTATAGCAATTGGACGTCAACAACTTTGAAGCATCCAAGCACTGCATCAACGCAACAAGAAGGCACGTCGATGCAACCCCTTCTAATCTTCTAATTCAGAAGTACAGGAGACGGACTTAAGAAGATAAAGGCATAATGAATGATTAAGATTGACTTACCTAACAAATGGACCCGAAAGCCTGAAATCGGTTTGTGTTCGTGATACTTTAAGAAGATCACGTGGGAGCCTCATCTAGCCTTGGCGTGTAAATTACAACCCATGTGGCAGGTTCCTAGAAGATTCATATCATCTGAATATTCCTTTTGCCACATGGACCAATGGGAAAAGAAGAACCAATTTATTTATCCATAATCATCTATGAAGCCTCTGCTCTATAAAAAGAGACCTTCTTCTATCGAAGAAGTAAGCGGCTGTTAAAAAGAGAAGGAGGCCATCTTCGAAGTATACAAGGAAATATCTAAGAGGAAGAAAAGCAACATCGAGCCAAAAAGAAAAAGAGAAGATTAACTAGATGATCTGAGAGAGAATGAGAAGACGAGAAAGAGAGAGAAGCAGCCAATTTTTGTGAGAGTGAGTGTAGCCAAGGGCTCAATTGAAGATCTGTGGTGTTGTTTAGCTCGTGGATCAAATCTAGAGCTATTCTGCTCCAGAGGAGGTACAGTTTGTCTGTTCATTCTTTTGTGTTTTCTTTTCGCTTGTTCTTCATCTTTTCTTCTTGTTTTTCGATACCCTGTTTGGGGATTGGGGTTCCCTCTGAGGTTTCAAAGGAAAGGAGATGTGTTCTCTCCGGAGTCCCCTCTATAGGTTTAGAGGAAGAGAGGTCTCCGACCTCTGGTTGTGTAAGTTGCGAGGCGCAGTTCACGGGGTTCATTCTAAAAAGACAGAAGAAGGGAGGATTGTCCTCCAGGTGCTGCATTACGCAGTGTGCTTCGATCTCTACTGGGTGTAGGATCAAAGGTCAAGGGATTTGTCTCCCTTGGGTCTTAAGCTGTGTATCAACAGTTGTTGCAGACTGCGTCTGCGGTGTTGCATTTGCAAGGGGAAGCCTCACTCAGGTTGAGTGAGGGGTGGATGTAGATCTGTGAAGCAGATCGAACCGCCTAAAAATCCGTGTGTTCCATGGATTGCATGTGCTTTCATTCCTTATCCTCTATCCCCCATTCGCAGGTCAGTATGTGAGCTGATGGTCTTTTATGTTCTGAATTGGATTGACTAGCTAGTGTTCGATAAACTTCTCTATTTGAATGAATGCTTAATTGATTTCTGATCAATCACCCCCGTTAGTGTTTGCCAAGGTCAGCGTGTGTTTAGCTCTAGCATACCGCTATATGTTTGATGGTGGTTCTGTCTGAACCCTTGATTGTTGTTTGCTTCTACTTGGAGTGCTATAATCATGTCCCAAGCGTTCGAGTTTAGTTCCATGAGAACTGTTAGTCATCCGTGAGCATATGCATTGTGGGCGTTTACATTCTTGCCATCTGCAGCTTTCTTGTTTCGATTTGCGGCATTTTATTTCTGGCTCTTGTATTTCAAATTGGGCTAAAATTTTTTGTAGTTAGATCCATTCACCCCCCTATGGATCTCTCCGTGCACCCATCTATTTCCTAACAATTGGTATCTGAGAGGGTCTCTGATTGGTTTTAGATTTAAC
Organism: Amorphophallus konjac; assembly: GCA_022559845.1. Lineage (NCBI taxonomy): Eukaryota > Viridiplantae > Streptophyta > Magnoliopsida > Alismatales > Araceae > Amorphophallus > Amorphophallus konjac. The sequence goes on along the minus strand of CM040124.1, from coordinate 170,318,263 downwards.
AATCTATAGAGAAAAGATCAGTGTGCTCTTTTACTGTTGATTTTATCATTCTGAATTTATCTTGATGGATCCTTTACCCGTTTTTGATGGATCCCACTTTGAGAAGTGGCTAGGTAATATCTACAATTTTATTAATGCGGCTAATCCCAAACTTTGGCTTCTGATTTCTAATGGTCCACATAGATTGCCCAAGGACTCAACTAAATGGACCAAAGCTCATAGGAAGAAAGATAGTGAGAATTGTAGAGTTCTCAACATTCTAAGAAATGCTATTGATAATAATGTCTTTCCGTTTGTCCTTGATTGCAGGAACGCCAAGGAGATATTGTAAAGACTGATTGTAATGCACAATAAGGAAGGACAACATCAGTGTCTCATGGTCAACATCATGCAACTCACTGAAGATGAAAATGATGACGAAAATGTAAGCAATCCTTTCAAAAATTTCTCTATAGAGGATTGGGAAAATGCTTATGTTGAGTTGATAGAATTGAATGAAAAATCTATAAAACAAATTAGAATACTAAAAAAGAAGTTGAATGATGCTGTAAATTCTAGTTCTGAAAACGATGCCATAGATGCTTTGAAAACTGAAAATGAGAGTCTTAGGCAACAATTGAAAAATCTGGAAAGTGGCAGTTCAGAATTGGAAAAACTGAGATCTGAAATTGTGAAACTTCAGAGAAACACTGAAACTCTTGAAATTAAAAATACAAAACTCAAAAAGAAATCTGAATTTGCATGTACTAATAACTCTTCATGTAATAATTGCACATTTCTGAAAGAGCTAAATGAAGGTCTTCATCTTGATTTAGACTGGCAAAAAGACCTGACAGCTTCCCTAAGAGAAGAAAGCAAAAACCTGCTTGACAAGAACTTAGAATGTGAACAAAGAGAGGAAGAGTTGAATGAAAAATTAAACTCTGTATCTAATGATGAAAAGCACATTGAAGAAATCAAAAAATTGAAGGAACAAAATGAAAAACTCAAACAATTGAATTCTGCTATGTCTGAAAGACTCCTTGTTTTAGAAAAAGGCAAATATGTTTGCTTAATTGCTAAAGGAAAATGATGATTTTAAATCTCTTAATGGAGCCTTAAGAATTAGAGTTTCTGAGTGTGAGGAAGAGATTGCAAGTTTTGAACTTAGTGTATCATCCCTTTAACAAGAAATTGATGATCTTAATAACTCCTTGTCAAAATTTGTTGAGGGAAAAGATAACTTGAACAAGATTCTTGGAACTAAAATCAATTTTCAAAGAGAAGAGTTGGGATATAACCCAGTGACTAAGAAAAGCTTTGAAACTAAATTCCACACTTCATTTGTGAGTAGTTCTGGGCCATCCAAAACCTCAACCTCACCCATATTTCAGTTTACTGCCCAGAAGAACCCAAAACAAGTTGAAAATCAGAAAAATCTGAAACAAAGTAAAAAACAAAAAGGGGTCAATGATAATCAGAATATGTTCAAAAAGAAACATGATATCACGGTGCATGTTGAACATAACTCTCCCACACATTCACATGCACCCACAAAGAAAATATCCTATTTTTATTGTCGAAAAATTGGTCACATGATGCATGCATGTCACATTATGAAATCTGATGAATTGTAAGCATGCAAGAAAATAAACGGGTTCAGAAACTCAAGAAAGCTTTCAAACAGAAGAAATTTTGAAAATTCTCATACCTGCCCTAGGCACCAAGCTATCAACAATAACAAGGTTCAATGTCATTATTGTGGGCAATTTGGTCATATAATGCATGACTGTTCTAGGTTGAAAAATGAAGAATTAAAGGACTATAGAAAAGTCACTGTCTCAAGGAGACCAAAACCATTTTCAGATAGGAAGCCTTATTGCCAGGAATGTGGGAAGATCGGCCATACAGTCATGGACTGTTGGCATTTGAAAAGGAACCACAACTTCCATAACAGAACTGGCAGAACCTCTGACTTCCCACAAAAAATGCTTGCATATCATTTGAAGGAAAATTTGAATGCTTTCAGTCACTGTCACTACTATGAGAGATTGGGACATATCATGAATGATTGTTATATTTTAAAACTTGATGATTTTCATGCTCAAAAGATGTGGAAAGCACCTTTCAAAGGTGCAACTAACTCTTCAGGACCCAAGAAATCTTGGGTACCTTTGAATAGAAAATGAGAATTGTGTTGCAGGTGTGTCTTGGGGCCAAGGAATAAAAAAGGGTTCAATAAGCCAAGGCACACGAGTATGGTAAAACCACATTTCTACATTTTACTAATTTAGATATTTGATTTTCAGTAATTCATCTCAAATAGTTACATATCATGTTTTGAATCTATTTGTTAGAAATTCATGCATTCATCCACTTTAATTGTTTCTTGTTGATACCATGAACAACCCACATCTGAAAGTGTACATATCATCTGTCAATTAAGGTTCATGCATACTCATGTTTAATCTGAATTGAATGACTCTGGTTGTGTGAAGTAGTTTGAGTTGTATAGACTTCCATATCTACATCTGAAATCTTGCATGCTCATTGAACACATGATGTACATACTATTTGCATATATCATTTGCATTGTTTTTCATGAGTCTCTGTTGATTTACTTGTGCATACATAAGATAAGAGTAGATCGCATATCATACTCTAAAATCTGGCAGATTAAATTCAGTTGTTCATATTGCTTGAATGTTTTTCAACTGATTGATTGTTTGAAGAGAAAGTGAGACAATTGGGTAATCAATGAAAACTCAGGTTGTAAATTGAAAAGATGTTGCATACATTCTCACATGTGCAAAACAAAATTGCCGAGTCATGCATAGTCATAAAAAAAAATTAATTTGCACATTCATGTTTGACCTAAATGGTATATAAAATGGTGTGTTACCAAAGGACAGATGAGGTCTGCCTGGAAGCTCTAACTATGCGAGTGGTGGTCTTATGACCTAAGTACTCCGCATAGTACCATGGGTCAAATTTACACATAGAGTAGTTTAGACACTCATGAGCATAGCTAAATAATCCCCAACATGGTCTGCATATCATATATGTTGAATCAATGCATTTAGTTAGGGGGAGTCAGCATATGCATACATGTGGTTAATTGCATATCATTCATGTGTCAAAAGGTTTGATTGACATAAATGCACATATATAAGGGAAGTCCCTGTATTTCATAGTTTACACATGTGCATCTGTCTTTTTGCATATACTGATTTCAAAGTTGACTACATATCATTTATGTTAAGAAAAATGCAAAAAGATCATTTGCAAAACATGCACTCATTTAGGGGGAGTCAATGCATATAAGTTCATATGATGTTCTATGAAGGTCTGCCAAGTTGACACTTTGCACAACCCAAGTCGACCTCAGCTTCATAGCTTCATCTGATTTCTATACTTCTTGAACTTCATTGAATTTCATGATTCACACTTCAAGAAAATTGTTTCAAATTGCTTCATTCTGAATCTCTGAAAATCAGCCATCTGCTCAATTTGTTCTTGTCTGAAGTCACCTTGCAGCTGCTCATCTAAAAGCATTTGTCTGTTTATTGCTATGAAATTTCTAACCTTGTTGCCCACTTGCTAAACTCTACTGTCTGGCACTCCAATCTTGCTTATTCATCTGAATCATAGAAGATTTCAAATCTGCTTCATAAAATTCATTAGTTTAAGCATATCTCACAAAGGAATATTCTCTTATAAGACCATATAATGTCCCATAAATAAAACAAGAGCTTAATGAATCCAAGAGTTTAGAAAATTGACCTCCATGAAAAAGATTGTACTTAGAATTTAATAGGTCTCAACCAATTCACACATGTTGTGTCCTGTGCAATCTTCTAAGATCTGAAAATTTAAGGTTAAGGCAACCTTGGTTGAGAAACTTAGATTAAGTATTGTTATTAAACATGAAACTATCTGAAAAATTCCGAGGGCAACACATGATCAAAATTGTGTATAAATTCTCAAAGTAGAGCAATGGCTTGAGCTACTGAGAAACCGGTTCCTTCATCAATAAAATGAAGTGAGCTATGTCATGAGGTACCCTTGCTATCTCTATTCAAAATGAGGTAAGAGAGTTAGTTTCACTGAGTAACTAGGGGTGCTGACGTCTAAACAACGTGCACTCTTATGTAAAAAGGTATGGACTACACTTGACTGCTCTTTAAAAATTTTATGAGCATAAAGAAAAATCTGAAAGTAAGACCAAAAGGTCAGAAAAAGTGCTAAAACCCAAGGACAAAAACCAAAAATGTTGAATGTGTTTAATCTCAATACTTGTCATTAGTTACTCCTAAGGGAATCATTGATTTTGAATGAGTAAGGTTAATGAAGGTTAAACTAGAATTAAACATGTAGCCTTGGTTTATGCAATTTAAATCTGAATACAAAATGATTCAATGAGTTTAATTGATAAAGTACACATTTATTATACTTAAACCAATCAGAAAATAAAGGGCTGCATGATAAGAGTTCATATAATTGAAGAGTCTGAAAATTGTAAGCTTGCCTAATGAATAATGTTTCAGATTGTCATTCTTCTAAATCAATAATTTTCTTGAACTCCCTACAAAGTTTTCAAGTCACTCACTTATAAATTCTGGCTACACTGTCTTCTGATGCCCTGTCTGAACTGATTAATCATATATTACTCTGATGAGCCTCTTCTATCTCAAAGGGGGAGAAGAGTTTTTGATCTTCACATTCTTGAATATGCTTTGATTTTCTCACTGAACATCTGTGTTTTGATGTGAAATTCTGCATGTATGAATATGTTTCAGTTGAACTAGCTCACGTCCACATTTTCATCTGAGCATCAAACTCATTTTTTTGTTGTCAAAAGGGGGGGAGTTTCATGAGTCAATATTTAAGGGAGAGAGTTAGTTGCATCATTAAGGGAGAATTTTTTTTCCTTTTCAAGGGAGAGAACAGTTAGGGAAGAATATTTTTGCTATGTTTATCAAACTATCGCTTACTTTTTGATAAAGTCAAAGGGGGAGTATAGTTTGATATATGAGTCAATATGATTGTTTGGTAAAAATTGGTCAGAATGACTCATAGTGTTGCCATCATCAAAAAGGGGGAGATTGTTGTATATCCCTGTGGTTTTGATGATGTCAAACACTACGAGATGATGATGACATATGTGTTGATGCTTCATTGGACTTAATGTCATCATGAGTCATAGTGCATCGATCTTGTAGCATTGTTTTTATGCCTTGTTGAAGTCACATGTTGATGCATTTTTGATCCTATCATGATCTAATCAAATACAGAAGTGTGTCTGAAACAAGGTTGGACAGCATAGACAAACGTTATGAAGTTGATGAAGTCAAGCTAAACAGCAACTTAAGCTCAAGGCCGTAGTGAAGGCTCAGTGCAGATACAACAATCTATACAAGCAATCCTCAACAAACCTTCAGTAGAGTCATCTATATAAGATGAAGCCTTAAGCTAAGTTCGGTCGACCGAACAGATCATTTCGGTCGACCGAACAGATCATTTCGGTCAACCGAAATCACAAGAAGAGAAATCAAGAGAATCAAGCATTCTGGTTGTTATCAGGACATCGTTGCAGGATTGACACTGCAACGACACAGCGATGCAAGATCAGCTGACCACAATTTTGCATTGACGTATAAGAGAGGATGCATCGACACAGCGATGGTCACAGAATCAACTTCAAAGGCATGCTTCAACGCAGCTGCTACACTGCCTCGATGCATCAGTCCACATCCCTTCTGGAAGAATTCTGTCTCGACGCATCTAAAGCACATGCCACGACGCATCAGTTCAGAACTTCAATTTTGAAGTCTACAAAGTTGAAGCATCAAGAATTCTGCCTCGACGCATCAAGATGTCCCATATGCATTATTGCAAAGACAGGTCGATGCATCAGTACAATCTATGGCTTGGGCAGAGAAAGGTCAATGGAGTAGCTAATGCAGAAGGTGTTTTCTTAAGCCTAAATCGATTCTGATTAAGATCATGAAACTATTTTAGACTTCAGTCTGATGGCCTTCAAACGTGAAAATGTTGAATATGGCACCTGGTTCCTTGCTGGGTCTGGTTGAAGCTGCACTCAAGATAAATAACATATTGCTATGGCTGATTAGATGACTTTGGAGCTCTGGCAAATAAATAGCATACTGCTATGGCTGACTTTGGAGCTCTGGCTTGCATACATATACAGATTCATGAGTTTTTTCCAACACCCAGAGAAGAAGAACAACCTCGATGCAGTGATGCTCAAAGGAGCCATTTTCGAATTCTGCATCGACACAACACAAGAGCTGCACCGATGCAATAGGTCAACGCTATAGCAATTGGACGTCAACAACTTCGAAGCATCCAAGCACTACATCAATGCAACAAGAAGGCACGTCGATGCAACCCCTTCTAATCTTCTAATTCAGAAGTACATGAGACGGACTTAAGAAGATAAAGGCATAATGAATGATTAAGATTGACTTACCTAACAAATGGACCCGAAAGCCTGAAATCGGTCTGTGTTCGTGATACCTTAATAAGATCACGTGGGAGCCTCATCTAGCCTTGGGGCGTAAATTACAACCCACGTGGCAGGTTCCTAGAAGATTCATATCATCTGAATATTCCTTTTGTCACATGGACCAATGGGAAAAGAAGCACCAATTTATTTATCCATAATCATCTATGGAGCCTCTGCTCTATAAAAAGAGACCTTCTTCTACCGAAGAAGCAAGCGGCTGTGAAAAAGAGAAGGAGGCCATCTTCGAAGTATACAAGGAAATATCTAAGAGGAAGAAAAGCAACATCGAGCCAAAATGAAAAAGAGAAGATTAACTAGATGATCTGAGAGAGAATGAGAAGACGAGAAAGAGAGAGAAGCAGCCAATTTTTGTGAGAGTGAGTGTAGCCAAGGGCTCAATTGAAGATCTGTGGTGTTGTTTAGCTCGTGGATCAAATCCAGAGCTATTCTGCTCCTGAGGAGCAACAGTTTGTCTGTTCATTCTTTTGTGTTTTCTTTTCACTTGTTCTTCATCTTTTCTTCTTGTTTTCCGATACCCTATTTGGGGATTGGGGTTCCCTCTGAGGTTTCAAAGGAAGGGAGAGATGTTCTCTCCGGAGTCGCCTCTATAGGTTTAGAGGAAGAGAGGTCTCCGACCTCTGGTTGTGTAAGTTGCGAGGCGCAGTTCATGGGGTTCCTTCTAAAAAGACAGAAGAAGGGAGGATTGTCCTCCGGGTGCTGCATTACGCAGTGTGCTTCGATCTCTACTGGGTGTAGGATCAAAGGTCAAGGGATTTGTCTCCCTTGGGTCTTAAGTTGTGTATCAATAGTTGTTGCAGACTGAGTCTGTGGTCTTGCATTTGCAAGGGGAAGCCTCACTCAGGTTGAGTGAGGGGTGGATGTAGATCTGTGAAGTAGATCGAACCGCCTAAAAATCCGTGTGTTCCATGGATTGCATGTGCTTTCATTCCTTATCCTCTATCCCCCATTCGCAGGTCAGTATGTGAGCTGATGGTCTTTTATGTTCTGAATTGGATTGACTAGCTAGTGTTCGATAAACTTCTCTATTTGAATGAATGCTTAATTGATTTCTGATCAATCACCTCCGTTAGTGTTTGCCAAGGTTAGCGTGTGTTTAGCTCTAGCATACCGCTATATGTTTGATGGTGGTTATGTCTGAACCCTTGATTGTTGTTTTCTTCTACTTGGAGTGCTATAATCGTGTCCCAAGCGTTCGAGTTCAATTCCATGAGAGCTGTTAGTCACCCGTGAGCATATGCATTGTGGGCGTTTACCTTCTTGCCATCTGTAGCTTTCTTGTTTCGATTTGCTGCATTTTATTTCTGGCTCTTGTATTTCAAATTGGGCTAAAATGTTTTGTAGTTAGATCCATTCACCCTCCTCTGGATCTCTCTATACACCCATCTATTTCCTAATAGTCTGAGCCACTTCACTCACGTTCCTTGCTGGCTTAGGTGGTGGGGGTGAACTCAATGGTGTTCACCTCCTTACCGAGTTGGCATTCTCGCGTCTATTTACCCTTGGCCGAAGTATAGCCCGGTTTATCGGCGAAGAACATCTCTATTTCGACGACAGTCAAGTTGAGCTGGTCGAAGCCTTTAATATTGGTGCCGAGAAGCTTTTCGCTGATCTCGGCTGCCAAGCCTTTGCGGCATATAGTAATGGCATCCTCCGGGACTGGTGGATTGATGCACCTCACGCTGAGGTCTCGCCATCTCTTGATGAAGTCGAGGGCACCCTCACTCTTCTTCTACCGGAGAGAGAAAAGCTCTGCCAGGGCGATCTTGCACTCGGTCGTCTGGAAACGGTCTAGGAATTTCTTCTGGAGATTTGCCCAGTCGACCACATATTTAGGCTTCAGGCAGGAATACCATTGGAAGGCCGTTCCCGTGAGCGAGGTGGTGAAGTAGTGGAGGAGGTATGACTCGTCCAATGATAGCTCGCCCATGGCCATGATGTAGTAGGCCAAGTGTTTATGTGGAGACCCTTGCCGGTCCAACTTCTGCAGCTTCGGGGGCTTGGTGTACTCCAGGGGAAGCTTTTTCAACTGGTGATGCTGTGGGTATGGTACACTGTAGAGGTCTATATTGGCGACCCCTTCTTCATACTGGGCGAGCTTTGTCTCGATGATCCGCTCGATCATCTGTCGTTGTGCCATGAGGTTCTCCGGCACTGGTGTATTGGATGCCTGTAGATGAGCTTCCATTGGAGGCGTGCCGAACCCTGCTGCTATCGAGGTTCTAGCTACTGTTGCTGAGGCGTTGGCACTATTGTGCCCAACTGGTGGTGCCGGTGCTTCGGTCGGAGGCCTAGTAGGTTGTTGAGGGTGAGGGTCTCGCTCCTGAAGAAGGTCTTGCATGAGGTCCTTCAAGTGTTGATTCTCCCTCATGAGAGTCCCGAGAGTCACCTCTGTTAGGATTGGTGATCCTCTCTGATTCCAAATGTCAGAATCGGAGTGAGCACGACTGAGATCCAGAAGGGGGGTGAATGGATCCCAGTGAAAGCTTTTGCGAAATTAAAAATTTGAAAACTACTTGCACTGATTTAAATTACACTTTCTTGAGAAAAATTTCCTACAATTGACTAGATCTCAAAGACTCAGTATGCAAACGATTCCAACGATTGTCACTTGAATGAACAGATGTGACGACCCGGATCCCGGATACCGGATATACCCGATAGGACTACCGAATAGACCCGATACCACTTGGAACCCGTGAAGACTCCCAAGAGCTGTAAAGCTCCGAAGGGAAAAAGGAGTGTCGGGTAGTACATTGAAGCCACAAAGAAATAACAGTAAGCAATTAAATTTCATTAGATCGGTTTGATAAAGTAACGAAAATAAAATTACTTTTTAATTAATAGTTTAAGTTTAATAATTACACCAGAGTCTAGTCCAAGAAAATAAAGGCAAGTATAGTCTAACAGAAAGAAGACGTACCCTAAGGTCGGGGGAAACCTGACGCAGGTACCATTGGCAGCTACGGACACGTCACACTAGGAACCGTAGAAGCAGAACAACGCCACCCACCTGAAAAGCAGGGTGAGCCTCGTGTCACTGGCCTAGTAGGGGTCACACGGATACCCACAGAAAAACAACGCAGTAACACGGAACAACAAAACAATAGTAGTAGCAAAGCAGGAAAACTACCACTAGAAAGCTGTAAAAGAAGATCGGGACGGAAGGAGTAGGAACAACTAAAAGAAAAGGGAAAAGCCGTACCGAACAAAACACAGCTGTCGAAGTAACCTAGGCCCCTAAGCTACTCCAAACAACAACATCAACATATGGGTAAACTCTGATCTGACAAAGTCAGGAGTCACTGATCTGTTGAGCCCACAAAGATAGGCAAAAAGCCTAGAAAGAACCTAGACAGACACAGACGCCCTAAAGCATACACGACTCGAGTGCCATGCACGCTCTTCTAGATACGACAAAACACACACGACTAGAACATCGTGCACAAAACACAACACTGACCTCGAGCAAGACCACGAGAGGGCTAACTCGGAAAGGTCACGACGCACGAGAAACGCAAGAGTGACGTGCCACATGACGAAAGTACCTCATCACTAGAAGAATAGCCAGCTGCGTCCACTGACGTCTTATGCTGCGCCTACAAGCGTCTCGTCTACTATGCTGCCTGAAGCATGACAGAGACTAAGACACACTCAGAACCAGAACATGAACTATAATAATGAGTGACTAGATAGGGTAACGCCCGTCGGCGTTAGTCCAAAGCCCCTAACCACGTGTGCACACACCGACTCTTACTGGAGAGCCAGGCCTCTAGATAGTTTTCCCCACCCAGCAGGATGCCACTGTACAGAGGGGGCCCATGGAAACTAGCTTACAAATGGTATATCGGGAACTGCCACGCCACCACTCCCGGGTGGGTCGACACGTCGTAACGTGTCGCCAGGCTACGACTAGTGGAGGCTCACTAGACACAAAACTCTGAAACAAGAGTGCTGTAGTACAGACAAGCAAGGAAGCACTGTCACACGTACTACGAAGCACCAAGACATCATGACAACTATCGACAGACTCAGGACAAGGCAACAAGACCTGAAAACACAATGATCCTTGAGTCTCACGACTTGGAGTCACGATCGTCGTATAAAGCGGAACAAGCCGCCAATCGGTCTATTCCTAAGCCAGAGGAAACAACTATAGAAAACGACACACAGAGACCTGAGGGAACACCAAAAACCCTCAGCACACCTGGACACGTAGACTGAGGTAGGACGATACCTCAAGGCATCCAAAACCAATGTCTCGGGCTAGACAGAACCGCAGAGACACACACAAGGTCGCCTATCAACTAATGGGTCACCCCGGGTTGACCGGAACCAGACAATGATGATTCTACTATAGGAAGGAGAATCCTACTTCAAGCAAGAAACTCCTGGCTACCTCCTAATATAGTCTTAGCCCTCATAGGATGCCAGGAGACATCCACGGGACAACAGGCAGACCACAAGGTCAAGCCAAGACATACAGAAACCAGAACGGTGGGAAATGACACTCTGGGCATAGGCGATCCATCACTCGGCCACCAAGCAAACCCAGCAGTCAAGGAGGAACATGCTACGCACACAGAGACAAGGACAATGGCGGTCACAGACAAAGTCGTTTGGGAACTGTGGCAATTAGAGAGTAGACCGTACTCAGTCGACCCTGAACCGACTCATCTGGAGAACCACCGACACCCAGACACCGCCCTAAACAACCTAACAGACAGACACGGGATAGCCATCATGGCCAACAGACAAGACGATGGACTCAACTAGTTGGGCGGTCACACAGGGGCCACTCAACGGGATGAACGGTTCGGACAGGACCACTCAACCAAACAGGGATGGGCGGTCACAAAGGGACCACTCAAAGGGATGAACGGTCCGAACTGGACCACTCAACCAAACAGACCCAAAACACTAACGGGGGATGGGCGGTTTGGGCTAGACTGCCCATGGCGTTGAGCGGTTAATGGAGAGACGCTCAAGCCAACCGACCTACTACAATGTCGGTCATAGCTATTTTGACCATGCCGCTCGACGTGATCGACACAAAACTGTTGACCAGAGGTCAACGGGGATAAGCGGTCCAAATCTGACCACTCAACCCAACGGGAAGATGAATGGCTGGGAACCAGTCGCCCAAGGGGGATAAGTGGTCTATCAAACGACCACTCAACCTCAAGCCGACACAGGATGAGCGGTCCAAAACCGACCGCCCAAGGGGGATGAGTGGTCTATCGAACGACCACTCAACCTCAACCTGGGACAGGATGAAAGGTCCAATGCCAGCCGCTCATACCATGAACGGTCTCTGGTTCGACCGTTAAAGCGTCACGGTAAGCAAATCGTGGGATCGGCCTGACAGAGGCCTTTGCACGCCCCGTTCGTTCCGAGACGAATGGGATACAGCCATGGACCCACTGGCAATCACATAGACTCTGACCGGAGTCAAAACGCCGCACGAATCGCAAGAAATGGGCGATTCTAACGAAATCACCCAAAAATGGTTTCCAGACTTCCCGGAGCCCTACCGGTCAAACGGGACCACCAATCGAGATGAAATCAGTGACTATGGAACGCTGACGTTCCAGGGAGTCCATTGACAGTAACTGATCTAAAAACCGCCGCCGTTTTCTGATGAACCCTACGAAACCCCGATTTAGGCTAAACGAGCCCAAACTCAGCCGTTTCCGCACCAAACGACGTGCAATGGCAGGGAAAACGTGCAGGAGGAAGTGGTGATCCGTCTCCGTACCTCCATCGAAGAAACCGTGTGCCGAGGTGACTAAATCACGTCGAAAACTGCCAGGAACACGAACGACGCCTTCTCGAAATCCACTAAGGTATCGCGCCCGCCACGCTCAAACCGCTGCTCCAACCCGCGAACCGATCACCCCAGCACATCCACGCCTCAGCCAGCTCTCCACGGTCGCATGGCCGGCGTCGAACGGTCGAGAGACGGGAGAGAATGGAGTGAGAGAACGTGAGGTTGAAAATGAGCAGGAGAGATAGTGGAGTTGAATTTATAGAAAGAAATTAGGAAATTTTCTAATTTCTGAAAATCTGATATTTGAGCCAAAAATCCACTAATTCATAAAAATACGCAAAAATAGCCGAAATGATCCTCGCGAAGAGTACATCGCAGCTGTAACGTCCACGAGTCGATGAACTAAGAAATAAACTCACCGTAGGGTTCCATAACTAGTACGAGAGAAAAACCCACACGGATCGTAAAACTCAACTCGGGAGCTACAAAAGCGATCCGAAACTCTCCAAAAAGGATTCGAAAGACCTAATAAAGATCTGATAAGACCCATTAAGGATCCGGGATGTTACATCCTCCCCTCCTTCAAGAACTTTCATCCTCAAAATTGAAGGACTAGCAAGAAGGAAGAAGCAGGGAAGAACAACCCGACAACACGAACACGAAAATAACACAAATCATGAGAGCACAACTAAGAGGAATACAGTCAGACTATAATCACAAGTACATGCTCAAGACCGAGCACGACACAAGTGAACACGAGTCTGACACCTCCGAAACAGGGCAACGTCTCTTACGTCTCACAGGACATGAGACACGACTGCCACGACAACAGATATCGAGGAAACGAAACGACAGACACGACAAGCATCAGCTTACACAAGGAAGCATAGTCCTCACAGCTGACAGCTCGACAACATCATCGGCTCTAGTGCCAAAGGCAACAGGGAACACCTGGCACCCAGGACGCCAACGACAACAACACCGGACCACAAGCACAATCAAGTCACTCCTCACTCAGATATTACATCTGATTAAGTTGCAAGCTAACTCTAGGGAAGAAGAGTACAACAAAGCTAACTGATAAGATCAAGGTCCAGGACAGAGACACAAAATCATAAAGAAACAGCGTTTAGAAAAACAACGACAACGGCAGCACCTGCAGGATTCCGGCTCCATACAGAACATAGAACCATGGAACACAACTGCAAGTAGGGTCACATCAAGGCACAAGAACAGCTGAACACACGACCACAAGGGATGGGTCATGCATCAGTCTACTCACCAAGAAAAGACCCACGATAATGAGAAACGACAATCTTGGGGAATGCACCTAAAGGACCATGATCACACCTCGAGAGCACAACACCGAAGAGAAGGAATGCAGAACAGAGGGTACTCAATCAGCAAGGAATGCCGACAGATTCCCCAACACTCGCAAATGCCAATGCCAACACCAGAATAACTCCAGCAATAGCACGTCAAAAGACAACATCAAGGCACAGGAAGCGAAGATGAAGTCACATCGAGAAAGAACAAACCACTCGACCCGTGGGTAATCAGCCCACACGCTTCAGCTGCACACTCATAAAACGCACACAGGCATTAGAAAATATCTTCGTATCCGCATCTCAGCACACGTACGACAGCATCATAATTCACAAAAATTGCAATATAACATACCACGAGTACTGATCCAGCAAACAACCGATCACAAGAAGCCTAAGTGCAAAGAAGAGGTGTACCAGCTTCAGCATAAGGCCCAAGGAAAAGGCTAATCTCAGCTTACCTTCACGTCCTGAAAATGATAAATGAGCCTTCATAATACATCGGCCGCTGGACACGGCACGACAAATACGGTACGCGACAGCTCTTACCACCATGATGGAGTCCAAAGCCAAGCAACCGTAAGACAAGGAGCAGATCAGGCTCAGAATAAACGCTGTCCACACTTAAGCACACACAGGACAAAGGCATCACTAAGACAGTAATTCCAAGGCTTACCTCGAAAAGACTCCACCAAAAGGGATGAGAAGCATCAAGCACACAAACAGAAGCTCACCAGGAAGGGAAAATCCTAGGTCGCCTGAGCATCTTCTCAATCGAAGGAATCTAATCGAGCACTTCAACAGAAGAGAGACACATCAGGAGCTGAACAGACTCAAGTTGGGACGACCAAAAACAACGTAAGAACGTGTATGGTCATCACAACAACTCTGAAAGTCAACGGCAACCTGAACAACATACAGAGAAATCTTGAACAAAGTACCACAGATTCAAGCCTTTCGGCAAATACTGCCAAGTACAGCATGATCGAGACAGACACAACGGCGAAAAAGAAGCACTTCATCACATCCTGACGAGAACATAACCATCTCGTACAGTGCGAGAACAGCACGCACAAGACGACACGCGGGAAACAAAGCGATAAAGAATCACGAAACCTAACGCCAGCTGCAGACTGTACTGGACTTTTAAGACTATGGTGACTATATATCTCGGATTCCCATGTACTTCAGATAATAATGCTCTGATACCAGCTGTGACGACCCGGATCCCGGATATCGGATATATCCGATAGGACTACCGAGTAGACCTGATACCACTTGGAACCCGTGAAGCCTCCCAAGAGCTCTAAAGCTCCGACGGGAAAAAAGAGTGTCGTGTAGTACATTGAAGCCACAACGATATAACAGTAAGCATTAAAATTTTATTAGATCGATTTGCTAAAGTAGCAGAAATAAAATTACTTTTTAATTAACAGTTTAAGTTTAACAATTATACCAAAGTCCAGTCCAAGAAAATAAAGGCAAGTACAGTCTAACAGAAAGAAGACGTACCCTAAGGTCGGGGGAAACCCGACGCAGGTACCGCTGGTAGCTACGGACACGTCACACCAGGAACCGCAGAAGCAGAACAACGCCACCCACCTGAAAAGAAGGGGTGAGCCTCGTGTCACTGGCCCAGTAGGGGTCACACGGATCCCCACTGAAAAATAATGCAGTAACACGGAGCAACAAAACAACAGTAGTAGCAAAGTAGGAAAACTACCACTAGAAAGCTGTAAAAGAAGACCGGGACGGAAGGAGTAGGAACAGCTAAATGAAAAGGGAAAAGTCATACCGAACAAAACACGGCTGCCGAACTAACCTTGGCCCCTAAGCTACTCCAAACAACAACAGCAACAGATGGGTAAACTCTGATCTGACAAAGTCAGGAGCCACTGATCTGTCGAGCCCACAAAGATAGGCAAAAAGCCTAGAAAGAACCTAGACAGACACAGACGCCCTAAAGCATACACGACTCGAGTGCCATGCATGCTCTTCTAGATACGACCACACACACATGACTAGAGCGTCGTGCATAAAACACAACACTGACCTCTGGCAAGACCATGAGAGGCCTAACCCGGAAAGGTCACGATGCACGAGAAACGCAAGAGTCACGTGCCACGTGACAGAAGTATCTCCTCACTAGAAGAATAACCAGCTGCGTCCACTGATGTCTTATGTTGCGCCTACAAGCGTCTCGTCTACTATGCAGCCTGAAGCACGACAGAGACTACGACACACTCAGAACCAGAACATGAACTACAGTAATGAGTGACTAGACAGGGTAACGCCCGTCGGCGTCAGTCCAAAGCCCCTGACTACGTGTGCACGCACCAACTCTTGCTGGAGAGCCATGCCTTTAGCTAGTTTTCCCCACCTAGTAGGACGCCACTGTACAGCGAGGGCCCACGGAAACTAGCTTACAAACGGTATATCGGGAACTGCCACACCACCACTCCTGGGTGGGTCGACACGTTGTAACGTGTTGCCAGGCTACGACTAGTGGAGGCTCACTAGACACAGAATTCTGAAACAAGAGTGATGTAGTACAGACAGACAAGGAAGCACTATCACATGTACTACGAAGCATTAAGGCAGCATGATAACTACCGACAGACTCAGGACAAGGCAACTAGACCTGAAAACACAACGATCCTTGAGTCTCACGACTCGGAGTCACGATCGTCGTACAAAGCGGAACAAGCTGCCAATCGGTCTATTCCTAAGCCAGAGGAAACAACAGTAGAAAACGACACACGGAGACCTGAGGGAACACCAAAAACCCTCAGCACACCTGGACATGCAGACTGAGGTAGGACGATAACTTGAGGTGTCCAGAACCAATGTCTCGGGCTGGACAGAACCGCCGAGACACACACGAGGTCGCATGTCAACCACTGGGTCACCCCGGGTTGATCGGAACCAGACAATGACGATTCTACAGTAGGAAGGAGAATCCTACTTCAAGCAAGAAACTCCTGGCTACCTCCTAATATAGTCTTAGCCTTCATAGGATGCTAGGAGACATCCACGGGACAACGGGCAGACCACAAGGTCAAGCAAAGACATACAGAAATTGGAACAGTGGGAAACAGCACTCTGGGCATAGGCGATCCATCACTCGGCCACCAGGCAAACCTAGCAGTCAAGGAGGAACATGCTACACACACAGAGACAAGGACAATGGCAGTCACAGATGAAGTCGTTAGGGAACTGTGGCAGTCAAAGAGTAGACCGCACTCAGTCGACCCTGAACCGACTCATCTGGAGAACCACCGACACCCAGACACCGCCCTAAACAACCTAATAGACAGACACGGGATAGCCATCACGGCCAACAGACAAGACGACGGACTCAACTAGTTGGGCAGTCACACAGGGACCACTCAACGGGATGAACGGTCCGGACAGGACCACTCAACCAAACAAGGATGGGCGGTCACAAAGGGACCACTCAAAGGGATGAACGGTCCGAACTGGACCACTCAACCAAATAGACCCAAAACACTAACGGGGGATGGGCGGTTAGGGCTGGACCGCCCATGGCGTTGAGCGGTTAATGGAGAGCCGCTCAAGCCAATCGACCTACTACAGTGTCGGTCATAGCGATTTTGACCATGCCGCTCGACGCGACCGACACAAAACTGTTGACTTGTGGTCAACAGGGATAAGCGGTCCAAATCTGACCACTCAACCCAACGGGAAGATGAACAGCTGGGAACCAGCCGCCCAAGGGGGATAAGTGGTCTATCGAACGACCACTCAACCTCAAATCGACATAGGATGAGCAGTCGAAAAGCGGCCGCCCAAGGGGGATGATTGGTCTATCGAATGACCACTCAACCTCAACCCGAGATAGGATGAAAGGTCCAAAGCCAGCCGCTCATACCATGAACGATCTCTAGTTCAACCGTTCAAGCGTCACGGCGAGCAAATTGTGGGATCGGCCCGACGGAGGCCTTTCCATGCCCCGTTCGTTCCGAGACAAACGGGATACAGCCATGGACCCACTGGCATTTACATAGACTCCGATCGGAGTCAAAACGCCGCACGAATCGCAAGAAATGGGTGATTCTAACGAAATCACCCCAAAAGGGTTTTCGAACTTCCCGGAGCCCTACCGGTCAAACGGGACCACCAATCGAGACAAAATCAGTGACTATGGAACGCTGGCGTTCCAGGGAGTCCATTGACAGTAACTGATCTAAAAATCATCGTCATTTTTTGACAAACCCTACGAAACCCATGAAACCCCGGTTTAGGCTAAACGAGCCTAAACTCGGCCGTTTCCGCACCAAACGACGTGCAATGGCAGGGAAAATGTGCAGGAGGAAGTGGTGATCCGTCTCCCTACCTCCACCGAAGAAATCATGCGCCGAGTCGACTAAACCATGTCAAAAATCGCCAGGAACACAAACGACGCCTTCTCGGAATCCACCGAGGGATCGTGCCCGCCACTCTCAAACCGCTACTCCAACCCGCGAACCTATCACCCCAGCACGTCCACGCCTCGGCCAGCTCTCCACGGTCGCACGCCCCATGTCGAACGGTCGAGAGACGGGAGAGAACGGCGTGAGAGAACGTGAGGTTGAAAATGAGCAGGAGAGATAGTGGAGTTGAATTTATAGAAAGAAATTAGGAAATTTTCCTAATTTCTGAAAATCTGATATTTGAGTCAAAAATCCACTAATTCAAAAAAATACGTAAAAATAGCCGAAACGATCCTCGCGAAGAGTACATCGCAACTGTAACGTCCGCGAGTCAATGAACTGAGAAATAAACTCACCGTAGGGTTCCGTAACTAGTACGAGAGAAAAACTCACACGGATCGTAAAACTCAACTCGGGAGCTACAAAAGCGATCCGAAACTCTCCAAAAAAGATTCGAAAGACCTAATAAAGATCCGACAAGACCCATTAAGGATCTAGGATGTTACAAGAGCAATGCCAATAATCAAGTACGAGGCGGAGGTGTGATCTAGGATCCCTCACACAAGGTATGACATTCCTGATTGGCGTCACCAATCTTTTCTGTCACAGCTTTTGATGTACTTGATAGTTGAAGAAATTTGCCTCTCATTCAAATGAGAATAATATCGAAATCAAATACAAACTGTGAACTACCCTAAGCATAAATCTAATCAACGCAGTAAACAAATAAGCAATCACACAGAGGACAAATAAGTTTTTAGGTGGTTCGATCTCAACCTTGAGACCTACATCCACCCCACACTCAAACCTGAGCGTGGATTCCGCTGACAGACTACTTAATCCGCTGATCCACAGCTTCGGGGATGAATCCCTACAATCGCTGAGAAACACAGCTTGCTATCTACTGACTGACAGCTTGATCCGCTGAGCCTCACAGCTTGCTAACCTGTTGAGCACCACAGCTTGCTGTCCAAGGAGTTGCTCCTTGCCACTGAGCATCACAGCTTGCTCCGCTGCCAAACAGCTTGAAACATAGAGATAAAAGAAAAGAACAAAGGACTGAAAATAATGACTAGGTGAAACATGAAAATCAATATAGCTCAAGTGAGCAAACAATTCTAGATCTGATCTAGGAATCGTAACTTCAGCAATGAACTTTTCTCTCACTTCTCCTCCTCTTCTCCGATACTCTGTTCTGGCTTTTCTTCTCTTTTCTACAACTCACTCTCACTCTCTAGCACTCTACTATTCGGCTCTGAATTCTCTCTTCTCCTTCGATTGCCTTTTTCTTCTATTCTTTACTCTCTCTGTATATCTTCTTCTTTCTTCAATCAACCTCTGTCTGGTTTTCTGGTTCTTCTCTTTTTCTATTTCAGTACCTGCTTCAGACGAGAGTTCTCCTTTTTATATATGATCTAATTGGATTAGTAGACCCCATGTGATTTCAGTCCGGTGCGTGGAGAGAGGATTCCCACCAGTAATTTTTCAAAAAAATGGCTTGAATAGATCCACGTGTCATATCTTGAAGACAAGAAGAATCCACGTGTTTGATCCTTCATGAAAAGTTGGGAGCCTTGGAACCTTGGATCACGTGCCTAATTACTCAATTCTGGGATCACGTGATAACTTGAATCTTTGCTACACTCTGCCTTTTAAGTGATTGATTTAATTCCTGTCAATAAGATATAAGACATTTCATCAAATACCTTTTCATCATATTGGTTTAGGAAACTACACACTTCATCAATTTCAGAGAAATCAAATGCTCAGATCAAGGACTCTATGATAATGCAGATGCATTAAAGTATATGCCCCAATGCATAGACTTGATGACCTGGATTCTATATGTGCATCGACCTATACTATGCATGTGCACAGACCTTAAACTATGCATGTGCACAGACCTCAGACTATGCATCAACCGTATAAAGCAAGTTGTAGAATGTGCATCAACCTTGTAGAACAAGTTGTAGAGTGTGCATCGACCTTGTAGAGCACGTTGTAGAATGTGCATCGACCTTGTAGAACATGCTGCAATACATTCAGCGACCTGATGTGCATAATACTTGCATGAGCGTCAGCCTTCTAGAATAAATGTAAGGATGTGCATCGGCCTTGCATTACATAAGGTGTAATGTGCATCGACCTTGCTGAGCACAAAGTGAAATGTGCATCGACCTTACTGAGCGTAAAGTCACTAGTGCATCGACCTGATACACTGGTGGCGTAAACATGCATCGACTTGTGTGACTACATGTGTATACATGCACTAACCTGTGTGACAGCATGCGAGTATATGCATCGACTGAAGGCACAAACATGCATCGACCTTATGTTCAACATGGTACAAGGATGCATCGACCTGACATGCTTCAGACAGGAAAGTGCATCGACCTTGTGCATTTCAACCATTAACGTGCATCGACCTTATTAGCTACAGCGTGAGTGTGCATCGACCTTATCTAACTTGTATATGAATGTGCATCGACCTAATATGACTTAGACAAGAATATGCATCGACCTTACATGACTAAAACATGAATGTACATCGACCTTATTTGATTAAAGCATGAATGTGCATCGACCCTATTTTTCTGACACTTAGAATATGAAATGACTTGATCAACATGAATGGCTCTATGCAATTCAGTCACATCATGATTCATAGTGTAACATCATCAAAATCAAGGTTCCAACAATCTCCCCCTTTTTGATGATGACAACTATGAGTCATGTACATGTTTGATCAAGATGAAAAAATATTCAATCATTCACACATTCAATTATTCACTCATTAAAACATTCATTCAATCAAGGTCATCTCCATTCAGTTCAGACAAACACATTCATTTCATCTAGAATTTTCAATTCATTTCTCATGAAAATTTTTAAAGTTTACAACCTTACAAAAATATGTAAATGTAAAACTACCATGCAAACACTATGTACAATAGGAAAAGAAAGTTGTTGTAACAAAATCTCATCATTTGATCAACTCTTCAGCTCATGACTTCCGACTTCTGACTCTTCTTCTTTAGCTCAGCTCATGACTCATCTCATCTCTCCCCCTTTGTCATTATAAAAAACAAGTATGAGAGAGATATATAATTTTCTCCCCTTGAATCTAGCACTGCATCAAACATCTGTTGGAGAGCTTCCACCTCTGTGTCATGGACGTCTAATAGGTGTCTGTTGACACCTAAAATATAAAGGCTGAAGCCAAAGAAAGCTCAGGGCTCTGAAGACCAATCAAGGGTGCGGCTTCTATGCCATCCCTGGAAGTTTTGAGAATCAGAATAGAAGAGATCCACTATCCCTGACACTTTGATCGGCTGAAGCCATCTCTGGCTAGGCCGTTGCCCAGCACGGCTATCATTCAGATAGTCAGGCTGATAAAAACTATGACAAACTCCAGGCAATCATCTGCCTGCTGAAGATGATCCTCAGATAATTCTGATACTCATAAAAATGGGATGCACATTGCCTCACATATGTTCGTGAATGCATGGTGTCAAGCAAGCCTCAGGAAGAACAAATATCTATTCTAAAAAGTCCATGAGACCAATGAAGAAAAGCTCATTTAATGAGCCCCGTCCGGTGCCGAATGCTAAGCAAATGGGCCCAAGCCCAACACAAGACAAGCACGCCGAAATGCGGTATGCCATGCGCGCCGAAATGCTGCAGGTCATCGCGCCGAGGAGCTCGTGCCGGGAGCAGGAGGCCACCCCTCTATAAAAGTTGCTGCCTTCGACAAAGAAAAGAAGAGGAGAGAACAACATAAGAGACGAGAGAAAAAAAGAGAAAGAGAAGAAGAAAAAGAAGAGAAGGGTGATCAGAGCAGAGGAAGCCACTGAAAGAAAGAGAGCCCGAGAGCCTACTAAGGGATCTGAAGAGAGAAAGAGTTGTAGAAGTTTGGAGGAGAAGATTCAAGGTGGGGTGGTGTGTCAAATGCCCTAGAGGGCTATATTATTCTCTTCCCCATTTCTATTTTTGAATTTGTTCTCCTTTCTATCAGTCTGCTTCCGAATGTTGTTCTTTCAGGGGCATCAAATGCCAATGTAACCCTGTTGTCAAGGGGTATCGTCTGTGTTTAAATCTCCGTAGTCTGATTTTCTTCCGTGCTAAATGTATGTGTTCTATTTGGATGAAATAGAAGTATGAAATGCTGAAGTTTGCCCTTTCTTTCTTTCTCCCTCTCTCCCTCTGCCTCTGAAACTCGCCGTATTCGATAGCTGCTGTGAACGGATTCGATTCTATCGTATATACATTCTTCAGATCTATTGAGTGTGTTTCTACTGCATTTCTTCCCAACCTCACAACCACATTGAGAGCCCGAGATAGTTTATCTCATGGCTTCTCATTTGTGAAATGGTGAGGGATACACCCAAGTCAAGGCTCGTGTGATTCAAGCGATAACTGGGCTCCCAGTGAGGCTCCAGAGTGAAAGCCCCCATCTCCTCGGAGTGATTTCTTTCCTTTATGGCCATCCTAAACCCTGAATAAAACCCCTTGAAATCCGTTGAATAAAACCTCTCAAACCCTTAGGTAAAGCACTTCAAAAATCCTTGAATAGCACCCTTTTGAATCCTCAAATAGGCCCCTGAAACCCTCAGCTCAAAACCTCTTCAAACCCCTAAAAAACCCTTGGCTTCAGAAAACCCTCAAAAGCCTTATGTCGGTGCCTTAACGGCCTCCCGGCGCGGCCCTCCCTCGGCGCCAGCTCCACGCCGAATGCTACCCGCGCCGATTGGGCATTCCCCCTCTAGCGCGCCGAGACCCATCTGGCATGTCGCACCACCCCCCACCCATGCCGGTAGCCTTGTGCTGATGCCCTTGGGAGCCCTGAGCCCTTTGATCCTTTAGTACAAAGTCCCATCACTACGAGGAGAAGCAATAGCTTTCACTCAACCCTCATGGGAGTTAAATCAATGGGGTTAACCCCTCTACATTCTGCAGCCCGATTGGCTTAAGGAGTTCTCCCACTGCATGCTCTCCTATGGCCTCTGTAAGGGAATATTAATAAACACCACGATGAGTGGACATTGTCCCATCGAATTGTGATCCTTTTGGATCTCGGGCTACGCCCATTTCTCATTTGGCTTCCATCCCGGCACTCCGTGGATGGATGACCTATAATCCCCTTTTGGCATCGTCTAGAACAAGGGGAGATGCTGCCAAAAGTCATTCACGGTCTTTACTTTATCATACCGTGTGAAGTTTTTATTAAACCGATGAATCAACCCCACTTGGTGTGGCAAAAACCCTGAGAAAGGCTATGTTACGGCTCTTTGCTCACTGTAAGAGGGGAACATAATCACTACGGTTACATGGTCTCCCTAGACCTTCTGTGGATGAGTTTACCCTCACCTTCTACCCTACCTAAATATCACCGTTGACAAGCCCATGAAACCCCATTGAACATAAGAAATCCCCTCAATAGAACCCATCAGACCCATAATCTCACAAAGCTCTCAGAATCCTAAAGAAGCTCCCCTCATCGACGCCATATGGCCTCCCGACGCGGCCTTCTCTCTGCGCGAGTTCTGCGTCGAGTGGTGGGCGCGCCGAGACGCTAACCGCAACGACTGAGCACCATGCCGATGCCCCCTATGTTCATCATCACGCCGGGACCCCATCGCTCCTGTTTGCCTTCGCGCCGATCCCTATTCGCGCCAGTTCATCTCAACACCAACTACCATCTAAACACCCGACTTCCCAGCAACCTTAACGAGCCTTAAACTCCGTCTAAACCCAATGTCCTAACTTCATCAGCCTCCCTGCCAACCTTCATCATATCATGGGGAATCATGGTTCTCTATCCAAGTCTAAGGGAACTAAATCAACGGGGCTTTACCCCCCCACATTATACCGTTTGACCGCAACATTTTTCTGCTAACCCTGCTGACCCTTGGAGTCCTGCCACTGCATGTCCTCCAATGGTTTCTTAAGGGGATATCAATAAATACCATGACAATGGACATTGTCCCGTCATACTTAGATCCTCTTGGATCTCGAGCTACGCCTATCTCTCCTTTGGCTTCCATCTCGGCACTCCGTGGATGGATGACCTATATTCCCACTTGGCATAGACCAAGATAAGGGGATATGCTGCCGGATTCATTCCGTACATTATTATCATATCTTGCATCGCATGATTATCCATACGTATTGCACATCATGAAAATGAAGTCAGCATCGTAGTCTTATCTTGTCTTGCCCCTGGGGCATCCTCTCTTGGCAATTAATCAAGGGTTGTCCTCTTTCTTAGAGGACGTAATTAACATCATAACCTTTACAGTATGGTGGACTCCGAGTCCCGACACGAACATCATAATCGACTGACTGAGTCAGGTCGAGTGCATAATAAATTGTCACTCCGGTGACTAGCATGCCTAATAAAAATAACTAATAAATAAAAAAATCAATATAAATAAGAGAATAAAATCCGTTCCCACAAGTCTGGCACGCCCGATGGGACTTGAGTCTCCCTTCATCTCTTTGCCAAGAGGGGATGCCTTCAGGGGCTTCCCCCAAGAATACTGACTGTTTCTCTACTCATCTCAGGTGAACGATGACATCATCAGGACTCACCGGTCTCGGCTTCGGCCCCGCGATCATCGCCGGCCACGCTGAACACGGTACCTGGCAGTGCCCATGGTTTTCGGCTACTTCCCGCCAGCTGTAGGCTTCCCCAACTTCTTGGGGTTGGCCTTTGCCGACATGCTGCAGACGGAATCCTCAGAGCCTATGAAGGAGAAGATTGCAGAGAAGGTCGAGGCCCCGGAGGCTCGACGCTGTGCTGGCTCGCCCACGAGCCCGATTCAAGTCGCCAACTGCATGGTGCACCATATCGCTCATGGGGCCCGCCCCGTCCCTGCCAAGAATTTCGGGAGGCGCCGACACCGGAACCCCCGGAGGAAGGCTGTTGCTACTGTGACCGGACGTCTCTCCATGTCCGGCAAGTCTATGCTGATCGGGGGGGTCCGCGTCTTTCTGGATGGAGGCTCAGCTCGACTGAGCCCGGATCGGGTGATCCCCATCGTACCAGTCTACAACTCTTATCAGGCTATTTCGAAAGGAGAGCCAAGGAGGAAAAAGCCGACCGCCATGGCCAGAGAAGGTTGGCTACCGAGCCAAGAAGATTTAAGCAGGTTTGGGTCCCCAAGAAGGTCCAGCCTGCCTACCAAGATGCACCAGTCCAACACTGCTCCAGCTTTACCGGAGCAGATAAGAACAAGCAGAGGGGCCTTGCCCCGAAGAAGGAAGAGACGGTTGTGGACCCTCCACACCGTGGAAGCTTTAGGGACTGCGCCCGATAGGCCAACATCCCCGCTGTGGGAGGAAGATTTCAGCAGACTGTCGAAAGAGCTCGACTTGCTTACATCCCTCCGATGGGAGGTCGATAACTATCCATGACCCTGCATCCGGGCCGAGGGCAAGAAGAGATGACCAATATGGTCAAGAGCTATTTTAGGGGACTAGGCAACCCGTCTTTGGGCCAACAGCGGCTATTACAAGCAGCCGTGGCTGAAGAAGACCACTGCTCATCAATGGTAGTGGAAGAAGAAGAAGACATAAGAATGACGTCATCGATCGATGACAATGGGTATGAAGACGGCTTGGATATTCAAGTCGATGAAGCTACTCCCCATCGGGAGGAAAGGAGAAGGGTCTCTGTATTTGAAAGGCTCACCTTCCCAGAGAATGCAAGAAGGAGGGTTTGCAGACAGAGAAGAAGGATGCAGATTTTCACCTGCAACATGGCTGGGGTGTCTGGCCACTATGGAAGATTGCCTGAGGAGCCTCAGGAGCTGGCCCGGTTGACCGAAGGCTGGGGCCGAGTACTCGAAGGGCGGAAGCCGCAAAAGAAAAGCTGGTGGCAACCAAGGGAAAGCAAACCCGGGCTCAGCTCCAACAACATGACAAGGCCGTTATTCTCACCGCAAATGTGGTGACGGCAGAAGAAGAAGAAGATGTCTTGCTCGACATCCTACCTAAGGGTGCACCTGGCGAGACGACATAAGCTATCCCCAGCACTGCAACAATGGATCCGGCCATACTAATGATACTCCAAAGGTACTGCCAAGAGATAGAGCAACTGAAGAAGCAATTGATGGAGAAGACGGAGCAGTCTTTGGCATCCAAGCAGCCTGATATGTAGGCCGAGTCATCACGGGGAGCCGTCAACCAAAATGACTTCCCACCACTCTACACCCCGCCTCAGCCGGCAGAACCGAGCTTGGCAACAACTCAGCAATGCCCACTACAGCCGCTGATACCACCGGTACTACCACAGGTGCACCAGACGCCTCCATTACTGCGTCCTCCTCTGCAGGCGACCACCCTGGTCACCCCCTACTTGCAACCGGCACATTTCTACCCAGAACCGGTTGATCCGACCGTCATGAGCAAGATGATGGTGGAAAGAATGATCGAGCTGAAGCTCACTGAAAGAAATGAAGGCGACTATGTCACATTCGATGTGTATAGGGTTCCGTACCTGCCACATCATGCTGCTAAACGGCTCCCTCCTAGGATTAGCAAGCCGCCAAAATTTGACAAGTTCAACGGGAAGGGATCCCCAAAGGAACATGTCGCCTACTACATGACCGTCATGGGTGACCTGGCCACCAACAAGTCATATTTGCTGAAATTTTTCGGGTCCTCACTCACAGGGCTCGCATTTGAATGGTACTCCAGCCTCCCGACCGGGTCGATCAATGACTTGTCGGACATGCAGAGGAAGTTCAGAGAAAGATTTCATGTCACAGAGAGGGAGGTCACAGTGGCTAAACTCTATTCAACAAGACAGAGGGCAGATGAGACGGCCCTTGACTACATCAAGAGGTGGAGGAACCTCGGAATGAGATGCAAGCGGCCCTCGCACCAGGAGGACGTTGTACAGATCTGCAAGCAGAACCTTAGGAGAGAGGTGCTGGAAAAGATGATTGGCATGGAAATTCGGTCGTTCGACCGCCTAAATAATGTTGTGGCCGAGGTAGAAGCCTTCCTGGTGAAACTTGCCCCGACGTCAAATATTGCTACTGCATAAAAGGGCAAGGCAGCAGAGCGGTGCCAGGCACCTAAAGAACCGAACGCCTTTGATATCAAGGCATTTGAACAACAAAAAGACAAAGGCAAGAAGACAGCTGTTCCTCAGCCTGCTAAGACCGAAGATGGCAAAGAAGGCCCATCACTCCGGGACAACATGAAGAAGGCCTACTCTTTCCTGAAGGAAAAGACCAGGATCTTGTTTGATTGGGTTACCCAGTATGATAAGATCACCCTGTCTGAGCCAAAGAGGTCGGAGGACCTGAAGAGAAGAGACAGCCCAAGATTTTGCCCTTACCACCAGATGCTGGGACATCCGATTGAAGACTGTTATGTTTTCAAGGATATTATTGAAGGCATGGTGATGAAAGAAGAAAAAGAGTTGGGGGAGTACAAGGTTGACCCTCCACAACCACATGAGGCGCCTCTAAGAAGAGCCGCCATCAACATGGTCTCTCTATATCAAGCACTGCCTGAGGAGACCGCAGAAGCTAGTACTCAGCACACCTATGAAGCCTGGTTTCTGGCCCCAATGAAAGAACAAGAGGGATGGCAGCAAGTCCCTACAAGAACCAAGAAGAAGGGCACGCCTCGCCCAACAGTGGGGGCACATATTCGTGGCATCACACCACGACCCCCTTTGCCAGTGGCAACACCTGTGTGGACCAACCCACCTATAGTCATCAGAATACCTACCCACAACCGGAGGAGGCAGACTCCGTTGCCGAAAGTCAAAGAGATTAGTCCAGAAGCCTGGCGCCTACAGGACTACATAAATGGGCTAGATGAGTGTGTACAGCCTGAGCTAGAACCTTTACTAGTACGAGACCATGTCCCGTGGTAGGAGCTAGAACAGCTTTCACTGAAGCAGGAAGAGGAAGCTGACAAAGCATCAGACAAGGATGGCAACCTATTCTGGGGGCAAGCGCCAGCCGAAGAAAAGAAAAGAAGATGAAGAAACAAAAGAAGGGCCAGCAAGGCTATAAAAGGTATAATCCTTTCCTGCAACACCCTCTCTGCTCTGTTCAATTTGCCTGGTGAGTAAGATGAAGAAGAGATATGCTTCACACCCGCCGCCAAGGAAAGTCAGGCCGAAGCCGCAACTGCTGCACATGCAACCCGGTCAGGCAGACGATGGGGGCGTCAACCGCCTGCCAACCACAACATTATCTTCAGGGGGAACAACCCTATAAAATACCCCCTCCGGAGGTTAAGGGAGTCCAGATCCCTCCTCCGTTAGGCCTATACAACCAAAGTGGGGGAAGCACTCCCGCTCCTTCCTTCCTAGAATTTGTGAAGATGTCAAAGGGGAAGCCGCTATGTCGGGATACTGAATCAGCAACTGGGGGCATACACCCGCAACTCCAGCAATCAGAAGCTCGCCCGGCAGTAGCCAGTGAAGGATAGCAAGGAGACGACCCCAAGCAGAAGGGTGCAGTCTCCGAGTCTGATGAAGCAGGCCCATCAGGGGCCACAGTCCAAGACTCTTCCAAACCCCGGTGGGCAGAAGAAATGAAGCTATCCAATGTCTGAGCAGGAAGTCAGGTGGTCAAGCTGTTGAAAAAGCTCCCGGTAAGAGTCACTGTCTGGAAAATCCTCTCTCTGAGTGAAGAGACCCGACAGGTGATTATTACTACTTTACAGACGCCTGCTCAATATGAAGCCTGCCTAGCTAAGGCACTACCGGAGGCCAGCATGACCTTCACTCAGGAGGACATGTTGCTCCCCACTACCAGCCACAATAGACCTCTGTATATGAGGGGGCATCTAAATGTCCGAGAGTTGAACAGAATCCTGGTGGATTTCGAGGCGGCTGTTAACATCCTGCCCTACAGGATATTTGAGAGGCACTACTTCAACGTGCGTCTCCAAAAAGTCAGAGATATGCGTATTGCCATCTTCAACCAAAAGTGTGAGGTGTCGCTAGGAGTAGCGGAGTTCACACTCACTCTAGCAGACTTTGTTACGAAGGTGCAATTTCATGTCATCGATTCTCGCACCTTGTACAAGGCGCTGCTTGGCCGCCCCTGGCTACACGAGAACATGGTGGTACCTTCCACGCTCCACCAGTGCATCAAATATAACCTGGAAGGGAAGGAGGAAAGAGTATTTGCTGATCTCCACCCATTCGAAGTGTTCGAGTGCCACTTGGCAGATGCCCCTCTATATGCAGAACGGTCACAGAAGGCCCCTGAAGCCAAGACCTCTTCCAGCACAACAAAAAGCACCTTTGGAGCCGAATGGTTCCCTCCGCCGCCGCGTGGATATGTTAATCCTAAGACGGTCTCGCACATTACTGTCACCGGGGATGTGGGCCGGGTAGCACCTCCCGCCATCAACCCCGAAGCTAATGAAGTCAGGGTCGACCAGTAGCACGACCACATCGGGATCCCGGAGGGCCTTACCAAGCCAATTCTCGATCTCGATAATGCCACTGTCGAGCCTTTCAAAGCTTGGGAGGTGGCACAGATAGATGGCCCCAGTAGCTTGTTCTACACAGCTGAGGAGCACCCTACACAGGAGGACACTGATTGTCATCTGCCTGAAGATATAGAACACCCGTCAGTGCCCATACAGGGGTTGACATTTATAACGAGTCGAATGGCCAAGATGTTCCAGAAGCAGCACATCCCTTCTGGCCAGCCTTGCAAAAAGAAAGAAGCATTCCAGAAGCTGTGGTATCCCCCTAGCCTGGATAAAAAAATGAGGAGTGTATCTCAACACCCAGAGTTGGGCTTTACCCTCGAGGAATACTATTACAGTAGACGCTATGAAGTGAATACCATTTTCGCTTTCTACCCAACTGAGGATGACTCACTGGGGGCAACTTTTGATGAACACCCAGCGGAAGCTGAATATACTGAGCCAGCTCAACCAAGAAGTCTAGAATCAGAAGCCATATTCCCCTGCCGATGCTGGGAACAGGTCTACCCTGAAGAAGCAGCTCTTCAAGCCAAATTCGACACAGCTAGCAGTAGTGAAGCTGAAGATGTTGAAGAAGCGGGGCAACCTCCCTCCAGTAGCCCTCCTCTGATGGTGATGCTAGCACTTCTTGGGCCAGTCAGGGAAGCTTCTCCCAAGCCTGATCAAGAGATAGATACTGCCAGAAAAGAAAAAGCTACCTCCACTGAAGATATGGTGATCCAAGGGAGTGAGACCTTCTCACCCTGTACCATGGAGCTACAGTGCCACTCTGACTCAATGACAAATAATCACCAGTCCCTAGCGACTGCAACCCCCTCAACAAGGGATGATCCAGTCGACTCACCCCTCGAAGCTGCTCTTGAGGTAGACTTGTTGGCAGAGCAATGCATGCAGTCGCTACTAGCCGAACCGGAGATTCATGACGAACCTCGGATAGGGCAAAATGAAGAGATCGAGGTCCTCGACCTCGAAGATGATATACTAGACTTTGTCGACCTTCAGCCTGCGCCCCCGGAGATAGAAGACGGAGGCCAAGCAATAGTCGATGAACTGATAGAAGTCAACTTGGGAGACGAGGACGACCCCAGGCCAACCTTCCTCAGTGCCCAGTTATCTATTGAAGAACAGGGGCTGTATATCCAGCTGCTACAGGAATATCAGGATTGCTTTGCCTGGACCTACAAGGAAATTCCAGGATTGAGCCCCACAGTCTCACAACATGAGCTAACCATAAACCCTGAAGCCGAGCCGGTGAAGCAGCCGCCGCGGCGCATGAGGCCAGAGCTCATCACTCAAATATGCAAGGAAGTTGACAAGCTCATTGATGTGGGTTTCGTCGAGGAAAATCAATATACCACGTGGCTAGCCAATATTGTGCCCGTGAAGAAGAAGAATAGACAGATTCAGATATGTGTTGACTTCCAAGATCTGAATAAAGCCTGCCCTAAAGATGACTTTTCGATGCCAATAACGGAGGTCATGATAGATGCAACAACCGGTCACGAGGTCCTATCGTTCATGGATGGGTCATCCGGCTACAACCAGATATGGGTCGCGGAACATGACCGGGTCCACACTGCCTTCCAAACTCCCAAAGGCATTTATCATTACAAGAGAATGTTGTTCGGATTAAAGAACGTCGGCGCAACTTATCAGCGGGCGATGACTAGAATATTCGATGAGCTGCTCTACCATAAGGTCGAGTGTTACATAGATGACCTGGTAGTCAAGACCACAAAGAAAGAAGACCATCTGCGAGACCTCCGAGTCATCTTCTAGAGGCTGAGGTAGTATGAATTGAAGATGAACCCTATGAAATGTGCGTTCGGAGTATCGAGCGAAAAGTTCTTGGGTTTCATTGTCAGATATCGGGAAATTGAGATAGACCCCGCAAAGATCAAGGTGATCCAAGAGCTACCTTCACCAAGGAACCTCTCAGAGCTGAGATCTCTACAAGGCCGCTTGGCATACATCCGACGGTTTATATCCAACTTGTCGGGGCGATGCCACCCCTTCCATAAGCTAATGATGAAAGATGTTCCCTTCTACTGGGACGAAGAATGCTAGACAGCCTTTGACAAGCTGAAGGATTATCTGAAGACTCCTCCTATATTGGGTGCGCCGGTCATGGGATGGCCGTTGATCCTCTACATTGCAGCCACGTATAACTCCTTGGGGGCAATGCTAGCCCATAATAATGAAGAAGGGAAGGAACAAGCTCTCTATTACCTCAGTCGAAGAATGGTCAGAACTGAGGAGAGATACACCTACATCGAGAAGATCTGCCTGGTACTGGTCTTCGCGGTCAAAAAGCTCTGACACTACATGCTCTCACATAAAGTTAAGCTGATTTCCAAGGAGGATCTGCTTAAATATATCATGTCCCAACCGGCACTCAAAGGCCGCCTAGGCAAATGGGCGGTGATTCTTATGGAGTATGATATCTCCTATGTACCGTAGAAGGCGGTCAAGGGCCAAGCTATCGCAGACTTCTTTGCTGAGCATCCGTACCTGAAGACTGCCCCCTGGAATCGGAGCTTCCTGAAGATGAAACCCTAGAGGTCGGCCAAGTGCAGCCCTCTCTATTGATGGCGCTTCCAGAATTGACACCTCAGCAACGGGATCAGACAGAGTCCGGGCAGGGGCAGGCATAGTCCTGAAATCTCCAGAAGGAGAAGTCATATAGACATCCTGTTCAATAAACAAGCCTTGCATAAACAATGAAGTAGATATGAAGCCCTCATAATAAGGTTACAGATTGCTCTGTCCATGGGGATTCAAATGCTAGAAGCATTCGGGGACTCCATGCTGGTCATAAAACAGTTGGAAGGGGAGTTCGATGTGCGGAAGCAAGAACTCATTCCTTATTACCATCTGGCACTCCGCCTAATGACAAGATTCTATTTCATTAGCGTCAAGCACATCAACCGAGGACATAATGCTAAAGCTGACGCCCTCGCAAAGCTAGCCAGTTCTTTGGCGGTCCCGCCTGATACAAGCATGAATATAACAGTAATCAATTGACGGCAAGTCCCCAGTGTGACAAAAGCTCTAGCCGATGAACAAGCAAATGAAGTGGAAGCTGTAGAAGGAATCCATTAGTCCGATTAGCATTGGTTTCAACACCAACAACTCCCGAAAGAGAAAGAACAGAGAATGAAGCTCCTTAGAGTCAAAGACTCTTATGAGATGAGGAATGGAACGTTGTTCCGGGTAATGGCAGATGCCCAAAAGAAGATCTTACTTCGCTGCTTATCCCCAGGGGAAGCCGGGCAGGTAATGCAAGAAGTCCATGCCGGGTCAGCCGGGGCACACCAGGTCGGTCCGAAAATGAAAATTGACATAAAGAAACTGGGCTACTATTGGCCCTCTATGTTTGACGATTGCTGCAAGTTCGCCAAAGCTTGTCAGTGGTGTCAAGAACATGCCACCATGTCAAGAAGGCCACCTGTGCCACTACATCTTACCATCCCAAGCTGGCCGTTTGCTCAATGGGGTACGGACGTGGTAGGGCCACTACCAGCATCTTCATCAGGATGCAAATATATCTTAGCAGCTACAGACTACTTCTCTAGATGGGCAGAGGCAGTAGCATTAAGAAAAATGACGGGAGAACTGGTCGCCAGATTCTTCCGACAAAATATAATATTCCGGTTTGGAGTACCCAGCCGAATCATCTCTGACAACGACAGTCACTTCAAGAATCAGAAGGTGTACTGACTAGCCGACAAATACAAGATTGATTGGAGGGCATCATCTCCCTACTACCCTCAAGCCAATGGACTTGCAGAAGCCTTCAACAAGACGCTATGCACTCTGCTAGCCAAGACTGTCAAGGCTAACAAAAGAGATTGGGAAGAAATGATGTGTTAGGGTGCTAGGCCCGGATACAGAGGGGGGGTGAATGTATCCCTCTAAGAATAATGGCCAAATAAAAACATGGATGCTAGAGATAGACACAGAATAGAACCAATTCGATTCAACTCAAATACAAACACTTGGAGCGCGCCTATTCAAGCATCTAGCGGAAGCAAAGCAAACAATCAGACCACTGCACAAGAGATTTTTAGGTGGTTCGGTCCACAGACCTACATCCACCGCTCACTCCCAACCGGAGTGAGGCTTCCACTAGCACAATCTAGAAACCTGCAGACTCAGTCTGCAAACAAGGTGCTGCCACACAGCTTGACCAGGGGAACAACCTCCCCTCTTCCTCCCAACCGGAGGGACACCCCAAGTGACTCCCAGCCACTTGGAAACTAGAGGTCGAAGACCTCTCTTCCTCCAGACCAGGAGGGACCCCTGGACTTGCAACCCACAAGCCCAGTACCGGAGATCAGATCTCCCTTCTCCTGAGTCCACATGAGGAACCCGACCTCAGTCCAGAGGATCGGAAGTACAAAGGTAATCAGAAAATAAAGAAAACAATAAATGAAAATAACACAGCAATCAGAAGGCTGTAAAAGATGAAAACACAGATGTGGCTCTCAACGGAGCTGACTGGCCTGGATCTGATCGACGGTCCAGTAGGAACTAGTCTTCAGATGAAGCTTCCTATCTCTCGATCTCTCTTCTTCTTTCTCTTCCTTTTTCTTCTCTGCTTCCTTCTCTCACTCGCGAGCTCTCTCTCTTTCTCTTTTTACTTCTGCTGCTTCTCTCACTCTGCCACTCTTCTTTTTCTTCTTCTTCTTCTCTACTCACTAGATCGAGATGGGCTCTCTGCTCTCTGCCTTTTCTTTTAAGGCTTCTGCATTCGAGCTCCACTACTTGATCTGTGCTCCTCTATTCTCTTCGGCTCACTCTCTCTCTTTTTCTTCTCTGGATCAAGAATTCTCTGCTGCTCTCAGACTAGATGTATAGACTTTTCTCCTTTTCTTTCGATCAGTCTTCTTTAGTGGAAGAAGGCTCGTATATATAGCAGCAGCAGCAGCAGCCCCTCGGCGCGTGGCTTCCACGTTTTCCCGCCCAAGGAATTCGCCAGATCCGAGGCAGCTTCATCCACGTGTCAGCATCTGCATACCGCGTCCTCCTGGGATCACGAGCCAGGTCATCAATCTCGGTAAGAATCCCTGTCAGACATAGCATTGAATAAGTCATCAGCTTAAGTCTAAACACCCTGTACAGACTCTGTGAATGCAAAGCATTGTATAGACTTATAGAAATCAATATAGCAAGTGTATAGACTTGATGATGCAGCGATCATGCAATGTACAGACTCTACGTTGCAGGCAGACAGTAATGTATAGAGTTGCTACGTGCAGGTTGGCAGCGCAGTGTACAGACTCTGCGTGCAGGCAGTGGTGCGATGTGTAGACTTAATGAGATGCAATGCAAACTTTGTACAGACTTGGTCGTGTAAGGCGACGCAAGCAATGGCTGTATAGACTTTACTTCAAGGCCAATGTATGGACTTGATGAGACACTCACGAGTGTATAGAGTTAGTTGAGTGAGCATGCAGTGTATAGACTTGACATATGAAGACATCTGCTGTTCAGACTTGAAGAACATTCAGCAATGTGCAGACTTCATTGAATGAGGGAGCAATGGCAGACTTCAGGATGTATAGGCTTGTGAATGCAAATGCAATGTACAAACACTCCAATGTATGGACTTCAAATATGTGAAGCTATGCGATGTGCATACTTTGAAGAACAGCAAGTGAGTAAGTGTGTACACTGAGAGAGTGTATAGACTTGTAAGACATTATGTGATCTCAGTGTATAGACTTGCTGAGGAATGCATTATCATTACAGGAGGGAGTGTGTAGACTTATGTGAAATGCATGAAGGAATCGAGTGTATAGACTTGGATATCTTCATGCGAGCACAGAGTATAGACTTGCAGTTAAATGCATTAGTTAACCAAGTGTGTAGAGTGTATACACTTGAAAACCTTCAAGCGTCCTCGGTGTACAGACTTGTAACAAGCCTATCAGATGTGTAGACTTCGATGAGAGCAATGCATGAGCACCCAAAGTACAGACATCCTGTCCTTGCAGCTGACGACCCCAGTGTATAGACTTGCTGAGGGAGAGACTGTACAGACTTGAAGCAAAGCAAGGCAATCGAGTGTATAGACTTGACTGCTGCGAGCACAGGCTGTACATACTTGGTGTGAAGAACACAAGCCAAGTGCAGTGTATGGACTTTATGCAAGAAAGCAAGTGTGCATAGTATAGACTTGAGTGATGAGTGGACTTTCAATGAAGAGGCTGTACAGACATGATGAAATCATGATGTGTAGACTTGCCAATTATAGCTGGTCGATGTACAGACTAGAACAAGGCTAAGTCTGTACAGACTTGAACAAACACAGTGTATAGACTTTGGCAAGGCAACGTTGGTAAAACTACCAATGTGTAGACTTTCAAAGCTGAACGTAGGTAAAGAACCCAATGTGCAGACTTGGAAGTGCAACGTAGGAACAGATGCCAATGTACAAACTTTGGCAAGTAACGATGTACAGACTTGCACAGTTCCAGCTGAAGAATGTATAGACTTTACCTATTAAATGTGGCTGTACAGACTTGGAGAGTTGAAGCCAATGTACAGACTTGTTGATATCAAACCGATGTACAGACTTGGACTCAAGGAATGGCTGTACAGACTCTGAGTGAAGGCATGAACTGTGAATCAATGTGTAGACTTCACTTCAAGCAAGCTACAGCCCAATGTTTAGACTTGCTGATGAAACAGTCTGATGTACAGACTTGTAATAAAGCTTGCAGAAGGCGATGTATATACTTGGATGCCCAACGCCAATGTACTGACTTTGAAGAGAAGACAAATGTATGGACTTTGACGGAGTGAGACAATGTTCAGACTTTGAAGTTACATTGTGGATGTATAGACTTGAAATAGCATGGAGTGTATAGACTTGAAAGTCTGAAGGCGATGTATAGACTTGCCTAAGACGCAGCATGAGACGCTGGCTGAGACGGACGCTGTACAGACTTTGAATGCACTAAGACGCTGAACAAGACGGACCGATGTACAGACTTCTAAATGCTGATGGACTATGTATGGACTTGGCTTGAGATGCTGCATGAGACGGTGCAGGATGTATAGGCTTTACAGTTAATGCATATGCCACTGTATATACTTGCATGAGACAGTCAGTGAGACGCTCAGCAATGTATAGACTTGAAAGAACTCCAAGCGATGTATAGACTTTGAAATGCTTGAAGAGGATGTACATACATCAAGAGACGATGCATGCCAATGTATAGACTTCATGAAGAAACACACGATGCAATGTGTGGACTTGGTGACACATGCAGACAGATGAGTGTACAGTCTATGCCATGCTCACAGTTAAGCAATGTACCAAGTTCTGAATGAGCAGTTCTGAATGAAGTAAACACATATGACATCAAAGAATCTAGATAAATGCAATTATGAAATGCACATGAAATGCACCAAAGCACACACCACACAACCATATGTAAATGCAGCAATAATTCAGATAAGATTTTCAATGAAACATTCATCTGCACCACAAAGAGAATTGTATGCATTCAATTGACTTATAATGATTGCTATCATCAAAATCACAGGTACACATCAATCTCCCCCTTTTTGATGATGGCAATACTATGAGTCTTATGAATGAAATAAATGGAGTATTCAGACTAGACTCATCAAAGTATTCTCCCCCTTTGACTTCATCAAAAAGAAATACTTTGATAAACAAAGTCAGAATCATTTAAATCAATTCGCCCCCTTAGTCAAACAACTGATGCAGTCATGCATATGCAACAAATAGTCCCCCTTTGGCAAAAGTCTCTCCCTTTGATATAATCAATATGAATACAGATGCAGAAGGAGATACCAAATTGCAAGATCTCAATTCTCCCCCTTTAAGAGATTCTATGCAGCATGATGCATATGACATGGAAGCTCCCCCTCAATAAGTGGAATCTTATGAGATGGATAACAAGGAGAGGTTCAGGTCAATGAATCAATGATATTGAGCAGAAATGTTTCAAGTAGCAGATTTTCAAAGAAGCTCCAATCACAAGAAATTCAGTCAGATTTTCAGAGAGATAACAATCTCATAAATCCAAAACATAAGTTTTCAAAGTCTTCCATTATAAGGGCTTATGAATGAGCTTTATTGTTCAGCATGGTTTAACCATAATATATGCAGAGTTTATCAAAAAAATTCTGTATTGATATCTAAAACCATGGTTTAATAAAAATGAACCAAGCCCTCATATTTATCTTGATTAATCTCCCTTTCTATTACACAATCAAATCTATTGACTTCTTTCAGAATTACATGCACTAGTATTGAAATCAAGCAATTATGAAGTCATATGATTTTGTCTAGGGTTGTAGCAATTTGATTTTAGCATCAATATTCAGATATTTCAATTTGTTCAACAATTTTCTTGCTACAAATTTTACGAGCACTCTAGTTCAGTGCACACATTGCAACTAGAGGATATACCTTGATTAGAGGCCATTATCCCTAAGCCCTTAGTGTGACTAACTGTCATGCTTTATGTGAACAGAGTTAGCATTTACACATCATGACACACTACACATCATTTTTTAATGAGTGAGTTGTATTTCTCAGTGTGCATGCCATTGCTCTGCCTAATTTTCAATGAATTTTATGCAGAGTTAACTAAGGCACCTCATGACACAGTCCTTTGGACGTGTGTTTCTCAGTGACCAATGTCATTGCTCTGACAGATATAACCCTTTAGACATTTCAGAAACATTCATTTGCTTCAAATCAATAATAGTTTCATGTGCTTAACCAATTAAAGTCATGTATTCAAAAGTGCAGATTTCATAAATTTTCACAAGACACAGCATGAAACAGATGGTTAAGGTTTATTAAACATGCTTCAGATATTTTTAAGAGATTTTAAAGTCAAACTCCATGAACATTAAACTTAAACCACATGAGTTATTTCAGACATTCATAAAACTGTATAATAGAAGATTTTTAGTTCAAGAGTTTTCAGATTTATGATCGAGATAGCCCATTGAAATCTTCATGAAAGACTGATAGAATTCTGAAATCAAATGATACCAATTGATAAGAGAAATTTTGAATCCCAGTGATTATTTTTCAGAGTATGATCGAGGTTTGTCAACCAAATGAATAAGAAAGGTTATGCAATAAATTTTGACAAATGTATGCATTTGACAACCTATATGCAATGCATTGACTCCCCCTGACAACATGCATTCAATCACTCTTTTTGACATTTTTCAATATCAGGAAATGCCATGCTCTATATGTGTGCAAGGATATGCAATTTACTCAATATTGATTGCTATGCAAAGTCATGCAATTAACTCCTCCTAAAAACATGCAATGTTTGCCATGAGAAACTGAACATATGATTTTGATTCATGCACATTCAGACTGCCCTATCAAGCAAAATGACCCATGGTATTAGGCGGAGCACTTGGTCTAAAAGACCACCTCACACATAGTAAGAACCTCCAGACAGACCTCCCTGCCTTTTGGTACCTTACCATTTATATACCATTGAGGTCATGCATAATTATCCAACATGCAGTCCTATGTGCAATTCAGAATTTCAGTGAGCTATTACAACACACAAGTTTCAAGTCACACTCATAAGCAGTTCAGATTTTTCAGAAAATTTGAAATGCAATTTGTTTTCAGAGTTTATGCATAACACAATTATCAAGCAATTGCAATTAGCCTATGTATTCATCAGATACAGACAATCCTTTTTAATCTGATATTTGCACAGAACTCTCACCAAATGCATGATCAGAAAATAATGCACATGGCAGATGATGAATGAAAATGCAAAAACAGATTTAACTTGCTATGCATTAAAACTAAAAACAAGAAGAGTAGGAAGTTTACCTGAAAAGTTCAGTATGGGGTTTTCTTCTTGAGTGCCTTGGATTATTACCCCTTTTTATTCCAGTCCCAAGGCACACCTGCATAGCTATGTTATTCTGCACAAACAGGTACCCAAGAAGTCTTGGGTCCTGACATGCCAGTATTACTCCTAGCAGGTTTTCTCAACAATTTTCGTGCATGAAGGTCATCAGATTTCATCAAATAGCAATTATACATTGAGTGACCAATTTGTCCATAGCAATGGCATGAATTAGCAGATTTCAAATTCCTCTTATGCACATTACTGTTGTCATGAAGTTCATTGGCAGAGAGAGAGTTCTGTTTACTATAATGATAGTAAGATGCACCAGATTTCGGATTTAATCTATGCACATTCTTGTTAGCATGAAATCCATGTGTATATGCATGAGATTTTCTGTTAACAGAATAAGAATTCTGTTTACCAAAACCAGTTTGGTTTTGATATCCTGCCAGCCAACAGGTTGCAGCCCTGTGACCTGGCTTCCCACAATGATGGCATGTGAATTTCGCAACATGGAATTTAGCAGAGTTATTCTGAACATGCCAACAATCTCTAGCTCTGTGGCCTGGCTTCCCACAGTGATAGCATGCAGGAGACTTTCCAATGGCAGGTTTAGAATTTAATTTTCTATCCTGAGCATGCCAACAGTGGGCTGCAATGTGGCCCATCTTGCCACAGTGAAAGCATGAATTAGAACTTTTCTTACCAGCATTCAGCCAGCATTCAAATCTCTTATGACCCAATTTTCCACAATTAAAGCATGTCATATGCTGGTTTATTGGAACAGACTTGTTCTTGTTAAGAGCATGATCGTTTGCATGAAATTTATTCTTATCACTAACAAACCAGCATTGTGAAATTTTGTGTCCTAGTTTACCACAATGAAAACACTCAATTTTCCTTTTCTGAGATGAAAGATTTTTATCATGATATCTCCTAGCATTCTTATCATCCTTATCCATCAACTTACACTCATGCATCAGATGTCCAGCTTTATGACAGTAATGACAGATAATCTTCTTTTTAGATGCATGTGAGTGTGTGTGAGGACTGTGATCAGCAAACACTGATGGACCCTTTTTATTTATTTTCTATTTTCCAATCATTTTCTGATTTTTATCATATTTTTCTGTTTTCTTAGCCTTATACTGAGGTGAAGATGAAGTAGAAGGCTTTTCCTGTTCAGAAGATTTAACAAAAATAGTTTTCAAATTGGATCCATCGACCTTCCTCATGACTGGACTGTATCCCAGTCCCTCTTTCTTAAAATTATCCTTTGCTCCCAACATTTTCTGAGCAATGGGCTGTTTGTCTTTAGAGGTGGTGGCTACATCTGAACCACTTACAAAAGATGTCATAACTTTGTTCTGAAGTTCCTTCTTGTTTATCTTATTATAGCCCAGCCCTTCCTTCCTAGGGTTGATTTTTATACCTAGTAGCTTGTCTAGGTTTTTCTGTCCATCAACAAATTTAGACAAGGAAACTTTCAAATCCTGAATTTCATTTTCTAAAGAGGAAATATGTATCTCATAACTGGCAATCTCTTGTTCACAGCAATTGACAGCTTGATTCAAAACCTTGTTAGCTGTTTTGTATTCTTCAATTTCCTTTCTCAGCTCATCTACCTCTTCAGTCTCGTTTGTACAGATGACTTTCCCTTTCTCCAAAGTAAGAAGTCTTTCAGATATTGAAGAGTTCAGCAACTTTAACTTCTCATTTTCTTCCTTAAGCTTGTCATTCTTGAATTAACTCACTTATTAGAGTCTGATCTTCTGAGTTAACCATGCTTTCTCTCCTAGCTTCAAACTCCTTCAATTCCTTTTGTTGTTTCTCAAAATCTTTCTGTAATTCTATGTTTACAGATTTTATGGCATTAAAATTTTCAATCAGCAAATCATTCTCTCGTTTAAGTTTCTCTAATTGTTCTTCATTTTATTTAGAAAACTTTCTGAGAGAGTCATTCTCATTTTTCAGCTTGTTTAAGTCAGATTTAACACATTCAAGTTCTTTCAGCAAATCCTTACTCTGAACAGAATCATGACTAGCTAGGCTAAGCTTCTTTTCAAGTTTAGAGATTTCCTTTACATGATCTTGATCTTCAATTTTCAGCAATGAAATTTGTTTCTTCAACATTTGAATATCAGACATAAAAGCATCATGAACATTTTTCAGTTCAGCACAGTTTTTACAAGGAGAATTGAAACTGTCTGGCCTACTATTCTTCTTCAATTTTTTGTATTGTTCTCTTAACTGTTCATGAGACTCTAATAATTCAGCATATGAATTCTCCCAATCATCCAAGGTATAGTTCTCAAAAGGGTTTTCCTCCTCATCATTATCGTCTTCACTTTGATTGCTGCCTTGATCGCTGCCACCTTGATTACTTCTGTTGGCCATCATGCAGCTTGTTTGATTTCCTTTCCCGGCTCTCTTCATCATCTCCAACATATCCCTTGCAGATCTGCAATCAAGGAAACATGAGTGAAAGGCTTTGTCAGTGGCTGCTTTCATCAGATTTATAGCTGTCTGATTCTCCTCATACATTGATTCGTGACTGTCAGTCCATTTGGACTTTTTCTTTGGTAATTTATGAGGACCATGTGAAATCACTTTCCACAGGTCTGGATCAACAGATTTAATATAAGCACGTAAAGCACTGTGCCACTGGTTGAAATCAGAACCACTAAAGACGGGTGGATAAGCCATTGAAACAGATAGCAGATAGATTCAATGCAACAGGAATATTGATGCACTAAAAACAAATTAGCACCTAAGACTGCAAGATCGAATCTGCAGGTCGCTGGACCTTGTATGCAGACACCGCTCTGATACCAACTGTTAGGGTGCTAGGCCCGGATACAGAGGGGGGGTGAATGTATCCCTCTAAGAATAATGGCCAAATAAAAACTTGGATGCTAGAGATAGACACAGAATAGAACCAATTCGATTCAACTCAAATACAAACACTTGGAGCGCGCCTATTCAAGCATCTAGCGAAAGCAAAGCAAACAATCAGACCACTGCACAAGAGATTTTTAGGTGGTTCGGTCCACAGACCTACATCCACCCCTCACTCCCAACCAGAGTGAGGCTTCCACTAGCACAAGCTAGAAACCTGCAGACTCAGTCTGCAAACAAGGTGCTGCCACACAGCTTGACCAGGGGAACAACCTCCCCTCTTCCTCCCAACCGGAGGGACACCCCAAGTGACTCCCAGCCACTTGGAAACTAGAGGTCAAAGACCTCTCTTCCTCCAGACCAGGAGGGACCCCTGGACTTGCAACCCACAAGCCCAGTACCGGAGATCAGATCTCCCTTCTCCTGAGTCCACAAGAGGAACCCGACCTCAGTCCAGAGGATCGGAAGTACAAAGGTAATCAGAAAACAAAAGAAAACAATAAACGAAAATAACACAGCAATCAGAAGGCTGTAAAAGATGAAAACAAAGATGTGGCTCTCAACGGAGCTGATTGGCCTGGATCTGATCCACGGTCCAGTAGGAACTAGTCTTCAGATGAAGCTTCCTATCTCTTGATCTCTCTTCTTCTTTCTCTTCCTTTTTCTTCTCTGCTTCCTTCTCTCACTCGCGAGCTCTCTCTCTTTCTCTTTTTACTTCTGCTGCTTCTCTCACTCTGCCACTCTTCTTTTTCTTCTTCTTCTCTACTAACTAGATCGAGATGGGCTCTCTGCTCTCTGCTTTTTCTTTTAAGGCTTCTGCATTCGAGCTCCACTACTTGATCTGTGCTCCTCTATTCTCTTTGGCTCACTCTCTCTCTTTTTCTTCTCTGGATCAAGAATTCTCTGCTGCTCTCAGACTGGATGTATAGACTTTTCTCCTTTTCTTTCGATCAGTCTTCTTTAGTGGAAGAAGGCTCGTAT
The DNA here is from genome assembly GCA_022559845.1 of Amorphophallus konjac. Classification (NCBI taxonomy): domain Eukaryota; kingdom Viridiplantae; phylum Streptophyta; class Magnoliopsida; order Alismatales; family Araceae; genus Amorphophallus; species Amorphophallus konjac. The sequence continues at coordinate 170,274,971 of CM040124.1, read as the reverse complement.
ATATAGCAGCAGCAGCAGCAGCCCCTGGGCGCGTGGCTTCCACGTTTTCCCGCCCAAGGAATTCGCCAGATCCGAGGCAGCTTCATCCACGTGTCAGCATCTGCATACCTCGTCCTCCTGGGATCACGAGCCAGGTCATCAATCTCGATAAGAATCCCTGTTAGACATAGCATTGAATAAGTCATCAGCTTATGTCTAAACACCCTGTACAGACTCTGTGAATGCAAAGCATTGTATAGACTTATAGAAATCAATATAGCAAGTGTATAGACTTGATGATGCAGGGAGCATGCAATGTACAGACTCTACGTTGCAGGCAGACAGCAATGTATAGAGTTGCTACGTGCAGGCTGGTAGCGCAGTGTACAGACTCTGCGTGCAGGCAGGGGTGCGATGTGTAGACTTAATGAGATGCAATGCAAACTCTGTACAGACTTGGTCGTGTAAGGCGACGCAAGCAATGGCTGTATAGACTTTACTTCAAGGCCAGTGTATGGACTTGATGAGACACTCACGAGTGTATAGAGTTAGTTGAGTGAGCATGCAGTGTATAGACTTGACATATGAAGACATCCGCTGTTCAGACTTGAAGAACATTCAGCAATATGCAGACTTCATTGAATGAGGGAGCAATGGCAGACTTCAGGATGCATAGGCTTGTGAATGCAAATGCAATGTACAAACTCTCCAATGTATGGACTTCAAATATGTGAAGCTATGCGATGTGCATACTTTGAAGAACAGCAAGTGAGTAAGTGTGTACACTGAGAGAGTGTATAGACTTGTAAGACATTATGCGATCTCAGTGTATAGACTTGCTGAGGAATGCATTATCATTACATGAGGGAGTGTGTAGACTTATGTGAAATGCATGAAGGAATCGAGTGTATAGACTTGGATATCTTCATGCGAGCACATAGTATAGACTTGCAGTTAAATGCATTAGTTAACCAAGTGTGTAGAGTGTATACACTTGAAAACCTTCAAGCGTCCTCGGTGTACAGACTTGTAACAAGCCTATCGGATGTGTAGACTTCGATGAGAGCAATGCATGAGCACCCAAAGTACAGACATCCTGTCCTTGCAGCTGACGACCCCAGTGTATAGACTTGCTGAGGGAGAGACTGTACAAACTTGAAGCAAAGCAAGGCAATCGAGTGTATAGACTTGACTGCTGCGAGCACAGGCTGTACATACTTGGTGTGAAGAACACAAGCCAAGTGCAGTGTATGGACTTTATGCAAGAAAGCAAGTGTGCATAGTATAGACTTGAGTGATGAGTGGACTTTCAATGAAGAGGCTGTACAGACATGATGAAATCACGATGTGTAGAGTTGCCAATTATAGCTGGTCGATGTACAGACTAGAACAAGGCTAAGTCTGTACAGACTTGAACAAACACAGTGTATAGACTTTGGCAAGGCAATGTTGGTAAAACTACCAATGTGCAGACTTTCAAAGCTGAACGTAGGTAAAGAACCCAATGTGCAGACTTGGAAGTGCAACGTAGGAACAAATGCCAATGTACAAACTTTGGCAAGTAACGATGTACAGACTTGCACAGTTCCAGCTGAAGAATGTATAGACTTTACCTATTAAATGTGGCTGTACAGACTTGGAGAGTTGAAGCCAATGTACAGACATGTTGATATCAAACCGATGTACAGACTTGGACTCAAGGAATGGCTGTACAGACTCTGAGTGAAGGCATGAACAGTGAATCAATGTGTAGACTTCACTTCAAGCAAGCTACAACCCAATGTTTAGACTTGCTGATGAAACAGTCTGATGTACAGACTTGTAATAAAGCTTGCAGAAGGCGATGTATATACTTGGATGCCCAACGCCAATGTACTGACTTTGAAGAGAAGACAAATGTATGGACTTTGACGGAGTGAGACAATGTTCAGACTTTGAAGTTACATTGTGGATGTATAGACTTGAAATAGCATGGAGTGTATAGACTTGAAAGTCTGAAGGCGATGTATAGACTTGCCTAAGACGCAGCATGAGACGCTGGCTGAGACGGACGCTGTACAGACTTTGAATGCACTAAGACGCTGAACAAGACGGACCGATGTACAGACTTCTAAATGCTGATGGACTATGTATGGACTTGGCTTGAGATGCTGCATGAGACGGTGCAGGATGTATAGGCTTTACAGTTAATGCATATGCCACTGTATATACTTGCATGAGACAGTCAGTGAGACGCTCAGCAATGTATAGACTTGAAAGAACTCCAAGCGATGTATAGACTTTGAAATGCTTGAAGAGGATGTACATACATCAAGAGACGATGCATGCCAATGTATAGACTTCATGAAGAAACACACGATGCAATGTGTGGACTTGGTGACACATGCAGACAGATGAGTGTACAGTCTATGCCATGCTCACAGTTAAGCAATGTACCAAGTTCTGAATGAGCAGTTCTGAATGAAGTAAACACATATGACATCAAAGAATCTAGATAAATGCAATTATGAAATGCACATGAAATGCACCAAAGCACACACCACACAACCATATGTAAATGCAGCAATAATTCAGATAAGATTTTCAATGAAACATTCATATGCACCACAAACAGAATTGTATGCATTCAATTGACTTATAGTGATTGCTATCATCAAAATCACAGGTACACATCAGGATGTACGAAGCACTCTGGGCTTACCGCACAGTCTCTAAAACCCCGACTGGCTGCTCACCTTACTCCCTCGTGTACGGGTCAGAGGCTATGGTGCCAATTGAATTGGAGGTCCCCTCGTTGTGAATTGACATCCAGCATGGATTGGTAAGCAACGAGTAGACCAACGCTGAACGAAGACCGGAGGAGCTTACCGAGCTCAAAGGAAAGTGTCTCCGTGCGCAACAAAATATCCAACTCTACCAAGCTCGCATGGCCCGCGCTTTCGATAAGCTGGTCAAAGGATGAGAATTCAAGAAAGGTGACCTGGTAATGGTTAAAATAAGAGAAGTGATGGCCTCCAACCCCAAAGGGAAGTTGGTTGAAAACTGGGTCGGACCGTATGTCGTCCGCCGAGTATATGTAGGGGGTGCGTACGTCCTTGTAGATCACAAAGGAGTCATCCAGTTCTCTCCCCTTAATGAAAAACATATGAAGCTATATCACACATTTCCACCAGCATTCTCAGAATGACCCGTACCCACCTTAGTCTAGTGGCACTCCGCCCTAGCTAAGTTGCACATTCCTTGGTCTAGCGGCATTCCGCCCTGACCAAGCTTTACCTACCTTGGTCTAGCGGCATTCTGCCCTGACCGAGCTCTACCTACCTTAGTCTAGTGGCACTCCGCCCTAGCTAAGTTCTACCTATATTAGTCTAGTGGCACTCCGCCCTAGCTAAGTTCTACCTACCTTGGTCCAGTGGCATTCTGCCCTGGCCAAGTTCTACCTATCTTGGTCTAGTGGCATTCCGCCCTGACCGAGCTCTACCTACCTTAGTCTAGTGATGCTCCGCCATAGATAAGTCCCACCTACCTTAGTCTAGTGGCACCCTACCCTAGCTAAGTTCTACCTATCTTAGTCTAGTGGCACTCCGCCCTAGCTAAGTTCTACGCACCTTAGTCTAGTGGCACTCCGCCCTAGCTAAGTTCTACCTACCTTAGTCTAGTGGCACTTCGCCCTAGCTAAGTTCTACCTACCTTAGTCTAGTGACACTCCGCCCTAACTAAGTTCTACCTACCTTAGTCTAGTGGCACTCCGCCCTGGCTGAGCTCTATCCACCTTGGCCTAGTGACACTCTGTCCCGATCGAGCTCTAATATATATATATGTATATACATATAATGACATATAAAACAACATTGCCATTACGGGCCTTACGCCTAAATCGGCACAGATCCATCCTTTGCGTTAGCATTACCTTCTTGCTAACGAATAAACCCTCTTTCTCGGTGTAAGACTTCGTGTCCTAGCCGACTCTTTTACAACAATGTCATTACGGGCCTTACGCCTGAATCGACACAGATCAATCCTTTACGTTAGCATTACCTTCTTGCTAACGAATAAACCATCTTTCTCAGCGCAAGACTTCGTGTCCTAGCCAACTCTTTTACAGCATTGCCATTGCGGGCCTTACGACCGAATCGGCTCAAATCTATCCTTTGCGTTAGCATTGCCTCCTTGCTAACGAATAAACCCTCTTTCTCGGCGTAAGACTTCGTGTCCTAGCCGACCCTCCTACAACGTCGCCATTATGGGCCTTACGCCCAAATCGGCACAGATCTGCCCTTTGCGCTAGCATTATCTCCTTGCTAACGAATAAGCCCTTTCATCGGCGCAAGGCCTCGTGCCCTAGTCGACTCTCTCAACATCCTTCCGTTATACGAGTTCAAAAAAAAATGAGAATACAAAAATGGGGCTTAAAATAGAGGTGCCCCGCCAGCCTTGTTCCTACATTAGGACAAGGGCAAAAATGGCCATAACCCGGCTGTGGTGAAAACCCGAAAGGGCGTCGCAGGTAAAATTGGGTACCCCACCACGTGAAAACCTGAAAGGGCGCGTGGGCAAAAGTAAGAGGGGGCTGACTGTGACCGAAAACTTGAAAGGGCGCTTAAGTCAGTAATGTGGTAATTTAAGTTCCGCCTCACCCTCATTCTGGTGAAACTCTGAAAAGGGCGATCCCCCCGATCCCCATCAGAGATCTTTCTCAAATACCTCTGACCCTTGTCATCATCGGCAAGACCGGTCGACCTACCTCTGACCATTGTCACCATCGGCAAGATCGGTCAGCCTCCTTGCGACCCTTATCACCATCGACAAGATCGGTCGACCTACCTCTGACCCTTGTCACCATCGACAAGATCGGCCAGCCTCCTTGCGACCCTTGTCATCATCGGCAAGACCGGTCGACCTACCTCTGACCCTTGTCACCATAGGCAAGATCGGTCAGCCTCCTTGCGACCCTTATCATCATCGGCAAGATCGGTCAGCCTCCTTGCGACCCTTGTCATCATCGGTAAGATCGGTCGACCTTCTTCTGACCCTTGTCATCATCGATAAGATCGGTCAGCCTCCTTGCGACCCTTGTCATCATTGGCAAGATCGGTCAACTTACTTCTGACCCTTGTCACCATCAGCAAGATCGGTCAACTTCCTTGCGACCCTTTCCATCATCGGCAAGATCGGTTGACCTACATCTGTCCCTTGTCACCATCGGCAAGATCGATCAGCCTCCTTGCGACCCTTGTCATCATCGGCAAGATCGATCGACCTACTTCTGACCCTTGTCATCATCGGCAAGATCGGTCAGCCTCCTTGCGACCCTTGTCATCATCGGCAAGATCGGTCGACCTACTTCTGACCCTTGTCATCATCGGCAAGATCAGTCAGCCTCCTTGCGACCCTTGTCATCATCGACAAGATCGGTCAACTTCCTTATGACCCTTGTCATCATCGGCAAGATCGGTCGACCTACATCTGACCCTTGTCACTATTGGCAAGATCGGTCAACCTCTTTGCGATCCTTGTCATCATCGGCAAGATCGGTCAACCTACTTCTGACCCTTGTCATCATCGGCAAGATCGGTCAGCCTCCTTGCGACCCTTGTCATCATCGGCAAGATCGGTCGACCTGCTTCTGACCCTTGTCACCATCAGCAAGATCGGTCAGCCTCCTTGCGACCCTTATCACCATCGAAAAGACCGATCGACCTACATCTGACCCTTGTCACCATCGGCAAGATCGGTCAGCCTCCTTGAGACCCTTGTCATCATCAGCAAGATCGGTCGACCTACTTCTGACCCTTGTCATCATCGGCAAGATCGGTCAGCCTCCTTTCGACCCTTGTCATCATCGGCAAGATCGGTCGACCTACATCTAACCCTTGTCATCATCGGCAGGATCGGTCAGCCTCCTTGCGACCCTTGTCATCATCGACAAGATCGGTCGACCTACATCTGAGCCTTATCACCATCGGCAAGATCGTTCAGCCTCCTTGCGACCCTTGTCATCATCGGCAAGATCGGTCGAATTACTTCTGACCCTTGTCACCATCGGCAAGATCGGTCAGCCTCCTTATGACCCTTGTCATCATCGGCAAGATCGGTCGACTTACTTCTGACCCTTGTCACCATCGGCAAGATCGGTCAGCCTCCTTGCGACCCTTGCCACCATCGGCAAGATCGGTCAGCCTCCTCCTGACCCTTGTCACCATCGGCAAGATCGGTCAACTTCCTTGTGACCCTTATCATCATCGGCAAGATCGGTCAGCCTCTTCGCGGCCCTTGTCATTATAGGCAAGGTCGGCCAGCATCTCCTCAAGCCCGGCTTCGCCCCGAGAATTGAGTTTGAAAAATGAGAATAAAAAAATGACGAATTAAAATGAGGCTTAAAATAAAGGTGCCTTGCCAGTCTTGATCCTATATCAGGACAAGGGCAAAAATGGCTCTAACCCAGCTGTGGTGAAAATCCGAAAGGGCACCACAGGCAAAATCGGGTACCTCGCCGCGTAAAAACCCGAAAGGGCGCGTGGGCAAAAGCAAGAGGGGGCTGGCTCCGGTGAAAACCTGAAAGGGTGCTTGGGTCAGTAATGTGGTTACTATAATATGAAAACATATGCTATACTTCTTGGTGACACTTCCATCAGTTGTACCACCGGTAAAAAAACCTATCCAGAATAGACCTTCTGTCCGTTCTGATGAAACTTGTCAATTCCCTTGCATTGGCATAAACCCAATGTCAATAATGAAACCTGCTGTCGGTCTTGCAGCATCATCGCCTGAGCCGATAATGAAACCCACCCAGAGTAGACCTTTTGTCTACTTTGATGAAACTCACCCACTTTATGCTATCCTAAGTCCCACCGACGATGAAACCTTCCATCGGTCACAAGGCATCATCGCCTGGACCGATAATGAAATCCACCCAGAGTAGACCTTTCGTCTATTCTGATGAAACCCATCTCCTTGCATCGGCATAAACCCAATGCCGATGATGAAGCTTTCTATGATCATAAGGCACTTCACCTTGATCGATGTTAGAACTTGTCTAAGATGGACCTTCCGTCCATTTCAATGAGACGTGTGAATCCTTCATACGCATACATCGGCCAACAGTCGTACTTTCGGCACTTCTAGCCAATGAGACTTACATTTGTGCCAATTTGGTGAATCTCTGGAACCCGGCACGTGGTGGAGCGAGGCCCCCATCCTTTCCTTGAAAGGGTGGACACTCTCTTGCGGTACAGATACGGGTATGCTTCCATGCAGGTCGCCAAAATTGTCACAAGATATGATAGAATACAAGTGTGAAGGTGGACGCCTAAAGCATTAAGAGAAACTTGTATTTTATTGCAAAAAAGGGAGAGATGAAGACAATGGGAGCCCTTCGAGGGGGATAGATTACAAAAGGCAGATAAGCTAAGATCGCCTGAAGATATCTTCAAAGTCGAAAAGCCCGACATGTGGAGCCGCTCCCAGTTCACGGAGTTGCATTTCCTCCTCCTGAACGCGAGTCATCTCAGTCTGTAGGGATGCAACTCGACCCTCTAGCAAGGTGGTCTCCTCGATACCCTGGACTTCTGCCGCTTCCAGCAATGGTATCTCGGCTTTGACAGCATCTAATTCAGCCTGGAGTTCTTTCCGTCGGCTATGTAGGAATTGTGCACGAGCAGCTAAAGCTTCAATCTGGGCCTTGTTCCTATGAAGATCAGAATTCAGAGACTCCAGCTCCGTCTAATAGTCGGCTTTCTGCAATTTGAGGGCCGTCAGCCGGTCATTCATTGTCTACCCGAGAAAGTCTCGACGATTCACAAATTTCAGCAAGAACAACACCCGCTGGGTCCAGATATCCAAGGGACAGCCTAGTGCTTGCAGACCGACCGTCAGTCGCTCAGCCACTTACTTCAGTTGGAGGTAAGACAATGTCGGCTGAGATTCTACGACTCGACGTAATATCTATAAATGATGCCAGACAAAGTCCTCTGATGAATTGAAGCCGAGGGAAGCTACCGGCGCCATGTCAAAAGTAACCTCCTCGTCTATGGAAGCCCATATACCAGTGTCTGGCTCAGAAGAAGAAGATGGGACATCCACCAAAGCTAAAGAAGCGGGCACCACAGCAGCTTGCTCATTCTCCGTTGGGCTCTTTGAAGAGCTCTCTTCTACGAGTGCTGGAGGAGGCAAAGGCTCCGACCCTACTGCTGGCACAGATGGAGTCATAGGGTCAGGCGCAATAGTCATTATGGCCGTCGGAACAAAGGCAGAACCTCTCGACGGATCTACTTCAACCCTCAATCCTGTCGTAGGCACCAGAGTGGGACTTTCTCCCAGTGGGCTCAACTCTATCGATGATACTTTGGCAGCTGCATGTACTCTTACTGGCACAGGACGAAGTATAGTAACTACCTCTGAAGAAGACACGGAGACAGGCGGCAGCATATCTAAAGCGTCCGATGGAACAATGATGGCATCAGAAGATGATACCAAAGGGCGATCCGCTGTGTCAGACTCCTAGAACAAGGTTTCAGTAAGCACCAAGAGGGGTTGACTCCGTAATAAAGAGGGATGTAGTCCCGTATGAGAAGCAAACGAGGAGAGCCTCACGGTGAGAAGAGAAGAAATGAGGAGGAAAAATCCCCTCACGCCGATCGCCACTGTGGTGGAGGATGAAGGAAGAAGAGAGAGAAAGCTCAGTGAGAAATGAGCTTCCCTCGTCCTCTCGGCGCATAAATAGGGTAAAACCCTAATGCGCGCCGAGAGCTCCCCCGTGCCGAGAGCGTAACGGGAGAAATGGCGCGCCGATGCCGCCCGCGCCGAGAACGCCAAATGAAAAAAGGCGCGCCGAGACAAGTGCTGTGCCGACATAAACTCCGCACTGGTTGTATGCCGCACCGAGATGGGCGTGCTGAGACCATCAACCACGCCGGCTTGTTTTCCTTGGGATGCTGCAACCAGGAAATTAAACCTAAAAGGCCAGTGTCTGTCCGGACGTGCTTACAAAGTACTGAGATTATACAAGCAGAATGCAGATTCCAAGCTGTGAAAATGCACTATGAACAGGAACGGGCTTGAAGAAAAGTACAAAGTACACCCGCAGGTCCCGTGCCGCTTATTCTTCGCTTACGCCGCCTGCGGGTGGGGGGCATTTGTTGACACCTAAAATATAAAGGCTGAAGCCAAAGCAAGCTCATGGCTCTGAAGACCAATCAAGGGTGCGGCTTCTGTGCCATCCCTGGAAGTTTTGAGAATCAGAATAGAAGAGATCCACTATCCCTTACACTTTGATCGGCTGGAGCCATCTCTGGCTAGGCCGCTGCCCAGCACGGCTATCATTCAGATAGTCAGGCTGATAAAAACTATGACAAACTCCAGGCAATCATCTACCTGCTGAAGAGGATCCTCAGACAATTCTGATACTCATAAAAATGGGATGCACATTGCCTCACATATGTTCGTGAATGCAAGGTGTCAACCAAGCCTTAGGAAGAACAAATATCTATTCTAAAAAGTCCACGAGACCAATGAAGAAAAGCCCATTTAATGAGCCCCGTCCAACGCCGAATGCTAAGCAAATGGGCCCAAGCCCAACACAAGACAAGCGCGTCGAAATGTTGTATGCCAGGCGCGCCGAAATGCTACAGGTCATCGCGCCGAGGAGCTCGTGCCGGGAGCAGGAGGCCACCCCTCTATAAAAGCTGCTGCCTTCGACAAAGAAAAGAAGAGGAGAGAACAGCAGAAGAGACGAGAGAAAAAAGAGAAAGAGAAGAAGAAAAAGAAGAGAAGGGCGATCAGAGCAAAGGAAGCCATTGAAAGAAAGAGAGCCCGGGAGCCTGCTAAGGGATCTGAAGAGAGAAAGAGTTGCAGAAGTTCGGTGGAGAAGATTCAAGGCGGGGTGGTTTGTCAAATGCCCTAGGGGGCTATATTATTCTCTTCCCCATTTCTATTTTTGAATTTGTTCTCCTTTCTATCGGTCTGCTTCCGAATGTTGTTCATTCAGGGGCATCAAATGTCAATGTAACCCTGTTGTCAAGGGGTATCGTCTGTGTTTAAATCTCCATAGTCTGATTTTCTTCCGTGCTGAATGTATGTGTTCTATTTGGATGAAATAGAAATATGAAATGCTGAAGTTTGCGCTTTCTTTCTTTCTCCCTCTGCCTCCAAAACTCGCCGTATTCGATAGCTGCTGCAAACGGATTCGATTCTATCGTATATACATCCTTCAGATCTACTGAGTGTGTTTCTACTTCATTTCTTCCTAACCTCACAACCGCATTGAGAGCCTGAGACAGTTCATCTCATGGCTTCTCATTTGTAAAACGGTGAGGGATACACCCAAGTCAAGGCTCGTGTGATTCAAGCGATAACTGGGCTCCCAGTGAGGCTCCAGAGTGAAAGCCGCCATCTCCTCGGAGTGATTTCTTTCCTTTCTAGTCATCCTAAACCCTGAATAAAACCCCTTGAAATCCCTTGAATTAAACCTCTCAAACCCTTAGGTAAAGCACTTCAAAAATCCTTGAATAGAACCCTTTTGAATACTCAAGTAGGCCCCTGAAACCCTTAGCTCAAAACCTCTTCAAACCCCTAAAAAACCCTTGGCTTCAGAAAACCCTCAAAAGCCTTCTGTCGGCGCCTTAACGGCCTCTCGGCGCGGCCCGCCCTCGGCGCCAGCTCCATACCGAATGCTACCCGCGCCGATTGGGCATTCCCCCACTAGCGCGCCGAGACCCATCTGGCCCGTCGCACCACCCCCCACCCATGCCGGTAGCCTTGTGCCGATGCCCTTGGGAGCCCCGAGCCCTTTGATCCTTCAGTACAAAGTCCCATCACTACAAGGAGAAGCAATAGCTTTCACTCAACCCTCATGGGAGTTAAATCAATGGGGTTAACCCCTCTACATTCTGCAGGCCCGTTGGCTTAAGGAGTTCTGCCACTGCATGCTCTCATATGGCCTCTGTAAGGGAATATTAATAAACACCACGATGAGTGGACATTGTCCCATCAGATTGTGATCCTTTTGGATCTCGGGCTACGCCCATTTCTCGTTTGGCTTCCATCCCGGCACTCCGTATATGGATGACCTATAATCCCCTTTTGGCATCGTCCAGAACAAGGGGAGATGCTGCCAAAATTCATTCACGGTATTTACTTTATTGTACCATGTGATGTTTTTATTAAACCGATGAATCAACCCCACTTGGTGTGGTAAAAACCCTGAGAAAGGCTATCTTACGATTCTTTGCTCACTGTAAGAGGGGAACATAATCACTACGGTTACATGGTCTCCCTAGACCTTGTATGGATGAGTTTACCCTCACCTTCTACCCTACGTAAATACCACCGTTGACAAGCCCATGAAACCCCATTGAACACAAGAAATCCCCTCAATAGAACCCATCAGAGCCATAATCTCACAAAGCTCTCAGAATCCTAAAGAAGCTCCCTTCATCGGTGCCAGATGGCCTCCCGGTGCGGCCTTCTCTCGGCACGAGTTCTGCGCCGAGTGGGCCCGCGCCGAGACGCTAACCGCGCCGACTGAGCACCGTGCCGATGCCCCCTGTGTTCATCGTCGCGCCGGGACCCCATCTCGCCGGTTTGCCTTCGCGCTGATCCCTATTCGCGCCGGTTCATCTCAACACCAACTACCATCTAAACACCCGACTTCCCAGCAACCTTAATGAGCCTTAAACTCCGTCTAAACCCAATGTCCTAACTTCATCAGCCTCCCTGCCAACCTTCATCATATCATGGGGAATCATGGTTCTCTATCCAAGTCTAAGAGAGCTAAATCAACGGGGTTTTACCCCCCCCCCCACATTATACCGTGTGACCGCAACGTTTTTCTGCTAACCCTGCTGACCCTTGGAGTCCTGCCACTGCATGTCCTCCAATGATTTCTTAAGGGGATATCAATAAATACCATGACAATAGACATTGTCCCGTCATACTTAGATCCTCCTGGATCTCGGGCTACGCCCATCTCTCCTTTGGCTTCCATCTCGGCACTCCGTGGATAGATGACCTATATTCCCACTTGGCATAGACCAAGATAAGGGGATATGCTGCCGGATTCATTCCGCACATTAGTATCATATCTTGCATCGCATGATTATCCATACGTATTGCACATCATGCAAATGAAGTCAGCATCATAGTCTTATCTTGTCTTGCCCATGGGGCATCCTTTCTTGGCAATTAATCAAGGGTTGTCCTCTTTCTTAGAGGACGTAATTAACGTCATAACCTTTACGGTATGGCGGACTCCGAGTCCCGACACGAACATCATAATCGACTGACTGAGTCAGATCGAGCGCATAATAAATTGTCACTCCGTTGACTGGCACACCTAATAAAAATAACTAATAAATAAATAAATACATATAACAAAAATAAATATAAATAAGAGAATAAAATCCGTTCCCACAATGTCCTACAAGAACTTCCACGTTCTCTCAAGGGTACAGCTTCTGGAATGTTTCATGAAATTCTATCAACTTTAGTACCTAAGGTAGCAAGCTTTGCATTAAGCCTCTAATCTACTGTGTGAACTTGTGCTTGGAGCTCTTTGACAGTACTAGTCAAATCAACAAACCAATTCGGGAGCATAGTGCACATGTTCTCAACTTGTCATGTTTGCTATTGATGAATATCTGCCATGGAAGTTGAAGTGCTTGTAGCTTGTTCATTGACAATTTCTTTCAAGTTGCTGGACAGATGTTGCACTTTTTCCTGAACAGTATCGAGCTTATCATATAAATTTCCCATCTGAATAATACCGCCCTGAACTTCATCTGATATATTATTTATCCTATAAGACAGTGTTTGTTGTTCTTGGCGAATGATATTCATTTCTTCCCTAATTCTTTGCTGTTCTTTCCTAATGTCAAAAGCATGAATTAGTGTTTGTGTTATTTTCTCAAGAGTTTCTGCCTGATTTTCTCTGAGAAGACTCATTATAGAACCAGCTATTTCACAAACATGTATCAAAGAATCTAAAAACCCATGCAATCTTTCATCAGATTTATACTTATCTCTCACAAAATTTTCTCATTGGCTATTAACAGTCTGCTCAACATGCATCATCCTAGCATCTAATCTTTCTACAGCCAAATTCAATTGCACAAGATGCATTCATAATCCTAAATTGACTTAGTAGTAGATTTACGATTGAGGGATGAACATCAGCAGGATGTTGAGAAGAACATGGTCCTGCTGAGCTTGAAGCCTGAAATTCTGGTGGGATTTGAGGTTCTTCAGGAGATAAAGGTAAGTGAATACCCATTGCCATCATTGTTGGGACGCTAAAGGGTGATCTAGAGGGGGGGTGAATAGATCACACACCCGTTAAAAATTATTTCAGTAGAATCAAATATGGAATTAAAACTTCTACTGAACAGATAGTGGGCACAAAGCAAATACCACCCAGAAGAGATGAAGAACCGTCCTAAGCATACATCTACTGCGCCAAGATAGAAATATAGAAGCTAGGCAAACCACAAAACAATCACACAGTAGACAAAGGCTTTTAGGTGGTTCGGTCCTCCAGACCTACATCCACCCCACACTCAACCCGAGTGTGGCTTATTGCTGACTCACAGCTTGAACCGCTGGGCATCACAGCTTGCCATACAATCCGCTGGGCAACACAGCTTGCCGTCCGAGGAATCCTCCTCGCTCGCTGAGCAACACAGCTTGCTGTCCAGTGGAATCCACCACTACAAACCGCTGGGGATTACAGCTTACCCGTCCAGAGGCAGCACCTCTGCAAACCATTGGGCAATACAGCTTGGCCGTCCAGTGGAATCCTCCACTGCCCGCTGAGCAACACAGCTTGCTCCGCTGACAAACAGCTTGATGAAATGTATAAAGAAGAATAAAAACAGAACAAGACAGCAATCGGAAAGCTATAAATGAAATACACAATATAGCTCTCAACAAAGCAGACTGGCCTGGATTTGATCCACGGTCCAGTAAACAAATCTTCAGACTTCACTCTTCTTCTCTCGATCTCACTGTCTCTCTTTCTTTCTCTCTTTCTCTTCTTCTTCTTCTGCTAATCTCTCACTCTCTGCTCGAGCTCTCTATCTCTTCTTTCTCTTCTTCTTTCACTCTCTGTCTGGATCGTGGCTCTCTGTATGGACTTCACCTCTTGCCAACTCGATCAGTCTTCTTCTGTGGAAGAAGGCTCATATATATAGCAGCAGCAGCAGCCCCGGCGTGTGACCTCCACATTTCCAGCCCTAAGTATTCGGACCACGTGGCAGCATCCAGCAGGCTGTTAGTCCATGTGTCATCATCTGGTCAGGCCTTCCAGCCTCGGATCACGTGCCCTTCATTAGCCTCCACGAGCAGAGCACCTGTCAGACAGAGTATCGGAATATCAGGTTAAGTGAAGAGCTCTGTATAGACTTATAAAGACGATCATGATGTATAGACTTGTAATGTAAAGTGCGTTCTCGCACGGGAGCATATGAAGCCAATGTACAGACTTGTCGATGCAAGGCCAATGTACAGACTTACTCGAGTGAGACGATGACCAAGACGATGCAGCTACAGTGATGTACAGACTTGGCATGAGACGCTGAGAAAGACGGTGGATGTACAGACTTCTAAATGTACAGACTTTCCACCGACCAATGTATGGACTTGCTCAGCCTGAGGCACTGTATAGACTTTATGCGTCTCTGCCCAATGTATAGACATCATATATGCAGTGCTGTGCAATATACATACTTTATATATGAAGTCACTCGCTGTACATACTTTGAATATGAAGACTCATCGTGCAATGTTGTCTAGACTTAGAATGCAACGCATGAAGTAGTGAATAGACTCTGAGTGCAACCAACGTCCAGACTTGATGGTGTGCTGTGCAAACATGCTAAGATGCAATGTGTAGACTTATGCGAGCATGCTGCAGCCATTGTACACACTCACAGCGTTGACGCTGAATGAGACACTAAATAAGATGGACAGTCTGAGGGAGTCGACCCATCAAGGATATCAAACATGGCACACTCATGCAATCTCCACAGACTAAATCAGATATAACACACTCAAGCATTCAAATCAACATGCCATCATCAAAACAAAACATAATATCATAATGCACTCACTGTGTTGCAATCATCAAAACAAAACATCATTGCTATCATCAAATCAACATAGCACATGCTTGTGCCTAAGAGGCACAACATTCTCCCCCTTTTTGATGATGGCAACACACTGTGACAGTGAGTCACACACAAAATTTTCTCTCCCTTTGACATAATCAAAAAGAGAAAAATAATATGAACATGTGTGCAACATGGCAGTATGCATGCAATTACCCTTAGAGCACCTCATTCTTCCCCTGAATGTATGACTCCCCCTGAATTGGTTCTCCCCTTAAATAATTGCTCCCCCTATGAGAAGGAATATGAGCAGATAAGCAAAGGTAGAGAAGGTAGGAGGGTCACTAGACAATAGCTGAATCATAGGTTCAGAAAGGAAGCATGATTATAAACAACTGTTAAAGTATAAGAATCAGCAACATACAATTTTGACAAAAATTCAGGTTTAACAGTGATAAATCTAGAGTAAAACACCTGACCCCTGAAAAAGAGTTTTAGATTCCATTTATAGCAATGAATCTAGAGCACATGGTATTAATAGATAAGTCTGAAATAATACCCTTTTGTGTTTAAACATGGACGTTCAAGAAAGGCAACTTGAATATGTATTGAGAAAAATAATTTTCACTCATTGACTTTTGATTTCAAAGGGTTACAGCAGTTTGATTTTCATTTTTTTTTCAATTTCTGAACCTGAACTAAGTGAATAGACCAGTGGCATTTATGCTGTTGACATTAGGTGTACACCTTGATCAGAGGCAGGTACCCCCAGTTACTAGGCATAAACTACTAGATCTATTTCAGATCAAGACCTACAAGAAATAGTCTTCACTTTTGACATTAAGGGTATACCTTGATTAGAGGCCAGTACCCTCAGTTACTTGGTGAGGACTCCCCCTATAGATTTGACCCTATGAACAAAGATATTCTGAAGCACCTCATGACACGTGAGTTCTCCTGCTTCTTTGGAGGAGTTCACAGTTTCTCAGTGCAATCAGCCATTGCTCTGTCACTATGTTCAGTTCTTTACATTTATGATCTTATTTACTGCTGCCCTTAATTCTTTTAGAGTGATTGTTTAAAAAAATCATTACATACTCTTATTCACCTGTTCTAGACATTTCCAGTCCAACACATTTAGGCTTTACAAAAAACTTTTTCTATTTTAGCCATGAGACAAAGATTAAGAGCTATAAAAGTTTTCTTTTATCTCAAATTCTAAAGTGCAGACACTTAACTCTCCAATTTATAAAGGTTAAACCTTTAGTTCTTTTCAATTTGTAAGAGTGATTCTTATATAAGAGCAATTGAAATAATCACAACTCAATGTACTAAACCAGAAACAGTTGCTGTTGTTCAGTGAAACTGATGGGGAAAAGATAGCAATTGGCAATATGGTCCAATGGCATCTGATGTCAAAAGATATGAATCAATTGAATGGGGACAATGAGGAGTAAATAGGATTCAAGAATTGAACTAAACTCACAGCTCCCCCTGACACCATGATGCAAAAGATATGCTATACAACACATTGTTCTACATGCAGACTATGCACCAATGATATATGAGGCAAGTATGCACTCAATTCAAGTTTATGCATCCAAATTCAGTTCAACATATAGCAAGAGAAGAGCATCAGATATGCATACTGATCAGCTAGACAAGAATAGGATATCAGACATCAAACAATCAAATCAACATGACTTTCTCAATTCAGTTCTGAAGGTAAATCACTTACCTGCTTTACCAGATTGATTTATTTTTATCCTTGGTGTTGCACCAGATATTTTGACAAGGCCTCCAATTTCTTTCAGCTCTTAGGATTTTGGCCATGTCTCTTGTCATATGCTTGAAGTAGCTTTTTCTGTTTCATCAGTTTGTTCCCGGCTACCAGACATACCTGCAAACACACTTAGGGAGCAGGTTTTGGAACCCAAGGTATTTTGGGCTCCAAGACAGAACCACATACTTGAGAGTGAAAACAAGACAACAGCTGTTTAGGGATCCACATTTGTGTAAAGATGGAAGGTTTAGTGGATTCTATAGCTTGAGAGTTCTTTTTGTTATTTTTATTTTTCTCAGCACCAACAGGTTTAGTTTTCTTTTTCTGGTGCTTTGATGGTTGTTGTGTAGTCCTGGCATTCATTTTATTAAAAATATTTTTGTTTTTCTGCCAGTGCCTTGGCCAATGAATGTACTGAAAGTTATGGCCCAAATTGGTCCTAGGCTGACCAAAAAACCCTTGGTGACTAGGACTCCATGTCCTAAACTGACTATCCCATCTCCTAGCTGGCTGAGGTCTATATGGCTGATACCAAGTGGGGAAATTCTGATACCCGAACCTCATGTGTATAGGGTTCCACCCAAACCTATTAAGTGGTTGAGGATGAAAGTTATGATAGACTTGGGCTCTAGGGAAATAGGGATGAGCAAATGGGTTCCTAGCTGCATTTGGTCTCCCTGTCACCTTTGATCCTCTAGGTTTCTGAACTGACATATATTAGGTCTTTTTCTGAGCAGTTGATGGTGATGGAGACTTAGCAGCCTTGGGCTGGGGTTTTGATGTGCTAGCTGGCTGACCCCTAGCCTTGGACTTATCCTTGGAAGAAGAGCATGCAGCTCTAGACTCTACAACTTTCTGCTTTCCCTTGTCCTTAGCACTGGACACTTTTGATTTAGCATTATTGAAGGCCAATTTTTCATTGACCATTTTTATGAGTGGTCCGCTATTCTTTTCTCCCACACATGAAATGGTTTTCAATTCAAAGCTCTTTTTAGCTGAGGGATTAAAACCAAGACCCTCCTTTCTGAAATTAACTTTTGACCCTAGCAAGGCATTTAGATTTTCAGTTCCTTGGGTCATGCTTTCAATGATTTTCATTTTGTCAGAGTTTTCATTTTCCATATTTTCAATAGTTTTCTTTAATTCAGCATTCACTGACAAAACAGCTTCATATTTTTCATTTGAAGTCTTTATTTCATTTTCAGACTTCTGAATTTTCAATTTCAACTCATCAACAACATTTTTCAGCAAATTATTTTCTTTCCTACAATCAATCACAACATGCTTTAATTCATCAAAATCAGAACATGCATTTTTCAATTTGTCATTCTCTGATTGTAAGCATGCAACTTTATCAGAAAGAGATTTATCATTAACCAGAGAATTCATTTTCTTCTTTAAGAGTCTGTTTTCCTTCTTAATATCATTAGCTTTATCTAACAGGTCTCCATAAGCATCTGCCCAATCAGAAATAGTGTAATGTTCGAAAAGGGATGATACCTGATCAGACTCTTCTTCTTCATCTCCATTTCTAGCCATCAAGCAGATGTCCTTTTCTGATTTTCCACTATCTGAGGAAGTGCTCGGCGTGCCTTCTTCCTCATCACTCCATGTACTGACCATGGCCTTTCCCTTTGGCGCCTTCTTCCATGGTCTTCCTTTCATTTTCTGTAACTCTGGACAATCAACCTTCATATGACCTGTCTTCCTGCAATGATAACAAGCATTAACATCAGATTTTTCAGCAGGGTTAAATTTATACCTGTTTTGCTTCCTGCTGTGGTATTTTCTGTAGAGATTCTTCCCTTCTCTTTTAAGAAATCTACTGAACTCTTTTGTGATCATAGCTATTTCATCCTTTTCAAGATCTGATCCAGATGAATTCTGATCACTGGATGATCCAATGCTGTTGGACTGTTTTGAGCAGCTATGCTTGGCCTTCAGAGCAATAGGCTTCTTGTATTCGTGCTCTTCAGTTTGAAGTAAATTCATCTCGTACGCCATCAAGGAGCCTATCAGCTCATTGGGTTTCATCCTTTGTAGATCTTTTGACTCTTCAACCACAGTTGCTTTGGTATGCCATATAGGAGTCAACGATCGAAGGATCTTCCTCACAACTTCATGATCAGTATAACTCTTTCCCAGATTTCTTAGACCATTTGTTATGATGGTCAGACGAGCATACATTTCGGTCACTATCTCACCAGGCTTCATCCGAAATGCTTCATACCCTGACACTAGCATGTTTGCCCTCGTCTCTCTCACTTCAGATGTTACCTCATAGATGACTTCGAGGGTATCCCACATCTCCTTCGCTGTCTTGCAGGATGACACTCTGTCAAATTCAGTGGGATGAAGTGCACACTGAATGGCGTTGATGGCGCTCCAATTCAGAGTAGATTTCCTGACTTCTTCTATGGTCCACAATTCCTCATTCTCGTGTAGCTCATAGGGACCTTTGCTTATAATCTTCCAGATCTCGTAATCTTTGGCTCTGAGGAAGACCTGCATCCGGTTCTTCCAATATGGGTAGTTGGAACCATCGAAGAATGGTGGCTTCGTAGTGGACTGACCCTCTGCTGTTAGCCCTCTAGCATCCATGGCCGATCCTCTTTAGGATGTTAGTCCTGCACAAAGAGTTAGGCTCTGATACCAATTGTTGGGACGCTAAAGGGTGATCTAGAGGGGGGGTGAATAGATCACACACCCGTTAAAAATTACTGCAGTAGAATCAAATGCGGAATTAAAACTTCTACTGAACAGATAGTGGGCACAAAGCGAATACCACCTAGAAGAGATGAAGAACCATCCTAAGCATACATCTACTGCGCCAAGATAGAAATATAGAAGCTAGGCAAACCACAAAACAATCACACAGTAGATAAAGGCTTTTAGGTGGTTCGGTCCTCCAGACCTACATCCACCCCACACTCAACCCGAGTGTGGCTTACTACTGACTCACAGCTTGAACCGCTGGGCATCACAGCTTGCCATACAATCCGCTGGGCAACACAGCTTGCCGTCCGAGGAATCCTCCTCGCCCGCTGAGCAACACAGCTTGCTGTCCAGTGGAATCCACCACTGTAAACTGCTGGGGATTACAGCTTACCCGTCCAGAGGCAGCACCTCTGCAAACCATTGGGCAATACAGCTTGGCCGTCCAGTGGAATCCTCCACTGCCCGCTGAGCAACACAGCTTGCTCCGCTGACAAACAGCTTGAAGAAATGTATAAAAAAGAATAAAAATAGAACAAGACAGCAATCGGAAAGCTATAAATGAAATACACAATATAGCTCTTAACAGAGCAGACTGGCCTGGATTTGATCCACGGTCCAGTAAACAAATCTTCAGACTTCACTCTTCTTCTCTCGATCTCACTGTCTCTCTTTCTTTCTCTCTTTCTCTTCTTTCTCTTCTTCTTCTGCTAATCTCTCACTCTCTGCTCGAGCTCTCTATCTCTTCTTTCTCTTCTTCTTTCACTCTCTGTCTGGATCGTGGCTCTCTGTATGGACTTCACCTCTTGCCAACTCGATCATTCTTCTTCTGTGGAAGAAGGCTCATATATATAGCAGCAGCAGCAGCAGCAGCCCCGGCGTGTGACCTCCACATTTCCAGCCCTAAGTATTCGGACCACGTGGCAGCATCCAGCAGGCTGTCAGTCCATGTGTCATCATCTGGTTAGGCCTTCCAGCCTCGGATCACGTGCCCTTCATTAGCCTCCACGAGCAGAGCACCTGTCAGACAGAGTATCGGAATATCAGGTTAAGTGAAGAGCTCTGTATAGACTTGTAAAGACGATCATGATGTATAGACTTGTAATGTAAAGTGCGTTCTCGCACGGGAGCATATGAAGCCAATGTACAGACTTGCCGATGCAAGGCCAATGTACAGACTTACTCGAGTGAGACGATGACCAAGACGATGCAGCTACAGTGATGTACAGACTTGGCATGAGACGCTGAGAAAGACGGTGGATGTACAGACTTCTAAATGTACAGACTTTCCACCAACCAATGTATGGACTTGCTCAGCCTGAGGCACTGTATAGACTTTATGCGTCTCTGCCCAATGTATAGACATCATATATGCAGTGCTGTGCAATGTACATACTTCATATATGAAGTCACTCGCTGTACATACTTTGAATATGAAGACTCATCGTGCAATGTTGTCTAGACTTAGAATGCAACGCATGAAGTAGTGAATAGACTCTGAGTGCAACCAATGTCCAGACTTGATGGTGTGCTGTGCAAACATGCTAAGATGCAATGTATAGACTTATGTGAGCATGCTGCAGCCATTGTACACACTCACAGCGTTGACGCTGCATGAGACACTAAATAAGATGGACAGTCTGAGGGAGTCGACCCATCAAGGATATCAAACATGGCACACTCATGCAATCCCCACAGACTAAATCAGATATAACACACTCAAGCATTCAAATCAACATGCCATCATCAAAACAAAACATAATATCATAATGCACTCACTGTGTTGCAATCATCAAAACAAAACAGCATTGCTATCATCAAATCAACATAGCACATGCTTGTGCCTAAGAGGCACAACAATCATAAGTCCATGATAAGGTCCATGATATGTGGCAAGACCTAGATAGTCTTATTGTGGCACTTCAGCCTCAACCCTTTGTTGTTCTTGTGGTTCTCCCATCTCTTGTTCCTCTTGGTGCTGCTCAACATGTGGCTACTGCTCCTATAGGCCTTCTTGCTCATTCATTTCCATCTGCTCACTCTGCTGCTTTGATTGCATTTCAAACTACTATTGCTGCTCTATCTGTTCAATGAGCTGATCAATATGTTGATCTAGCTGCTGCATTACTTGATCATCTGAAATAGATTGCTGTTCTAACTCATGAAGTTCTTGTCCTAGTTGTGCCTCTCTTTCCATCTCTTCCCCTTCTTCTTCCTATTGTTGCTGCTCTTCTTGTTCTATATATTGTTGCTGATGCTGCTGTTCAGATTCTAGGTGTTGTTCTTCTTCCACTGGTTGGACATGTTGCTCTTCCATTTTCTGTTCAGGCTGATCTACTGGCTCTTGATCTTGGACTATTGCACCAGTTGGCTTAAGCTTCATAAATTTTGTAATGAAATCCATATTATATACATTCACTTTCGGGATTTCCTTGAAATTTTCATCCTCTAAAGGGATTTTCACTTTCTTAAAAATTACAGTCAAATGGGCTGCATAGGGTAAGTGTCTTCTAGATTCCTTGCAGGTTCCAATAATTTGTATCATCAACTCTGGCAAGCAGATTCTGATTTTCTTGAACATGCAGTAGAAAATGAACCTTTGTGACTCTGTTAGTCTCCCTCTACCTCCACCTTGTGGAGTTATAATTGTAGTGAACATATGGTGCAACAGTCTTTTTAGAGGGGAAAATTTGTTTGCATTGAGCAATGTCAACTTGATTTACCTTCAGTCACTAGGGTTACTAGGCTGATCTGTGAGAATGGAGTAAGCTTCATATTCATCATATTCAAATTCTCCCTCAAGTACTCCATCTTCAGGAATCCAAAAGACTTTGTGAAGAAAATGCATAGTAATCTCAATCTTGATTCCTTTCACATAGAACAATATCCTAGATAAGTCTGAATCATATTTTAAGTTCTTGTAGAACTCAGTGACCAACCTAGGGTAGTAAAATCTGTGCTTTCCCATGAACTTCTTCCATTTTTAAAATTTAATCAGACTTAAGAGCTCTGGATAATCATCAATCATCTTCTGATCATGAAATACGTACCGCGAGAAGATGATCTTAGCAGACTCAAGCACAGACTCTGCTTGCATGGATGAGGTATCAGAGTCCTTTTCATCTTCAGACACTCTGCGTGTTTTCTCTGCGGCAAAAGTCTGGCACCGCTTGGCTGGTGCTTCAGACACTTTTTCTTTACCCTTGGCAGACTTCTTTCCAAGCAATCCAGACTCATCGTGTACCTGCTTCGACCTTCTTTCCTTGCGAGACACTTCAGTGGGTTTCTTTGAAAGAACGTCCATCAGTTGCTGCTCTTCCGGAGCCTTTCGCTTCCCTTTGCTCTTTGTGGCTGGAGAAGACATGGTTGATACAAGAAAGAGGGAAACAGAGAGTAATAGCACGGACTAGAGAAGGATGTAGAGCAAGAATGGAGAGAATGAGTTTTCGCACAGGGTGAAAGAGCACAGACGACTAGGTAGCGTCGATGCAAAGGGTTTTAGGAAAGGGTGAAACCTCGACCTGGATGAAATGGGTTTCAACGGTGAGGTGAATGTTTATAAAGGGTAGAGTTTAGACACAAAATGCCATCGAATTTATCAATTTTAAGACCAATTACCATACTGCCCTTCACTTTAAGTTAGAATGCCCTTCTTTACATTTACGTGGTTTTCTGCTTATGAGGATTATATCTTGATGCATTAATCTTCTGAAATTAATCTCTTGATGCAAGATCAATGGAAATAGAACAATCTAATCAAAGTACTATGTCCAGTCAGAAAACCATCAATCTTACTTGTCATCTTCATTAGACAAAACTGATTTAAATCTGTCTTATATTGAAATTAAACAGTTTTAAGTTTTTGAAAAAGAACACAGAGTCAACCATATTTTTATTTTTATTTTTCTTTATTTGATTGAACATTCTAGTATGACTACACCTTTTTGCTTAAGGAGACATGTTGACTAAACACCAGAATCCCTGGTTACTCAGTGCAGTCTACCTTTATGCTTCAAATTGTGAATAGAGATAGCACCTTTTATCATGACATGACCTCTGAATTTTATTGATACAGAAGATCAGTTTCTCCAAAAGATATGCCATTGCTCTGCCTTTTTCTTATTTTTATCTAATGACGTATTCCCTGGTCTTATATCAAATTTCATCTTAAAACAGCTTAAGAACAATATAAGTACATGACTCTCTACCAGATTGTCTTATTACTTATAATTTTTAGATTTCTGGAGATCAACTGGACAGTTCCAAATTTTTAGAATGTTTCAAGCCAAATGAAAATACATTTAAGGACAATCTTGAACAATTAAGATAAGATTTAATATTCACAGATAGCAAATCATATTCCTGTAAAGTAAAGCAACTTCTTTTAGATCTGGGTGATCTTAGTAATTGTATCTCTTGATTAGTAAAGGTGACAGATTTCAAGACATACTCCCCCTGAATGACAGATTCTAATGACAAACTCCCCCAAAAAGAATGCATAGATATTTAATAAGTGGGAAAGACTTGTCATAGATAGAACAGATGAGACAACAGGGATGGAGAATTCAATAAGGTAAAGATAGATAAAAATGGTAAAGTAGAAAGTCACATAGAAGCATAAGAAGAAGCTAAGGTCAGACTTGCAGACAACCAATGGCATAGTCTTTATAATCTCTCAACAGAAAATAGCATTCATCATAGATCACACCACCTGATAGTAAACAACCTCCAAGTGTAGTACGGTCAGTGTTTCCTCCATGTACATCGACCTGTTTGCATAACAAGGTCGGTGCATCTCCCATATGCATAGACCTTCTAGCTTATCCAGACAAACTATTCACCCCAAAATTAATGCAAGAATAACTCCACTAGACACAGATTTAGCTTTATAACAATCCAACAGACAACATCTTCATGAACCCTTATTCTGACACCTCAAGCAAACAAAAAAATTTCTGATCACAGTAACTCAGCTCCCCCTCAATGTGTGCAGAATCTCAATCAAACGGCAATCCCTTTCTTATTGTACACAGATATGTAACTATTAAATGTAGAATGCACATTTATCACTACATGCAGATTTGACCCTTAGTACTTGGCGAAGGTCTGACCTCTACACATGATGTGGGTTTCCAGATAGACAATGATCTGCCCTTCTCCCAGTGTACCATTTGATATACCAACATGGTCATGCAAGAATATGCATCTATTGTAAACATGAATGACTGTTTAACATGTAAAATCTTATATGGAACTGCATGTAGTAGATTATCAACATACATCAAATATGACAAGATAACATCAATAACATCATTGAATTTAATCTAAGCAAACATGCAATAGTCCATAGAGAGCACTATTCCAGCAACAAAAAAATGAGAATGGGGTTTAACTGATCTTCATGTACCTTGATATTTATTTAACCCCTTTTTATTATTTTCCACCAAGGCACACCTGCAACCAAGAATTTATTTTGCATACCTAGGCGCCCAATAGTTCTTGGGTCCTGTCAGATGAGTAACACCTCTA
Source organism: Amorphophallus konjac (assembly GCA_022559845.1). Taxonomy (NCBI): domain Eukaryota; kingdom Viridiplantae; phylum Streptophyta; class Magnoliopsida; order Alismatales; family Araceae; genus Amorphophallus; species Amorphophallus konjac. The sequence continues at coordinate 170,249,867 of CM040124.1, read as the reverse complement.
ACAGGTGTACTCCAAGGATTCCAAGCATTTAAATGATCAGATTTCATCCAATAGCATTCAAACATTGTATGACCAAGTTTTCAACAATAATTACATTTTGGATGTCTATAAGTTGGTGCAAAATTATTCCTGAAATGAGTATTTCTAAATGCAGGCAACTGAGCATGTTCAGCATGAAAATTCTTCCTAGCAGACCAGCATTGTGATGCACCATGCCCAAATTTTCTACAATTGAAACACTCAACATTCTGAATTGCATGTTTCCTAGCATGATAATTATTTGCATGACTGTTTCTATCATGAGATTTGCCAAACATTTGATCATCCTGTTTCATTATATTACAATCATAAATGTGATGTCCATTTCTTTCACAATAGAAACATGAAGTTCCAATTTTATTTCTGTTTGCATGTGTATGTGAAATAGCATTGTGCTTGACATGCAAATTAGCATTACTACTAGAAATGTTTTTGAACTTTTTCTGTAAGTTCTTATTTTCTTTCTTAAGAACATTCATTTTCTTAAGTGCATTCATGTCATCAGCTTTCATACCATGGCAGTCATCCATTACATGCCCTGCCCTACCACAATAGTGACATGAGATATTCTTTTTGTGTGCATGTGAATGAGTGGGAGACTTATGAGCTACATGCACTGGAGTATCAGAATTCATAGTAGTAACAAAAATATTTTTTGGTTTATTCAGATCAACAATCTTTTTCTATTTTTCTAACTTTTTTAGATTTTTAATTTGTTTTTCATATTTTTGAGCAGTAAACTGAAAAGTAAATGAAGAGGATGGTTTGGATGTTTCAGAACAACTAATAAAAGGAGTAATCATTTTATTTTCAGACTACTTCTCATTGACTGGATTGTAACACAGTCCTTCTCTCTGAAAACTCACTTTAGCTCCAAGAATTTTATCTAAGTTATCCTTTCACTTAACAAATTTAGACATAGAATTTCTTAGATCTTGGATTTCAGAATATAGAGAAACAATGTTAACCTCATAGCAAGCAATGTCAGATTCACATAGAATTACTTGTTGATGTAAAATATCATTCAAATTTTTGAGTGTGTTATTTTCCTGTTTCAATTTCTATTCATTGTCAACTTCAACACACTTTCCTTTTTCAAAGATTAAAAATCTCTCTGACATGATAATATTTAGTACCATCAGATTTTTATTTTATTCTTTTAGATTTTTATTTTCTTCAATCAGATCAACTTTAGCCACTGAATTCAACTTTTCATTCAAATCTTCTTCAATCTGTTCAAATTCTTTTTTCCTTGTTCATTCTCTTCCCTAAGAGAATAAATAAGCTCTTCTTGCCATTTTAAATCAGATTGAAGATTATCATTCAGCTTATTCACAGATGAACATCTATCACATGAATGATTAGCATTTTTCACTTCTATTTTTAGATGTTCATTTTCAGACTTCAATGAATTTATTTCAAATGACATAGTCTTCTTCATTTTCCTACTCTTAGACTTCACTTTCTTATATCTATCTAACATCCCATCATACAATTTCATCAAGTCATTAAATGTAAGTTCATCAGATTCAGAACTTACCTGAGAAGTAGACTCTTCTAGTTGATCACTGTTGTGATCTTTTGCCATTAAACATTGGTTCCCTTCTTGCATATGAATTGTTGTCGGCTTGTCTAGAATTTCTTTCGCGCTCCTGCACATAGAGACACTAGAGAACTCGTCAATATCTATCGCCCTCTTTATCATCTTTAGGGGTTTCATATTATCAGCATTCTTTAGTCTATATATGACATTCCATTTGGATTCATCCTCTGGAACATCATATGGACCATATGCGATCAGAACCCATAGATTTGAATCTACGGAGTTCACAAAGTCTCTGAATCTTCCTAGCCAAGTATAGAAACTAGGTCCGTCAAATTTTGAAGGATTCATTGAAAATAGATTTAAATCAGTGGATAGAAAAATACTGGATTCACCAAAAAGACAGGATCAAATATGTAGATCGTTGGATCTGATATTACAGAAACCCGCTCTTATACCAATTGATAGGATTTGTGATCCTCTCTGATTCCAAATGTCAGAATCGGAGTGAGCACGACTGAGATCTAGAGGGGGGGGGGGTGAATGGATCCCAGTGAAAACTTTTGCGGAATTAAAAATTTGAAAACTACTTTCACTGATTTAAATTGAAAGCAACACTTTCTTAAGAAAAATTCTCTACAAGTGGACTAGATCTCAAAGACTTAGTATGCAGACGATTCCAACGATTGTCACTTGAATGAAGAGAAATGCCAACAATCAAGTACGAGGCGGAGGTGTGATCTAGGATCCCTCACGCAAGGTATGACATTCCTGATTGGCGTAACCAACCTTTCCTACCACAGCTTTTGATGTACTTGATTGTTGAAGGAATTTGCCTCTCATTCAAATGAGAATAATATCGAAATCAAATGTAGACTGCGAACTGCCCTAAGCATACATCTAATCGACGTAGTAAACAAATAAGCAATCACACAGAGGACACAGAAGTTTTTAGGTGGTTTGGTCTTGTTGGCCCAGTTAGGAGGCAATCGAGAGGGGGGGTGAATTGATTGCCCACCCTTCTTGACAAATTCTAACTAAATTAAATCAAAGTACAGAGATGGTAAATTAAGCACTAAATCACGCTTGATAAAAATGCACAGTTGAACTGCATATAAGCACTCACAACTTTTAACGCATGATGATATCACTCGGATAGCAATGATTGAACGGACAATCAATAAAACTCTCGTCTCACCGCACACACTCGACAAATGAATGGATAAGAGAAAATGCAATCACACAAGAGCAAACCACGGCGTAGTGATTTTTAGGTGGTTCGGACGCACCAAGTGTCGTCCTACGTCCACCCCTCTCACCTCGAGAGGATTCCACTAAATCACGCTGCACAACGACAGTAAACCACCACACACGGGCTCGACGGCCCACACACGTGGGTTCTCGCACGACGACGAGAAGCCCCACACACACTCAGAGCAAGCTCCGAAAACATCTAAAGATGAAAATAATATGGAAATACAAGGCACAGTCTGAGAGTATGAATCTAAGCACAATGTATAATAGCAAACATAATCTTCCCCATAAATCCTTAAACAAAACTTGGAGATTAACGAAGGTAGCACTAGAACGATGGAACCGAGGGTTGGAAGAAGCCGGTGTAGAAGATGTGAACGCCCGAAGCAGCGGATGAAGAAGACGCCGACCGCGGCCTCCAGATCTTGACTCGGGCTTGAGTGGGGACTGGGGGCGACCTCAGCGTAGCCTTCCTTCACCTCTAGCAGAGTGTAAAGCTCCTTCTTCTCCTGCAAGCACAAGATGAACATGTTAAAAGCTCAAGGGTTGTCTTCCGATCGGACCAAGGGGCGACGATATATACCCAATAGAAAACATGACAAATGGACACTAAAGCCCTTTCCAAACCCCTTTCATATCATGTAAAAAGAATGGTGGATTCCCTAAGGCCATTTTAGTAAACAACCCAAGCAACCAGATCTAATATTAATGGGTTCGAAACAGATCCGAAAATCTCGATCGGAACGTTCAGAAAAAGTGTCGACTCATGGAGTCGACTCTTTTTCACGAAAGTTCTGCCAGAACACATAAAAATGAAACTCGTGAAACAAGTGTCGACTCATTGAGTCGACACTTTTTCCCAAGTGTTCTGGCCTGTGAATTAACATAACACCCGTGGTGAAAAGTGTCGACTCTTGAGGTCGACACTTTTTCACGGAGGTTCTATTTTCACAGAATTGAACGAACTTACCTGAAAGTGTCGATCTATGAGGTCGACACTTTTTCCTGAGTGTTCTGACTTTGCAAAATAACATAACCCTGGTGAAAGTGTCGACCCCATGGGTCGACACTTTTTTCCAGTGTTATAAAAACCTTAACGCACAGCAGAGTGTCTAAATAAGTGTCGACCCCATGGGTCGACACTTTTCCTGATAGATGGAAAAGCTTAAAAATCCGATTGAAACTTCACAGAGCATGTACCAAGATATCAAGATTGAACAATTAAGCACTTATAACTCATATATTCATGGCAAAACATGATTTCTACCCAGATCAGTCTATCCACATTAAAATCCAATTTAACAAATGTTCTTACCATTTGGCCTTCAAGCTTTGAATGTTAACTTCACATTGAACCTGCACATATCAAAATGGCATTCATCTTAAACTTGACCAAAGCAAGTGACATCTTCAATCATCAATGTCTTGCATGAAACCACAAGGTCGGTGCCTTGTATAAGAAACCCATTGAATGGGTCAATGCAATTAATTACAAAAGTTGTGCAATGAAGCATAGGGTGCCATGATCAACAAGGCACACATCAATCAACCACTTCAGCAAAACTGAACTTTCTTTTACATCAAAAATTACACTTGGATCAATTTCAGCATTTGGATTTTTCTCTTAAACAAAATTCAAATAGATCATTATTCCATTCATCATTCAAACTCCTCATTCATCAACTATATCAGTGCAAATCATACAAAAACTAAACTCATGACTTTTTCATTCGATATCTTCATCAAAACAATCCGGGGCACAACAATCTCCTCCTTTTTGACGAAGAGAAAACCATTGAAAAAACAATAAGATTTGCATGAAAGATGACATTCTTTGAACCACAATAAGCATTTAAAATCTCCTTTTTTCCAAAAGCACAATCAATCAAGAACACAAGCAAGCCATGAATCTTCATGAATCTTCATGCAAGTGCAAGTTGGAATTAAATGCAAGAATTAAATGCGAATTAAATGCAAGCTAGAATTATTGCTCCCCCTTTTTGTCAGAGTCAAATAGGGGATTATTAAAACCATGGAAGTAAGGTCTCAATATGCACAGTTAACGCGATGAGATGCATATAGAAGGTAAGAACTGAGCATGCAAGCACACATGCACTTATCATTGTATAAAATAGCAAGCATGTTCTCTATGAACATGTTAAGAAATATGCTATAGACTGAGAACATGAGGTTCATGAGCAATAGTAAAAGGGTAGTGCTTACAAGAAGTGGTACTGCAAGAATGAGCAATAAAATCTAGACAGTATGGATTTTCAGATTTTCCAAAAAAAAAACACAAGTAGGAACTTTTTCTCCCTACACTTTCATACAACGTGCTCGACTTTTGGTTGCTTCGCACAACCCCAAAATTATTTTGATTTTTAAATGACAAGCTGACTAACCTTTTGACACGAGTCATGCCCTTTGTTTCAGGGGCACTTCCCGATTACTCGGTATCGTCACTTATGATAATGTGGATAGGACACTTTTCAATGCGAGTTTCCTCTTTTATTTCAGGGGGGATTCTCGATTTACTTGATGTCAAATCACACTTATTGAAATTTTTGACGGGGCTGACAGTTTTTTCCTCACAAGTCACGTGATTTCTATGTAGGGGATCTAGAGCCCTAAAGTGTGTTGAGTGGAATAAGTGAAATCCTTATTTGTTAGAATCATTAACTCAAATGTGCAAGTTGTGTGAGAGATTGCATAGAATGTAAGAGATGAATTAGCCTATTCATGGTGATGTCTCCCCCTAAGTGTATGCACAGTTATAACAAAAACCTCCCCCTTAATATGTGCCATGTTAAAAACATGTCCTAATCAAAGTATTTTATTTAGCAAGGGTGTAAGGTCATAGGAGATGTCAGAACTGAAAGGTGTGTAATTTATATACACTCAAGCATGTCAAAATGGTGTTTTCAAGCGATTTTGATTACCGGTACGTGGCGGAGAACATAGGCCCGAAGACCATACTCACGCGTAATGAAAGCTTCCAAGTGGACTTAATCCATCTTTCCACTGACGCAATTTTATATACCGGTGAATCATGGCATTCATGCCCACGTATATGAAGTATATGCATTTATGTACATGCGGATGCGAAAAGATAAAAGCATGTATGAGAACCAAATTGTTGTTTCTTGAAATATGCAGAAAGAGCAAAGCGTGAACTGTAAAAGCAATGAAAACTTTTTATGTGCAAAACATAAGGCATTATGAACAGTTTCTTTATAAAAAAGTAAGAGTGTGTATGAAGAAAACAATTCAAAAGATTTCAAATTTCTAACCTGCACACTCCTAATTCTCTCCTCAAAAAACAAAATTATTCAGAATTTAAAGGTTTTGTAAATATATCAGCAAGTTGGTGTTTTGTGTCAACAAAAATAAGTTCAAAATCACCTTTATTTATATGATCTCATATAAAATGATGTCTAAGTTCTATGTGCTTAGTGCGGGAATGTTGGACAGGATTTTTGGACAAGTTTATTGCAGAAGTGTTGTCGCACATTATGGGAGTATTTTTTAAACAAAAACCAAAATCCAGTAATTTATGTTGGATCCAAAGCACTTGAGCCGCACAACTAACGGCAGCCACGTACTCGACTTCGGTAGTTGATAAAGTCACATAATGCTGTTTCTTTGAGGCCCATGAAACCATGCAGCCCCCAAGAAACTGATAGTGACCGCTTGTGCTTTTTCGATCCATTTTACAACCAGCATAATCAGAGTCAGTGAAGGCATGCAGTTCAAATGAATTATTTCTAGGAAAGCACAAACCAAGCTCAAGAGTACCATTCAAATACCTGAAGATCCTTTTTACGGCCACTAAATGGGAGTCCTTGGGACAAGATTGGTATCTTGCACAGAGACAAACACTAAAGTGTATGTCAGGCCTACTAGCAGTCAGGTAAAGCAAAGATCCTATCATGCCCATGAAAAGTTTTTGATCGATTTTATTACCTTTTTCTTCTTCCATTTTCTGTGAGGTGGACATCGGTGTTGCAAAGGGCTTGGCAGACTCAAGTTGGTACGTTTTCATGATCTCTTGTGTGTACTTCTTCTGGTTGATAAAAATGCCATCGTCCATTTATTTTATTTGCAATCCCAAGAAGAAGTTGAGCTCTCCCATCAAGCTCATCTCGAACTCCCCCTGCATAAGTTGGCAAATTCATCATTCATTTTTGAATTGGTGGCTCCAAAAATTATATTATCAACATAAACTTGAACAATTAATGAATGATCATCACAAGTTTTTGTAAACAAAATCTGATCTATGTTACCTCGTTCGAAGCCATTTTCAATAAGAAATGAACTTAATCTATCATACCATGTCCGGGGAGCCTGTTTCAAACCATATAGTGCCTTGTCCAATTTAAAGACATGGTTCGAAAATCTTTCATCTTCAAAGCCCGGTGGTTGCTCCACGTACACTTCTTCCTTGATCACTCCGTTGAGGAAGGCACTCTTCACGTCCATTTGAAACAGTTTAATGTTCCTGTGACAAGCATAAGCAAGTAAAATTCTAACTGCTTCTAATCTAGCCACAGGTGCAAACGATTCATCAAAATCAATACCAAATTCTTGAGAGTATCCCTTGGCTACTAATCTTGCCTTATTCCTCACAACCACCCCATCTTCACTAAGTTTGTTTTGGAAAACCCACTTAGTTCCAATAATAGGATGGTCATCAGGCCGGGGCACGAGGAACCACACCCGATTCCTTTGGAATTGGTGTAGCTCTTCTTGCATGGCGAGAACCCAAGAACTATCATTTAAAGCATCGTCTAAAGACTTAGGCTCAATGCTAGAAAGTAAGGCTAAGTTATCGTGAATTTCAACTTCCCTCATTGAAGCCCGTGTTCGGATTCCTTCATCCACACCGCCGATCACATTCTCCAATTGATGGTCTTTGTGCGTGGTCCATTGGTGTGGATGGTTCGGATGTTGCTCTTGTTCTGCTTCCTCCTCTTGTTCCTTTTCTTCCTCTTGATTTGCTGCCTCACCTTGTTTGCTCGACTCTCCCTTTTCAATTTCATTCTCACCTGTAACAATAAAATGATCATTATCATTCGACTTCCTCATAGTATATTCATCATCAACAACATGTGGACTTTCCTCGACAACAAGTGTTCTAGTGTTATAAACACGGTAGGCTCTAGATGATAGAGAATACCCGAGGAAAATCCCTTTATCACTCTCCCCATCAAATTTTTTGAGATTGTCTTTTCCATTGATCAAAATATAACATATGGACCCAAATGGCTTAAAATGAGATATGTTGGGTTTCTTACCTTTGTAAAGCTCGTAAGGAGTTTTCTTAAGGATTGGTCTTACCATTGCTCTATTTGTGATGTAGCAGGCAGTGTTCACTGCCTTTGCCCATAAGTACCGTGGAAGAACATTCTCTGCAAGCATGGTACGCGCCATCTCCACGAGCGTCCTATTTTTCGTTTCGACCACGCCGTTTTGTTGAGGGGTTCTTGGTGAAGAGAACTGATGCTCGTACCCCTGCTTCCTGCAAAAAGCATCAAAATCATGATTTTCAAATTCCTTTCCGTGGTCACTTTAAATTTTCTGAATTGTATATCCTTTTTCATTCTGAATTCTAGTGCAAAAATCAATAAACTCATTGCAAGCATCACTTTTATTTGCTAGATATAGAACCCATGCATATCGCTAGAAATCATCGACAATCACGAAACCATAAAGCTTCCCCCCAAGATTGCGAGTCCTGGTGGGACCAAATAAATCAAGATGCAACAATTGAAGGGGTTTTTCTGTTGAAATAATATTTTTGCATTTAAAAGATGTGGTGGTTTATTTTTCTTCATTACATGCTTCACACATCTTTGAAGTTTCAAAATTCAATTTAGGAAGACCTCTCACTAAATCATGATGGTTCAACTTCCTAATGACATTAAAACTGGCATGCCCAAGACGGCGATGCCACAACCAAACATCTTCACTTTTATTGACAACTAAACAAAGTTTCTTAGATGCAAGCTCATCAAAATCAACTTGATAGGTGTTGTTACATCTCACTCCTATGAACTTAATTTTCTGTGTGTTAACATCAATGATAGTGCAGTGAGAAGACTCAAAAATCACTTTGTGACCCTTGTCACAGAGTTGACTTACACTAGGCAAATTGTGGTGAAGATCTCTAACAAGTGAAACATCCTCAATGCAATGGTTAGGGTCCTTACCAATTCTCCCGATTCCGATTATCTTACCCTTGTCCTGTCCTCCAAAGATTAACGTACCTTCATTCTTTTCAGCAAGGTCTGTAAAGAGGTGTTTATTTCCCGTCATGTGCCTGGAGCATCTGCTGTCCAGGTACCATTTATTCTCTCCCGCCTTCATGCAGACCTGCACCAATTAGCAACCATGCTCATTTTGATTTGGGTACCCAAGCAAGTTTAGGTCCCTTCATGTTAGCATTTCCAAAGGATTGATTGTATATATTGAAAAACATGTCATCATCATATTGCATGAGTTGGCATATATACATATCATGCCCTATCTTTCCACAATAAAAACACGTGGGTCTTTTCCTACCAAAATTTCTTCTTTTATTTACATTTCTAAAGGTTGAGGGGAAACTAGAATTAACAGTTGGTTTTTCAAGGTGTGTGTGTGTGTGTGAACATTCTCCTTGACAAGATGAATTCTTAACAGCATATTGAACATGATTCTTGTTGCCATGCATTGTACTTGGATTCTTCTCAAATTGTTTTCCTTTTTCTCTCAACATTTTTCCATTCGCATTTTTCACTTTTTCAAGTTCAATGATAAAACTCTCATTCTTGCCTTTCAGTTTTTCTTTCTCTTTCTCACATTCAGTCAGTTTAACATGCAACTCTTCCAATTCTTTGTTCAAGAGGTCATGCCTTTCTTGGATTTCATCTTTAAGTTTAAAGGCATTTTTCTTTTCTACTTCTAAGCATGCTGTTTCATCTTTAAACAAAGCTAATTTGGTTTGCAAAGCATCATTAGCATTTTTCAAACTTTTAACTTGCATTTCAAGTAGATTGCATTTTCCACATGAATTAGATGAGTGAACAATTTCATGAATCTTTTTCTTTAATGTCCCATTTTCATTTTTCATTCTTATGTATTTCTCATCTAACTCCTCATATGCAAGTTCCCACTGTTCGTTTGAAATAAACTATGTGTCAGAAATTACCTGTTCACTGTCGCTTTTCGCCATTAGACACATTATCTTCACAAGTTCTTCAATGTCTTGCTCCACATCATCGATCGTGGGCTCATCTTCATCTTCGTCGCTCCACGTCACCTTCATGGCTTTCGACTTCTTGCCCTTGACCATTTTCCCTTTCTTCTTTTGCAGCTCGGGCATTCTCCTCGCATGTGCCCCACTTTCTTGCATTCATAACATATAATCTCGGCGGCCTTGGATGGTTCATTTCGTTGCCTTGGCTGCCTCTTTCCTTTCCTGAATTTCCCGCCAAACTGTCTTCTTTGGCGTAATAATTGTCTTACTTTTCTCGCCAGCATAGCAACTTCTTCATCGTCGGTGGTTCCCAACGACTCCTCTTGGCTCAAGACACTTTTCGGGAGTGCTTTAAAGTGATTGGCTTTTTCTTCTTTGGATCCTCTTCCGTTCCCTTTATCACATTGATCTCATAGGTCATTAATGACCCTATGAGTGCATCCACGGTGAGCGTTGACAAATCCTTTGAGTCCTCTATCACGGTCGCCTTGGTGTCCCAGCTCGGTGATAGTGACCTCAACACCTTCCGTACCAATTCCTTATCTGTGAACTCTCTCCCGAGTGATTTCAATCCATTTGTATTCTCCATGAGATGTGCGAACATCTCGGAGATATTTTCTTCATCCTTCATCCGAAATAGCTCGTAATCACGGATCAACATATTCGCTTTCGTCTCCTTAACTTCTGTGGTACCTTTGTAGATAAGCTTGAGATTGTCCCACATTTCCTTTGCGCTGCTGCACATGGAGACACGAGCATACTCGTTAGGGTGAATAGCACACTAAATAATGTTCAAAGCATTAAAGTCTACAGTTGCTTTCTTAATACTATCATCATCCCACATGTCCTCATCAGGGTGTAAAACATACGGACCATTCCTAATAACAGTCCGTATTTCATGACTTTGAGCACGAAGGAACACAGTCATCCTATTCTTCCAGTAAGGGTAATTACTGCCATCGAAGAAAGGTGGCCGATGAATAGAATGCCCTTCGGGCATTAACCCCTTGTTAATTTGTTGGCCATTCCTAACAGATCACTCTAAACCGCCAGGTTTCTAGAAAATAGAGCCGAGGCTCTGATACCAATTGTTGGCCCGGTTAGGAGGCAATCGAGAGGGGGGTGAATTGATTGCCCACCCTTCTTGACAAATTCTAACTAAATTAAATCAAACTACAGAGATGGTAAATTAAGCACGAAATCACGCTTGATAAAAATGCACAGTTGAACTGCATACAAGCACTCACAACTTTCAACGCATGATGATATCACTCGGATAGTAATGATTGAATGGACAATCAATAAAACTCTCGTCTCACCGACACACACTCGACAAATGAACAGATAAGAGAAAATGTAATCACACAAGAGCAAACCACGGTGCAGTGATTTTTAGGTGGTTCGGACGCACCAAGTGCCGTCCTACGTCCACCCCTCTCACCTCGAGAGGATTTCACTAAACCACGCTGCACGATGACAGCAAACCACCACACACGGGCTCGACAGCCCACACACGTGGGTTCTCGCACGACGACGAGAAGCCCCATACACACTCGGAGCAAGCTCCGAAAACATCTAAAGATGAAAATAATATGGAAATACAAGGTCCAGTTTGAAAGTATGAATCTAAGCACAATGCATAATAGCAAACATGATCTTCCCCATAAATCCTTAAACAAAACTCAGAGATTAACGAAGGTAGCACTAGAACGATGGAACTGAGGGTTGGAAGAAGCCGGTGTAGAAGATGTGAATGCCCGAAGCAGCAGATGAAGAGGACGTCGACCGCGACCTCCAGATCTTGACTCGGGCTCGAGTGGGGACTGGGGACAACCTCAGCGTAGCCTTCCTTCACCTCCAGCAGAGTGCAAAGCTCCTTCTTCTCCTGCAAGCACAAGATGAACACGTTAAAAGCTCATGGGTTGTCTTCCGATCAGACCAAGGGGCGGTGATATATACCCAATAGAAAACATGACAAATGGACACTAAAGCCCTTTCCAAACCCCTTTCATATCATGTACAAAGAATGGTGGATGCCCTAAGGACATTTTAGTAAACAACCCATGCAACTGGATCTAATATTAATGGGTTCGAAACAGATCCGAAAATCCCGATTGGAATGTTCAGAAAAAGTGTCGACTCATGGAGTCGACTCTTTTTCACGAAAGTTCTGCCAGAACACATAAAAATGAAACTCGTGAAACAAGTGTCGACTCATTGAGTCGACACTTTTTCCCAAGTGTTCTGGCCTGTGAATTAACATAACACCCGTGGTGAAAAGTGTCGACTCTTGATGTCGACACTTTTTCACGGAAGTTCTGTTTTCACAGAATTGAACGAACTTACCTGAAAGTGTCGACCTCATTTCCTGAAAGTGTCGACCTATGAGGTCGACACTTTTTCCCGAGTGTTCTAACTTTGCAAAATAACATAACCCTGGTGAAAGTGTCGACCCCATGGGTCGACACTTTTTTCCAATGTTATAAAAACCTTAATGCACAGCAGAGTGTCTAAATAAGTGTCGACCCCATGGGTCGACACTTTTCCTGACAGATGGAAAAGCTTAAAAATCCGATTGAAACTTCACAGAGCATGTACCAAGATATCAAGATTGAACAATTGAGCACTTATAACTCAGATATTCATGGCAAAACATGATTTCTACCCAGATCAGTCCATCCACATTAAAATCTAATTTAACAAATGTTCTTACCATTTGGCTTCAAGCTTTGAATGTTAACTTCACATTGAACCTGTACTTATCAAAATGGCATTCATCTGAAACTTGACCAAAGCAAGTGACATCTTCAATCATCAATGTCTGTGCATGAAACCACAAGGTCGGTGCCTTGTATAAGAAACCCATTGAATGGGTCGATGTAATTAATTACAAAAGCTGTGCAATGAAGCATAGGGTGCCATGATCAACAAGGCACACATCAATCAACCACTTCAGCAAAACTGAACTTTCTTTTACATCAAATATTAAACTTGGATCAATTTCAGCATTTGGATTTTTCTCTTAAATAGAACTCAAATAGATCATCATTCAATTCATCATTCAAACTCCTCATTCATCAAATATATCAGTGCAAATCATACAAAAACTAAACTCATGACTTTTTCATTCAAGATCTTCGTCAAAATAGGCTGGGGCACAACAGGTCTCAACCTTGAGACCTACATCCACCCCACACTCAAACCTGAGTGTGGATGTCGCTGACATACAGCTTAATCCACTGATCTATAGCTTCGGGGATGAATCCCAACAACCGCTGAGCAACACAGCTTGCTATCTGCTGACTGACATCTTGATCCGCTGAGCCTCACAGCTTGCTAACCCGCTGAGCACCACAGCTTGCTATCCAAGGAGTTGCTCCTTGCCGCTGAGCCTCACAGCTTGCTCCGCTGCCAAACAGCTTGAAACATAGAGATAAAAGAAAAGAACAAAGGATTGCCTTTTTCTTCTATTCTTTACTCTCTCTGTATATCTTCTTCTTTCTTCAAACAACCTATGTCTGGTTTTCTTGTTCTTCTCTTCTCTTCTCTTTTTCTATTTCAGTACCTGCTTCAGACGAGAGTTCTCCTTTTTATATACGATCTAATTGGATTAGTAGTCCCCACGTGATTTCAGTCTGGCGCGTGGAGAGAGGATTCCCGCCAAGAATTTTTCAAAAAAATGGCTTGAATAGATCCACGTGTCAGATCTTGAAGACAAGAAGAATCCACGTGTCTGCTCATTCATGAAAAGCTAGGAGCCTTGGAGCTTTGGATCACGTGCCTGATTACTCAATTCTAGGATCACGTGATAACTTGAATCTTTGCTGCACTCTGCCTTTCAAGTGATTGATTTAATTCCTGTCAATAAGATATAAGACATTTCATCAAATACCTTTTCATCATATTGGTTTAGGAAACTGCACACTTAATCAATTTTAGAGAAATCAAATGTTCAGATCAAGGACTCTATGATAATACAGATGCATTAAAGTATATGCCCCAATGTATAGACTTGATGACATGCATGTATTCTATATGTGCATCGACCTATACTATGCATGTGCACAGACCTTAGACTATGCAAGTGCACAGACCTCAGACTGTGCATCAACCTTATAAAGCAAGTTGTAGAATGTGGATCAACCTTGTAGAACAAGTTGTAGAGTGTGCATTGACCTTGTAGAGCACGTTGTAGAATGTGCATCGACCTTGTAGAACATGCTGCAATACACGCATCGACCTGATGTGAATAATACTTGCATGAGCGTCGGCCTTCTAGAATAAATGTAAGGATGTGCATCGACCTTGCATTACACAAGGTGTAATGTGCATCGACCTTGCTGAGCACAAAGTGAAATGTGCATCGACCTTACTGAGCGCAAAGTCACTAGTGCACCGACCTGATACACTGGTGGCGTTAACATGCACCGACCTGTGTGACTACATGTGTATACATGCACCAACCTGTGTGACTGCATGCGAGTATATGTGCACCGACATGTGTGACTGCATGCGAGTATATGCATCAACTGAAGGCATAAACATGCATGGACCTTATGTTCAACATGGTACAAGGATGCATCGACCTAACATGCTTCAGACAGGAAAGTGCATCGACCTTCTGCATTTCAACCATTAACGTGCATCGACCTTATTAGCTACAGCGTGAGTGTGCATCGACCTTATCTAACTTGTATATGAATGTGCATCGACATAATATGACTTAGACAAGAATATGCATCGACCTTACATTACTAAAACTTGAATGTACATCGACCTTATATGATTAAAGCATGAATGTGCATCGACCTTATTTTTTTGACACTTAGAATATGAAATGACTTGATCAACATGAATGACTCTATGCAATTCAGTCACATCATGATTCATAGTGTGATGTCATCAAAATCAAGGTTCCAACAACCTCTTGACCCTCATTCACTGGCGGATCATTGTTGACTGGATCTGCGTTAGCAGGAGCGCCACGGCCCTCGGCTGGAACCTCTTCAGGATGTTCCGACGCCTGTGGTCCGGTCGAAGTGCCTATGTGACCTGGCGGCATCGGGGGTTGGGTTTGAGGGTGAGGCCTCCTAAGCTGAGCCAGAGGCTGATTCAGGTCATTAGACTGAGTCTTGGGTAGGTGTTTGGTGGTGTAACACATGAACACCCGAACCGCGTCGTTGATGAGCCGAATAGTCCGCTTCTTCTGGGAATGCTTCTCAGAGAAGGCTGGTGCCCCTAGTCTGTCAAAGACTAAGGTCCTTTGAGGTGGATACTCTGTCGTAAGACCGGAGTTGACCCGAGAAGAGCTTGAGGCTAGGTGTTGGCGGGGCCCGGCGTGAGCCCTTCTTTGCTTCAGCCTATTTAGGCTGGAATGATTGAAGGGTTGGGTGCCGTTAGACTGTGCTGATGAGGATCCATCGATGTCTCGAGCAACGCTGCGCCCAGGCATTCGAAGGAAGTTCTTGGTACATGCCCTTCGAACCACTTGGGCCTCCTCCGGGGTAACCCAGATTCTTCTCAGGCTAAGTTATTGTCCCCCCTTGTCGCTATACTTTTGATTAGACTTGGGAGTCTGGGTGCCGGACGGGTGTAGATGCCCTCGGTTAGTTGCCAAGGCACCAATTTCTCTTAGTTCCGCTTTGTCTTCTCGCATTTGTTGCAGGAGGCTAAAGCGGTTGACAGTGGGGATCGTAGGTGTTAGGGTGCTTGGCCCGGATACAGAGGGGGGGTGAATGAATCCTTCTACGAATAATGGCCAAATTTAAAACCGGATGCTAGATAAAGAAACAGAATAGAACCAATTCTATTCAATTCAAATACAAACACATTGATCGCACCTATTCAAGCATCTAGCGGAAGCAAACCAGACAATCAAGCCACTGCTCAAAAGATTTTTTAGGTGGTTCGGTCCTTCAGACCTACATCCACCCCTCACTCCCAACCGGAGTGAGGCTTCACTAGCACACGCTAGAACCAAGCAGACTCAGTCTGCAAACAATTGCTGCCACACAGCTTGACCAGGGGAACAACCTCCCCTCTTCCTCCAAACCGGAGGGAACCTCTGGACTTGAATCCACAAGCCCAGAACCGGAGACAGGTCTCCCTTCCTCCAAACCGGAGGGAACCCACAAGTAGCTCCCAGCTACTTGCAACTGGAGATCAGATCTCCCTTCCTCCTAACCGGAGGGAACCCGACCTCAGACCAAAGGATCGAAAAGCACAGCAAACCAGAAAACAAAGAAAAGATAATAAACGAAAAATAGCTTCAGCAAACAGAAGCTGAAACACGAGATGCACAATTTGGCTCCCACTGGAGCTGACTGGCCTGGATCTGATCTATGGTCCATTGAAGACAGATCTTCAGGTAAGCTTCTTTCTTCTTCTCCACGAACTCTCTCATTCACTCTCTTTCTCTCTTTCTTTCTCTTAAACTCTCTTCCTCTTTCACACGATCACTATCTCTCTCTCTTTTCCTTTTTCTTCTTCTGCTGGATCGAGCTCTCTGTAACACTGCCTTTTCTTTCTTAGCTCTGATCAACCTTCATCGGTGGGCGAAGGTTTTTCTTTATAGCCGTAGCAGATGGATAGGGCACTGAACGCGTGTGCCTCCCACGCTCGATCCTAGAACCTTCCTGCCACGTGCCCTCTTTGTATTTGTTCCTTCAGCATCGGATCATGTGCACCCAGACACTGGTGAATGTTCTTCCTCGGACCTGCAACGAGATAAGAGCCATTAATATTGAGTGCCATAAGAACTAGAACTGCATGAGGTTAGTGGACACGATAAGAGGTACTAAATAGAGAACGACACGAGATACAGTGGTGACACAATGAACATTACTAAGAGAACGTTACGAGGTAGACAGAAAAACAACGCGAAGACACGAAGACAAGAACAGAAACCAACACTAAGTATGGTTTCAACACAAGAGAGACACGAGGACTAGGAAGAATAAAAACGACACGAAGACACAACAAGACAAATGACACGAGAGTGAAACAGGAAGCAACACGAGGTGCTGCGATGTCCTGTACGCAATGGAACAAAAATGACATGAAGAGATGAAAAGCGACACGAGGTGAAGACAATACGAAGACGAAACAGTAATCGACACGGGTTGAAAACAACACGAAGTCGAAACAGTGATCGACACGGGTTGGAAACAACACGAAGTCAAAACAGTAATCGACACGGGTTGAAAACAACACGAAGTCGAAACAGTAATCGACACGGGTTGAAAACAACACGAAGTCGAAACAGTAATCGACACGGGTTGAAAAACAACACCAAGATGAAGTACAAGAATTGACATGGAGTTGGAAACAACACGAAGATAGAACAGTGATTTGACACGAAGTCAAAATGACAAGAAGTGAAACGACACGAAGTCGAGAACAGAAATCAACACGAAGTGTGATTTCAACATAAGAAAGACACGGACTGACAACGACACGAAGTCGAAACTGTAATTGACACGGGGTAACACGACACGAGGTAAAAATGACACGAAGATGAAATTGACACATACTGAAAACAACACGAAGACATAACTACTGAAATAATACGAAAGACACGGACACATCACGAAGATCAACATAGAAAACAACACGAGGTGTGGTTTCAAAAACAATCGAACTCGACACGAGATGAACAACTAAAGAACAAAGGGAACGACACGAAATATAGTGGAAACAACACGGACATACGAAGTGAAGTGAAGGATAGAAAATCATAAACAACATGAAGTAAGAGAAGACGACACGGTGTGTTGGAAATACAAACAGTACTTAAACTAAAGCGACACGAAGACAAACAGTTCAACACGAGGTGTTATACACAAACATGACGAAATGCCAACCAACACGAAGACAGTCCTTGTAAATACCTGAAGTGAAGACATATTTTTGAACATTACAAAGACTTATAGTGTTGTCATCATCAAAACATGTAAAGATTCAACAAGACTCAACAATCTCCCCCTTTTTGATGGATGGCAACACTATGAGTCTTGAGTCTTTGCAGAGAAAGGAAAAACACTAAATAGCCATTCTCAACGAGAAACACACATTAAACATTCATCAAGAACGAGCTAGCAAAAGCCCGATTTCTCCCCCTTTGACATTATCAAAAAGAATGAAACAAGAAGAATGCAACAATGCAAATGATATGAGTTAAATTAATAAGTCCAAGAGTCTGAGAGAGAAGGCCTCAAAAATGGGCAACAAGATACAGAGCATAGACTTTTCAGGAAAAGTATCTGGCGTGTCTGCTAGAAGGGCCACGCGGCCTGCTAAAAGGTGGTCTCCCCCTTGGAGAAGCAGAAGTATGTTCTTAAGGTGGAGTTCTGCTGGAAGAAGCGTGACCAGGTGTTGAACCCAAGATAGACTGAAATTCCTTTAAATCATTTGATAGCTCAGCAAGCCAATACGCCACAGTGCTTCTGACATTTGCCACTTCAGAAATAATGTCGTCTTGGCGAACATTGACAGTTTCATATCTGTCAGTCAGAGTTGTCATTTCTGATATGAAGGTGACCAACTTATCATAGATTTGCTGAATGCCTGGACCTAGGGCACTTGAAGACTTCTTCAACAATTCTAAAGCTGTTCTGATCTCATAGCAATGATCTATTATGGTAGAAGACATTTTGAAGGAGGAAATATTAACATCATGTGACTCTCTCAGAGCTTTTGCAATTTTTGAACAAATCTCCTGTAATCCTTCCATCAAGGATTTGATTGCATCATCTGAAGCCCTTTTGTTTAGAAGGAATCGTCTCCATTCAGTGAGGAGAGATATCTCAAGCTTCAGTAATCTGGTATGTACCTGATTAATGTTGAGAGTGACAAATGTAAGCAGATCATCTAATTTCTTATCTTGTTTTTGCATCTGCTGAGTCAGGTTTATGAGAAGCTCTTCAATGTTGGGCGCCCGAGTAGATTCAATGTTGGGTGCCTCTGCAGATAGAAGTCTAGGTGGACCTAGAGGTGTACCAAAGAATTCACTGCGAGGTTCAGTCCTCTCAGCTGCTTCCTCTTGTAGTGGCATTTGACTGCTCTCGGCTGGGACCTGAACTTCATCTGCAGCTTGAGTTTCTTTCTGAGGGAATACACCTTCAGGTACCTCTTCTTCACTTGAAGATTCTGAATCTAGTTCTATGACAGGAGCCTTTCCTCTATCTTCCATGAGTTCCTGATCAGTAGGTCTGTCAACAAAGGCCTGCTCAAGACTTTCAGATACGACCAAGTCGGTAGCCTCTTCCAAGCTTCGCTCAACAGTTTCCCTTAAAATTTCATTAACAAGAACAGCAAGATCTTGATCAGTACTGTCTTGCTCTTTAGCTGGTTGTTCTTCAGGCACTATTGCCTCTTCAGATGTCTTCCCAAACGAATCAAATAGCCCAGCAATGGTTGCATCTAGATCTGTTTGAATGCTTTTGTCAGACAATCTGATGTCCTCAGATGCAGCCTCAACTAGCCTCTGAAATGAGAAGGGTACTTCGATGGGTGCAGCTGGCAAGGTAGACACTGGTGGTTCAGCTGGTGTTTCCTGTTGAGCAATCTCAGAAACCAATTGCTCACCAGCTTGGGCTAAGACTTGAAATTCTTCTAAATGCTCCCCCTGAGATTGTGATTCCCTGGCCTTTTGGACCTTAGCTTGTCC
Organism: Amorphophallus konjac; assembly: GCA_022559845.1. Taxonomy (NCBI): domain Eukaryota; kingdom Viridiplantae; phylum Streptophyta; class Magnoliopsida; order Alismatales; family Araceae; genus Amorphophallus; species Amorphophallus konjac. Next base: position 170,230,127 of record CM040124.1, on the reverse strand, counting down.
CACCATAGAGGAGTCCTCTAACCCCAAAAATACTGAAACAAAGTTCATATTAAAAATGTTTCTGGCCTTCACTTCTGATGCGGCCTCTCCATCCAAGCAAATCTCAGAGTGCTTGAATATCTCAGTCAGATGGGCGGCATAGGGAAGATGTCTCTTGGATCCAATGCATCCCTTCATGACCGAAAAAATAATCTCTGGCAGACAAATCTTTACATTTTGAATCAGACAAAACAGTAGAAATCTCTGTGTGTCTGTTATTCTTCCTCTAGCCCCAGTCTGTGGGGTGATAATGGACGCGATGACATTCTGAAGGAGCTTGTGAAGAGGAGGAAATGACGATGTCTGATAAGCTTTTAGCTTTAACTGCCCCTTATCATGAATGTTACTGGGTTTACCAGTAATGACTGAGAAGGCTTCATGGAGACTGTATCGAAAGCTTCCCTCTACCTCCCCTTTATCTGGAACGCAGAGGGCTTTGTGGAGGGACTCACATGTAACTGTTAACTCGACTCCTTTAACAGATGATACTAAGGCAGACTTGTCTCGGCTCAAGGACAAGTTATTGTAAAATTCCATTACCGGCCTAGGGTAAAAGACACGGTGATTTTCTAGGAAATTTCTCCACTCCTGAAATTCAAAGATTTTCAGCAGTTCTGGGAACTTCGAGACCAAAGTTTCATCTCTGAAATCTATTAATCTAGGAGGAATGATTTTCCCACTCTCTACGAACACGGTAGACTGAGACATCCTGGTACCTTGTTCGGAAGATACTTCCGCAGCAGGTTCTGTCTCAAAACATCTCTGTTGCTTAGATGAGGGCTCTTCAACAATTTCTTTTCCCTTCCTCTTCCTGTCACCCGGAGCTGCTGACCTTTGCTGATCCATCTGCCGGAACTTTCAGAGTATCAACTCTCTCTTGCAGGCTGCTGTTGGACGCGATGCTAGACTGAAGAGAGGAATAGACCTCTGTGGGGGGAAGAAGGTGAGCGGGAAGAGATGGAGATGGGTTTGAAGAAGACGCTCAAGGTAGAGCAGCACGAGGATGAATAGGAAGCGGCAAGGGGAAATAAGGGTTTGAGGTGGAAGGCGTGTGAAACAAGAAAGGTTTTGTCGGGTAGCTTTTTACTCATATCAACTTTTTCTGTAAATACCCAAAATACCCTTAGTCCTGATGTAACGCAGCTACAGCATGTTAAAGTTAGCCCTTCAATATGTGGACGGGTTATATTCTTCCAAAAACCAAGGTCAGTTAACTCAAGATATTAAATTAGCATAATCACAAAATTAGCTGTTAAAGTTGCTTAACCTAGAGAGAGACACGATTAAATTGCTCCTTATGTTTGTCAAGCAACGAAATAACACATCAAAGTCAAGCAGATTTCATTTCTTCATTTAATGGACGAGAAGGCATACAGGGTCAACCAATTTGTTGAACACAAGGTAGAATAGTCCCTTTTTACACAAGGAGACATGTTTATCAGACACCAGAAACCCTGGTTACTCAGGACGGACTACCTTTATGCCAATGATATATTTTTTTTTCTTTTGAGGACTTTCCCCCCTTTTTTTTATTTTAACATTTCTATACAGAGATAGCTAGTTGTATCATGACAGAAACTCTGGACTTCTTTGATCAAGAGTGTCTATTTCTCCACAAAAGCCATTGCTCTGCCACAAAGAATGGCGTATTCCCTGGAGGCACTTCTCATGATTTTAGACAAAAACAGAAATCTTACTTAACACAATTTTATCTCAGAGCTATCTTTACATAAGTTTCAGTTAAGTCGAGATCCTCAATAAGTTTTTCTCATTTAACAGGAAGTTTTATAATATGTTGACCAACACTTGAGAAGATAACTTAGAAGGATCAAGGACCAAATATAACCCCCAAACATTGAAGTTCTTTATTAACAGGTGTAAAATGTTACACTAGATATTGGGTGGTTTAAGGTATACAGATCATATCTGATAAAAGCAAGAAGACTACACCCACAATTTCTTCGAGAGAGAATCTGAACCAAGAGTGATAGGTGAGAGATAAGGAGGTGGCTGATCGAATAGAGAGAGATGAGATGAGATGAGCAGCACTCCTATCAGCAAGCCAACAAGTGAGAGATCACTCAAGACATTAGGCACTAAGGACATATCCAAATATAGTATTTTTGAAGTAGTTCTGTCTCACATCCAGAGAAACTCTTGGGCAACAGACTGCAACCTCTTGAGATGACTGATCTTAAAACCACATTAACTGCATCGGCTGACAAAAATCTTCAGAAACCAAATAGCCTGACAAGCTCCTCTTCAGCCCACTCAAGGACAACTCACACACGACTCTTGGAAGTGTTAATTATTTAATGAATGCAGTGTTTGCCACGAAAATTAAACAAGTGTGTTTATGAGTTATGCATAAACAGACTCCCTTGATCAGCAGAATGACTTATGGTACTAGGCGGAGCATTTGGTCTAAGAGACCACCTCACACATAGTAAGAACCTCCTGACAGATTTCTCTGTCTTTTGGTAGCTTACCATTTGATATACCAAAGAGGTCATGGATAACAGGGTAACCTCAACAGTCCTATAAGCAATTCAGATTTCCAAAGAATTATGCAACATACAGTTTTCAACCAGCATTCGCTTTCAGTTAAAAATTTCAGAAATTTCAGAGTGCATGTTTTTAGAAAATAATGCAACTTGCAGATGATGAATGAATATGCAAGACCAGATTCAATATGCATGCACTAGATGAAACTAAATAGTAAGATATGCAAGAATGCATCAAAACAGATATGCAGTAAGTTTCAAAATGGGACATGTAGAGAGATTACCTGAAAATTGTGAGAATGAGGTTTTCATTCTTGAGTGCCTTGGATCATTTCCCCTTTTTATTCCAGTCCCAAGGCACACTTGCAAAACAAGGTTTATTTTGCACAAACAGGTACCCAGGAAGTCTTGGGTCCTGTCATGACATTATCACTCCTAGCAGGTTTTCTTAGCACATTTTTAACTTGATAGCAAGGAGCAGTATTTTTCAGATCTGGGTTATGCACATTATTATGAGCATGAATTGTATGTGTATTAGCATGGAAATTTCTGTTATTTGCATGACCAAACTGTTTTCCATAATCAACACATTCAAAGTTTTTCCTTTTGAAAACCACTTTGTTCTTTCTAAGAGCATTTGTACTAGCAGGAGATCTATACTTTCCAGAACTGAAATTTTTCCTTTGAGCATGCCAACAATCAATGGCCCTGTGGCCATACTTTCCACATTCAAAGCATGAGATAGAATTTCTTTTAAAAGAACCTGACCAGCATTCAGAGACCTTGTGACCAATTTTGTTGCAATTAAAACATATAATGTGCTGATTCTTGTTAAAGACATGCTGATTTGCAAAGTGTTTTGTATGATATGAGCATGATTTTTCCTTACTACTTACAAACCAACAATGAGCAGTAGTGTGTCCTACTTTATCACAATTAGAACATGTGACATTCCTTTTCTGACCAGACACAGATTTTCTAGCATGCTTGTTGTCATCTTTTTCCATCACAAAACAGTTACTCATAAGATGTCCATACTTACCACAATAATGACATGAGCCACTTGATTTCCTTAAAACATGGCATTTATCTGATGAGTTCTTAGCATGCAGATTGTTCCTTTGAATTTTTGATGTTTTATGATTTTTATTTTATTTTTCTGTTTTCTTAGCCTTGTACTGAGGTGGAGATGAGATAGAAGGCTTTTCCTGTTCAGAGGATTTGACAAAGACAGTTTTCAGGTTGGCTCCATCAACCTTCCTCATGACTGGACTGTAACCCAGTCCTTCCTTGTTAAAGTTAATCTTTGTTCCCAATATTTTCTGAACAATGGGCTGTTTGTCTTTTGATGTAGTGGCTACATTTGAAGTATTTACAAAGGATGTCATTACTTTGTTCTGCAAGGCCTTCTTATTGAGATTATTGTAGCCCAACCCTTCCTTTTTGACATTGACTTTTACACCTAGCAGCTTGTCTAGGTTTTTCTGCCCATCAACAAATTTAGACAAGGAAGCTTTCAAATCCTGAATTTCATTTTCAAGAGATGCAATGTGTATTTCATAACTAGTGATCTCTTGTTCACTACAATTGACAGCTTCATTCAAAACCTTGTTAGCTGTTTTGTATTCTTCAATTTCCTTTCTTAGCTCATCTACCTCTTCAGTCTCGTTTGTACAGATAGCTTTTCCTTTTTCCAATGTGAGAAGTCTTTCAGACATGGCACTGTTTAACAGTTTTAATTTTTCAACTTCTTCTTTAAGCTTATCATTTTGAACTAGCTCATTTATTAGAAGCTGATCTTCTGAGTTAACCATGCTTTCTCTCCTAGCTTCAAACTCCCTCAATTCCTTTTGTTGTTTTTCAAAATCTTTCTGTAATTCTATGTTTACAGATTTTATGGCGTTAAATTTTTCAATCAGCAACTCATTCTCTCGTTTAAGTTTCTCTAGTTGTTCATCATTTTCTTTAGAGAGCTTTCTGAGGAAGTCATCTTCAGATTTTAAATTGTTCAGCTCAGAGTGAACACATTCAAGTTCCTTCTTCAGTTCTGCATTCTGATTTTTATACATATGATTATCAGACAAACATGCATCATGAGATTTCTTCGTACTTGAACAATTTTTACATGGAGAGCTAGAACTATCTACCCGAATACTCTTTTTCAACTTTTTATACTGTTTTCTTAACAGTTCATGAGATTCAAATAATTCAGCATATGCATTCTCCCAATCTTCTAGAGAGAAATTCTTGAAGATATTTACCTCATCATCATCATCTTCTTTAGTTTGATTGCTGCCTTGATCGCTGGCACTTTGATTTCTTCTGTTAGCCATCATGCATCTGTCCACATCTATCTCCTGAGTTCGCTTCAGTGCATCCAAAATATCTTTAGCAGAACTGGACTCAAAGAAACATGAATGAAAAGCTCTATCAGTAGCTGCCTTCATTAAATTTATTGCTATCTGATTTTCTTCATGCATGGATTTGTGACTGTCAGTCCATTTGGACTTTTTCTTAGGTAGTTCATGAGGACCATGTGAAATTACTTTCCACAGGTCTAGATTCACAGATTTAACATAATTCTTCAAAACAGCGAACCATGCATCAAAATGCGTACCACTGAAGATCGGTGGATGGGCCATGAGAACACACAGATTAACGCACAAGAATATTGATGCACTAAAAGGAAATAAGCACCTAAGATTGCAAGATCGATCTGCAGGTCGCTGGACCTTGTAAGCAGACACCTGCTCTGATACCAACTGTTAGGGTGCTTGGCCCGGATACAGAGGGGGGGTGAATGAATCCTTCTATGAATAATGGCCAAATTTAAAACCGGATGCTAGATAAAGAAACAGAATAGAACCAATTCTATTCAATTCAAATACAAACACATTGATCGCACCTATTCAAGCATCTAGCGGAAGCAAACCAGACAATCAAGCCACTGCTCAAAAGATTTTTTAGGTGGTTCGGTCCTTCAGACCTACATCCACCCCTCACTCCCAACCGGACTGAGGCTTCACTAGCACACGCTAGAACCAAGCAGACTCAGTCTGCAAACAATTGCTGCCACACAGCTTGACCAGGGGAACAACCTCCCCTCTTCCTCCAAACCGGAGGGAACCTCTGGACTTGAATCCACAAGCCCAGAACCGGAGACAGGTCTCCCTTCCTCCAAACTGGAGGGAACCCACAAGTAGCTCCCAGCTACTTGCAACTGGAGATCAGATCTCCCTTCCTCCTAACCGGAGGGAACCCGACCTCAGACCAGAGGATCGAAAAGCACAGCAAACCAGAAAACAAAGAAAAGATAATAAACGAAAAATAGCTTCAGCAAACAGAAGCTGAAACACGAGATGCACAATTTGGCTCCCACTGGAGCTGACTGGCCTGGATCTGATCCATGGTCCAGTGAAGACAGATCTTCAGGTAAGCTTCTTTCTTCTTCTCCACGAACTCTCTCATTCACTCTCTTTCTCTCTTTCTTTCTCTTAAACTCTCTTCCTCTTTCACACGATCACTATCTCTCTCTCTTTTCCTTTTTCTTCTTCTGCTGGATCGAGCTCTCTGTAACACTGCCTTTTCTTTCTTAGCTCTGATCAACCTTCATTGGTGGGCGAAGGTTTTTCTTTATAGCCGCAGCAGATGGATAGGGCACTGAACGCGTGTGCCTCCCACGCTCGATCCTAGAACCTTCCTGCCACGTGCCCTCTTTGTATTTGTTCCTTCAGCATCGGATCATGTGCACCCAGACACTGGTGAATGTTCTTCCTCGGACCTGCAACGAGATAAGAGCCATTAATATTGAGTGCCATACGAACTAGAACTGCATGAGGTTAGTGGACACGACAAGAGGTACTAAACAGAGAACGACACGAGATACAGTGGTGACACAATGAACATTACTAAGAGAACGTTACGAGGTAGACAGAAAAACAACGCGAAGACACGAAGACAAGAACAGAAACCAACACTAAGTATGGTTTCAACACAAGAGAGACACGAGGACTAGGAAGAATAAAAACGACACGAAGACACAACAAGACAAATGACACGAGAGTGAAACAAGAAGCAACACGAGGTGCTGCGATGTCCTGTACGCAATGGAACAAAAACAACATGAAGAGATGAAAAGCGACACGAGGTGAAGACAATACGAAGACGAAACAGTAATCGACACGGGTTGAAAACAACACGAAGTCGAAACAGTGATCGACACGGGTTGGAAATAACACGAAGTCAAAACAGTAATCGACACGGGTTGAAAACAACACGAAGTCGAAACAGTAATCGACACGGGTTGAAAACAACACGAAGTCGAAACAGTAATCGACACGGGTTGAAAAACAACACCAAGATGAAGTACAAGAATTGACATGGAGTTGGAAACAACACGAAGACAGAACAGTGATTTGACACGAAGTCAAAATGACAAGAAGTGAAACGACACGAAGTCGAGAACAGAAATCAACACGAAGTGTGATTTCAACATAAGAAAGACACGGACTGACAACGACACGACGTCGAAACAGTAATTGACACGGGGTAACACGACACGAGGTAAAAACGACACGAAGATGAAATTGACACATACTGAAAACAACACGAAGACATAACTACTGAAATAATACGAAAGACACGGACACATCACGAAGATCAACATAGAAAACAACACGAGGTGTGGTTTCAAAAACAATCGAACTCGACACGAGATGAACAACTAAAGAACAAAGGGAACGACACGAAATATAGTGGAAACAACACGGACATACGAAGTGAAGTGAAGGACAGAAAATCATAAACAACATGAAGTAAGAGAAGACGACACGGCGTGTTGGAAATACAAATAGTACTTAAACTAAAGCGACACGAAGACAAACAGTTCAACACGAGGTGTTATACACAAACATGACGAAATGCCAACCAACACGAAGACAGTCCTTGTAAATACCTGAAGTGAAGACATATTTTTTAACATTACAAAGACTTATAGTGTTGTCATCATCAAAACATGTAAAGATTCAACAAGACTCAACAGTAGGCACGGTTCGGTCCTGTGGCACGATCGGTTCGCCTCCATTGAGACGAATCCTCAGGTCGTAGACAAGAATAGTCTTGTCGAAATTGCTGGTTGCAACAACAGGTCGCCTACATCTGCGGCCGCTGCGGCGCTTTTTCTGGGGAGCCGAAAAGGACCCTACTCGAAGGTGGTAGACGGAGAAGACCTGGTCTACCATCGTCGGTAGCGTAAAGCTGTCAGTCAGAGCTGCTGGAATTAGCCTTCGGGGCATGATGCCCATACCGAGAGCCGACGGCTGAGTGTCCCAAGTGTAGACTTCTACCCGGGCCGATAGAAGTATTGCCGATGCTCAAGATGACGCACATGCATCGAGAACTGATGTTGTGGGAAATGCTGGGGCGCCGAAGGCTCGAGGTTGTGAACATGTGTTGAGTGTCGGTACGGCTAGAATTTGGGGGCGAAGGACCATGTTGGGTGCTAAAGTTGCCATCTCCCGAGGTGAAAAACCTGTGCTGGGAATAGGCATTGCTGGGTCATGAGGGAATAGACCCCGCTCTAGAGCTGGGAAGTCAGAAGCCCAAGGTAGAAATCCTGCATTGGGGACTGACCCTACTGGGATCCGAGGTTGTGTGCCCGAACTGGATGCTGGAAAGTCTCAAACTCTGGGTTTGGAACCCGTGTTGAGTGTTGGCTCGACTGGGACTCGGGACGAGAGGCCCAAGTGCGGCGCTGAGGAGACTTGAACCCAGGGTAGGGAGCCCGTATCGGGTGCAGGCTTGGCTGGGACTCGGGGTTGGAAACCCGAGTGAATTGCTGAGGTAGTAGCCAAAGTCCAGGGCGCGAGGCCCGTGCTGGAAGTCGGGCGAAGCTGGCCCCGGGAGCTGACGCTTGTCCGGGCAAGAGGCGATCTGGGACCCCTGCTGTCACTCCCCGAGATATGTAACAGAAACTAAGTCGGAAACGTGAAGAGCCGACATGGTAAGCCTCAAGCTAGCAAGGCAATCAGAAAGCTAACATTCATACATAAGAAGAGTGAACACAAGATAATGTACTCAAAAGTAATCTTTATTGAATAATAATCAAAGCTTTACAATCTAAACCTTGTCTTGACTCCTTTAACTCTAGACTCAATAAAAAGAAAATTATATCATTATGACTATAAATAAGACACTACTAAGCTTCACTCAGATTTTCATTTACTCTTGCACCCATCACTTGAGTAGTCTGAATCCCCACTAGAGTTTTCTGAAAAGATTGGAAAGTAGGGAATGAGCACACTTGCCCAGTAGATATCTTCGTATTAACATGAAGGTAAGTTTAAGTAATTAATGTTTTTGCTCTAAAAGGTAAGATAAAAGAAATACAATAAATCATACGAATAAAACCAATGTAACAACACTATAAACAAGACATGAGCAAGATAGGTAAATATGATCAGGTAAGATTGAATGTAGATGTAAGTATGGCCTTTCATGTAATGAGAATGTACTAGCATGTATCGAGAATGTACTTTTTATAACCATAAAGGCTATGCACTAGAAATTCATGTAACAAGAATGTATAATTTCATGATGAGCCTCGTGGTTTTCGCCCGTTTATAAAAAAAGTACTCCCGGTGTAATGCGATGCTAGTGTTCATCATACTCCATGGTTTACAGTATGTTTTCGGCCATCCGCCGATGGGGCTAGCGTGGAGCCCTTGGACACTTTTCGTGCCCGCTCTTGCAACTTCACGTTATAAATCAAGCTACTTCCATGAGAAATATAAATGTAGGCCAATAATGTAAAGTTCAAACAATAAGTTCATGATAACAATGTCAAGGTAATAACGTACCAAATAAGAATATGTGAGTTCAAAGTCGAATTAAAGATAAGGTCATGCAACGGAAGGAATCTGGCAGCATAACGGTACATTCATTAATTTTCATAGATTCATTAATAACATATTGAATAAGGTTTGAGTTCCAGATAATCAAAAGACCATCTAGGAATAGAGTAGACTTAACCCTTTCGGTCAAACCACGGGTTAGAGATGAACTGGGAGAACGCGGTCAAGAGGAGACCGTTTCTTGAAGATAGCGGTCGAGCCAAGACCGCATTTAGATAGGGTCGACGCCAGAAGGAAAAGGGGTCGACGTAGCAGCACTCGTAGGAGAACGCTGTCACGGACCGACCGCTACCAGAAGGAGGCGGTCGCCTGAGAACCGCGACTTAGTCCAAAGTGCAAAAAACGCCGGTATCACATGTGCTTTCTAACAATAGGGTTTTTTTGGTACAAACAGCTCGACGTCCTAGTGGGAATCCCAGGCTCGCGGAGACTTACGGAGGCCTTGAAGCAAGATCACCTAGTCCGGCAGAAAGAATATCGATGGAGAGGATCACAAGTCCAAGATGTGTTCCTATCATGTGCAAGTGTAACTAAGAGCAATGCATCGGAATATGCGCTATATGTGACATATAAAACCGAATTAACATGAGAAAGGAACGTGCCAAAACATAAATCAAAGTGCAATCAAATCATGGAAATTACTTTAAGTATAAAACTATAGTGTTTTGGCATGAAATTAGTATAAGATTAAAATAAGTTTATAAGACATGAAGGGCATAAAATCTATCATGATTGATGCGCAATATAACCAAAATCATGAATATCAGGACATAACTAGGAATAGGGCGTAATTACCTAGGCTTAGCGTGTATTTAATAGGGCTAATATGCATTCTGTTTATGGTTAATAGAAAACAGAATGCGATTAGGTGAGAACCGCCTATTGGTAACCACGGTTTATCTGGAATCTCTTCTTGATAGAGGTGATCTCTAGTGAACCGCTTCTGTCTTCAATAGACAGAAGATAAATATTGCATGCAAGGCCTATTCTAAGGAAAATAATGCATGAAAACATGCTATACTAAAAGGTAAAACATGATATAACAGAATTGATGCATGGAGATGCGTGAATTTGGCCAAAGTTATCATCTTTTTCCATTAGATGCAGGGATATGCATGTTATGAAACCTAACTTGCGCAATCATGGGAAAACATGAAATATGACATGTAGGGAGCATGAAATCAATAGAAAACATAGGGCTTTTACTCCTGACATGTTGCTTGAGCCATCATGAGATAACCTACCTTTAATTTGATCCCTAGACTTCGAATTTGTTATTGGAAGAAGGTCCTTGTTCCTGCGTGTCCTGCATGGAACCTCTAGCTTCCAGCGGCTCTATCTCCCTGACCTCTTGGTTTCCTAGTACGAGATTTGGAGGATAGTGAGAAGACATAAAAAGGAACAATTAGTTCTAAAGACCAAACTCGAAATTACCTCGATTAGGGTTCCTAAATCCCTGATCATTCTCAGAGAAATCCACTCGTTCCTGTGCGGCTTGCAGAGAACCAATGACTTCCGGGGCTTCTAACTTCTCAAGGGCTTGATCTCCGGGCAGGGGGTTTAGGGGAAAGTTAGACAACACTAAAAGGAACAAAATCTTCTAAAGGATAAACCTGGGATGACGATTCCTTACCTTCGAAATATTTGCTCCAAAACTATGGTTTGCGTAAGTCGAAGTTCAGGCCTATTTATTGAGTTGCCCTAGGGTTTGAGGGATTAAAATGAATTAGGAATCCTAATTTGGAGTAAGATCGATCCCCAAGAGTCCTAGACAAACTTGCTCACTAGATAATATCGATTCATGGTGATTGGGATGGTAAAAATCCAATTTTTTCACGCCTCCATAGATCACGTTTTTGGAAGGAGATAGCGGTAGCCCCTGGATCGCTTTCTTGAGAACGCGGTCGCGCGATAAACCGCGATTGGTGATTTATCCGAAAATTTTAGATTTTTTTATTTATCCCTTATTTATCCCCTATATGTCCTATTTAAATCTGAAATTAACCCTAATTACATCTCTAGAAGTGGGCTTGGGCCAAAAGGTCTGGCAATTGGGTTTTTGGGCCCAATTTAAGTGGGCTTATTTATTGGGGTAATATAGGGCCTTTAAATTTATTTAATTAACCCATAATTCATGAAATAGCCCATTAAGCCTTTTAAATACATAATTAATTATATTTAATTCCTAAAAATTCTTAGAAAATTCTAGGGTGTTACACCCTCCCCCACTTAAAGAGAATTTGGTCCTCAAATTAATTGCATGGTATTTATGGAGAGTGTAAATTCTTTTACTTACAATCGAATAGCTCCGGAAATCTCTTCCGCATTGCTTCCTCCGTCTCCCATGTCGCCTCATTGTCTAGTCTCTTACTCCACTTGACTTTTATCATGGGAATAGTTTTATTTCGAAGCTGATGTACCTCTCGATCAACTATTTTGACCGACTTTTCCTCGTACGTTAAATCATTCTGAATCACCAGGTCGTCATGACTTATAACATGGAATGGGTCATAGACATACCTTTTGAGCATAGAAACATGAAATACATCATGGACACCAGTTAATTGAGGAGGCAAAGCAATTCGGTATGCGACCTCGCCGACCCTCTCAAGAATTTGAAAATGGCCAATATAACTCGGAGTGAGTTTGCCTTTTATGCCAAACCTTCGAATACCTCGACCTGGAGAAACCTTGGTGAGGACACTAGAGCACGAGTACGGCTCGACTCAGCGAGCCGTCGGTACCGGACCCGCAGCATGACTCGGTCGACACCGACCTCTTTGAGGCAGGGGGACAGTCTGGAGTCGCCACCGGAGCACTGATACTTCAGTATGTATTTTTATACGTATTTATATTTTATACATATTTGGCCGTATTTGGTGTGTATTAGGTGTGTATTTGGTGTGTATTTGGTTTGTATTATCTTGGGTTTTTATATTGGGTCAATGGTAGAATAATTGACCATATATTTGTATTTTTGAATTATTTTGGTCCAAGGGGGATTAATTTGGTCCATGGGGATTAAAATAAGCCAAGCGCCTTATATTGACTTAAGGGAGGGGTGCCCCCTCTTTTGTCCCTTATGGGAGGATTTTTTTTATGTTGGTTTAATCTCCTTTCCCCATTATACCCCCTTGACCAAGGGTATTCCAGGTCATTTGGCTAGGTGTAGGATTTGAATATATAATGTCTCTTGTGTATTTGAACAAAATTAATGAGAAAATTATATGCTAAGTGCATTTGGGCGCACCCCCCCTCTCTCTCTTGTGTTCTTGGTGTTCTTCCCTCTTCCTCCTCCAATCTTCTTCAGATCTGATCCTCAATCCTCTATCTCTCCCAAATTTCTTTCTCTTCCCCTCTTCCTCTATCTGCTGTGAACGTTCACCACCGCCGCTGCCGCCGTTCGTGCCGCTGTTGAGCCACCACAAGCCGGTTCCATCCTGCTGCCCTGAAATTTGAAGTTACAGGATAGCATCCCGGTGAAAGGGCTGGTACGGGAGATCCGACAGTTGGATCGTGATGAAATTTTTAGGGTAGGTTACTCCCATCATAGACCATGCCCATTTTAATTTTTAGGTTGATCAGAGTCCGTTTGCCCCCTTTTCCAGCCACATGTTCTTCCCACTCGAAGTCTGCCTGTGTGCAGATCTGCGAGATAGATCCCGGCAGCCGATTTTTATCACCCCTCAAATGTTGTCAGAAAATCATAAAAAAACTATGTGCATCACCGTCACCCTCCGCTCTACCCACCACAAGAATCTCAGGTCCTAATTCGTTCATTTGATCCTCGGTCAAAGCCCTTGATCAGGCAGTTCATGTTCTGCCCTGCTTGCTCTATATTTCAGGACTGAGTCATCAGTCTATTTGCAGTCATTTTTATTTCCAAAACAGCCGTTGGATGGGTGTCAGATTTCATTATGTCGTAGAATTTTGAGTCCTCTTTCCAACGGTACCCATTGCTTCTCAATCCGATGTCGGAGATGGGCGTACTAACCGTTCTCGTCCGAGTGCGCAGGTCTGGCCCGAAACAGAGCTGCGGGACAACCTTGGGAAACAAATCCCAATAAATCACCCGACTCCACTCCGGTGACCAACGCTCCCGGGGATCGACCCGGGACACTCCAGAGACACCCCACCGGTCGCTACATCCAGGAGCCCACCCCGGACATCACCTTACCAGCAACGGGTCCCACGTTCTGTTCCGCGGGCCCGAGTGAACCGAGCTGAATCGGCCGACCGCGTCCGCCCGAGAGCCACCAACTGTTGCCCGTCAACCCAAGATTGGTGCTCCCGGATCCCACGTGTCGCCTATTATCTCCCTGCGTGGAGTGGGCTGTAAAATCAATTCTCTAATTAATAATTATTGTTGTACAGGGAGTTCCGGATCTCGGCCGAGAAGTCTTCCCCACGCCCTGAACGTGGAGGTACACTCGCCTCCCCCCTTTTGTCATATTTGCTTAGCTAGTATCCATTCTAGAATGCCACTGCATGTGCATTAGTTTACTTCCTAGCTAGATAAATTAATCACTGTTGAGAGTTGTGAGTGCGAGACCCGTCCCGTGACTCATTCCTAGCACGAGAGTAAGCTGACCACCCGAGACTCAAAGCCGATTTCCCAACAATGCAGATCGTCACGTTTCCCTTGCTGGGGACGACCGTGGGTTTAGTGCTTCTTGTTTGGGGCATGATCGCCTCTTCGGGAGCGTGTTCGGTGCCGCGTTGTAGTGTTGTTGCTAATTGTCTCGTCCTTTAGAGTCCAAGATCGCAACCAGTCCGAGTCGAGTCCCGTAGTTGTCCCGCATCAAATTGGTATCAGAGCCGGTTTGAGTCTAGGGTAGTCGGTCCAAGGTGCTCCATTTCATCTGGTATATCCAAAGGTGTTCCCGGAACGGTAGGCCACGCCTATTGGGAAAGGGACTCACTTGCGTGAGTGCGTTCTTCGGATCAAAACTCCGCCTCGTACCGAATATTGGAGTCTAGGTCGTCTGTCTTTTGCATTAGCCCGTCCATATAGGTCATAGTGAGTCACCCCTTAGTTCCTTCTAGGTCCTCTCCCATTGCATGCCAACCCGTGGAGGTGCCCAATACCATCGCCCTGACACTATGGGTGACCCCCGAGGTGCCAACCCAGGAGGTCGAACTCTGGATGATGTGGTCGCTCTACTCATGGAGCGAATGGATAGGTTCGAATAAATTAGTAGGGAGAACATCGACCGCTTGGAGAGCCATCTCAAAAGCATGGAGGACCCCGCCGAGGTCTCCGACCGATCTATCCAAGGTCTGGTTGGAAGGATGGAGAATGTTGAGAGAGTCCCCCACCAGGAGCTCCCCGGAGCTGTCCCGGCCCCTCAGGCGCCCCCTTAGGCGCCTGGTGTCCAGCCCGCCCCACTTAGGGCTGAGGAGCGACAACCACGTGCCCCCGATGTTGAGGACTACGAGTCTGAAAATGATTATGGGGGAAATGGCGGACGCCATCGTGGTCACCGACCACAGAGAGATGATGAGGACGAGCGAGTCCTTAGGACCGTGCGAGCAGACCCTCCCACGTTTGACGGGTCCTTAGACCCGAAGGTCTATCTTGATTGGGAGGTCGACATGGACCAGTATTTCGAGTGGTTTGAGATGATGAACCACCGGAAGGTCAAGTTCGCCAAAATGAAACAGCTAGGACAGGCACAAACATATTGGAGGAACATGGAGAACCTACTATTTCACCGACAGGAGCCCCAGGTCGAGACTAGGGATGAGATGAAGGACAAAATCAGGAAGAAGTATCTTCGTACTACATACCGCCAGCGTCTCATAGATAAATGGCAAAGTCTCACCCAAGGAGATCAGTCAGTCTCCGACTACATCGCTGAGTTCGATGAGTACTTTCTGCGATGTGAGGCCAAAGAGGAAAGCTCCCGGACTGTTTCCCATTTTCGGCATGGTCTGCGGCCACACCTATAGTATGAGCTTTTCCGCCGCAAGGTGACCAAGTTGGAAGACGCATATCAGGTTGCGCTCGAGGTAGAGAAATTTGAGGTGGAGTTTGCTCCTACTCCCCTCCAGGGGGTCCCATATCGGCATGTGTCTGACCCTAGGACCACGCCTGGTTCCTACACTCGGTGGCCTGTGGCCCGCCCCCAGGAACCTCCTCGCCAGGACCTTGCTGCTCCTAGGCATCCCCTTCCTCTCCCTGCCCCTAGACCTGCCCAGCCCGCCATGCCAACTCGACCCCTACACCCCCAGTTCATCCTGTGGACAAGGGTAAGGGGCCGATGGTTGGTGGAACATCCCAGGCTTTCGGGACACAGGGAACTTTCTATAGGTGTGGTGGGGTTGGCCACTATTCGGCCAAGTGTCCCACTCGAGAGTCGCTTGTCATCTCTGATCCCTCTGCCAGCGACCCCACACCTGAGCTAGTGCCGCTCAGTTACGAGGCTGGTCAGGACTTAGAGGAGGAGCTCTTTGATGAACTAATGGAGGGAGAGCCAGCCGATGTCTCGGGTACCCAGCATCAGGGTGATGTACAGCTGGGTGTAGTCAGGTGCATCCTTACCCAGTCTCAGGTGAGTGACGACTGGCGTCGTACCACCATCTTCCATATATTTTGTATGTTGGGAGGGAAGGCCTGCAAGGTGATCATAGATAGCGGGAGTTGCGTTAACGCTATGTCTACGGGCACTGTTAGGCATCTGGGTTTGACGCCCGTAGATCACCCCGCCCCTTACAAGGTATCTTGGGTGGATTCCACTTCTATCCCGGTCAGACTGCGATGTCTGGTGCCACTACAGTTCCAGGCTTACCATGATGAGATCTGGTGTGATGTGTTGCCTATGGAGGTGGGTAGCATTTTCCTGAGTAGGCCTTGGCTTTTCGATCAGGATGCCACCCTTCAAGGTCAGTCGAACACCTGCACATTCGACCATGGTGGTAATAGGATCACCCTCCATCCCACTCAGCCGAAGGATCTTTCTGTCCGAGGACCAGCTGGTCCCAGCACTTCGACCCCTCCTTGTCAGGGGACGGTCGGTCCTTCCACCTCATCCTCGGCGCGGGCTGCGACTGCTTTGACTACTCCTAGCACAGGAGGCCTCCCACCCCGGAGGTTAATGATGATTAGCCCACGAGAGATGGAGCAAGAGGTGACCGGGGGTAGCCCTATCCTTGCCATTGTTGTCCGAGGAGTGGAGGATGTCGCTCCTAGGTCTGATGATGAGCACCCCCCAGAGGTAGCTGCGATCCTACAGGATTTTTCTGATGTCTTCCCGGAGGACCTCCCTGAAGGCCTTCCGCCTATGAGGGATATCCAACACGAGATCGACCTTGTCCCGGGCTCATCCTTGCCCAACCTCCCCCACTACAGAATGAGTCCCACGGACCATGCCGAACTTCAAAGGCAGGTCGAGGAGTTGATGAGTCGGGGATCTCTTAGAGACAGCAAGAGTCCTTGCGTTGTTCCTGCATTATTGGCCCCGAAGAAGGATGGCACATGGAGAATGTGCGTTCATAGCCGTGCAATTAATAAGATCACGGTGAAGTATCGCTTTCCCATTCCCCGATTGGATGACTTGTTAGATATGATGTCGGGAGCCACTATCTTTTCAAAGATATATTTTCGTAGTGGCTATCACTAGGTGCGGATCAGGCCTGGGGATGAATGGAAGACGGCATTCAAGACTAAGGATGGTCTTTATGAGTGGTTGGTTATGCCCTTCGGGCTTTCCAACGCCCCTAGTACCTTCATGCGGTTGATGACCCAAGTTTTACTCCCTCTGATAGGGGTCTTCTTGGTCGTCCACTTTGATGACATTCTTATTTACAGTCGCACTAGGGAGGACCACTAAGACCACCTTAGGCAGGTCTGTGTCGTTTTGAGGCGAGAGAGCTTATTCGCTAACCCGAAGAAGTGAGCCTTCATGACTGATCAGATCACCTTCCTTGGGTTCATTGTGTCTAGAGATGGAGTCTCCGCTGATCCGGAGAAGATTAGGGCCATCAGGGAGTGGCCTGAGCCCCGCACCCTCCACGATGTCCAGAGCTTCCATGGCTTAGCGACGTTCTATCGCCACTTCATTTGTGGCTTCAGTTCTATCACTGCCCCGATCACTGATTGCATAAAGAAATGGGCATTCATATGGACTAAGGCCGCAGCCATAGCCTTTCAGGACATCAAGGAGCGTATGACCCAGGCACCTATCCTTACATTACCAGATTTTTCTAAGGTGTTTGAGGTCACATGTGACGCTTCTGGAGTGGGTATTGGTGGAGTGCTGAGTCAGGAGTCCCACCCCATTGCATTCTTTAGCGAGAAGCTTAATGATGCCAAACTGCGTTACTCCACTTATGATAAAGAATTTTACGTAGTTGTCTAGGCATTGCGGTATTGGAGGCATTATATTTTCCACCAGGAGTTTGTCCTCTTTTCTGATCTTGAGGCCTTACGCTTCCTCCATACCCAGAAGAAGCTGAACGCTCGCCACAGTCGTTGGGTGGAGTATCTCGAGGAGTACATCTTTGTGCTCAAGCACAAGGCATGGGCGGAGAACAAGGTAGCCGATGCGCTAAGTCGGCGGGTGATGTTGTTGACCACCATGAGTGTAGAGGTGGTAGGATTAGAGAGGCTGAAGGATGCTTATGTTGATTGTCCGGATTTCGGTCCGATTTACGCAGCCCTTCAGGCCGGTCCCTCGCGCGATTATAGCGAGTTTGTGCTACAAGAGGGTCACCTATTCCGGGGTGACAAGTTGTGCATCCCACAGACGTCTGTTCTTGATTTTCTTACGTGGGAGATGCACGCGGGAGGTCTTTCTTGCCACTTCGGTCGGAACAAGACCATAGAGTCGGTTGAGCATAGATTCTATTGGCCTAGCTTGAAGAGGGATGTCGCTCGCATCGTGGCCCAGTGCCGCACTTGCGCTATGGCCAAGCAAAGGAAGCAGAATACTGGCCTCTATACTCCCCTCCCCGTCCCGGATAGTCCATGGCAGTACATTAGCATGGACTTTGTGTTAGGATTGTCCCGCACTCTCCGACGGTATGATTCTATCTTTGTGGTTGTAGACAGGTTCTCGAAGATGGCATTATTTATTCTATGCTCCAAAATCTCGGATGCCTCTAGAGTTGCCGATCTATTCTTTTCACAATGTGTCTCCAAGTTCGGACTCCCCCGTACTATAGTGTCTGATAGGGATGTGCGCTTTACTAGCTATTTCTAGAAAACCCTATGGCACATAATGGGCACCCAATTGAAATTCTCAACTGCATACCACCCCCAGACTGATGGTCAGACTGAGGTTGTCAATAGGAGTTTGGGGGATCTTCTTAGGTGTCTTGTCCGAGATCGAGTCAGAGATTGGGATTTGATCTTACCCTTAGCCGAGTTTGCCTATAACGATTTGGTCAATAGGTCTACAGGTATGAGCCCCTTCGAGATTATCACTGGCCGTAGACCTAGGAAGCCCATAGACCTAGTCCCATCTCCCATCCAGTCCCATGTGTCCGAGTCAGCCGAGTCTTTTGCTGATCACATTAGACAGTTGCATGAGCATATCTGTCGTCACATTGAGTCTAGCAACGCACGATACAAAGAATTGGCTGACGCCCATAGGCACCACCGTGAGTTTCAAGAGGGTGACTATGTCATGATCAGGGTCAGACCTGAACGGTTTCCCTCGAGAGCCGTGAAGAAGTTGCATACTCGCAGTGCCGGTCCCTTTCGATTAGTGAGGCAAGTCGGATCAAATGCATATGTTGTGGACTTGCTAGAGGATTACGGGATCTGCTCCACTTTCAACGTCTCAGATCTCGTCGCTTATAGGGACCCAGCGGTGATACCCAGTGAGCCCTTTGACCCGTCTCCACCCATTGAGAGTGACACCACCCTAGAGTGTCTACCTCCAGCCTTGTTACCTCAGCAGCGAGAGCAGATAGAATGTATACTAGATGAGCAGGTGACGACTACTCGAGGCGGAGTGTACAGCGCTATTTGGTGCGTTGGAGGGGATGGCCCGCATCCAAGGACACTTAGATCACCCGGGACGAGCTACAGAGGATAGATCCAGATCTGCTAGATCGATACCAGAGTGACCCGGACCCTTACTCGACGGGGTCGAGCTTCTCCCACCCGGGGAGAATTGGTGAGGACACTAGAGCACGAGTACGACTCGACTCAGCGAGCCGTCGGTACCGGACCCGTAGCACGATTCGGTCGACACCGACCTCTTTGTGGCTGGGGGACAGTCTGGAGTTGCCACCGGAGCACTGATACTTCAGTACATATTTTTATAGAGATTTGTATTTTATACGTATTTGGTCGTATTAGGTGTGTATTAGGTATGTATTTGGTGTGTATTTGGTTTGTATTATCTTGGGTTTTTATATTGGGTCAATGGTAGAATAATTGACCATGTATTTGTATTTTTGAATTATTTTGGTCCAAGGGGGATTAATTTGGTCCATGGGGATTAAAATAAGCCAAGCCCCTTATATTGACTTAAGGAAGGGGCACCCCCTCTTTTGTCCCTTATGGGAGGATTTTTTTTATGTTGGTTTAATCTCCTTTCCCCATTATACCCCCTTGACCAAGGGCATTCCAGGTCATTTGGCTAGGTCTAGGATTTGAATATATAATGTCTCTTGTGTATTTGGACAAAATTAATGAGAAAATTATATGCTAAGTGCATTTGGGCGCACCCCCCCTCTCTCTCTTGTGTTCTTGGTGTTCTTCCCTCTTCCTCCTCCAATCTTCTTCAGATCTGATCCTCAATCCTCTATCTCTCTCAAATTTATTTCTCTTCCCCTCTTCCTCTATCTGCTGTGAATGTTCACCACCGCCGCCGCCGCCGTTCGTGCCGCTGTTGAGCCACCACAAGCCGGTTCCATCCTGCTGCCCTGAAATTTGAAGTTACAGGATAGCAGCCCGATGAAAGGGCTGGTACGGGAGATCCGACCGTTGGATCGTGATGAAATTATTAGGGTAGGTTCCTCCCATCATAGACCATGCCCATTTGAATTTTTAGGTCGATCAGAGTTCGTTTGCCACCTTTTCCAGTCACCTATTCTTCCCACTCAAAGTCTGCCTGTGTACAGATCTGCGAGATAGATCCCGGTAGCCGATTTTTATCACCCCTCAAATGTTGTCAGAAAATCACAAAAAACTATGTGCATCACTGTCACCCTCCCCTCTACCCACCATAAAACTCCCAGGTCCTAATTCGTTCATTTGATCCTCTGTCAAAGCTCTGGATCAGGCAGTTCATGTTCTACCCTGCTTGTTCTGTATTTCAGGACTGAGTCATTAGTCTATTTGCAGTCATTTTTATTTCCAAACCAGCCATTGGATGGGTGTGAGATTCTAATATGGTGTAGTATTTTGACACCTCTTTCCAACGGTACCTATTGCGTCTCGATCCGACGTCGGAGCTGGGCGTACTAGCCGTTCTCGTCCGAGTGTACAGGTCTGGTCGGAAACAGAGCTGCGGGACAGCCTTGGGAAACAAATCCCAAGAAATCGCCCGACTCCACTCCGGTGACCGCCGCTCCTGGGGATCGACCCGGGACACTCCAGAGATGCCACGTCGATCGCTGCAGCTAGAAGCCCACCCCGTACGTCACCGTACCAGCAGCGGGTCCCACGTGCTGTTCCGTCGGCCCGAGTGAACCGAGCTGAATCGGCCGACTGCGTCCGCCCGAGCGGCACCAACTGCTGCCCGTCAACTCGAGATTGGTGCTCCCGGACCCCACGTGTGGCCTATTAGCTCCCTGCATGGAGTGGGGTATAAAATCAATTCTGTAATTGATAATTATTGTTGTACCGAGAGTTCCGGATCTCGACCGGGAAGTCTTCCCCACGCCCCGGGCATGGAGGTACATTCGCCTCCCCCTTTTTGTCGTATTTGCTTAGCTAGTATCCATTCTAGAATGCCGTTGCATGTGCGTCAGTTTACTTCCTAGCTAGATAAATTAATCACCGCTGAGAGTTGTGAGTGCGAGACCCATCCCGTGACTCGTTTCGAGTACGAGAGTAAGCTGACCACCCAAGACTCAAAGCCGGTTTCCCAACCATGCAGATCGACACGTTTCCCTCGCTGGGGACGACCGTGGGTTTAGTGCTTCTTGTTTAGGGCATGATCGCCTCTTCGGGAGCTCGTTCGGTGCTGCGTTGTAGTGTTGTTACTGGTCGCGTCGTCTTATTAGTCGTGTCGTTCTTTAGAGTCCAAGGTCGCAACCAGTTTGAGTCGAGTCCCGTAGTCGTCCCGCATCAAACCTTGAGAAACACATGGTCTCCCACTTGAAATTCCAAGTCTCGCCTTCTATTATCATCATATGATTTTTGTCTATCTTGAGCCATCTGGAGTCTCTCTCTAATAAGCTTTACCTTTTCGGTAGTATCCCTGATGATTTCAGGGCCTAGAAGTTATCTTTCCCCAACTTCATTCCAGCATATAGGTAAGCGGCAACTTCTTCCATATAATGCCTCGAATCGTGCCATTTGTATGCTTGCTTGATAGCTATTGTTATAGGTGAATTCCACTAGAGGTAAGTGATCGTGCCAACTCCCATCAAAATCAATAGTACAAGCCCTGAGCATATCTTCTACCATCTGATTTGTCCTTTCAGTTTGACCATCTGTTTGTGGGTGAAAAGTAGTGCTAAAATTGAGTCGGGTCCCTAAAGAGTGTTGTAGACCCTTCCAGAATTGTGATGTGAACCGAGGGCCTCGATCAAAAATAATAGTGACAGGGACACCGTGCACCTTGACAATTTCCTTCATGTATAATGCTGGTAATATATCCATAGACCATCGACTTTTGATAGGTAAGAAATGTGCAGATTTAGTCAATCGGTCTATAATTACCCATATACCATCATGTCCACCTCTTGTCTTTGGCAGACCCATGATGAAATCCATCCCTATATCTCCCATTTTCATACGAGAATTTCTAATGGATGTAATTTACCAGCGTGCTTTAGATGTTCCGCCTTAACTTGCTGACAAGTGAGGCAACGTGATACAAAGTCCGCTATCTCTCTCTTCATGTTGGGCCACCAGAAATTCCACTTTAAGTCTTGGTACATCTTGGTAGCACGAGGGTGAATAGCATACTTTGATTTATGAGCTTCTTCCATGACCAGTTTCTTAGTATCGGCATGATCCGACACACAGATCCGACCCTTGTATATTAGCCTTCCATCGGTCGAGACAGAAAATTCCGGTCGTTGATCAATATTAGTCTTGATCTCTACCAGCATAGGGTCATTTTCTTATAACTTGACTAAGTCTTCAATTAATGTAGGTTGTGATCGGATATTGGCAATCATACACCCTTCTTCTTCTTTATCAATATCTCGATTCAAATGAGCAAAATCTTCTATAAGATAGGTCATACCTTTCATGAGACTTGCTAGAGTTGCTAGAGGTTTCCTGCTGAGCACGTCGGCTACATTGTTTGCTTTGCCAGGGTGATACTGAATGGAAAAGTTGAAGTCTTTGAGATACTCTTACCATCTTCTTTGTCTCATATTCAAATCCTTTTGGGTGAAGATATACTTTAGACTTTTATGGTCTGAAAATATGGTGAATTTCTCCCCATAAAGGTAATATCGCCAGATCTTTAAGGTGAACATAACCGCAGCCAATTCCAGATCATGCACGGGGTAATTCTCCTCATGGTGCTTCAATTGCCAAGAGGCATAACAAGTCACCTTACCGTGTTGCATAAGGACACAACCAAGGCCAATGTCAGATGCATCCGTGTAGACTTCAAAGCCACCACCATTGACAGGTAGTGCCAGAATAGGTGCCGTAGTGAGGTGTTCCTTGAGAGTCAAGAAACTTGCTTCACAATCCTTCGACCCTATAAAAGGGTTCTCCTTTCTTGTAAGTCTAGTCAAAGGAACAGCTACCTTTGAGAAATCTTTGGTGAATCGTCGGTAATAGCCAGCCAGACCAAGAAAACTCCTAACTTCTGATACAGTTGTCGGTCAGCTCCAATTCCTAACAGCTTCAACTTTAGAAGGATCAACAACGATACCTTCCTTTGAAATAATATGGCCAAGGAAAGAGACCTCCTTTAGCCAGAACTCGCATTTGCTTAGCTTCGCGTAGAGTTGGTGTTCTCTTAGTGTTTGCAAAGCTATCCTTAAATTCTCTTCGTGTTCTTCCTTGGTCTTAAAATATATGAGAATGTCGTCAATGAATACGACCACAAATAGGTCGAGATAATGCCTAAAAACATTATTCATGAGTTGCATGAATGCTGCAGGGGCATTGGTTAACCCGAACGGCATCGCTACGAACTCATAGTGTCCATATCTGCTCCGAAAAATAGTCTGGTAAATGTCTTCATCCTTGATTTTGAGTTCATGGTAACCAGACCTGATGTCGATCTTAGAAAAATATTCCGCTCCAGAGATCTGGTCGAACAGTTCATCGATACGCGGCGGTGGATATTTATTTTTGATGGTGAGTTGATTCAATTGCCAGTAGTCGATGGATAACTTGAGAGATCTGTCCTTCTTCTTGACGAATAGAACCGGCGCACCCCAAGGGGATGTGCTAGGTCGAATGAAACCCTTGTCTAATAACTCTTGAAGTTGCTTCTTCAATTCTTTGAGTTCTGTGGGGGACATCCTGTAGGGAGCTATTGAAACAGGTGCTGCTCCAGGAATGAGTTCAATAGAGAAGTTTACTTCCCTTTCGGGCGGTAAACCAGGCAAGTCGGATGGAAAGACATCGGGGGAACTCTTTTACTATAGGGATTTCTTCTAAGATGATTTCCTTGGACTCGGTAATGATCACAGAAGTAAGGAAAGTTTCACAATCTTGCGATATGAGTTTGCAGGCGTAAAAAGAAGCAATAAGGATAGGATGCTTCCTATACTTGATGCCAAGGAAAGAAAACCGTGGAAGATCCGATTTGTGGAAGGAAATCCTCCTATTACGATAATTAATATTGGCATAATGGACAATAAGCCAATCTACGCCTAGGATAGCATCGTAGCCTTCCATATCTAGGCATACAAGATTTGCGGGAAGATTATGGCCTTCTATAGTTACCTCACTATTTGGGTAGTGGGTTGTAAGTTTGGTTCTGGGACCTATAGGTGTTGTGATAGCTAGGTCGAATGGTAAAGGAACAGGTGAAACTGCCGAAGTTTTAGCAAAAGTAGTAGATATAAAGGAAAGAGAAGCACCAATATCAAATAACACAAAAGTAGGATGGGAATATATTTGAACGGTACCTTCCATCAAGCCATCATCCTTTGGCGCTTCATCCTCCAACACGTCATTAAGACGAGCCTCCCGCCTACGCCCGCCATTAGAAGATTATTCTTTCATGAGGGGGTAATCCGGCATGCGATGCTCCCGGCTTCCACTACATAAGCAAGCGCCAAGACGCTTCCAGCATTCTTCGGCCGAGTGACCAAATTTCTCACAGAACGAGCAAGCCATCATGACTTGCTTCTCCTCCTCCTTGACCTTCTTGTTCTTGCTATTTCCATTCCCATTACAGGACCTCTACTTGTTGTCACGGGATTTGTAAGTGCCTGTGATGCTGAATTTATCTTCTTTCTTTCCTCATTTGTCAAACCTTTGGCTCGACTCCTCTCCTTTGCCCCTGAACTTCTCGACCTTCTCCAAGGTCCTTTTGCATAAATGGGCTCGGTGAACCATCTCGGTATAGGTTCAGATGTTTTGTGGGCCGAGTTGTTGAACAAAGACGAGACGTAGCCCATCCATGAATCGGTTGGCCTTTAAGATCTCCATAGCCACTAGGTGTGAAGCATTAGGTGCCAGGCGAGAAAATTGTAATTCATACTCCGCCATGGACATCATACCCTGCCAAAGCGAGGCAAACTCCACAGCCTTTCGCTCACGTACATGTTCAGAAAAGTACTTTTCTCGGAAGAGTTCAAGAAACTCCTCCCAAGTAATTTGAGCATTTTGTAGATGAGCCGATGTGGCCTTTCACCATGTACGGGCATCTTTGTTTAGTTGAAAGTTGTAAGAAGGACATTCTCTTGGTCCGCGCATTGCATAAAGTTGAAGATACAGTCCATCTCGTTGATCCAATTTTCAGCTTCATCCGGATTAGAGGAACCTGAGAACCGTGGAGGATTCATACTCCGAAAGTTCCTGTGTAAATCACCGACGCCTACTCTCGCGCCAGCTTGAGCCATAGTTTGTAAGGCCTGGGTAAGACCCGCAACAGTTTGTTGCATAGCTTCCCTATTTGCACGGTTTGCGACCATCGTGAGAATGAGGTGCCTGAGAAGATAAACAATTAGTTATTTCCTTGGAATTTGGGAAGATTTACCTAAAGATGAATTTTTAAATAACTATCTCATCCTGGGCTCTACCCAATTCTCACATGGGTTCAGAAATTTCTTCCTAGTTCATAGGTATGGGTCCTTAAACCTTGGACTTAGCATATGACATAACGTATTTCTAAGACTTACTTATGCCTAAGCTCTGATACCAACTTAACTGTCACGTCCCGAGATATGCAGCGAAAACTATGTCGAAAACGTGAACAGCTGGCATGGTAAGCCTCAAGCTTGCAAGACAATCAGAGCGCTAACATTCACACATAAGAAGAGTGAACACAAGATAATGTACTCAAAAGCAATCTTTATTGAATAATAATCAAAGGTTGACAATCTGACTCTCGTCTTGACTCCTTTAACTCTAAACTCAACAAAAAGAAAATTACATCATTATGACTCTAAATAAGACACTACAAAGCTTCACTCGGATCTTCATTCACTCTCGGACCCATCACTTGAGTAGTTTGAATCTCCGCTAAAGTTTCCTGAAAAGATTGGAAAGTAGGGAATGAGCACACTTGCCCAGTAGATATCTTCGTATCAACATGAAGGCAAGTTTAAGTAATTAATGTTTTTACTCTAAAAGATAAGATAAAAGAAATAGGATAAATCATACGAATAAAACCAAAGTAACAACACTATAAACAAGACATGAGCAAGATAGGTGAATATGATCGGTAAGATTGAATGTAAATGTAAGTATGGCCTTTCATATAATGAGAATGTACTAGCATGTATCGGGAATGTATTTTTCATAACCATAAAGGCTATGCACTGGAAATTCATGTAACAAGAATGTGTAATATCATGATGAGCCTTGTGGTTTTCACCCATTTATAATAAAAGTACTCCCGGTGCAATGCGATGCCAGTGTTCATCATACCCCATGGTTTACAGTATGTTTCCGGCCATCCGCCGATGGGGCTAGCGTGGAGCCCTTGGACACTGTCCGTGCCCGCTCTTGCATCTTCACGTTATAAATCAAGCTACTTCCACGAGAAATATAAATGTAGGCCAATAATGTAAAGTTCAAACAATACGTTCATGATAACAATATCAAGGTAAGAACGTACCAAATAAGAATATGTGAGTTCAAGGTTGAATTAAAGACAAGGTCATGCAACAGAAGGAATCTGGAAGCATAATGGTATTCATTAATTTCTATAGATTCAATAATAACTTATTGAATAAGGTTTAAGTTCCTGATAATCAAAAGACCATCTAGGAATAGAGTAGACTTAACCCTTTAGGTCAAACCACGGGTTAGAGATGAACTGGGAGAACGTGGTCAAGAGGAGACCGTTTCTTGAAGATAGCGGTCGAGCCAAGATCACTTTTAGACAGGGTCGACGCCAGAAGGAAAAGGGGTCGACGCAGCAGCACTCGCAGGAGAACGCGGTCATGGACCGACTGCTACCAGAAGGAGGCGGTCACCTGAGAACCGCGACTTAGTCCAGAGTGCAGAAAACGCCGGTATCACATGTGCTTTCTAACAATAGGGTTTTTAGGGTACAATCAGCTCGACGTCATAGTGGGAATCCCAGGCTCGTGGAGACTTACGGAGGTCTTGAAGCATGATCACCTAGTCCGGCAGAAGGAATATCCGACGGAGAGGATCACAAGTCCAAGAGGTGTTCCTATCATGTGCAAGTGTAACTAATAGCAACGTATTGGAATACACGCTATATGTGACTTATAAAACTGAATTAACGTGAGAAAGGAACGTGCCAAAACATAAATCAAAGTGCAATCAAATCATGGAAATTACTTTAAGTATAAAATTATAGTGTTTTGGCATGAAATTAGCATAAGATTAAAATAAGTTTATAAGACATGAAGGGCATAAAATCTATCATGATTGATGCGCAATATAACCAAAATCATGAATATCAGGACATAACTAGGAATAGGGCCTAATTACCTAGGCTTAGCACGTGTTTAATAGGGCTGATCTGCATTCTGTTTAGGGTTAACAGAAAACAGAATGCGGTTAGGTGAGAACCGCCTATTGGTAACCGTGGTTTATCTGGAACCGCTTCTTGATAGAGGCGGTCTCTGGTGAACCGCTTTCTGTCTTCAACAGACAGAAGATAAATATTGCATGCAAGGCCTATTCTAAGGCAATTAATGTATGAAAACATGCTATACTGAAAGGTAAAACATGATATAATAGAATTGATGCATGGAGATGCGTGAATTTGGCCAAAGTTATCATCTTTTTCCATTAGATGCAGGGATATCCATGTTATGAAACCTAACTTGCGCAATCATAGGGAAACATAAAATATGACATGTAGGGAGCATGAAATCAATAGAAAATAGAGGGATTTTACTCCTGACATGTTGTTTGAGCCATCATGAGATAACCTACCTTTAATTTGATCCCTAGACTTCGAATTTGTTACTAGAAAAAGGTCCTTGTTCTTGCGCGTCCTGGGTGGAACTTCTAGCTGCTCGATCTCCCTGACCTCTTGGTTTCCTAGCACGAGATTTGGAGGATAGTGAGAAGACATAAAAAGGAGCAAGTAGTTCTAAAGACCAAACTTGAAATTACCTCGATTAGGGTTCCTAAATCCGTGACCATTCTCAGAGAAATCCACTCGTTCCTGTGCGGCTTGCAGAGAACCAGTGACTTTCAAGGATTCTAAATTCTCAAGGGCTTGATCTCCTGGCAGAAGGTTTAGAGGGAAGTTAGACAACACTAAAAGGAACAAAATCTTCTAAAGAACAAACCTCGGATGACGATTCCTTACCTTTGAAATATGCGCTCCAAAACTATGGTTTGCGTAAGTCGAAGTTTAGGCCTATTTATAGAGTTGGCTTAGGGTTTAAGGGATTAAAACAAATTAGGAGTCCTAATTTGGAATAGGATCGATCCCCAAGAGTGTTAGACGCACTTCCTCACTAGATAGCATCGATTCATGGTGATTGGGATGGTAAAAATCACATTTTTTCACGCCTCCACAAATCACATTTTCGGAAGGAGATAGCGGTCGCCCCTAGACCGCTTTCTTGAGAACGCGATCGCGCGATAGACCGCGTCCTGGTGATTTATTCAAAAATTTTAGATTGTCTTATTTATCCCTTATTTATCCTCTATTTGCCCTATTTAAATATGAAATTAGCCCTAATTGCATCTCTAGAAGTGGGCTTGGGCCAAAAGGTCTTGGAATTGGGTTTTTGGGCCCAATTTAAGTGGGATTATTTATTGGGGTAATATAGGGCCTTTAAATTTATTTAATTAGCCCATAATTCATCACATAGCCCATTAAGCCTTTTGAAATGCTTAATTAATTATATTTAATTCCTAAAAATTCCTAGAAAATTCTAGGGTGTTACACCTGCGGGGGTCGGTAGTGGAGGCCCCGAGTCTGGTACTCGGGCGGGCCACCGGTGTAGGAGAAGTGCGCGGCGAGTCGACCGCACAAGTAGGAACATGAACTGGGATTGGCCGCAAGACAGCCACAGGGACCACGCCTAGAATGTACGGCGATCCGATGACGCGGGCGAAGTCACCGAAAGCGATCGGCATCGCCAAGTAGCCAACCTATGCATGGTTGGCGATGACGATGGGGCCATATGTCACAGCCGCCATAGCTGCTGGACTACTGGTTGCTGGAGAGAGTGACGATCGAAGATAGTTTATGGGCACGATCTGGCTGCTGGAACGTGAGTTGGAAGCTGCAGGGGAATATGTCCCTCCTCTACCTCTCATGCAAGGATAGGAAAAGGGCACCATGGCTTCAGGGCTGGTACATGCTTCTCTTCAGCAGTAAGAAGAAAGACGGGAGAAGTCCCATCGGGCGTGCCAACTTTGTTTCCACCGATGCGGGAAAATGTCTGGGAGATAGTCGGTGACCGCAACGAGAAGGGGAATAAAGCGATAAAAGAAAATAGGGGAGTTTATGTTATATCGGGGGTTTTCTACTTTTTAAACCTTATGTTTCTCGCGGCAATACCGTACACTCGCCTTTTACGAAAAGTCGAGTAGGGTTAACTTGCACGAGAGGTTTCCGGGAGTGAATGAAGAATAGTAGTGGCATGTAAACACAGAGTGGTTACTCATTCTGGGTAAATGGAACCAAGGTAACTGGGGGACTGGGTAACTGGGCAGGGTGCGGGCGTGCCAATCGATCTCTAGACAATCACCTACAGAATCAAATCTTGACCGGGGAAGCGTCATCAAGACGCGACACATGGGCACGAGGGTATCGGGCGACACATGGAGAGAAGGGAGGTTCCACAGGTACGAGTGTGCAGGCGATTACATGGATTCATGTATGGGACGTATTTCTCCACCGATCGCAAGCAGTCAGTGCTTATTTTACATTGGATTGAATACGAACACCATTGTTCCATGCTGAAGAAAAGCCTAGATATTTCTGAAGCCATGGATAGAGGACCAGGCATACGCTGAAACCATAGGGTGACCATCACACTCGAATGGGAGGGTTTAGTTAACTGGAGGGGTTAGTTAATTGGAGTCTGGGAGACTGGTCGCACACTGGCTGGGGCGGAGGTAAAATTGAGACCCGAGTCTGGGTATGCGTAGACAACTTATTTCTTTCTTTATAGATGTCATGTCGGCCTTACAAGTGGGCCTAAAAGGCCGAAATACATCTGGTGCAAGCCATGGGACAATTTTGAAATGTGGGTCGGGTTCCTGGTCAATGTAGGATAAAGCAGATATCCATGTGTTTTTATAGAGGCTCTCCGCAAGGAGCTAAGGGCATGCCCGAGTTACTGGGGGAGGGCTAGACTGGATGGCAGGGGTGGACACTGGCTGGCGCCTGAGGGAGGCCAGACGCGCCTCTATATGAGCAGTCGGGTACGGGTCCTGGAAGGCGAGTGTCTTCATGCCGAGGAGTTGAAGCCGATCCCAGGAATATTACTTCCGGGCCAGGGTCCGTCCAACTCGGGTCAGCGGTCGGGACCGTCGGTGGCCGGCTCGGGGTGAGCTGCGGGCATGTGGTCCTATGGTGGGAGCAAATATGGCATTATAGCATTCGCGTTGTTATCATAACGCGCCGTACACGGGCAGACCCGATGTGCGGGTGTGTTCGCCGTTATCATAACGCCTCATACGCGAAGGAATGAACTTGAGTGAAACGGGTAGACGCCATGTGAGGGGAGTACGTTCGACATATCCTCGACGTAGACGAGCCGATCAACAAGCCACCCAACATGCTTCGCTCCTCGCGTCTTTGCCGGAAGCCTTGAGGCTTGAGTCCTTGAGCGCTTGTAAGTCCTTGTATGCATGCCTCTATGCCCCTTGAGCTTCTAAAGGGGTTTTATAGGAGAAGTTGAAGGGTTGGGGGGGGGGGTTTACGCGGACTTCAATGGAGGGGGTGAGCAAGTCCGCGTAAACCCTCTACAAAAAGAATAATATTTTTTTTTGTGAGAGGGGGGGTTTACGCGGACCTGCCCGGGGGGGGGGGGGGGGTAGATCCGCGTAAACCCCCCCTTTTTGGGGGGTTTACTCAGGGCCAAAGCCCACTTTTTTTATTTAAAAATGTTTTTTTTGTGGGCCAGGGGTTTTCGCAGACCTGCTCGGGGGGACGGGCAGGTCCGCGTAAACCCCTAGGGGTAGAAAGCCTCCCTTTCTTTTTTGTTTAAAAATATATTTTTTGGGGGCTAGGGGTTTATGCGAACCTACTCGGGGGGGGGGGAGCTGGTCCACGTAACCCCCCCTGGGGGTTTACGCGGGGTAGAAAGCACTCTATTTTTTTGTTTTCTAAAAAAGTTTTTGTGTGTGTGGGTGTGGACGCACTAAAATTTGCTTATTATGTTCTTCGTTTATTTGATCAGGTTAATTCGTTTGTTTAGTGCGGGGACGTGCCAGTCACAAAGTGACGATTTATTCGGGCTTCAAGGAAGCCCATGGTGCGCTCGATCTGACTAATCAGACGATTGTGTAGTTCGTGTTGGGACCGAAACCCGCCGCGCCATAAAGGTCATGGGGTCATTTACATCCCCTCGGAGAGGGGATCACCCTTGATTAATCGCCGAGAATCAGGGCCTCATGGCCAGGAAACTATATCGAGAGAAACAAGCCGATAGCGGTCTCGAATCAGTCAGAAAGTCCGATGTCTAGGGAAGCAAGCATTTGAAATATGTCGGTCACTCAAGGGACCATTTTGATATTCGGACGAGCGTCTGGCTTCAGAAAATCATGATCATCACGTGGAAAACCGGAGCATATGTATGCCGGGGTATGGCAAATTTATTGTTCAAAGGGATAGGAGACATCAGGTTGAATCCCGGCTAGAGTGGTCGGGAATCAGCGAGTTTATTGGCCCGGTGCGAGATCGAGTCAGGACCATTCCAGGGGCGCCTCCCGCGGTCCAAACGAGGCTTGCGTGGGCATCGTTAATATTTCTGGTGCCGAAGGGCAGCGGGAAAGTGTCCCGGGACTAGATTCCAAAACAAAGACGTTTACAGAGATAGCTGGCTATAGGCCTAGGATGTGGGTCAGGCAAGGACCATGGTTGGGGCGAACCCGAGGTCCAAACGTGACTCACGAAGGTCTTATTGATATTCCCACACGTAGGGTTCGGGGAGGACGAGAGCCATCTCGTTCCATTCAGATTTTTTTGGTCATTCATGGACCACTTTATGTTTGGACAAAGATCCGTATTGAAGGCACGACGTAAATGGAAATAAACCCGTACAAATGTATGCCTGAGTTTATGGCGATTTTAATGAAAGAGCGGAAACGAATCCCAATGGGAACGAGTCCGGTTTGACGAATTATCGGCTCAGAGCAACGCTGGATTACGGCCATATCGGGATGGTTCCCAAGGTCCACGTCCAATGCCATGGGGCATCATTGATTTTATCTTCACACACAGTCCGGGGAAACGAAGGTCCCAAGGTATGTGTGCATGTCGGTCACTAGCGGACCATTTCTTATTCAGACGGAAGTCGCGTTTGTAGCGTAAGAGACGGTGACAAACCGTACAAATGTCTGCCATGAGTACGGCAAGTTTAATGCAAGTGCGGGATTAGATCCCGGTATATATGTCGGTCACTAACGGACCATTCATTGTTCGGACGAGAGCCCGCATTTGAAGCATCGAAGACAATGACAAAGCCATACGGATGTCTACCGTAGGTACGGCAAGTTTAAAGCAAGTGCGGGATTAGATCTCGGTATATATGTCGGTCACTAACGGACCATTCGTTGTTCGGACGAGAGTCCGCATTTGAAGCATCGAAGACGACGACAAACCGTACGATTATCTACCGCGAGTGCGGCAAGTTTAATGGGATTGCGGGATTGGATCTCGATAGAAGTCTATCAAGCTGATGGACTATTGGCCCGAGATGGTTTCAGACTATGGCCATGTCGGAGATTCCGAGGTCCACATCTGATACCATGGGACATCATTGCTTTTCTCTTCACGCACAGTCCGGGGAAGCGAATTGTTAAGTGTGAAGCCCGAACTCGCCAACGTGCGCCCTCGCACGCGGTCAGGTCGCGGGGGCAACGCCCCTTGCGGGGGTTTCCAGGGGCGGAGCCCCCGGAAGAAAATTTTGATTATAGCAAGGGGGATATTGATTATTGGCTTCATATTCCTTTCATTTTCATTTATTAGTTTAGGTCCCTTCTTTTGTTTTACTCATTAGTTTTAAACCTTTTCTTCTATTTAGTTAATTTGTGTTTTCTTTCATGAGGCACGCCGGTTAAGAGAATGCTAATGGGGGGCGCGCCTGCTAAG
Organism: Amorphophallus konjac; assembly: GCA_022559845.1. Lineage (NCBI taxonomy): Eukaryota > Viridiplantae > Streptophyta > Magnoliopsida > Alismatales > Araceae > Amorphophallus > Amorphophallus konjac. The sequence goes on along the minus strand of CM040124.1, from coordinate 170,196,635 downwards.
GATACTACAGGGGGCGCGTCGGTTAATGGAGGGTGCAAGGGAGGGGGGTTTAGGGAAGGCCAGGGAGCGCTCCGGTTAATGAGGGCAAGAGGAAGAAGGGTGCGCCGGGTAATGGGGATACCAAGGGGCGCACCGGTTAATGGCCAAGGAGAAAGAGGGGCGCGCCGGATAGGTGCTAAGAAAATGGAGAGGGTTTTGAGTGTGAAGCTAAACCGGCGCGAGGGGGGGTAACGCGCCGAATTAGCCCACGCCGGATTAGGAGCGTGTCGGGATAGCTTTTATGAGGTTTTCTTTCATTCTTGTTGGCTCTGTTTCTTCTTTATTTCAACTGCAAGTTAATTCGTTGATTGGTTTGTTCACCGAATTGGTGGATTAAGTTTGTGAAGAGGAAGTTTAAGTGTTTGATCATTTGTTAAGGTGAATTGGCATGAGAGTTTGGATGTTTTATTAAAAAGGTCTGTTGTGTGAAGATTCAGAGGTCCAGTTTGTTTTAGAGGCTTCAAACATGTGATGTTCTTATCCTCAGAGAATAGTTTGTTTGTTCGTTCTTGTATGTTCTTGTTCCTTGTTAGTAGTGTTCTTGGCCCTGGCAAAAATTGGGTAGCATCTCCCCCGGACTGAAGCTTGCCAGAAAAAAATAGAGGAATACCAAACAGATTGCTCCGGGATGAACCCCAAAATGCAGACCTCACGGCGGTCCGATAACCCAGATGTGAGTGTGGAAAGCTCGAGGACTAGCCTTTAAGAGCTCCTAAAACTCACGGGTGATAATTTCTCAAAGCGGCACAAATGTGTGCCACAAGAGGGCAATGAATGTTCATTCATCATGCGGATTCCTTTGAAGGCTATGCCACGGAGAGGCAGGCTTCAAAGACCCTTGATGAATAGAAGGTGAAGAAGGGAAGCAGAGTCTAAACAAAGAACATCGAGCTCGCAAAAGGACTTTTCTTTTTATTCATCCACACAAACGGGGGAAGGTTTCAACGTAGAGGGGGTTCATATGGAGATAAAAATGAAATACATTGCAGGGGGGAGAGAATACATTGACGGAGGTGGGGAAGAGAGCACATGCTCTTTCCCCTCCGACTCACCACTCACTCTCACTCCCCTCTCTTCACCTCACCTCACCTCTCCAGTGCGAGGACGAAGCTTCTCTACTCTTCGGCTGGGCTTCTCTTCTCAGAAGCTATCACCTCTCTTTTTCTTTCTTCACCCACCACCGAGGAAGGAACCTTCAAAGCTCCCTCTCTCAATGAGAGCCCCTTCTTCCTCTCTTCTACCTCTCCCCTTTTCTTCTCCAGTGGAGTATGCCTTTTATAGAACGGACAGTGGGGAAGAGGATTCCCGCCACCTCTGCCACGTCTGCAACGACATCGGGAGGTAACCCATTGCGTTGGCTTCTGCTGGTTCGTGGAGTACACTGGCATTCGTCCGAAGATGAGATGTTCGTGAGTTTGCCTGGAGATCTTCTGCTGCTTCCACCGTCGATGCATACCTTCGCCGCTAGTGCCACTGCGCTGTCGAATGAAGATGGAGACAGAGCTTCAAGCATTAAATGTCATGCCCTTTTGCGTCTGCGCCCAAAGCTGATGGGAGAACAAAGTACCGGAGCTCAGACGGGACAACTTTTGAGTTAAACCGACACGGTGTTATGCGTGCCGGATTAACAACATACAAAGATATGCACCGGTTTGTAGCCAAGATGGGGCGCGCCGGTTTAATGGCCACAGGAGAGGGGGCGTGCCGGTTTAAAGCTCTTGCAATGGGCGCACCGGTTTAATGGCTGTATAGGTATAGCCGCGTCGATTTAAGGCCCATCAGATTTCTTCCTGGCTTAGCGGTGATTCGGATGGACGCTTGCCCTCCCGTGTCGCTTTAGTTGTGAACCTCCGAGTCCCGGTGTTTAGTTCAGAGCCTCCGAGTCCTGGTTCAGGACTTTGAGTGATTTCCGACACGTGCCGAACATGTGTTCGAATTCTCGAGTTTCTTTTGATCCGGCCTTCGGCACCACCGACTGGGGAGCCAGGGCTGTCTCTTCTGCCCGAGGGGCTTCTTTGTTGGGTGGCGGAGCACCGAGTATATATTCGTCCTGCTTGGAGGAGGTACAGCGTTTATTCGGCCTTCCCGTCTTTGACTTGCTCTCGAGATGTCGAGACGTCCGTGCCGCGGGAACATTCTTTTTCTTCTCTCTTTTTTGACGTCCACAGTGGGCCAGGGGTTTACGAGGACCTGCCCGGGGGGGCCGGGCAGGTCCTCATAACCCCCCCCCCCCTTTGTGGGTTTACGTAGGGCTGACCATGGGTTTTTCCCCAAGTCTATAAAATCCCCATTTTTTATCTCTTGGGCCCACTTTTGACCCAGTGTGACCGCAAGAGGACAAGGATACGGGCTGGTTGGCTGGTCGACTTGTGCTGCTCGCGTAGAATGAGGAGGTTGACCCGTACGACCCCGAGACTCCATCTTCATGAGCACCTTCAAGCTGGTACGTGGATCGATCTTGAACGGGACTGGGACGGAGATGAGCTTGCACCGAGGCTGGGTGAACTCACCCCCAGGGCATGCCGTTGCCATGGGGGGTGGTCTCGGGGGCCTTCCGTCATTCTTTGGTGTTGCCCTTTGAAGGACTTGAGGTTCCGGGGTGCTGAGATTGGCCCGTGGGGGTTGATCATTTGATGTTGTTGCTGCCGCTCGCAAAGTGTTCGGGGAAATTCTCGATACACTTCGGGTTGTCGAACAGCCCGGGTAACTGGCCGGTGGGCCCTAGATTTTCCCCCAAGACGTTGGTGATCCCCCATAGGGACTGAGGGAAGGCGTTTTGGGCATGTGGGCCCGACCTTGGTGAGGCATGCCGTGTTGCATGGCGGGTTGACGGGGCAACCCCGGGTTAGCCCGGGTGCTGAAAGTAAATGGCTCATCGACGCGTGTCTGAGGGTCAGGGGTGGCCCCAACTTGCTGGATGGTTGTCATATGATACGGCTAGTGCGTCCAAGCTGAAGGTTGGCCCCCGACTTGCTGTAGAATGGATGGGATATATGCACCCACGAGGTGTTCAGGGAAATTCCTGATACGCTAATATGGGTCGTATAGGCGTGTTAAGGGATTTTGAAGCTCGTGGTTGACTGGGACAAGTCTTCCTTTGACTTTAGAATGCTGAGGGGAGGCATTTTGGGGATAACCATGGCGTCTTTGCTGGGTGCCACGTGTCGTAGCCTGTGGTCAGGATGCCCCCGAGTTGGCCCGGGTGGCTCAGTTGAAGGCGGGCAAAATCGTAAACTGGGTGATCGGGGGTGGCCCCTATCAATTGTTGATGTCGCCGTGAGTCACAACCAGCTGGCTAGGACCCTCGGTTGGGCCTGGCACGTCATAGAAAGGTCTTGGTAGACGAAGCCTTGAAGGTGTTCGGGGAAATTCTCGAACCCTTATTGAAGTACCGCGATTAATGACACCAGGGGGGTGAATTGGGTGTATACAAACTTTTAACAAATTTATGGTCGATTCAAATAGGAAGGAATAAAGGCCGTAATGAATTCCAGGACTATATGAAAATAAAGAGATCTAATAGAATCAATCGCACTCAACCGATCTTCGGTACTATGGCGGAGGTGAGAATCCGGAGATTCAACTCACGCAAGATGTTATCTTCCTGACAAGGTTTACCTTACCAATCCGAACCCACCTTTTAATATACCCAAGATCTAGTATGGAAACGATAAATTATGCTAGATCTTACACAAACAATGCAACCAAGAAAACTACGCATATGCTGCACAGAATGGGGATAAAGGAAAAGGAACAAACCACACAATGGACAGAGATTTTTAGGAGGTTCGGATGCAACAACAGCAACCTACGTCCACCCCTCACGATCTGTGAGGATTCCCACACTATCTTGTAAAAGATTACAAGATCAAAACACACACACACACACATGTGAGGAGTTCAGAACTCTCACAATGGTGTACAAACACCGAATCACAAAGAGATGTGAAGAATTAGATACACACACACACACACACACACATACACGGATCTGCGTAGATCCACACACACAAGTATTCAGATATTACAAGAACGCACACTTGAATCTGAAATAGAAATCGAATGGAAGGCACAAAGAGAAAACTTCAGATTCAAGCTCCCCCTTAGTTGATGAAGAAGGTTTTGGATGCAGCTTGATCTCCACTTGGGTTGGGGTTGATCTGCTCTAGATGTGGCTTGAATCACTTGAGATGGATGAAGAACTTCCTTCCCGGAGCACTATTCACGGCTACAGTACCAGCACTTGAATCTCCCCTTGATAGCCTCCTTTAGCCTCCTTGGATTGATTAGGGTTAAAAGCCCCAAAGAGATATTTTATAACTCTTGAATGGTCAAGAGACAAGCCAGGAACCAGATCCACAAATCATGGTAAGTCTGGTGACTTTTGGATTAAACAAATCCAGTAAGAATGGCTTCCCATGTTGCGAACACAAAGTCAAAAATGAAGGCTTTCGAGACTGGCGGTCGACCGCTAGGAGGGGGCGGTCGACCGGAAATTTTACAAGAATGGGACTTTCGTTGCTGGGAAAACCGGTCGACCAGCCCTGGCTGGCGGTCGACCGCTGGTTGGAATTCCTGCAAAAAATAAAGAAGTTAGCCATTGAATCATAATACATGAACAAATCAGTTTATGGCTACATCTTGTTCCAATCAAGGTGAGTGGGTTGTGCTTAGCCTGGTCAGTTCTTGAACCAAGGTGGACTTGGGCAATTTGAAGGATATGAACACTTAAACATATTGCATGAAGAAATTAGGCCTTGATTGCGTATGAAGGTCGAACTTGATTGTTAATACATAGCACGTGAGAAAATGCATGACCTGGGTTTTGTTATCATCAAAATCACCTGAATATACTCAACAATCTCCCCCTTTTTGATGATGACAAAACTGAGAGGGTATTGAAATACATGAACATGCTTTAAGCAATGTTTGAAAATTTAGATCAAAGTTCGAAATCAAGGCATTTCACTCACATCCCATCAAGCCAGCAAATGCAAATCATTCAACACTTTATTTGCCAATTAGAAAGGAAATGAGATACAAGAGCCAACCATTTGAAATCAAACACCAGTTGCATTTAATTCATCATTTCATTACAAGGTACATTAATGTGAGAGTGAATGCATGACTCTAGACACAAGTGACTAAACAAATGCACAAATACAAAACTGACTCAATGATCCTCACATGATCATACATGTAAACACACAAACACATACCGACATAATGCACAAATATATAGAACCTGCACTACTACTTCTCCCCCTTTGGCATCATCAAAAGGGGATAGGATAGACGAAGGGGGACCCAAGTGACACAAGACCAAAGTCCAGCAAGCTAGAGGGAGAAAAAGGAAAAATCCTCATGGTGCATCTACAGGTGAGCTTGCGGTGGTGAAGGAACCAGGGCCTCTCATCTCCGGCCACTCGCTTCCCCTTGGACAGAATGCCGAGAGCTTTGTCTAGGCAGCATCCCGAACTCGAAACCTGGTGAAAAACCCTTGAAGAGATGACCCTCGTCCCGGGGGATGAAGATAGAGCAACGGACACTCCAGGGGGGCCTTCTCCACAAACTGGAACCTAGGAGGAAACTCCACGAATGCACGAACGGCCAAATGGAGTTCATCCCAAAATCATGATGAATACGCCGGATCTTGTGCGGGTGGAGGAATGATGAGGTTTAGGGGCTTGGGAGGTGGAGTTTTGAGGTTCTTGGGTTAGGAAATGTGGTATGAGAGAGAGTGGAGGTGATAGAATGAGGGAATGGGGTGTTGGACCCCCATATAAGATGGCTCGGTTGAGACCCGGTCGGGCCGGTTCGCCGCCACCGGTCGATCGGTGCGGGGCCGGTGGTCGACCGCTAGCCCCAAAAACTTCAAATTTTGCATTTTTTGTTCAGTTTTTTTATTCATTTTTTTATCATTTTTTTTATTTGGGGGGGACTATCATCCGACCTTCAGATTTGAGCCAACATCTTGAAGTGGAGAGAAGGAGAGAGATGGAGATATGGAGAGGTGAGGAAAGTTTCTAACTCCCCCTCAGAAGTTTCCTAAGATCTGACATCAATATCTTTTAACCAAGGAATATATGGCCTTAGAAAAGTTTTTCAAGGAGGGCTATATATATATAAATACATTCAAGCATGCAGGAGTGTATGTGAACACACAAGGTATTAAATGTAAATATAGACAATATGCATGTTTTCTTACCCTTGATGCATATGAGTTTCTACAAATGCAACTCTTATCCTAAGTGCAAACCTATGCTTATATGCTCTCACCCATGCACATCCCAAGTTCTCTTCTTATCTTGTTAAATTGATCCTGGTTTAGAGGTTTTGTGAAGATGTCAGCTAGCTGATTATGTGTGTCAATGAAATTCAATTCAAAGACCCCTTTTCCTACATGATCTCTCAGAAAGTGGTGATGAATATCAATATGCTTGGTCCTAGAATGTTGAACAGGGTTTTTAGACAAATTGATTGCACTGGTATTATCACACAAGATTGGCACACATTTCATTTCAATATCTAAATCAAGCAATTGATTTTTGATCCAACGTACTTGGGCTCCACAACTTCCGGCGGCTACATATTCAGCCTCGGCCGTTGAGAGAGCTACTGAACGTTGTTTCTTGGAGGCCCATGAGACTAGGCACCCACCAAGAAACTGACAGTACCCACTAGTACTTTTACGATCTATAATACATCTGGCATAATCCGCATCGGTGTATGCAATCAAATCAAAAGAACTACCGATGGGAAACCACAAGCTAAAATCTATTGTGCCAAGTTAGTATCTAAAAATGCGTTTAACAGTCGATAAATGAGATTCTTTAGGGCATGACTGAAAACGGTCACAAAGCCATACACTGAATTGAATGTTAGGGCGGCATGCTGTAAGATATAGTAGTGATTCGATCATACCTCAAAATAGTGTATGATCTACTGTTTTACCATTTTTCATCTTTTTCTAACTTTGAGGTTGTGGCCATTGGAGTTGACAAAGGTTTTGCTTCAGCCATCCCATATTTCTTCAAAAGCTCCATTGTATACTTGGCTTGACTTATGAAAATGTCCTCAGATGTTTGCTTCACCTGCGGTCCAAGAAAGAATGTTAGTTCACCCATTAAGCTCATCTCAAATTCTCCTTGCATAATTTCTGTAAATTCATCACATAACACATTATTAGTAGCTCCAAAAATTATGTCATCCACATACACTTGAACTACTAATATATCTTTACCTGATTTCCTTGTGAAAAATGTTTGATCAACCTTACCTCTCTTGAAGCCATTTTCAATCAAAAATGAGGTGAGCCGTTCATACCATGCCCTTGGTGCTTGCTTCAGTCCGTACAAGGCCTTCTGGAGCTTGTACACATGTTGTGGATGTTTGGGGTCTTCAAAATCTAGAGGTTGCTCTACAAAGACATCCTCTTTGATATACCCATTTAGAAATGTAGATTTAACATCCATTTGAAACAATTTGAAGTTAGATGAGCAAGCATAAGACAATAAAATCCGGATTACTTCTAGATGAGCAACCGGTGCAAATGACTCATCAAAATCAATACCCATCTCCTGGCTATACCCTTTGGCCACAAGACGGGCCTTGTTCCTAACAACTAATCTCGTATCATTTAACTTATTTCTGAAAACCCATTGGGTTCCAATTATGGATTGATTCTTAGGTCGTGGCACTAGAGTCCACACCTGGTTTCTTTCGAACTGGTGCAACTCTTCATGCATAGCCTAGATCTAGGATTCATTTTGAAGAGCTTCAAGGATATACTTAGGCTCTTCCTGTGAGCTTAAAGCTATCAAATCCACTTCTTCTACTTGCCTTAGAGATGCTCTGGTTCTTACCCCATCTTGAGGATTACCGATTATGTTTTCAGCTGGATGATCCTTTAAGAATGTGGAGGTGCTTGGCAAGTCGGGGTGCTGCACTTGCTGCTCTTGCAGTGTTTCAATTGAAGGATCTTCATCTTCTTCACTCTTGCTAGGTATTCCTTCCTTTGGTTCATCCTTGGCTTTAAATGTTCCAACATTTGTTGAATTTTGGGGGGCTTCTCCTACATCCACAATTTGAATAGTCAGTTTTAGTTCAGATTCATCAAAAATCACATGAGGACTTTCTTCGACAACCAAAGTTCCTTTATTAAACACTTGATAAGCTCTAGAGTTAAGTGCATAACCTAGGAAAGTATCCTTGTCTCTTTTCTCATCAAACTTACCTAGGTTGGACTTACCATTGTTCAGGATGAAACATGAACATCCAAATAGTTTAAGATGGGAAATATTTGGTTTCTTACCCTTGTAGAGCTCATAGGGAGTTTTCTTCAAAATCGGCCTTACCATTGCCCTGTTGATGATGTAACACGATGTACTTACCGTCTCAGCCCAAAAATATTTTGGTAGAGAATTTGCACTTAACATGGTCCGTGCCATGTCTATCAATGTTCTATTTTTCCTCTCCACCACTCCATTTTGTTGGGGCATCCTTGGTGATGAGAAGTTGTGCATATACACGTGCTCTTCACAGAAATTGCTGAACTCATGATTTTCAAATTCACCACCATGATCACTTTGGATGGTAGTAATTAGATAACCTCTATCATTTTAGATTTTCCTGCAAAACACTTGAAACTCCATCAATGCATCATTTTTATTGGATAGAAATAGTACCCAAGTAAATCTGGAATAATCATCAACAATCACAAAACCATAGGATTTCCCTCCTAGGCTGGATGTCCTAGTTGGGCCAAACAAATCAAGATACAGCAATTCCAAAGGCTGGGAGGTAGAAATAATGTTCTTATTTTTGAAAGATAAGCGTGTTTGCTTGCCTTTTGTGCAAGCCTCACAGATTTTATCACTTTCAAATTTTAATTTTGGCAAACCATTCACCAAGTCATGTTTAGACAACTTGGAGATTACTCCAAAACTAGCATGACCTAGTCTTCGGTGCCAAAGCCAAGCATTTTCATGATTGTTAGCTACCAAACACATATCATCACAAGAAACATCATCAATATCAACAGTGTAGCCATTATTGTTTCTCTTTCCAATGAATTTGATCTCATTTGTGTTTTTGTTCATGACAAAGCATTGCATCTCATCAAAAACAATCTTGAACCCTTTGTCACATAGCTAGCTTACGCTCAAGAGATTGTGATTTAAGCCTTTCGTCAAAATCACATTCTCGATAAGAATTTTAGAATTCTTACATATATTGCCGATTCCAGTGATTTTACCTTTATCCTTGCCTCCAAACGCAACTGAACCTCCATCCTTGTCTTGTAGTGTAGAGAACACCTTCTTGTCCCCTGTCATATGCCTTGAACAACTGCTATCCAAGTACTATTTGCTCCCCCTGGCTTCAAGACATATCTGCAAGAAACAACATTCTCATGCAATTAATTTTGGTACCCAAGCTAGTTTGGGTCCGTAGGAGTTAGTCCAATCCTGTGCCCATATCTTTTCTTGGTCCAGAAAGCATGATTTCTTGGTGGGCTTTGTTTGAACCAGCAATTTGCAACGACATGACCAAATCTACCATAATGATAGCAATTAACAGGTGTAAACTTTCTTTGGAATTGTTGTGGTTTGGGTTGGACATGGTTTGGCTTAGAGTTGGAATATAAAGCATGGTTATTTTCTTTTTCATGAACATCGGATGTAGTGATCTTATGCTCAAAGGGTTTTTTATTTTGTGGAGTATATCCCAATCCTTCCTTTTGAAAATTGACTCTAACTCCCAATAAGTTATCTAGATTTTGTTTGCCCTTGACAAACCTGGAGAGAGTGAACTGCAAGTCAGTCACCTTTTTATTCAAACCCACATTTTTATTTTCAATTTCTGAAATAGATGAGGTCAGAATTTCTTTTTCATTCTTGAGCTTTTCACAGACTTTTTCAAATTTCAGACATTTTACATGATAGTTCCTCTTTGGCCTTTTCAAGATCTGAAATCGTTTGAAGCAAAGTTTCTTTTTCTTCGGTTAGCTCAAACCATTCTTGTTCCACTTTTTCAAACTTAACAAAAATATCTTCATGTGAAAAATCGTCAATTTTCTTTTTGAGAGTTTTGTTTTCAAATCTGATTTTCTTATATTTTGTATACAATTTTTCATATTCTTACTCCCATTTTTCAGAGTCAGAATTTACCTCGGTTGAATCATCTTCATGTGCCATGAGGCACAGGCTTTCCATGAGCTCTCCGAGCTCTTCTTCGGACAACTCTTCCTCTTCGTCGCTCCATGTAGCGACCATTACTTTTAGCTTCCTGAATTTCTCCTTCTTGAACTTCTTCTTCAGATATGGACACTCTAATCTCATGTGTCCGGGCTTCTTGCATTCATAGCAAATGACGTTGTTGGGTTTGCTTGACTCACCCTTGGTTTGAATGGGCTTCCTTTGCCCCTTTTTGAAGTTGCCTTGGAAGTTCCTCTTCTTTCTCAAAAATCTCCTCAGTTGATGAGTTATCATGGCCAAGTCTTCTTCTTCATTGCTTCCGTCGCTAGATTCTTCTTCTTGAAAGTCTTCATCAGATTGATGAGATTTCAATCCAATCACTTTCTTCTTCTTCGTATCTTCCTCGGCTTCTCTCTTCATATTTATCTCATAGGTCATGAGTGACCCTATGAGCTCGTCCAAGGAAAGTGTGGATAGATTTTTTGAATCTTCAATTACTGTGGCTTTTGTGTGTCACACCAACGGAAGTGATCTCAGAACTTTCCTCACAAGATCGGAGTTTGTGTACTCCTTCCTAAGACTTTTGAGACCATTTGTGATCTCCGTTAATCTTGCGAACATTTCTGAGATGGTTTCTTCGGGCTTCATTTTGAACAGCTCATAATCTCTTACAAGGAGATTTGCCTTGGTCTCCTTGACCTCAGAGGTTCCCTCATATATGAGCCGCAACTTGTCCCACATCTCCTTTGCTGAACTGCACATGGATACACGAGAGAATTCATTAGGATGTATAGCACATTGCATAATATTCATAGCATTAAAGTTGCCAGTGCATTTCTTAATTTCCGCGGGTGTCCATTTCTCTTCATCGTCAGTGAGTTTGTAAGGACCCTTGTCCACAACTCTCCAGATCTCATACTCCTAGGCTCTCAAAAAAACATGCATTCTATTTTTCCAATAGGAGTAATTTGAGCCATCGAAGTATGAAGGACGATGAATGGAGTGACCCTCAGGCATCACACCCTTGTTTGCCATTGATCTGGATCTTACTCTAGATCATTAGATCTGAAAGAAATAGAGCCTTGGCTCTGATACCAATTGAAGTCCCACGATCAATGACACCCAAGAGGGGGGTGAATTGGGTGTATACGAACTTTTAACAAATTTATGCCCGATTCAAATAGGAAGGAATAAAGGCCGTAATGAATTCCAAGACTATATGAAAACAAAGAGACCTAATAGAATCTATCGCACTCAACCGATCTTCGGTACTATGGCGGAGGTGAGAATCTAGAGATTCAACTCACGCAAGATATTATCTTCCCGACAATGTTTGCCTTGTCGATCCAAACCCATCTTTTAGTATACCCAAGATCTAGTATGGAAACAATAAATTATGCTAGATCTAACACAAACAATGCAACCAAGAAAACTACGCATATGCTGCACAGAATGGGGATATAGGAAAAGGAACAAACCACACAATGGACAGAGATTTTTAGGTGGTTCAGATGCAACAACAGCAACCTACGTCCACCCCTCACGATCTGTGAGGATTCCCACACTATCTTGTAAGAGATTACAAGATCAAAACACACACACACACACATGTGAGGAGTTCGGAACTCTCACAAAGGTGTACAAACAGCGAATCACAAAGAGATGTGAAGAATTAGATACACACACATGGATCTGCGTAGATCCACACACACACAAGTATTCAGATATTATAAGAACACATACTTGAATCTAAAATAGAAATTGAATGGAAGACACAAAGGGAAAACTCCATATTCAAGCTCCCCCTTAGTTGATGAAGAAGGTTTTGGATGCAGCTTGATCTCCACTTGGGTTGGGGTTGATCTGCTCCAGATGTGGCTTGAATCACTTGAGGATGGATGAAGAACTTCCTTCCCAGAGCACTGTTCATGGCTACAATACCATCACTTGAATCTCCCCTAGATAGCCTTCTTTAGCCTCCTTGGATTGATTAGGGTTACAAGCCCCAAAGAGATGTTTATATAACTCTTGAATGGTCAAGAGACAAGCCAGGAACCAGATCCACAAATCATGGTAAGTCTGGTGACTTTTGGATTAAACAAATCCAACAAGAATGGCTTCCCACATTGAGAACACAAAGTCAAAAATGAAGACTTTCAAGACTGGCGGTCGATCGCTAGGAGGGGGCGGTCGACCGGAATTTTTACAGGAATGGGAATTTCGTTGCTGGGAAAACCCGTCGACCGGCCCTGGCTGGCGGTCGACCGCTGGCTGGAATTCCTGCAAAAAATAAAGAAGTTTGCCAATAAATCATAATACATGAACGAATCAGTTTATGGCTACATCTTGTTCCAATCAAGGTGAGTGGGTTGTGCTTAGCCTGGTCAGTTCTCGAACCAAGGTGGACTTGGGCAATTCGAAGGATATGAACACTTAAACATATTGCATTAAGAAATTAGGCCTTGATTGCGTATGAAGGTCAAACTTGATTGTTAATACATAGCACATGAGAAAACACATGACTTGGGTTTTGTTATCATCAAAATCACCTGGATATACTCAACACTTATTTCTTGTTATTTTCTCTAGGAAAATGTCTAGGTACAACAATTATCTTTCCAACGAGTCTAACCTCGACTCGATTTGACATTCCTATGAGTAATTAGACTTAATAAGGCTAATTTCATAATTTACGTATGTCTTTAATCTCATTTTGTCCACTAATTATCTTCTAAGTATAATATAGTCGCAAGGAAACAAGGATAAACTTCACTTAGGTGATAACATAGTCACAGGGATATCAGCTATCTCAGCGACTATCTTCAGAATATCAACTATCTCAACGACTATCTTCAGAATATCAACTATCTCAGCACCTATCAACTATCGTAGCGACTACCTTCAAAATATCAACTATCTCAATACCTATCAACTATCTCAGCGACTATCTTCAGAATATCAACTATCTCAATTCCTATCAACTATTTCACCATCTATCTTTAGAATATCAACTATCTCACCATCACCTATCTTCAAAACATCAACTATCTCACCCATCAACTATCTCACCAGCCCCTATCTTCAAAACATCAACTATCTAACCCATCAACTATCTCACCAGCGTCTATCTTCAAAATGCCATCTATCTCACCAGCGCCTATCTTCAAAACATCAACTATCTCACCCATCAACTATCTCGCTGTGGAACGTGTCAAATAGACATGTTTTGAAAAGGGAAAAAATTATGTGTTAATTCATATGATGATTAAGAAAGAGAGCATGTGATGCTCTAAAGGAAGGGTGATCGCCAGAGGGTATGAATGCCCTCAAAATTGGAGAATGTGATCGCATAAATACCTGGTAAGCGGGAGTGGTTGGGTTCTTTTCTTCCACCTTCAATCAGCCGGCCGATGAAGTGGGCTTTTATTGTTGATTACCTAAAAAAGAAAGCATAAATAAAAAGATTGAATGGATTATCCAAAAGTGTAGAATCAAGTTCTAAGTGTGTAAATGACATGCAATTGAAAGTGGACACACCTTGTGGGTTTGTTTTAAACTCCTAGGAGGAGTGTAGGATGGAGGTAATATGAGGATGCAAATAACTAATTAAGATTATGATGCAAAGATATCTAATGGAGCTGGTATGAATCTAACATGATGAATTAATATGATGAAGAAGATGAGAGTGCGTGATTAAGTGAATAGAGAAGAAGAAAGAAGCAAAACTCTCTTCTACTCCTGTGAGCAGGACCGAGAGAGGACCCTCTTGAAAACTAGAAATTCAATAGCCACAAGGGAGCAGCAAGAACAAGGATGAGATGAACTTCAGCAGAGTGCCTTCTTTCAATTTCCTTCAGGTTCTCTCTCTCGCGCGAAGGGGCATATGAAAGGTATTTATAGTGATTTATGGGAGATCAAAGGGAGGAAAGGCCAGAGACCCCCTTCCAAAGGTGAATAGGGTGTTAAATAATAGCAATACACAATCTGGGAAGGTACAATGTAATGCGGACACGAAATTGAAATCGCAACCGGGTCACGGCCACTATTCACAAACAGCGCCCAAGTATCTGTCGCCTATTAGGTTCGAAAATTCAGACTTTCCATATTTTAAAATATGACACGCGTCCAAGGGACGGGCGCGTTTCTCAATTAGTGTCTTAAGAAAGGGCGTTACTTCCATAAATTAATTTTAAATAGGATTCGTAAGGCTCAATCAACACGCCCATGGAAATAACCCACTAAAAATAAAAGAAAGAATATAAGGGAAAAGGGGACTAGAGAGAAAAAGGGTGCATGCGTAGGATGCTATGGGGAAAGGTGATCGCCAGAGACGCAAGGGCCTCAAAGATATAACAATGAAGAATCAAAGGAGGGATCACGAAAAATACCTTTAAAAAGTGGGGGAGATTGTGAATGTTCACCTTCTCTTTCTATCGGCCGGCCGATGAAGAGAGTTCTTCTATTGATTACCCTTGCAAAATTAACAAACACCAATAAACAAATATGGATTAGAAACCAAGATGTATAGCATCAAATCTAAATATAAGTATGGACATAGAAAGCTTGGATATGAACACACCTTATTGGTGTTTGGCCTTTAAACCCCTACGTAAAAGGGTAGGTAAAAGCTGAGGTATGATGAAGAATAGAGAGAGATGTGCAAGTGTTGCACTAAGTGAGATGTGCTAGAGTGCACAACATGGGAAGATCTCAATATTGAGATAAAAAGAAATAAAAGAAGAATATGATATGATGCATGCAATTAACTAAAACAAAAAATAAGAGATATGAGGGGGAAAGCTTAGTGGTTTTCTCCAATTTTGCTTCAAGATCTTCAAGGGAGGAAGAAGAACTCCATAGATGAAGCTTGTAGGTTCATGGGAGCCTCAATCTAGTAGCACCTCCCCTTGGATTGATATTGATACCTTTTACACAAGGGAGAGAGGGGTCTTATTTATAGAGGTGAAATTCGGATTTTAATTCCAAGAAAATTAGAAAATCATGTTTTAATGGGATTTGGAGATAGATATTTGTTAGACAAGTGTCCCTTCAACTTTAGAAAGTCATAGGAACCCTTTCCTAAGTGGAAAAGGAGGTTAAAGTGAAGGAGGGAAGTGAAATTCGGAGTTTAATTCTAATAAAATTAGAAAACTGAGTTTTGGTGAGATTTGGAAAGGGGGATCCTTCCTCCAAGTGTCCTTACAATATTAGGAAGCCATAGGAACCCTTTCTCAAGTGGAAAAAGAGTTTAAGTGAGGAAGGGAAAGAAAATTCAAATTTTAATTCCATAAAAATTAGAAAATTAAGTTTTGGTGGGATTTGGAAAGAATGATCCTTCCTCCAAGTGTCCTTACAACATTGGGAAGCCATAGAAACCCTTTCCCAAGTGGAAAAAGAGTTTAAGTGAGGGAGGGAAGGGGTTCTGTTCGAAATCAAAATTCTATAAGAAATGGCGTCGGACCCAGTGGTCGCTAATTAAAAGAGTGCCTGCTCAGAGCGCCACCTATTCTGAGGCATTTTAAGACGGATTATGACATTTTAAAATTAGAAAAGAATTGGCGCCCATGAAGCGGTCACCAATTAGGAATTAATATGAATTTTGGATAGAGTTAAATGCTCAAAATAAGGTAAGGAAATTGGCGACTTTACAACCAGGCGCTCATTTATGAATTAGCGACCTTCAGGGAAGTCGCAGAATCAAGGATAATCTGAATTTAGCTCAAAATAGGAATAAAAGAATTGGCGCCCTTGGGGACAGTCACTAATTAAAGAATTGGCGACCTTCTGGAGGGTCACTAATTCTTGAAACCTCAAAAATTGGATCAACCTACAGCTGGAGGTAATGGGCGCCCATGACCTGGGCGCCAATGTTAGTATTGGTGTGCTACAGGCCAATTTAGGGTCAGGTAGACCCGATAGATGTACGATCTTGTTCATTATTAATAAAGTGGTATTTGAGTGTAAATATGTGATTGTGTATTACTTTACAATGTCCCTAGGATATGTGGTTGTAAAGTCAGCTCGAGATGGGATCTCGAACATAAGATTGACTTTACATGGACGCATACCTTACACTGTTACTGGTTGGAAGGTACTCACTCGGGGACTTTGATTACCTATTAAACTAGTACACATGATGTGTTAGTGACCAATATCATGGTCATTGGTGCGGGGCACCAACACATATGTGTAGGTGTACGTCCTGGGAGGAAGTGCACTGAACTGATCCGCTATTGGATCTTCAGATGGTTGATTATACCTAACGTCAACTGAAGATCCAACTGTCTCAGTAGCATCGTTGGTCCTTTGACCTGAGACATTGATCGGATCTTACACGAGGATTGGAATGGTTTAATTACTTGGCTAAGTGACTTTAACCATAAGTCATGAATTGTCGAGTCATTAACCATTTCAGGAGACGTGTGAAGATCATCAATGGTCAAGAGGGGATTGCTCACTGTCGGGTATATATCAGAAAGTTAATGGGTCATGACATTGACGCTCCATTAAATCCCTGGCCAGGGTAGTGTGAGTTCGTTTAGAACGGACGTCATACACTTTAAGGAGGTCATAGTCAAATGGCACGATCATGGGGTTTGACAGAAACCATACCCTCGATCGTACCAGACTCATAGAAGGAGCGAGGGATTATATCGATGCGGTAACTGTGGACTTACAGATACCAGACCGGTTGGTTTAAACCCGGCGTCCTCTAGGATCACGCGGATTTGCTTGACCCAACGTAATCAAAGGTTCGGAATAAATTAAACTATTATTCGGCTCTAGTAGAAGCGAATAATAAGTTTAATTTACTTCTAATTAGGAATTAGAAGTTAATGGGCCTTAAACTAGAGTGACTAAGGGCCTAGAGGATCACAGATAATAGATTCTTGGGTGACGGATTATTATTGTACAAATGCATATATTAATTCCCTTTAATTCCTTTTGGAAAGGAGTTTAAAAGATGGCTTAATATATATGTACAATAATAAAAAGATATATATACGATTTCAGTCCTTATGGGTTCTTTTAGAAATGGCCAAAATTCTATATATAGACATGTTACGAGAGCTTCTCCTCTCCTCTTGGCTAATCAAGCATTAAAGCTTAAGAGAGGAGGATTAGCTCCTCCCCCCTTCCTCCCTCTTGCTCTCTCTCTCTCCAGAAGGTGAAAGGGTCGGGGAAGGTCGTGCCGGGGGGGTGCCGTCGCTGTGCAAGGATCCGTGTGGATCAGCTCTAGAGGTCGTGCATCTGTGCGGCTCGATATTCTGCATCGGGCTTTGCGGACAGCGTCGTTCTGCGCAAGGTATAAATATGCAACCCGTAGTCAGGGGTTGGGGTGATTAAAACATCGATCAGAGCATGGATCTGGGATTCCATGTAGCGGGGTTCGGGCATATGAAAGTTTTGTTATCCGCTGTGTTACCCGATGGTGCTGTGTGGAACCTTATAGTGGTATCAGAGCCAGGTTCGCGCTCTAGTTGGTGTTTTATCGCCGTATAGAACCATGTTTGTAAGGGAATTAAAATCTTCAATTGTTATTATTAGAAGATAGGGGTGCTGGGCATTTCTGTGCTTCATGGATGTTGGGCATCTACTGTAATTTTTTTTTGGTTAAAAAAAATGGCGCAGCTGGGCGCACTGCGCCGTTGGGGGCACTGCGCCCGCCCGCGTGGTGCACGCGGGCGCCCGCACGCGGTCGCGCCGCACGCGGTCGCGGCGCGTGGCAGGCGCCGCCTGGCGGCGCCGCGTGGCGGGCGGGCGCCCCCGCGTGGGCGGCCGTGCCAAACGCCCTTAAAACGCCTGATTTTTTTTAATTTAATTTTTTTTTACTTTTCTTTAATTTAATAGTGCAAATATATATATATATACATATATATTTGATATATATTTATAAATGTATATTAAATTAATCTAAATTGTTATCTCAAATTAATTGTGTTATCTCAATAGTAAATGTCAAATGTTAAATTTTATTTAACCTTTTTGAATTTATTGAGGTGAGATAATTACTATTTACCTTGAGATAAATTGGTAATAATTGAAGTTACTTCAATAAAATTTAATTTTTGAATTTTTAATTATTAGATAATTAGTAATTTCAGAATTTAAATTTCACTAAAGTTAAATGTATAAAATTTAAATATTTAAAATTTTAATTATTAGATAATTATTAAATTCAAATTTTGAATTTTAGAATATTGATAATTGAGGATAATTACATTATTTGAATTTACTTTCAAACAAAATTATTAGATAATTAGTTTGAATTTAAATTTAAATGATTGTTATGTTTAAATTTTCAATTTAAATTTGATTATTGGATAATTAAATTTAAATTTAAATTTAAATAATTATCTTAATTATCTAACTTATTTGAATTAGATTCAAATATGCATGCCCCTGTTATAAATAATGGTTCTTTGCGTGCTTTGCTTTATTTACCTTGCATTGGCTTGCTTATATGTTTAATTTTAGTTAATCTTGCTTCGATTTTTAAAATTAAACAAAGCTAGCCTATTTTTATTTGCACATCCCATTTTAAATCTAAAAGTAAGGATTATTTTCAGAAAATAACCCTTGATTGATTTTGAATGAATGGGTTGGCAAGTGATCATGGACTTGGTTAATGTAATTAATTGGGGTCTGCGAACCTCCTTTCTCTCTCTGTTAAAATTCCAATGTACTTTCATCTCCTTTTACAGTTATACTCGTCCTGAGGGCTGCTGGAATTTTATTGACATGTAATTTATATTTTTTTCTCGGCCTACGTGCCGTGTAAAAGTTGTAATTAATGCGGCGTCGGAGTTTGGAAGCGCGGAGCACACCCGACAAGGATGATCCAGCTGCTTCGGAAGTGGGCCGGATGTCTTAGTTACATTAGGAATAAAGTCCATGATCACTTGCGATTTAATTTTGCATTGGATGCATTTACTTTGTGTAAACTACTAGGTACGGTAAATATATTGGATATATTTATATTACCACCTAGGGTGTGATCAAGATAAAATCAAAATTCACTCACGATTAAATTTTAGATCTGGTAAGCGTGGCTCTAGGAGTCGTCGTGGCCCTCCATCATTATGGATTGAATGAATGTCTTCATTTCATGGATTTGTTGTGCTTTCCACAAGGTCCATGAGTTTGGGGGCGAGATATAACTCCAAGGCTCGACCTCAATATGGTGAGGAATTGAACTCGGCCTTATTGTGCTTCCCACAAGGGTCGGGTCATGAACTCATTGCTATGTAGTAATGATGGTTAGATCTAATCGAGAATATCCTTTGTTGTGCTTTCCACAAGGGGATGATTTCTCGGGGGCCGAATATCGGATATTGCATTAGATGCAAGTGCCTGTTGACTGCCCTTGAGATGGTGTATGACTTGTTGTGCTTTCCACAAGGTCGTACCTCAATCTCTTTGGGATTTCGACCCACTAGGATGAACTCGCTGATCTCCCATTCTATATACTGAGGGTTATATATTTCGATCGAAAAATAGTGGGACTAACTAAGATAGAAAATCACATCTAAGTTAGAATTTGAACACATGCTAAGTTGTCTTTTATTTCTTATCCAGATTACAATGTCGTCGTCCAACCCCCTCCGCGACATCTTGGATGCCAACGGACTGACTGGATAGAACTACTCGGATTGGCTGCGTAATCTACGCATAGTCCTCACCGCCGAAAAAATAGCTTACGTGTTGGACACGGTTCATTCTGAGCCAGCTCCCGATGCCAACGAGGGCGAGTTAATGGCTTATGCCAAATGGTCTAAAGACTCTTCCCTTGCCCAATGTTACATGTTAGCCTCTATGGCTCCCGAGCTGCAGCGGTAATTCGAAAAGACTGATTGTAGAAGCATACTTCTTAATCTACGCTAGCTCTTCGGGGAGCAGGGTAGGATTGAGAGGTATGACATCTCCAAGAAGCTTTTCATGACACGGATGTCAGACGGTGCTTCAGTACAGGCTCATGTACTGAAAATGAAGGAGTGGATTGAGAGACTCAATGCACTGGGGTTCAAGTTGGATCTTGAACTGTGCATTGATCTTATACTCCAGTCATTCCCCAATTCCTTTTCTTCCTTTATCATAAACTTTAACATGAATATAATTGATGTAACTCTCCCGGAGCTGCTCAACATGTTAAAGAGTGCTGAAGGAACTATGCAAAAAGATAAATCATCTTCTTCTGTAATGATTGTTGGCCGGGCCAACAAGAAAAGGAAGGTCACCCAGATATCCACCAAAGGTGACAAAGGGAAGGGAAAGAAGAAGGCAATGGGTAAGCAACTCGCCAAAGTTGACAAAGGGAAGGGCAAGAAGAATGAAAAAGAGGACAAGTGTTTTCGATGCGGGGAAACATGGCATTGGAAAAGGAATTGCAAGGCATTTCTAAATGAAGGTATTTTTGTCATAGACCTTAATTTGTCATATATGGAATCCACATCATGGGTATTGGATACTGGATGTGCATCTCATATCTGTAATTCTGTGCAGGTGCTGGCAAATAAAAGGCGACTGGGTAAAAAGGAGATTGAACTAAGGATGGGCAATGGAGCTTTAGTTGTTGCCAAAGCTGTCGGGACTGCATGCCTCAGTTTACCTTCAGGAGTCATTCTGGAGTTGAATGACTGTTATTATGTTCCTAATATTATTAAGAACATTATTTCAATCTCTGGTTTGTATAACATTGGATATACATTGGCTTTTAATAGCACTGGGTGCTCTATAATGAATAATGGTTTGGTTATAGCCAATGGTTCATTAGTCAATGGTCTTTATGTATTAGATACACGTTCTAATGTTATGCAAGTTTTCAATGCTGATGAAGTGAATTCTGCTTATCTATAGCATTGCAGGCTTGGTCATGTAGGCGAGAAAAGAGTATCTCACCTACACTCAAATGGCTATTTGAATACATTCGAATACAAGCCATTTGACACATGTGAGTCGTGTCTCATGGGGAAGATGACCAAGGCTCCCTTTAGTGGACATGGTGAGAGGGCTGTTGACCTTCTCGAGCTCATACACTCGGATGTGTGTGGACCCATGTCTATGGAGGCAAAAGGGGGTCACCTCTATTTCATTTCTTTTATTGATGACTTCTCGAGATATGACAATGTCTATTTCATGAGGCATAAATCACAAGCCTTTGAGAAGTTTAAGGAATACAAGAATGAAGTAGCGAAACAGACTGGCAAGAGTATTAAGGCTCTTCGATCGGATCGAGGAGGTGAATATCTTAGCCATGAATTCACTTCTTATCTTAAAGACAATGGAATTATTTCTCAGTGGACTCCACTGTATACACCACAACATAATGGTGTATCCGAAAGGAGAAACATGACCTTGTTAGACATGGTCTGATCCATGATGTCTATGTCAAGACTACCCTTATCTCTGTGGGGCTATGCATTAGAGATTGCGGCTTATTTATTGAATAGGATCTCAAGTAAATCTGTTCCTTCTATACCATATGAGATAGGGAAGGGCAGGAAACCAAATTTTAATCACATTAAAATTTGGGAGTGTCTTGCTCATGTAAAGAAGAACGATAGTGATAAGCTTGAGTCGAGAACCGATAAGTGTAGGTTTGTGGGATATCCAAATGAGATATTTGGATATTACTTCTATCACCCTTCTAAGCAAAGGGTCTTAGTGGCTAAGAGAGTTGTATTTCTGGAAAGAGAATATCTACTCCAGAAAAATAGTGGGAGTCAGATAGAATTGGACGAGGTCCAAGAACCACAACCCGTAGACACAGACTCATTAGATGAGACTGTATCGGTTGATCCTATTCAAAGTGAAACACAGACACTGCGGAGATCTGGTAGACTACCGAGAGAACATGAGAGATATGTTGGACATGTCTCAGAGGGGTCCTCTAAGGTATGTATCGATGAGGATGAAGATCCTCAATCGCACCAGGACGCAATCCGTAGTGTGGACTCTGAGAAATGGTAAGAGGCAATGGATTCTGAGATCCAGTCCATGTACACCAACAAAGTTTAGAACTTAGTTGATGTAGCCAAAGGGAAAGTCCCTATCGGCTGTAAATGGATTTTCAAAAGAAAAATCAGAGCAGATGGACAGATTGACACATACAAGGCTAGACTAGTAGCGAAAGGATATCGTCAAAGGCAAGGCATTGACAATGACGAGACATTTTCACCAGTAGCCATGGTTAAGTCAATCAGAATCCTTCTCGCCATTGCTACATACCTGGATTATGAGATCTGGCAAATGGATGTGAAGATGGCTTTTCTTAATGAAAATCTATCAGAAGAGGTGTACATGGTACAACCTGAAGGATTCACCTCCAAGCTACATCCTAATAAGGTATGCAAACTTCAAAGGTCCATTTATGGATTAAAGCTGGTATCTCGAAGCTGGAACTTAAGATTTGATGAGGCTGTCAAATCATTCAACTTCATTCGGAATGAAGATGAACCCTGTGTTTACAAGAAGGTCAGTGGGAGCTCTGTGAGCTTCTTAGTCCTTTATGTTGATGATATCTTCCTCATTGGGAATGATGTAGGGATGTTGACATCAACTAAGTCTTGGTTATCCAAGACCTTCTCCATGAAGGATTTGGGAGAAGCATCCTATGTGCTGGGCATAAGGATCTATCGAGATAGATCTAAAAGGATGCTATGATTATCTCAATCCATGTACATAGACACTATCTTCAAAAGGTTTAGGATGGAAAATTCCAAGAGAGGTCTCATTCCTATGAGACATGGAATTTGCCTATCTAAGGGGATGAGCCCTAAAACATCTGAGGAGGTGGCACACATGAATAAGGTACCCTATGCTTCGGACATAGGGTCAATCATGTATGCAATGCTATGTACACGGCCCGATGTTGCCAATGCTTTGAGCATTGTCAGTAGATATCAGGCAAATCCAGGCGAAGAGCACTAGAATGCAGTAAAAGGTATCCTTAAGTACTTGCGAAGGGCTAAGGATCTTTTTTTGCTTTATGGAGGAGAGGACCTACAGCTTAGAGCTTATACAGATTCTAGTTTCCAGTCAGATCCAGATGACTGCAAATCCATGTCAGGGTTTCTATTCATGTTGATTGGAGGGGCAGTCAGTTGGAGAAGCTCCAAGCAAGATACGACTGCAGAGTCGACGACGGATGTAGAATATATTACTGCAGCTGAAGCTGCCAAGGAAGCAGTCTGGATGAAGAAATTCATCTTGGAACTTGGCGTAGTTCCCGAGATATCAGCTCCCGTCCCATTATTTTGTGATAATAATGGGGCCATCGCCCAGGCGAAGGAACCGAGATCTCACCAAAGGTCGAAGCATATTCTCAGGTGCTTCCACCTTATTCGGGAGATTGTTGATCGAAGAGATATGATGGTAGAGCGTGTACCGTCAGAAGATAACATAGCAGATCCACTGACTAAGCCTTTGACACAGATTATTTTTGAGTGCCATCGGGATAAGATGGGCCTCAAAGTTGTGGGCAATTGGCTATAGTTCAAGTGGGAGATTGTTAGTATTGGTGTGCTACAGGCCAATTTAGGGTCGGGTAGACCCGATAGATGTACGATCTTGTTCATTATTAATAAAGTGGTATTTGAGCATAAATATGTGATTATGTATTACTTTACGATGTCCCTAGAATATGTGGTTGTAAAGTCAGCTCGAGATGGGATCTCGAACATGAGACTGACTTTACATGGACGCATACCTTAAACTGTTCCTGGTTGGAGGGTAATCACTCGGGGACTTTGATTACCTATTAAACCAGTACACATGATGTGTTAGTGACCAGTCTCATGGTCATTGGTGCGGGACACCAACACATATGTGTAGGTGTACGTCCTGGGAGGAAGTGCACTGAACTGATCCGCTATTGGATCTTCAGATGGTTGATTATACCTAACGTCAACTGAAGATCCAACTGTCTCAGTAGCATCGTTGGTCCTTTGACCTGAGACATTGATCGGATCTTACACGAGGACTGGAATGGTTTAATTACTTGGCTAAGTGAATTTAACCATAAGTCATGAATTGTCGAGTCATTAACCATTTCAGGAGACGTGTGAAGATCATCAATGGTCAAGAGGGGATTGCTCACTGTCGGGTATATATCAGAAAGTTAATGGGTCATGACATTGACGCTCCATTAAATCTCTGGCCAGGGTAGTGTGAGTTCGTTTAGAACGGACGTCATACACTTTAAGGAGGTCATAGTCAAATGGCACGATCATGGGGTTTGACAGAAACCATACCCTTGATCGTACCAGACTCATAGAAGGAGCGAGGGATTATATCGATGTGGTAACTGTGGACTTACAGGTACCAGACCGACTGGTTTAAACCCGGCGTCCTCTAGGATCACGCGGATTTGCTTGACCCAACATGATCAAAGGTTCGGAATAAATTAAACTATTATTCGGCTCTAGTAGAAGCGAATAATAAGTTTAATTTACTTCTATATGGGAATTAGAAGTTAATGGGCCTTAAACTAGAGTGAATAAGGGCCTAGAGGATCACACACAATGGATTCTTGGGTGACGGATTATTATTGTACAAATACATATATTAATTCCCTTTAATTCTTTTTAGAAAGGAGTTTAAAAGAGGGCTTAATATATATGTACAATAATAAAAGGATATATATACGATTTCGGTCCTTATGGGTTCTTTTAGAAATGGCCAAAATCCTATATATAGACATGTTACGGGAGCTTCTCCTCTCCTCTTGGCTAATCAAGCATTAAAGCTTAAGAGAAGAGGATTAGCTCCTCCCCCCTTCCTCCCTCTTGCTCTCTCTCTCTCCAGAAGGTGAAAGGGTCGGGGAAGGTCGTGCCGGGGGGTGCCGTCACTGTGCAAGGATCTGTGTGGATCAGCTCTAGAGGCCGTGCACCTATGCGGCTCAGTATTTTGCATCGGGCTTTGCGGACAGCTTCGTTCCACGTAAGGTATAAATACGCAACCCGTAGTTAGGGGTTGGGGTGATTAAAACGTCGATCAGAGCATGGATCTAGGATTCCATGTAGCGGGGTTCGGGGATATGAAAGTTTTGTTATCCGCTGCGTTGCCCGATGGTGCTGTGTGGAACCTTACAGTCAATTCCCAGTGAAGGGCGCCCCTCTGATGGGCGCCAATTAAATGGCACCCAGGTCCCTTCCATAATTTGACTTAAGGCCTGAAAAATGGGAGAAAAACCTCAGAAAAATCTAGAAAAATAGGAAAATATGTGTAAAAGTTTGGGAAAGTTGAGTATTCTAGAAAAATGAGAAAAAACACTCAAATAACTCGATTTGAGGGTCAAATGGGGCATCACAGTGCGATAGGAGATATGCTCAAAATGATGTCAATTTTAGTGTGTCTACAGCTGTCCCGCCTTGACATCTGTTTTGCAAGGGAGCGACATAGAGTGGAATGGAATAAAATGAAGTGAAGCAACATGTAATGGAATGGAATGGAATAGAATGAAGTCAGAGCGAACTAAAAAGCGGATGCCAAGGTGTGATGAGACACGCAATAAACATCACTTGATTAGGAATTGAATCAAAAGCTCGGAATGATGTAATCTTAAGGAGATTCAATGAGAACAATCAATGTTTGGATAAAGGAAGGAGTGTGCACGCAGGCACGAAGGACATAAAAAGAGTGATCAACTTTCAACGCGGTGGAAGTACCCCAGGTCACAAACCTGTAGGTTTCACCATTGGGGAGCAGTTACCAGCCAAGGTAGATCAAAGGAAAAAGAATTGAACGAGAGATAGAAATCTAAACAAATGAGTTTTCAGGGAAGCGGCCCAAAACGGCAGCAAGGCGAACTGAGGACACAATTCGGCATGGAATATCTCTTATCATGAACAATCAGAATTATCTGTACCTTCAAAATCAGATTATCAGAAGGGTTTTCCAAAGTTAATTTAAATTCCTATATGAATGCATGCTGGGTTTAAAGGGAAAAGTAAAATAAATGAGAATATAAGATAATCAAGGATAATATTGTTAAACTGTCGAGACTGGGTCAAGAAACCTATTAGTGAGCTGATACTAAGCCGAAACTCGTTTATCCGCACACCAACTCACAAAAGGGAACCATCGTCCCCAGTCTTAGACGGCTCAACGGCCTATCCATGTGACTAAGATTCCTCTGAAATCGTCATTATTTTTTATGAAGGGGAACTCAAATTTCAGATTTACCAAAGCCACAAGGCCCTTGATATGATCTAGTAATGTAGGTAACATATAGTAAAATGCATACAGGGGGAAGATGTTAATAGCAATGAGCATGAGAGAATTGAGGGATGAGATGCAAGACACCGTGGGACTTGAATGATGATGTCCGGATGGTGGGACCAAAGAAATCTTCTTATCCTGCACTCAAAATTTCATTAGCCAAGATATTAGGAAGATAACAAGTAATGAATAAGGCATTTAAGCATAACAAGTATAGCATGAATCAAAGCATCAATAAGCAATCACAACATAGACATCAAAGTAATCAAAGCTGGTGTGGATAGCATTCAAGCATGTATTAGCAAGGCGAAGCATGTTTAGCATGAATAACATGAGTTGAAGCATAGCATTGCAAAGTATCATTATTTGTTGTTTGTCATGAGGATGACAATCTTGGCTAGTCACTTGAATGATCAGGATTAAGTAATGCCTAGCGGCAAGAGTGATCAAGTGAAATCAGCAGGAGTTGATTAAACAGAATTGGAGATGAATAATCAGAGTAATGCCTAGCAAATCATGAAGATGTGATCAATTGATGCCCAACGTGGCATATCTTGAACATATCAAACAACATAGGAAAGAATCGAAAGATAGATAGTAACAAATGGAGAGAACTCATCCCGTGCTCTTGGTCCTGTGAGAGCGGTTGTCCCTACAAAAGCACCATCAACAAAATACAATGTATTTTTTTCAGATTTTGAAATATGTAAATTTTTATGAGTTTTGAAAATATTTGAATTTTTATGTGGATTTTTGGAAGATATCTGAATTTTTTATGGATTTTGAAAATATTTTAATTTTTGATAGATTTTGAGAATATTCATTTTTTTGGATTTTTTACAAGAAATATTCAATTTTTTTTTAGATTTTATTTTAGACATTGCTAAAGCAGCATCAAAGGATGTTTAAATCACTGGCTAAGAGTCCTTGTTCCTTCCCCTTTCGCTAAAAACTGCCCAAAGCCGGGCGTGCATTTAAAGGTGGCGCCCTATGACCGGCTACCCTTGGTTCACGGTGCTTCTACCAAGGCCATACCCGATGAACATTCGGTCTTAGAGGGAGAAGAGAAGAATAATTGGAGATAAGCCTGATATAAGTTAAGAAGATATCGGGTTTTGACTTCCGTCCATAGCACAACCCCTAGAGATTCGGTCTGTTGCGCCGGGAATTTGTGTCATATCATCGAACCTTACATTCCCTTTTAGGCACGCATACGACCGGGCTCATAACGTCCCGCAAGGAAACTTTACTGCCCTCTTGCCATGTCAAATTCATCAAATTTTTCTTTTGATTTCACCATTCTTTTTTTTATGATTTTCATTTTCCTTTTTTGTGTCCTTCGAACTTGAAAGATACTACAATTGAAACATGATATTTGAGAATAAGGTCATAATAGATTGCCTTTATTTGAGACTTCCTCTTGTCGGGGTGTGCTTAGGTTGGTTGTTTTGCCCAAGAATATCTCTATTTCTCATATTTCAGCCGAGTTAAGAAGAGAAAAAGACCTCGTGCCCTCAAGCACGGCCCTAGTAGCAACGATGTTTTACTAAGGGAGACGGCTAAGGACGCCGTGAAGTGTGTGGAGTGCCCAACTAAGGGTTGCCCTTAATGTGCGGGGAGAGAACGCCGAATTCCCAGTGCGGGGTTCTTATTACCAAAGTGCTGCATAGTAAGCCTAAAAACTCTTTTAACAATGATTTAATTAAACAAAAGCCTAAGATAAAGGTCTAAAATACCACTTTTAATCATGTTAAGAAGCACTTCATTTGAAAACCGTGTGTGAATAAAGTGACGAAAATGCATAAGAATGCATACTTACGCACCAATGTTACCTTGTAACCTTGTAGAAGCAGCACCTGCTGGAGGCAATCTTGATAAACGTGGGATATGTCGTCCTCTTTTGGCATAAAGGAAAGAAAGCAAAGCTTTGAAAGTGGCTTAACAAGAAAGAGCGATGCTTAGGCCAGACTCAGACGAATAAGGATAAAAGGAAAAGAGGCGAGGGTTAGAACTCCCTCACTAAGGTACAAAGACCCTGATCACATGAATGGTCTACAGAATGAGAGGAAAATCAAGAAGTGGAGTGAGGACTAAAGCCTCGAAAGCAATGGGAGAAAAGGTAGATGCCCAAAGATGTGGAAGAAGTCGGGTCAGACCCGTGATTAGGTGGAAGTATAAGAAGAAATTGATAGATAGAAAGAGACGGATCTGGAGGTTCCGGAAGCAGTGGAGGAGGAAAATCATGATAGGAGGAATCATCCGGAGGTTCCGGAGGTTCCGGAGGTTCCGGAGGAGGGAAATCCCAAGGGACGCAATGCCCTGGGAGAAGATATGGAAAAAGATGATTAAGAAGAAAGAAGAGAACAAAGGACGGGATGTCCTGGAGAAGTAAGAAGATAAATCGGAGGAGAGAGAAGAAGGAAGGGAGATTGGAGGTTCCGGAGGGGGCAAATACCGAGGGACGCGATGCCCAGGAGGAAAGATAAGTCCAAAAATTCTGGAGGAAGAAGATAAAAAGGGGCGCAATGCCCTGGGGAATTAGATAAATCCAGAGGTTTCGGAGGGATAGCGAAAGAAAGGATGCGATGCCCTAGGAGTGGAGATAAGAAATTCGGAGGTTCCGGAAGAGTAGAAAGGGAAGGGACGCAATGCCCAAGGAGAAAGTCCGGAGGTTTCGGAGGAGTAAGACACCATGGGGCGCGATGCCCCAGGAAGACAAGCGAGAAATCTGAAGAGTCCAGATGCGAGAGTTGGAAAAGGGCGTGATGCCCTGAAAGAAGATGGGCACAATGCCCGAGAAGTGTAAGGGGACCCGAAGATCCCGAGGATAAAGATGAATAAGATGGGAAATGCGAAAGGTCTGGAGGTTCCGGAAGGCGGGGAAGATACGGGTCCGGAAACCCAGGGGAGAAGGAATACTAATGCATGCGGATGCAATAGAATGGATGCGATGAAGACATGGAATGCATGAGATGCAAAGAATATGAAGGGTGAGAAGATGAGATCCTCCTTCTTTCCCCTGGAGTGGCCCACGAAGAATCAGTGATAGACAGGAATATGGATGGCGTTGAATAGAAGGTGGATAGAATAGCGGAAGGCCCCTTAGCACTAAGATAACTGCCCCTCCATGGCAGTGAAAGTGTATAGCCAATTGGCCAAATGGATAAAGTAAAAGCTCATGACGAAGCTTTAATAGTAAATGACAACTCCCTTAAAGAGTGAAAAGCAATAGTGTGAGAGAGTTGGAAAGTTGGGATAGGAAGCATCGTCATGCCCGAAGACTATAGCGTATGAAGAATATTGATCAAAATGGGCGTTCGCCCCTTGTATAGAAGAAAAGGTTCAAGATTTGAAAGTTGGAACAAAGGGTGCCCTGCCCGGCCCTTGGGCGGCATCAACGCTTGGCATTCTCTTCTGGCGAGCAGTGGCGGGGACTCGGCCTCTTCAACCATGCTCGGCACGACAACACGGATCGGCATCCGGTAGATAAATTCTTGCATCTTGAATAGCACGGTCGTGGCCAAATTCTTCTTGCTCGGCCCTTGATCATCTTTGGCACAAGCACTTGAAGAGGCACACCCATTCCGAGTGGTAAAGGAAGGTGAAGGGGAGGCGGAAGGTTCCATGGGTGGTAGCGTAATGGGAGGTGTTGGAGAAAGGGTGAGTGGAAACACAAGTTCAAACACGTCAAGCTTCTCCTTTTGCACGGAAGCAGTCGGGGTTGGCTCGAGTGCAAAAAGGGATGGATCTTGCTCAGGATTAGCCATGGGCAAAGATGGAGGGTTAAGTGGTGGAATAGGGGTAGTTAGGTTAGGGGTTAAAGGTGTAATGGAGGGCCGAGGTGGCAGTAACGTGAGGTTAATTAGAGAAGGTTTGGTGGTGGACTCAGCGGAAGCCGAGGGGGTGGTGGCTGATGACGGCGTAATTGGTGGAGGTCTAGTGGATGGTTTGGCGGAGTCCGGTGCTGTGGAGGTTGATGATGTCAGAGTTGGGGGTGTGATAATGGAGGGTTTGGCACGTTGAAAATGTCAGGTTTTAGGGGTACGGGCGGTGTTAGGTGTAGGAGAAGACTCATGATGCATCGGCGTGGGTGATTGGAGTATCGACCCATCATCATAGCACCAATAAGTCTCAGAAATGGGGGTCGGATAGGTGATGGTGGCATCATCCTGAGCAGGGGGTTCATCTAGTGGTAGTGGAGGAAGTGGAAAGCGAAGGAAACTCGGGAGGGATGCCTTCGGGACTTCATCGTCACGTGCCATCTTGAATTCTTTAGTTGCCGGTTCTTCATTATTAGGCTCAAGTGGACATCGTGGTGAAGACGTAATAATGGGTGATGGAGGAATGTAACGTGGAGGATTTTACGGAGGATTATGTGAAAGCGGAGGCAGAGGCAAAGGGCCATATGAATGAGTAGAATAAATAGGCGGTAGAGGGTGGACGTCGTCCACTTGATCATTGAAAATTGTCGGGTCATCTTGCTCACTTGAATCTATGATGCCATTATCTCTCCTCTCTTTCCAATCTTTTTCCATCTTAGTGATGTTATTCATAAAAGCATGAAGAGGATTGACTTGAGGAGGAGGAGGAGGAGTGGGCCGCGGACTTGTCACCCTCTTCAATTGTTCCTCCATTGAAGCGATTTTATCAAGAAGAGTTCGTTGGAGGGGTGTGACATGAATAATGGAGGGTTGGCATGATGGACTTGGAGGGGCTTGGGGTTGACCCAACAAAGGACCCGGTTGGACTGGGGTGCAAGGAATATGAGGGCCATGGGGTGGAAAAGGAGGAACAGAAGGAGGCGGGTGATGGATCACCCAAGAAGGAGTACATGTAGAAGAAGGCGGGTGAAAAGAGGGAGGCGGGTGATGGATCACTTGAGCGGGAGTGTGAATAGGAGAGGGAGGCGGGTGATGGGCCACCCGAGTGGGAGTGTGAATAGAACTAGGTGGGTGATGGGCTACCCGTGAGGGATTGGAAGGAGGATGAGAAGGAGAATATGCACTCTCAACAATGGCCGTAAGGGCTTAGATTTGTTGAGGGGTGAGATGATCTAAAGCACGCAAAACTTGGGAGACCTTCTCATCATGTGGAGGAGATAGTCCCGGGGAAGTACTGGCTTGCAATGGATGTAAGGGACCATAAGATTGGAAATTACCCACGGGTCGGGCAAGACCATAAGAGTGAGGACATGGTCCCTTAAAAGAATTGTCATTAGAATTATAAACTTGAGGATTGTATGATATGCTAGGTTGATCATCCTCATGATTACAAATTGAATTAGACATGTTGGTTTTATTATCAAAGCGAGACATCATGCAAACAAACAATATTCAATCAAAGCAATGTTGCAAAGATATCAAACACGTTGAGATGCTTACGCCTGATTTTAGTTGATACCTTGATGTGAATTAGATGATTTTTAACAAGATTGGTATGATTCACTCAAGGTAGGAACCTAGTTTCAATATGGTTTTGCTTCAATGCCAACTAGGTTTATTCTCACCATACATGGGCAAACTAACCCGGGGAACTTCAAAGGTATAACCTGCCCGACGTCCGTGAGGGAATCCACGGGTGCGGGGACTTATGGCGACATGGTTTAGGAATTTTCGGTCCAATGAGACGGAATGCTCAATGGAGAGTCCTTCCTTCACCAAGAGGGGGTAGGAGGTCCTAAAAGGTGTAGGGAGAGGAGGACTCCCAAGCCAAATGCCTTATATGCAAGTGCTAATGCAAAAGACAAAGAAAAGAAAGTATGAACAATGATATGAGCCAAACCAATGAAAGATAAGGTAAAACACTCACATGGCCATACAAATCAAGGCAATCAACATAATATGACGCATGGCATCTAAATTTTTTTTTAAAAAAAGATGGAGAGATAAGAAAGTGGAATTTTTAAAAAACCAACAAGTTAGCAATCATATAAGGAGAGGGGGATGTGCACGCGATGCACAAGTGATAAAACAAAAAGGAAAGTGCCACGTGGAGCACAAAGGGAGTTGCACCGTGGGTGCAAAAGGGGAAGGGTAATCAAAGAAAAATAATGGCGGTCCCACCGTGATTGTCAATTTGTAGATTATGGAAATAACCCACTAAAAATAAAAGAACGAATATAAGGGAAAATGGGACAATAGAGAAAAAGGGTGCATGCGTAGGATGCTATGAGGAAAGGTGATCGCCAGAGACGCTAGGGCCTCAAAGATATAACAATGAAGAATCAAAAGAGGTATCGTGAAAAATACCTTTAAAAAGTGGGGGAGATTGTGAATGTTCACCTTCTCTTTCTATCGGCCGGCCGATGAAGAGAGTTCTTCTATTGATTACCCTTACAAAATTAACAAACACCAATAAACAAACATGGATTAGAAACCAAGATGTGTAGCATCAAATCCAAATATAAATATGGACATAGAAAGCATGGATATGAACACACCTTATTGGTGTTTGGCCTTTAAACACCTATGCAAAAGGGTAGGTAAAAGATGATGTATGATGAAGAATAGAGGGAGATGTGCAAGTGTTGCACTAAGGGAGATGTGCTAGAGTGCACAACATGGGAAGATCTCAATATTGAGATAAAAAGAAATAAAAGAAGAATATGATATGATGCATGCAATTAACTAAAGTAAAAAATAAGAGATAGGAGGAGGAAAGCTTAGTGATTTTCTTCAATTTGGCTTCAAGATCTTCAAGGGAGGAAGAAGAACTCCATAGATGAAGCTTGTAGGTTCATGGGAGCCTCCTCCTTGAGCCTTCAATCTAGTAGCACCTCCCCTTGGATTGATATTGATGCCTTTTACACAAGGGAGAGAGGGGTCCTATTTATAGAGGTGAAATTCGAAGTTTAATTCTAAGAAAATTAGAAAACCATGTTTTAATGGGATTTGGAGAGAGATATTTGTTAGACAAGTGTCCCCTCAACCTTAGAAAGTCATAGGAACCCTTTCCCAAGTGGAAAAGGAGGTTAAAGTGAGGGAGGGAAGTGAAATTCGGAGTTTAATTCTAATAAAATTAGAAAACCGAGTTTTGGTGGGATTTAGAAAGGGGAAACCTTCCTCCAAGTGTCCTTACAATATTAGGAAGTCATAGGAACCCTTTCCCAAGTGGAAAAAGAGTTTAAGTGAGGAAGGGAAAGGAAATTCGGATTTTAATTCCATAAAAATTAGAAAATTAAGTTTTGGTGGGATTTAAAAAGAAGGATCCTTCCTCCAAGTGTCCTTACAACATTGGGAAGCCATATGAACCCCTTCCATGGTGAAAAAGGAGTTTAAGTGAGGGAGAGAATGTGATGTCCCGGATCTTTCGGATCCTTCCTTGTGGGTCCTGGATCTGGTTTATCGGAGTGTCCGACCCTGTTGTGTCCGAAATTTCGTTTCGGACATCTTTCGTGTTCGGATTGGCGCGATCCGGAGTCGTTTCGGAGGTCCGGAGTGTGTCCGCGGCTTTTCCGTGTGTGTTTTCCGATTTCCGCGTACGGGTTTCGGCGAATCCTTCGGAACCCCGTAGTGGGTGAACTGGGTCGTTCACCAACCCGCGAGTGGTGCCGTTGCGATCAGTGCGTCGAGACGAGGAGGTGTTTTTTTTCTATTTTTTGGGATTTTTTGATTTTTTGGATTTTCTATATATATCAATTCTTTTTGTTTTCTTTTTACCTTTTTCTTTTCTTCTTCTTCCTCCTTCCTTCAACCGTGAGAGCTCCCCCTCCCCCGCGGCCGATCTTCTTCTCCCCGAGCGACCGAGACGCGGCTCCTCTCACTCCGGCAACGGCGTGGCAGCGGCGGCGGCGGCAAGGCGGTCCCGGTGGCGTGCTTTTCGCGGCGAGAGGCGGGGTGTTCGTGGGAGTAAAAGCTTCATCCTTGATTTCGGCGGTGATTCGATGGATTTCGAGCTTCCTTGAGGTAGGGGGACGGATCCTTGCCCTCTTCATAGCTTTCCCCGTGATTTCTAGGCCATGGAGAGGCAGAGTGGGGTTAAATCCATGCTGGGAGGGTCGTTTTCATACTTGGGGTTTGAGCGCCGGATCCGTCGATTCGTGGAGTTTTTGATCGATTTGGGAGCTCTAGATGCATGCTAGGACGTTGTGGGGGTGATCCCCCATTGTTTTCCCTTCACCAGGGGAGGTGAATGGGCGTGGTTTTACGTTTTCTGGGCGTATTTCGCGAACCGGGCTCGGCCCGTTGTCGCGCTATAGTCCAGTGGCGCGTTCTTGATGAACGCGCCGTGTCGTCCGAGCGTGTCCGTCGGAGAAGACGAACAGTAAGGCGGTGGGGAACGCGCCTGGTTCTGGTAGAGCGATCTCCAGATTGCGCTACCCAAGACTAGCGCGTTCAGGTGTGAACGCGCTAGCTTTGGACAGCGCGACATGGAAGATCGCGCTAGCCATAGCTAGCGCGTTCATCGGTGTATCGCTAGGGGTACCTAGCGCGACCATCCCCCTCCCCCGAACCGTGTTCTTGCGA
The DNA here is from genome assembly GCA_022559845.1 of Amorphophallus konjac. NCBI lineage: Eukaryota > Viridiplantae > Streptophyta > Magnoliopsida > Alismatales > Araceae > Amorphophallus > Amorphophallus konjac. The sequence goes on along the minus strand of CM040124.1, from coordinate 170,161,714 downwards.
GTAGCGTGACCTCCGGTTTGGTGAGTTATGGACCCGGTTGTGGCGTGTGGCCCTAGGGATGACGTGGGCACCCAGTGAGAGCCACAAGGGGCGCCTGGGGTTCCCCGGAGAATCAGTTGCCTCGGTAGGGGTGCCGCGTGACTTGAGGGACGGTTGGACCTCATGCGTGTCCCCGGCATCCGTGCTTACCGTATGGTCATCGAGAGTCTGTGCTAGTGTTTGGTTGGTGGTTTCCGTGGATTAGTCCTTACTTCCAGTGACCCTACCACTAGTCGTAGCTTTCCCACGGCACGCGTGTGCTGGCTCGCCTTTGAGTGGCTGAGCGGCGTACACGAGAGAGGCGGTGAGTAGGCTGGTTACCGCAGGGCCCCCGCGTACTTCCAAGTTCGGGTTTAGGGGGAAATACCAGCTAGAGGACAGGCCTAGGGTGTACGGTCTGAGTGTGCACACGAGGCTGAGGGTTCGGACCCGCGCTGACGAGCGTGACCTCAGCTAGTCCTTGTTTTGCAGTTACTTCTGGTTACTGAGTGTGTCTGAGTCTCACTCCCGGGGCGTTGTAGCTAGACACTTGTGACGCGGTATAAGACGTCAGGGGACGCATCCGGTCGTTCTTCTAGTGGGTGGTGCTCCTGTTCACTGGCAGGCGTGGACTCGCGTTTTGTTGGACCGAGGTTCCGTAGTGCGGTACTGTTAGAGTAGACGGCTTTTTTCGTTTATTTATTTTAGCTTGTCGGTTCTACCATACTCTTGTTTGGTAGGGTTATCTTCTTCTTTCTCATTTTCCATGCGAGGTGGGGATTCGCGGGATCCCTACTGGGCCAATGAAATGAGGCTCACCCCTGCTTTTCAGGTGAGGCGGGGTCTTCGAGAGGCGCGGCCGAGTTTCAGCGTGGTTCTTCTAGTCAGGGTTAGTCGTCAGTCTGCTAGAGCCGGGGGATGTCCCGTGTAGTTGTACTCCGGGGGATGCCCCGTGTAGTTGTACTTTTCTTTCCTGTTGACTGTACTTTCTTTTGGACATGTGACACTGTGGACCTTGTAGCAGTTTATTTATTTATATTATTCTGTGCATTTTATTCTAGATTATTGTGCTATCTCTGTGGTCGTTGCAGCTTCTCTTGTACCCCCACACCACTCCTTTCTACCCTTCCGAGTCTTCGGACTCGTGGGTTGGTAGGCCGAGATATGAGACGCGCCGGTTCCTTTCCGGTACTCACACAAACTGGGTAGTTCACCAACCCACGAGTGGTGCCGTTGCGATCAGCGTGTCGAGACGGTCGAGGAGGTGTATTTTTCTATTTTTCAGGATTTTTCCAATTTTTCGGATTTTCTATATATATTAATTCTTTTTCTTTTCTTTTTACCTTTTTCTTTTCTTCTTCTTCCTCCTTCCTTCAACCGTGAGAGCTCCCCCTCCCCCGCGGCCGATCTTCTTCTCCCCGGGCGACCGAGACGCGGCCCCTCTCACTCCGGCAACGGCGTGGCAGCGGCGGCGGCGGCAAGGTGGTCCCGGTGGCGTGCTTTTCGCTGCGAGAGGTGGGGCGTTCGTGGGAGTAAAAGCTTCATCCTTGATTTCAGTGGTGATTCGGTGGATTTCGAGCTTCCTTGAGGTAGGGGGACGGATCCTTGCCCTCTTCATAGCTTTCCCCGTGATTTCTAGGCCGTGGAGAGGCCGAGTGGGGTTAAATCCATGCCGGGAGGGTCGTTTTCATGCTTGGGGTTTGAGCGCCGAATCCGTCGATTCGTGGAGTTTTTGATCGATTTGGGGGCTCTAGATGCATGCTAGGACGTTGTGGGGTGATCCCCAGCTGTTTTCCCTTCACCAGGGGTGGTGAATGGGCGTGGTTTTACGTTTTCTGGGCGTATTTCGCGAACTGGGCTCGGCCCGTTGTCGCGCTATAGTCCAGTGGCGCGTTCTTGATGAACGCGCCGTGTCGTCCGAGCGTGTCTGTCGGAGAAGACGAACAGTAAGGCGGTGGGGAACGCGCCTGATTCTGGTAGCGCGATCTCTAGATCGCGCTACCCAAGACTAGCGCGTTCAGGTGTGAACGCGCTAGCTTTGGGCAACGCGACATGGAAGATCGCGCTAGCCATAGCTAGCGCGTTCTTCGGTGTCGCGCTAGGGGTACCTAGCGCGACCATCCCCCTCCCCCGAACCGTGTTCTTGCGGGTAGCGTGACCTCCGGTTGGGTGAGTTATGGACTCGGTTGTGGCGTGTGGCCCTAGAGATGCCGTGGGCACCCAGTGAGAGCCACAAGGGGCACCCGGGGTTCCCCAGAGAATCAGTTGCCTCGGTAGGGGTGCCGCGTGACTTGAGGGACGGTTGGACCTCATGCGTGTCCCCGGCATCCGTGCCTATCGTATGGTCATCGAGATGGCCAAGGGGTATATTCGTCCTAGTTATTCCCCGTGGGTGCGCTGGTGTTGTTTGTGAAGAAGAAGGATGGTAGTTTGAGACTATGCATCGACTACCGTCAGTTGAACCAGGTGACTGTTAAGAACAAGTATCCGTTGTCACGGATTGATGACTTGTTCGATCAGCTTCAGTCGGCCCAGGTGTTTTCGAGGATCGATTTGAGATCGGGTTATTACCAGCTGTGGATCCGAGAGTCGGACGTGGAGAAGACGGCGTTTCGGTCGAGGTATGGGCATTATGAGTTCTTGGTGATGCCGTTCGGGCTCACCAATGCCCCCGCAGCATTCATGGATTTGATGCATAGGGTGTTTCGTCCGTACTTGGACCAGTTTGTGGTCGTGTTTGTGGACGATATCCTTGTGTATTCGCTGTCTGCTAAGGAGCATATGCAGCATTTGAGAGCGGTACTGCAGACCCTGCGCGATCACCAGTTGTATGCCAAGTACAGCAAGTGCGAGTTCTGGCTCCGAGAGGTGCACTTTCTGGGACATGTTATTTATGGTGATGGTGTTTCCGTGGACCCGGCCAAGGTCGAGGCGGTGGTGCAGTGGCCGAAGCCGAGTTCTGTCACGGAGATTCGGAGTTTCTTGGGGCTTGCAGGCTATTATCGGAGGTTTATTCAGGATTTCTCTCGTATTGCGGCCCCGATGACCAGGCTTACGCGGAAAGAGGTGCCGTTCGTCTGGACGGAGGAGTGTGAGCGGAGCTTCATGGAGCTGAAGAGATTACTTACCACTGCTCTGATTTTGGTGTTGCCATCTGGCTCGGGTGGTTTTGTGGTGTGTACGGATGCTTCCGGGGTAGGCCTCGGTGCTGTGTTGATGCAGCATGGGAGAGTTGTGGCGTATGCGTCGCGGCAGTTGAAGCCACATGAGGCGAACTACCCTACTCATGATCTTGAGTTGGCAGCGGTGATCTTCGCTCTGAAGATCTGGAGGCATTATTTGTACGGAGAGAGGTTTGAGCTTTTCACTGACCATCAGAGTTTGAGGTATGTGTTCACGCAGAAGGATCTTAACCTCAGGCAGAGGAGGTGGATGGAGTACATGAAGGATTATGATGTTACTCTGTCTTATCAGCCTGGCAGGATGAACGTCGTGGTTGATGCTCTGAGCAGGAGGGTAACGGTCAGTCGGATGTTGTTGAGGAAGTGGAGGCTTTGGGAGCAGGTCCCGGCCATGACTTTTAGACTCAAGGTCCCGCAGGACCAGGGTTCGGCTGTCCTTGCGAGCGTGACTGTCACGCCCGCGGTGCGTCGACAGGTGACTGAGGCCCAGCGAGCGGACCATGAGCTACCTCGTATTTTGTCGATGGCCGAGGTGGAGTTTGGCGAGGATGGAGCTGTGAGGTTCAGAGGTAGATTGTATGTGCCAGCCGATGGGCAAGCGCGGCGTAATGTATTACGTGAGGCTCATGGGAGTCGGTATGCCGTGCACCCCGGATCTGCCAAGATGTACCAGAATCTGAAGAGGCAGTTTTGGTGGCCTGGCATGAAGAGAGATGTTGCGGAATTTATGGCCAGGTGTTTGACCTGTCAGCAGGTGAAGGCTGAGCACCAGCGACCAGGAGGCACACTTCAGCCCTTGGACATTCCCGCGTGGAAGTGGGACCATGTGACCACTGATTTTATGGTCGGATTGCCGAGGACGTCCAGTGGGGAGGATAGTATCTGGTTGCTAGTGGATAGACTGACGAAGACGGCGCGGTTACTGCCAGTCAAGGTCAGTTGGAGCGTGCAGCGTTTGGCTCGTCTGTACGTGGAGCGGATCGTGCCGTTGCATGGAGTTCCTATCGCCATCGTGTCCGATCGTGACCCCCGTTTCACTTCTGGATTCTGGAGGAGTTTCCAGAGGGCTCTAGGCACTGAGTTGGCATTCAGCTCGGCCTATCATCCTCAGTCGGACGGTCAGTCGGAGCGGACCATTCAGACTTTAGAGGACATGTTGCGAGCGTGTTGCTTGGAATGACAGGGGAGTTGGACCCACCATTTGCCATTAGTGGAGTTTACCTACAACAACAGCTATCATTCGAGCATCGGTATGGCTCCCTATGAGGCATTGTATGGGCGACCTTGTCGGACTCCGCTTGATTGGTTCGAGCTGGGCGAACGTGCCTTGACCAGACCAGATTTGGTGCAGCGGTGCGTTGAGGTGGTGCATCTCGTTCGGCAGAAGATGTTGGCAGCTCAGAGCCGGCAGAAGAGTTATGCCGATCGGAGGAGGTGACCTCTCAGCTTTGCTGTGGGAGATCGAGTTTTCTTGAGAGTGTATCCCATGAAGGGAGTGATGCGCTTCGGTAGGCGTGGGAAGTTGAGTCCCTGCTACGTTGGTCCCTTTCCCATCGTTGAGCGTGTTGGGAAAGTTGCTTATCGGTTGCAGCTACCTTCGGAGCTTTCCGCCGTGCATGATGTGTTCCACGTATCGATGCTTCGGAAGTACATGCCCGATGATTCTCATGTTCTCGATGATGCCGTTTGGCCTGAGGTGACCCCAGATCTGTCCCTTCCGGAGTTTCCTGTTCGCATTGAGGATCGGCGGGAGTAGCGCCTGCGGAATAAGGTTATTCCTTTGGTTAAGGTGGTCTGGCAGCGTCATTCTGGTGGCGAGGCGTCTTGGGAGCGCAAGGATGAGATGCGGGAGCTGTATCCTTATTTGTTTGCGTGAGTCTTTCCCCCGTTCTTGTGCCTTGTCCTTGAATTTCGAGGATGAAATTTCTTTAAGGGGGGAGGGCTGTAATGCCCCGGATTTTTTGGATCCTTGTTCGTGGGTCCTGGATCTGGTTTCTCGGAGTGTCCGACTCCGTTGTGTCCAAAATTTCATTTCGGACATCTTTCGTGTTCGGATCGGCACGATCCGGAGTTGTTTCGGAGGCCCGGAAGCATTCCGCGGCTTTTCCGCGTGTGTTTTCTGATTCCCGGTGTGCGTTTCGGTAATTCCTTCGGAACCTCGTTGTGGGTGAACCGGGCCGTTCACCAGGGCGCGAGTGGTACCGTTGCGATCGGTGCGTTCTGAAGATCGTGGAAACGTGATTTTCTATTTTTCAGTATTTTTGAGAATTTCCGGATTTTCTTATATATATATAACCTTTTCTCTCTCTCCCCTCTCATTTCTCTCTTCTCTCCCTCTCTCTTCTCACGCTCTCTCCTCTCTCCCTCTCTCTCCGGCGGCCGACGGGGTGGAGTGTGGGCGAGGCGGGGACGGCGCGGGTGAGGCACGGGCGAGGATGGATGAGGATCGAGGCGGTGGAGGCGTGGTGAAGCTCGGCCGTGGGTTCGTGGAACGGCGAGGCTTCAAAGGCGTTTTCTTCGTGGACCGGCGTCCACGGCGTGTCGTTTCTTCGATGGAGGTAGGGAGATGGACCCTCAACCCACGTACTTCATTTCCGGTGAGTTTTGTAGGCCGTGGTGAGCCGAGCGGGCTAAACGGGGCGATTTGGGGAAAATTGCATGTTTTTGGGGTGTGAGCCGGATCTCTCGGTTTACGGTGTTTTTGGCCGATCCAGGGGTTTAGATGCATGCCTAGGGGCTTGGGGATGGTTTCCCCTTTTATTTCCCCTTCACCTGGGGGTGGACGGGGCGTGGAATGGTTTTTCCCGCGATTTCCACCGTTTTCGAGCGAGGACTGAGAACGTGCTAGGCTCTCGTAGCACGTTCTTGAGGGTCGCGCCGCCCCGACGGGGCGCGTTCATCAGGGAAGATGAACAGTATGGCGGTTCCTGTCGCGCTACAGGGTTATGGCGCGTTCTGGATTGTCGTGCTATAGGATCATAGCGCGACCTGGCCTGGTCGTGCTATGGACCTATAGCGCGTTCATTACTGTCGCGCTATAGGATCCTAGCGCGTTCTGCTTGAACGCGCTATGGACGTATAGCGCGTTCTTGGAGGTGACCAACCGGGCTGCCCGAGGCGGGCGGTCTGCGGCTGATCGTGCTCCCCTTGGGTCGTGTGTGTCCCGGACAACCCGTGGAGTTCCGTGACCGTGTCTTTGGGTGTCCGGAGGTCCGTTTACTTTGATTAGTGTCCCCGTGAGTTTAAGGGTCTGGGTGACCTTCTAGCGTTCTTGATGAACGCGCCGTGTCGTCCGAGCGTGTCCGTCGGAGAAGACGAACAGTAAGGCGGTGGGGAACGTGCCTGGTTCTGGTAGCGCGATCTCCAGATCGCGCTACCCAAGACTAGCGCGTTTAGGTGTGAACGCGCTAGCTTTGGGCAGCGCGACATGGAAGATCACGCTAGCCATAGCTAGCGCGTTCTTCGGTGTCACGCTAGGGGTACCTAGCGCGACCATCCCCCTCCCCCGAACCGTGTTCTTGCGGGTTGCGTGACCTCCGGTTGGGTGAGTTATGGACTCGGTTGTGGCGTGTGGCCCTAGGGATGCCGTGGGCACCCAGTGAGAGCCACAAGGGGCGCCCGGGGTTCCCCGGAGAATCAGTTGCCTCGGTAGGGGTGCAGCATGACTTGAGGGATGGTTGGACCTCATGCGTGTCCCCGGCATCCGTGCCTATCGTATGGTCATCGAGAGTCTGTGCTAGTGTTTGGTCGGTGGTTTCCGTGGATTAGTCCTTACTTCCAGTGACCCTACCACTAGTCATAGCTTTCCCACGGCACGCGTGCGCTGGCTCGCCTGGGAGTGGCTGAGCGGCGTACCCGAGAGAGGCGGTGAGTAGGCTGGTTACCGCAGGGCCCCCGCGTACTTCCGAGTCCGGGTTTAGGGGGAAATACCAGCTAGAGGACAGGCCTAGGGCGTACGGTCTGAGTGTGCACACGAGGCTGAGGGTTCGGACCCACGCTGACGAGCGTGACCTCAGCTAGTCCTTGTTTCCTCACCAGCATCGCCACCCTGCTGCTGATGATGTCCCTACTGCCGCTGAAACACATACTCAAACATGCCTCGAAAGAAGTCGTCCATCCCTGGAGCTCTCGCATCTCCAGATACACCCTCAGAAACTGAAGCCATGCTCTGCTCCTCTGGACCACCACTAGACTCTCCCTGCTGGGCACGAGTCCTCCTCCGTGGCGCCATAACACACCTGGCATCAAAGAAAAGCAACCGGAATTCAATAAAACACACGACCCTAAGCCAGTCGCCGACTGTACAGGACATTCATGGTCCTTCTGGACCACTGCAATTCGTTCCAAGTTCCGATGCACCTCTACAACCTACGCTCTGATACCAGCTGTGACGACCCGAGGAGGAGCAGGTGGCGCTGGCTACTCATCATCTTCAGGGATCGGCCCGTACTTGGTGGACGTCAGAGTGGGGTTCAGCGTTCCGATCTCGTCCTCTTCGACAGATTACTTGGCAGGAGTTCGTCACGGCTTTCGAGCGTGCCTTCTGCCCATCTTTTGTCAGGTCGCAGAGGTTGCGTGAGTTTATGGAGTTGACTCAGGGTGACATGACGGTGATGCAGTACCGTGCCAAGTTTATCGAGTTGGGCCGTTATGCTCCTCATATCGTGGCAGATGAGGAGGTCAGGACCGATCAGTTTGTGGGTGGTTTGAGGCTGGAGTTGAGGCATCATCTTCTTGCGTCAGGATTGACCACTTTCGATGCGGCGTGCAAGGCAGCATCGGCACTGGAGAGAGATTTGCAGAAGGTTCGAGGGCAGGGCAGTGCTAGTCAGGTGCAGGCAGGTTTTGGCCAGCCGTTAGTAGTGCAGCAGCAGAGTACCGTCCAGCTCTCGGCAGGTGGTTCAGTGGCGACGCAGTCTGTGGCTCCTGTGCCAGAGTCTTCGTCCTTTGGCTCGAGGCTCAAGAAGTTACTCAAGGAGGCGGGCCTCGGCGGGAGACGCCGGGGTAAGAAGGGGCAGTCACAGCAGGAGTCGTCGGCCAGTGATCAGCAGTCTGTGGCTTTGCAGCGTCAGGGTTCGGTGTCAGGTGCTCAGGGCGGTTGTCCTAAGTGCGGTGGTTCTCATCCAGGCAGACCGTGTTCGGCGCCCGTGATTTGCTTCAGGTGCGACCAGCCGGGGCACATGGCACGTGACTGTCCGCAGAGACCGCGCCAGCCGCATGAATTTCAGCAGCATCAGCAGTAGTTTCGGCCCCAGCAGTCATCAGCACAGACGCAGCAGTACCATCAGCAGGGACAGTTTCCTCAGTTGTCACGGTCAGCTACTGTAGGGAGGCAGAGATCCCGAGGCAGAGTGACTCACATGACCAGGGCGGAGGCTGAGGCATCGCATTTGGTGGAAGGTACTCTTTCGATTTTGGGTAGTGCGGCTCGTGTTTTGTTTGATTCAGGTGCTTCTCATTCGTTCATCTCGGAAGTTTTTGCTCAGAGCGTGGAGGACCCAGTGACCGAGGTGTCCTATGACTTGGCGGTAGAGTTGCCTACCGGTGACTTCATGATCACCCCGTACTGCTTTGAGAAGGTACATGTGTGGGTGGAAGGGCGGAGTTTGCCGGCTAGACTCTATGCATTACCGCTTCAGGACTTCGATGTGATTTTGGGCATGGATTGGCTCGAGGCTCATCATGCCTTGGTGGATTGCGGCTCGAAGAAGGTCTACTTCCGACAGCTTCGAGGACCCACCTTCTATTTCCAAGGTATTCGGTCTTCCTCTTCCCGCTTGCTTATTTCGGCTATCCGTGCGCGTCGTTTGCTTGATGCAGGTTGTCAGGGCTTTCTCGCATCTGTGGTTTTGGTCAAGCGGCAGGGTCCTGAGGTAGAGGATGTTCCTGTCGTGTTCAAGTTCCCCGATGCCTTTCCCGAGGAGCTACCAGGGTTGCCACCGCAGCGAGAGATTGATTTCGTGATTGAGGTGGTGCCAGGTACGGCGCCTATGTCGAAGGCCCCTTATCGGATGGCGCCTGCCGAGTTGCGAGAGCTGAAGGCACAATTGCAGGAGTTACTGGCCAAGGGGTATATTCATCCTAGTTATTCCCCGTGGGGTGCGCCGGTGTTGTTTGTGAAGAAGAAGGATGGTAGTTTGAAACTGTGCATCGACTACCGTCAGTTGAACCAGGTGACTGTTAAGAACAAGTATCCGTTGCCGCGGATTGATGACTTGTTCGATCAGCTTCAGTCGGCCCAGGTGTTTTCGAGGATCGATTTGAGATCGGGTTATTACCAGCTGCGGATCCGAGAGTCAGACGTGGAGAAGACGGTGTTTCGATCGAGGTAGGGGCATTATGAGTTCTTGGTGATGCCGTTCGGGCTCACCAATGCCCCCGCAGCATTCATGGATTTGATGCATAGGGTGTTTCATCCGTACTTGGACCAGTTTGTGGTCGTGTTTGTGGACGATATCCTTGTGTATTCGCGATCTGCTGAGGAGCATGTGCAGCATTTGAGAGCGGTATTGCAGACCCTACGCGATTACCAGTTGTATGCCAAGTATAGCAAGTGCGAGTTCTGGCTCCGAGAGGTGCACTTTCTGGGGCATGTTATTTCTGGTGATGGTGTTTCCGTGGACCCGGCCAAGGTCGAGGCGGTGGTGCAGTGGCCGAGGCCGAGTTCTGTCATGGAGATTCGGAGTTTCTTGGGGCTTATAGGTTTTTATCGGAGGTTTATTCAAGATTTCTCTCGTATTGCGGCCCCGATGACCAGGCTTATGCGGAAAGAGGTGCCGTTCATCTGGACGGAGGAGTGTGAGCGGAGCTTCATGGAGCTGAAGAGATTACTTACCACTGCTCCGGTTTTGGTGTTGCCATCTAGCTCGGGTGGTTTTGTGGTGTGTACGGATGCTTTCGGGGTAGGCCTCGGTGCTGTGTTGATGTAGCATGGGAGAGTTGTTGCGTATGCGTCGCGGCAGTTGAAGCCACATGAGGCGAACTACCCTACTCATGATCTTGAGTTGGCAGCGGTGATCTTCGCTCTAAAGATCTGGTGGCATTATTTGTATGGTGAGAGGTTTGAGCTTTTCACTGACCATCAGAGTTTGAGGTATGTGTTTACGCAGAAGGACCTTAACCTCAGGCAGAGGAGATGGATGGAGTACATGAAGGACTATAATGTTACTCTGTCTTATCAGCCTGGCAGGATGAACGTCGTGGCTGATGCTCTAAGCAGGAGGGTAACGGTCAGTCCGATGTTGTTGAGGAAGTGGAGGCTTTGGGAGCAGGTCCCGACCATGACTTTTAGGCTCAAGGTCCCTCAGGACCAGGGTTCGACTGTCCTTGCGAGTCTGACTGTCACGCCCGCGGTGCGTCGACAGGTGACTGAGGCCCAGCGAGCGGACCCCGAGCTACCTCGTATTTTGTCGATGGCCGAGGTGGAGTTTGGCGAGGATGGAGCTGTGAGGTTCAGAGGTAGATTGTATGTGCCAGCCGAGGGGCAGGCGCAGCGTAATGTATTGCGTGAGGCTCATGGGAGTCTGTATGCCGTGCACCCCGGATCGGCCAAGATGTACCAGAATCTGAAGAGGCAGTTTTGGTGGCCTGGCATGAAGAGAGATGTTGCGGAATTTGTGGCCAGGTGTTTGACCTGTCAGCAGGTGAAGGCTGAGCACCAGCGACCAAGAGGCACACTTCAGCCCTTGGACATTCCCACGTGGAAGTGGGACCACGTGACCACTGATTTTGTGGTCGGATTGCCGAGGACGTCCAGCGGGGAGGATAGTATCTGGTTGCTAGTGGATAGACTGACGAAGACGGCGCGGTTGCTGCCAGTCAAGGTCAGTTGGAGCGTGCAGCGTTTGGCTCGTCTGTACGTGGAGAGGATCGTCCCGTTGCATGGAGTTCCTATCTCCATCGTGTCCGATCGTGACCCCCGTTTCACTTCTGGATTCTGGAGGAGTTTCCAGAGGGCTCTAGGCACTGAGTTGGCATTCAGCTCGGCCTATCATCCTTAGTCGGACGGTCAGTCTGAGCGGACCATTCAGACTTTAGAGGACATGTTGTGAGCGTGTTGCTTGGAATGGCAGGGGAGTTGGACCCACCATTTGCCATTAGTGGAGTTTACCTACAACAACAGCTATCATTCGAGCATCGGTATGGCTCCCTATGAGGCATTGTATGGGTGACCTTGTCGGACTCCGCTTGATTGGTTCGAGGTGGGCGAACGTGCCTTGACCGGACCAGATTTGGTGCAGCAGTGCGTTGAGGTGGTGCATCTCGTTCGACAGAAGATGTTGGCAGCTCAGAGCCGGCAGAAGAGTTATGCCGATCGGAGGAGGCGACCTCTCAGCTTTGCTGTGGGAGATCGAGTTTTCTTGAGAGTGTCTCCCATGAAGGGCGTGATGCGCTTCGGTAGGCGTGGGAAGTTGAGTCCCCGCTACGTTGGTCCCTTTCCCATCGTTGAGCGTGTTGGGGAAGTTGCTTATCGGTTGCAGCTACCTCCGGAGCTTTCCACCGTGCATGATGTGTTCCACGTGTCGATGCTTCGGAAGTACATGCCCGATGATTCTCATGTTCTCGAGGATGCCGTTTGGCCTGAGGTGACCCCAGATCTATCCCTTCCGTAGTTTCCTGTTCGCATTGAGGATCGGCGGGAGCAGTGCCTGCAGAATAAGGTTATTCCTTTGGTTAAGGTGGTCTGGCAGCGTCATTCTGGCGGCGAGGCGTCTTGGGAGCGCGAGGATGAGATGCGGGAGCTGTATCCTTATTTGTTTGTGTGAGTCTTTCCCCCGTTCTTGTGCCTTGTCCTTGAATTTCGAGGATGAAATTCCTTTAAGGGGGGAGGGCTGTGATGTCCCGGATCTTTCGGATCCTTCCTTGTGGGTTCCGGATCTGGTTTATCAGAGTGTCCGACCCTGTTGTGTCCAAAATTTTGTTTCGGACATCTTTTGTGTTCGGATCGGTGCGATCCGGAGTCGTTTCGGAGGCCCGGAGTGTGTCCGCGGCTTTTCCGTGCGTGTTTTCCGATTTTCGCGTACGGGTTTCGGCGAATCCTTCGGAACCCCGTACCGGTGAACTGGGTCGTTCACCAACCCGCGAGTGGTGCCGTTGCGATCAGCGCGTCGAGACGGTCGAGGAGGTGTATTTTTCTATTTTTCGGGATTTTTCCGATTTTCTATATATATCAATTCTTTTTCTTTTCTTTTTACCTTTTTCTTTTCTTCTTCTTCCTCCTTCCTTCAACTGTGAGAGCTCCCCCTCCCCCGCGGCCGATCTTCTTCTCCCCGGGCGACCGAGACGCGGCCCCTCTCACTCCGGCAACGGCGTGGCAGCGGCGGCGGCGGTAAGGCGATCCCGGTGGCGTGCTTTTCGCGGCGAGAGGCGGGGCGTTCGTGGGAGTAAAGGCTTCATCCTTGATTTCGGCGGTGATTCGGTGGATTTCGAGCTTCCTTAAGGTAGGGGGACGAATCCTTGCCCTCTTCATAGCTTTCTCCGTGATTTCTAGGCCATGGAGAGGCCGAGTGGGGTTAAATCCATGCCGGGAGGGTCGTTTTCATGCTTGGGGTTTGAGCGCCGGATCCGTCGATTCGTGGAGTTTTTGATCGATTTGGGGGCTCTAGATGCATGCTAGGACGTTGTGGGGTGATCCCCCGTTATTTTCCATTCACCAGGGCTGGTGAATGGGCGTGGTTTTACGTTTTCTGGGCGTATTTCGTGAACCGGGCTCGGCCCGTTGTCGCGCTATGGTCCAGTGGCACGTTCTTGATGAACGCGCCGTGTCGTCCGAGCGTGTCCGTCGGAGAAGATGAACAGTAAGGCGGTGGGGAACGCGCCTGGTTCTGGTAGCTCGATCTCCAGATCACGCTACCCAAGACTAGCGCGTTCAGGTGTGAACGCGCTAGCTTTGGGCAGCGCGACATGGAAGACCACGCTAGCCATAGCTAGCGCGTTCTTCGGTGTCGCGCTAGGGGTACCTAGCGCGACCATCCCCCTCCCCCGAACCGTGTTCTTGCGGGTAGCGTGACCTCCGGTTGGGTGAGTTATGGACCCGGTTGTGGCGTGTGGCCCTAGGGATGCCGTGGGTACCCAGTGAGAGCCACAAGGGGCGCCCGGGGTTCCCCAGAGAATCAGTTGCCTCGGTAGGGGTGTCGCGTGACTTGAGGGACGGTTGGACCTCATGCGTGTCCCCAACATCCGTGCTTACCGTATGGTCATCAAGAGTCTGTGCTAGTGTTTGGTCGGTGGTTTCCGTGGATTAGTCCTTACTTCCAGTGACCCTACCACAAGTCGTAGCTTTCCCACGGCATGCGTGTGCTGGCTCGCCTGGGAGTGGCTGAGCGGCGTACCCGAGAGAGGCGGTGAGTAGGCTGGTTACCGCAGGGCCCCCGCCTACTTCCGAGTCCGGGTTTAGGGGGAAATACCAGCTAGAGGACAGGCCTAGGGCGTACGGTCTGAGTGTGCACACGAGGCTGAGGGTTCGAACCCGCACTGACGAGCGTGACCTCAGCTAGTCCTTGTTTTGCAGTTACTTCTGGTTACTGAGCGTGTCTGAGGCTCGCGCCTGGGGCGTTGTAGCTGGACACTTGTGACGCGGTATAAGACGTCAGGGGACGCATCCAGTCGTTCTTCTAGTGGGTGGTGCTCCTGTTCGCTGGCAGGCGTGGACTCGTGTTTTGTTGGACCGAGGTTCCGTAGTACGGTACTGTTAGAGTAGACGGCTTTTTCCGTTTATTTACTTTAGCTTGTCGGTTCTACCGTACTCTTGTTTGGTAGGGTTGTCTTATCCTTTCTCATTTTCTGTGCGAGGTGGGGATTCGCGGGATCCCTACTGGGCCAATGAAATGAGGCTCACCCCTGCTTTTCAGGTGAGGCGGGGTCTTCGAGAGGCATGGCCGAGTTTCTGCGTGGTTCTTCTAGTCAGGGTTAGTCGCCAGTCTGCCAGAGTCGGGGGATGCCCCGTGTAGTTGTACTCCGGGGGATGCCCCGTGTAGTTGTACTTTTCTTTCCTGTTGACTGTACTTTCTTTTGGACATGTGACACTGTGGACCTTGTAGCAATTTATTTATTTATATTATTCTGTGCATTTTATTCTAGATTATTGTGCTATCTCTGTGGTCGTTGCAGCTTCTCTTGTACCCCCACACCACTCCTTTCTACCCTTCCGAGTCTTCGGACTCATGGGTTGGCGGGCCGAGATTTGAGACGCGCCGGTTCCTTTCCGGTACTCGGATCCTCGGGTCGTCACAGGGAAGGGGTTCTGTTCGAAATCAAAATTCTATAAGAAATGGCGTCGGACCCAATGGTTGCTAATTAAAAGAGTGTCTGCTCAAAGCGCCACCCATTCTGAGGTATTTTAAGACGGATTAGGACATTTTGAAATTAGAAAAGAATTGGCGTCCATGAAGCGGTCGCCAATTAGGAATTAATATTAATTTTGGACGGAGTTAAATGCTCAAAATAAGGCAAGAAAATTGGCGACTTTGCAACCAGGCGCTCATTTATGAATTAGCGACCTTCAGGGAAGTCGCAGAATCAAGGATAATCCGAATTCAGCTCAAAATATGAATAAAAGAATTGGCGCCCTTGGGGACAGTCACTAATTAAAGAATTGGCGACCTTCCGGAGTGTCACTAATTCTTGAAACCTCGAAAAACAGATCAACCTACAGCTGGAGGTAATGGGCACCCATGACCTGGGCGCCAATTCCCAGTGAAGGGCACCCCTCTGATGGGCGCCAATTAAATGGCACCCGGGTCCCTGCCATGATTTGACTTAAGGCCTGAAAAAATGGAGAAAAATCTCAGAAAAATCTGGAAAAATAGGAAAATATGTGGAAAAGTTTGGGAAAGTTGAGTATTCTAGAAAAATGAGAAAAAATAATCAAATAAGTCCATTTGAGGGTCAAATGGGGTATCTCAGTGTGATAGGAGATATATTCAAAATGATGTGAATTTTAGTGTGTCTACACTCACCAACGCCCATCTTCAAAACTCCAATAATATGTCTCATTATCTGACATTTTTGATCTACTAAATGGTCGAATCTTAATAAGTGCTTAACATAAAAGTTGTAGACAATCGAGTCTTTTTTCCAATGAGCCTATTTTCATTTCATTTGGACGTTCTTACCCAATGTTATACTAAAAATAACGGATTACTGTCTTGAAATTATGAATTTCTCTTAATATGCTCAAATCCACTAAATTGGCCAGTCTAATAACCTCTTAACATAGCTAGCCCCATATACTAATTGGTTTCCTGAAATTGGAATGCTATAGTAACATATAGTGAGGGAAGGTTTTGAATCACATGAAACGGTAATGTTTTAATACATTGCTAAATCTAACAATCTCCCATATGATTTAAAACCTTCAAATCTATTAAAACAAAATAATTAATAAACAAAAAGTTGCTAAGTCTTTTATATTATGTAATGAGTGAAACTATCTTTCGATTTGAATTTTCACTTAATGATATTTGAGATTGTCAGTGGGAATGCTTGGTGGATTATGTCTTGAACGAGGTCCCATGGTTCAAACTTTTCTAAATTCACAAAGAGTATAGCATAATTGAGATTCTAGGTAAGTTGCTCTATTAATGGCCTTGCGCAGATATCTCATATGTGTTTTAGAAGATAGCGTATATCTCATAGTCGTGGTCTTATTACTCCACACATGTCGGTGAATCTTTCAAAGGGTGTGAGTAAGATAACACACTATCTCTTTGGTCTTGGATTCACTAAGAGTATAAACTCATCATCACCTCTTGCTTCTAAGTGAGCACTGACGTCATAGGGATGAGGGCGGGATATATCAGTGCTCCATATAGTTACCTATCATGTTTGTTTCTACCTATTGAACATCTGCGAGTTTGAGTTGCCACTATGGTAACTAATTTATTTTATGACTTCAATCCCATCCTCCTCGACATTGTAGATATAAAAGGTACACCCAATCAATCAATCAAGAAATATCAAGATGTATGATAATAATAAAAGATGAGAAAATAAAGATCTGTGATCACCACCGAGGGTTTATAACATGCAAAATAACATAAAAGTTATGAGGGGCATGTTACTTATCTCGGAAAGAAGAAGATGACAGGCCAAAGGAGGTCCTGGAAAGAATGCGATATGGGATGTTGGCACGATCAGAACGAGGTCCCTGTGCTAGGCCTATTCTTGAGATCGTGGCCTTTGTGGATGCCGCGTTCAAACAAAGAGTGCGGGATGATGTGAATTCATTCCTTCCTCCCTCCAAGGCTGGCCAAGGAGCAAGGGTCTCACACAAATCTTCTGCCTAAGCCTGCAAAATAGACGATAAAAAAAACCCATTATACTTTAAATAAATGCAGAATCTATCCCTTATTCAGCATGACCATGAAAATCAAAGGGAAGATTACCTAGGGGTTTGGGGTTTTTAACCCCTATGGAAGGGAAAAAATAGGTTGGTGTGTGTGTGTATATGTTCGATTAGAAAACATGAATTGAGAAGGAATACAATGATATGCTAAAATTGAAGAGGGTTTGAGGGAAAATAGTGGAAGAATGAGGAAGAACAAACAAAGAATAAAAGGGGGGAAAAGCTCTAGACTACTCCCCGGTTGATTAGGCAGAAGAGGAAGAAGATCCCGAAAGTAGCATGGCCTCGCTCTCTTCCTCGAAGTTGCATCCCCTCGAGGCGTTGGCCATGCAGATCTATTTATAGGGTGAAAACCCTAAATCAAAGTGGAAAGAACCACTACAATAAAAGGCGGAGTTTGCGACGGCATCCTTCCGTCGTAAATCCGTCTGAAAACCTTTTTGCAACGGCGTACAGATGGATTTGGGACGGAATATGGCCGTCTTATATTCCCAGTCACAAATTTCACACAGATACTATTCCGTCTGAAATTCCGTCTTAAATTTCTGACGGAACGTTTCCGTCTGTAATACCGTCGCAAATCTTCCGTCTGAAACTCCGTCCCAAACTCCGTTAGACTTTCAGATGAAATAATTCCTTCCTTATTTACGTCGCATGTCCGTCGCAAAGTTCAGACGTTTCCGTCATAAAATCAGTCTGAAACTTTTTTAAAATTTTATGTAAAAAGCATGAGTTTTAGGCGGGGCGAAGCTCGTCTCTATTTCTGTCGCAAAGTTGAGACGGATCCGTCGTAAAATCTGTCTGAAACGTTTTTAAAATTTTATATAAAAAATATGAGTTTCAGACGGGGAGAGGCTCGTCTCTATTTCCGTCGCAAATTTCAGACGGATTCGTCTCAAAATCCGTCCGAAATTTTTTTATTAATTTTTTTTATAAAATAAAAAAATTACTAAAAAATCTATTTAATTAAAAATACATCAAATATCACAATCAAACCTGTTTAATTAAAAATACATCAAATATCACAATCAAATCAACGTACAACAAATAAACCACATAAGAAACTCAACAAATATCATCCTCCAGATCGTCCATATCCTCATCCTCCCCGCCCTGCTCATCTCCTCTGTCGCCGCTCGCAGAAGGATCCTCCTATATTAAAAAAATAATAACATTCATTCGTAGATAAAAAAATTAGTGCGAAGATAAATTAAATATTTTATTAGATTGCATAAATTGAAATCAAACATAATATCAAATCGATAACTGCATAGATTTTATAGACCCCAACTAACCTAGCTCTCATCAGTATTTTAAATTAATTACATTTAGAGAATGCAATTGTGAGTGCCGAGCTTAAACCGGGTATCCGAATTGAAATCCGTTAGTTCTGACAAGTCACTTTCATCTCCCAGGTTGTGGTGAAACGATCGACATGCCGATCACACCGGTATTTCAGATTTTAGATCCCTGAACCTAACTTCTTTAATTTTTAACTAAGTGCATTTACAAAATGTACTTTTGAGCATCGGGCCCAAACCGAATATCTGATTTAGATTCCGCCAGTTCTCACAAGTCACTTTTACCTCCCAGGTCATATTGGAACGATTGGCATGTCGATCAGATAGGTATTTCATATTTTAGACCCCCCAACCCCTAGTTATCTATCTTTTAAATTAATTACATTTAGAGAATGCACTTTTGAGTGCTGGGCCCAAACTAGGTATCCGATTTGGATTCCGTCAGTTCTCACAAGTCACTTTTATCTCCCAGGTCGTGTTGGAACGATCGACAAGCCGATCAAGATAGTATTTTATATTTTGGATCTCCGAACCCCGAATTTTCTGAATTCTTCTAAACTAAGTTAGTATTGAAAACTAACTTAGTTATTTGAGCGTCGGGCTCAAGTCGGATATCCAATTTGGATTTTGTCAGCTCTTACAATTCACTTCTACCTCCCAAGTCCTGCTGGAACGATCGGCACGCCGATCAAGCCAGTATTTTACATTTTGGACCCCCGAACCCCTAATTATCTGAATTCTTCTAAACTAAGTTAGTTTTGAAAACTAACTCTAGTTATTTTAGCGTCGGGTTCACATCGGATATCCGATTTGGAATCCGTCAGCTCTCATAAGTCACGTCTACCTCCCAGGTCATGCTGGAATGATCGACACGCCGATCAGGCCAGTATTTTACATTTTGGACCCCCGAACCCCGAATTTTATGAATTCTTCAACTCTAAGTTACTTTTCAAAACACACTTAGTTTTGAATTGAGTTATTTTGGCGTCGGGCTCAAACCGGATATACAATTTGGAATCCATCAACTCTCACAAGTCACGTCTACCTCCCAGGTCGTGTTGGAACGATTGGCACGCCGTTCAGGCCAGTATTTTATATTTTAGACCTCCGAACCCCGAATTTTATGAATATACATAACTAAGTTACTTTTGAAAACTAACTTAGTTTTTGAATTAATTATTTTTATAATTGAGTAATTCTGCCAAAATAAAAACATAATAAACACTCACCTGATGGGTCTGTGCTGTGGTGGTGGATCCAGCAGGGAGAATTCCCGCCTGGGAGAGGAGGCCAATGATTGCCTGTAACATGGTTGCCCGCTGGCTAGACATCTCCTCTCGGATTTGCCGATGCATCTATCGCTGTAAATCAGAGATCTCCGTTTGGACGATGTCTCTGATGTCGCTGGCAGAAGTACTAGGGCCAGGTGGAGGTATACTGAAGGCACTGCTACTGGTTTGGCCAGAGCCTAAACTCGCACACGATGATATCACCGCGCTAGAGTCCAGGCTCTCCCCAAAACCATATAGCCGGCCTTTCTTCGGTACGCCAACTACTGCCACCCATTCCGCCGGATCGAACTCCGGTTGCTGCGCGTCTCCGCCATACTTCTCTGTCACAACTCTGCTATATGTTTCCTGCAAATTCAATAAAATAACTAGTCAATTTCATATGAATCAATCCGATTTAAATGAACGATAGAAGTTGCATATGTAGATAAACTTACCGCTACTGACTGAGCTCTCTCACTCACAAATTGATCTGTCCCCTTCTTTTTATGTGTTCTGTCGAACACCTCGAGGAACAACGGAGCTTAATTAAACTCCACAGCCTGTTATACAATTCATAGTAAAAAAATTTCATATATATTAATAAAATGTAAGAAGATAAATTGAAACATTACTTACCAATTTTTGTTTATGAGCCGCGAAAGAGACGGAGGCACCCGTATGTAAATTTGCTCCCGATTGTGACGCCCTGTTTGCTTTGGCTTTTCGGGACTTTTCTATCCACGCGGGCGAGACAAATTTGTCACATGCTATGTCTCAATCCTCCTTCCTCATCCATAGAGGGCGATGCTCCTTCCACAGCTGTCGGTCTTCACTCCCACCAGTATTTTTTTTAGCCATTTTATGAGCCGCATGTACTTTCTTTCTGTAATTTGTCTGTACATGAGACTCCCATTGTTTACGACAGCTCGTCGGGGACTGTCCACTAGTGAATCGATAACTCGACTGTAAATAAAATAAGTTTCACAGTTAGTATACTATTGTTAATTGAGTTTGGAAAATACTTGAATTAAATGGCGTAATTACTTACTGAGAACATGTCGAACAATGAATCGCGGAGGTCTATCGAAAATTGTTTGAAAGATAATATTGGCCCGGGCACATGTGACATTACTAGATCCATAGAATGACGGACAACATCGGAAGGTTCAAATTTAGAACTGCAATTGCAAATGTCAAAATATTCACATTAGACAGTTGAAGGCTAAATAATGAATGTAATAACCTTATAAACTTACCCGGAGATCCAGCACGGGCGACGTCCATCATGGGCCGTGCCTCTTTCGTGACGACTACCGGCATCGCCAAGTGGTTGAGTGGTGGGGGTGTGCCTTGTAAGAATTAATTTTCATAAGTAAAACGAATATTTTACTGAAAATTAAAATATACATACCTGCAGCGGGGGGTGGTGGGGGTGGCGTTTGTATAGGTGGTGGGAGGGCACTGGGACCTGCAACAATTAATTTTCATAAGTAGAATGGATATTTTGCTGAAGAATAAAATATACATAATTGGGAAAGCACTGGGACCTATATGAATTAATTTTTATAAGTAAAACAGATATTTTGCTAAAAATTAAAATTTACATACCAAAGTCTGGAGGTGGTGGGGGTGACACATGTGGTCATGGTGGGAGGGGACTGTGAACTGTAAGAATTAAATATCATAATTAAAATCAATGTGTCCTGGCAACTCATCCAAGAAATTTCCTTTATAGTAATGCAAGACATCTCTCGTCATCTCCCGAAGGTCCTTTATGATAGAAATTCTCCTTTTACAATGATCATCGTTTTGCAATGTTTCTTCCACTATATCAAAGAAAGTTGCCACTGCATCAACTTTTAGGTGCCACCTAATATAGATGCTCTACTTAGGATACGTCTCATGGTATCTCGTGATGAGTCCATGTTCAGGAACTTACGACGCACTAGATTCAATATATTAAAAACTTCTTTGACATGATTCTAAAATAGTGTCCTTGAAAGAACCACCTTACGGGGAGTTTGCACCTTTTCTAGCGTAGAAAGAATATTTGTGTCACTGTTTCTGGGAGTATGGCCTTCACCTAAAATGAGAAGTCTAGGGACCTTTAGTAACCTCTCCTGACATGCGCTATCTTGTCTCTTACATCGCACACAATTCTAGAAAATTGCTTATAGCCCAAGAAAAGACTACTCATGTTCTCCTCCCATTTTTGAAGAACATCAAGCTGCTGAGATCTATTGTTAACCTTAACATAGTAGAAGTCATATAGAGGAAGTTCTTCTACTTGCTAATGATGGAACTCTCTCTTCCACGTTGGCAGAATTCCTTTAGGACGAATGATTAACGGCATTGTAGAAAGATATTTAGCAAAAAACTCTGAATAAAGCTAATGAGCATGAGGGTCTTTCCTGACCCTAGTGCATGTGCCAGAATGCATCTTCCAGGATTATTACCCACTAGGTTTCTCACCAAGAAATTGAAGCCCTCTATCTGATGTGGCTTCATTTGTTTCAGGTACCTTGGATGCAGAGAAAGTTCACAGGAAATTATATCCTCTTCAGACAATTTAGGTCCCAGGAATTGCATTTTCTCATCAGCATAAGTAACAACTAGGAAATTAAAGATGGTATACTCCAAAATGAAAATTAAATACGGATCTATTTTTGGATCCACACATTATACACAAACATTACACTTAAATCTAATTTTTTTGTGTAATTTGTATCTATTTTTGGATCCACAAAGTACACATAAATATTACAACTCTTTTTCAGATACAATAAGGAAATGTAAGATACTGCACGGTAGAACAATTTGGTTAATCACCACAGCTTCATCTTCAACTGCCATGACCTCTCCTTGAATGGTTTTTTGATGACATAGAAGATCAGTCAAATCATTATTCAGGTCTCAATTTTGAAAGGTGAATTGATAAAACCATGGAGACAACCAATGGGATCAAAGATTGAAATATATCAAGAAAGGTGATTCCAAGTTTGGCATTGTAATCTCCTTCACATTCAAAAATGCATCAAGTCAATGATGGGGAAAATCTGGGACCACTAATGTAAAGGCCAAGAAATTAATGAAATCTAGTAAGCATCTTCAAGCCCTCATCTATTGTTGGATATAAATACACATAAATATCTATCTAGATTATAAATTATCAGAATAGAAATGTATAGAGCTACTTCTTCCCAGCAAATGGCGAGAGGATATCTTGGTCTAACCTAACAAAATCTGCAAGAAGGGTTCTACCGAGAATGACAGATATGAAAGCAGTTAAGTTCTTTTCTTATCAATAGTCAAGTTGCAATGAAGTTTCCAAAAGGACTGTTATGCCAGTTGAGTCACAGATGTGGTTCAAGTGTATTTGTTAGGAAGTCAGTGGTAAAAGGCACTCCATTCAAACACTAGTGGATGACAAAATTCATAGTAAACTTCTCTAAATCTCATATTCATATATATGACGTCTTTACGCATGAGTGCAATAAGACCTAAAGTGCCTGATTTTATCTACAATCCCAATCTCTAGCACTCCTTCGAGTAGCCGTGTATGCGAAAGTACAATTTCTGAAGTTGAACCACCATGCCTAAAATTCAGAAAATGACAAATGGGACGACCAAGTCACTACTCTTTCAAAGCATTCTAGTCTACTCTACTAATCATGTTCTTCCATCGTTCCTGAAGAACCCTCGTCACAGGGTTTTGAGATGATTCCCAGAATACACCATAGTCCATATGAAGGATGCCGGATGGCATTGAATAATTCATAATATATTTCACAAACATGTAGACGCATAAGGAGAAAAAAAACAGCACTATAATATGGTTACAGGCATCAAGAATATGATTGGCTAACAATCTTGCCTTCATATTATTTCAATCGGTAAGCAATCTACCTTTGCTAGAAATCCTACCCATTTTGCAAAAGATTCAGTTGAGAAACAAGGGCATTATGAGATTAGAGGAGGCCTAGCCCGGTTATCTGAGATCTGATTTATAGTAACACATAACAATCTCCCCTCCCACCGGCGACCTCCTTCTCCCCCTCTGAGCTCCCCCTCCCCCCCCCACCATCCCTGAACCCCCCTTCCCCTCCCACCGGCGACCTCCCCCCTCCCTGAACCCACTCCCACCGACGAGCTCCCCTCCCCCTCCGAGCTTCCCCTCTCTGCCACCGGTCGCCCCTCCTTGAACCCCCCCTCCCCATCTGAGCTCCCCCTCCCTACCACTGGTCGCCTTGCCACCAGTCGCCCCTCCCTGGACCACTATAAGAAAATGAAATTCTGACACCCATTTACCGTCGTAAATATGTAGGAGATATGTCGCAATGTGAATTTTTGACGTATTTTCGACGTATTAACGACAGAATATGGACGTCGAAACTATTTCGTCACAAATTTTTGACGTACTGAAATAGCGTCGCCAATAAGTCCGAAATTACCGACGAAACTATGTCGTCGAAATCATCGTGGCTATTTATGTCGGTAATTAATAATATGGAAATTAATTAATCATTGCGACGGAACATAATTTAGTTGAAAATAGGTCTAAAGTTTTCGACGGATATCCGACAGATATATTCTGTCGTCGCAAACATATGGGTTAAATTAGTTCCGATGAAAGTTAATTTGGTGGCAAATACGTCCTTAATTTTTGACAAATTTTTATCGCATAAATAGTACGTTGAAAACATGTGGGTCAAATTAGTTCCGACGAATAACTATTGTGTCGAAAATACGTCGTTAATGCTCGACAAATTTGAGATGGATAATTAATACGTCGGAACTAGTTTGAATCAAATTACTTCCGACAAAACTACCTCTGGTCGAAAAGACGTCGTTAATGTTCCACGTATTTGAGACGGATAAATAATACGTCGAAACTAATGTGTATCAAATTTGTTCCGACGAACATTTACTTGGTCGAAAATACGTCTGAACCTTTCGACTGATTTACGCTGGAAAATAAATACGTCAGGAAATGAGTGAGTGAATTTGTTTCGACAAATTATTAGTTGGTCGAAATTTCGTCGAAAACTTTCTTCACATACTTTTTTATATATTTTAAATTTTAAAAACCTGTTTAAAGCTACAATTATACACCACAATCGACTCAACTCAACATAAAACACGCAATAAACAACATATACAACACACAATAGGATAAAATCCTATTGTAAATTAGAATAAAGAACGTCCACAACACATAAATCTTTGAATAAAAAAAGTTACAGTTACATTAATTGAAATATATCATTTTTTCATAACATCATTAAAAAAAATCAAGAGATATCCGATGCATCATCCTCATTCGTCATTCGTAGCATCTCCACCATCACCGGCTGCAGGAGGATCCTACATCACAAAAAATTAATAATAAATAGATTTTAATAAATATAATTATTAATAAATCTAGTTAAATATATTTTTTATTTTCTAAGGCCGAAAGTAGATAACATGAAGATGATTTCTTTCCCTCTCAAAGGTGAATTCTTTGAACTAAGTAGTAATGTTATTGTTGTGCCCTGTGGTTTTGATGATGTCTAACACTATGAATCATATTATGATAATGATTTTTTATATCATGAATTTGATGTGTGCTGACTAATGTCGATATGTTTTCTAATTCCTTGAACAACATTTTCATATGAAGGCTTGAAGAGTTGTAATGTGAATGCTTGAACTGTTATGTCTGTATGCTTGAAGAATGTCTGTTTGAAGAACTATAATATCTGAAGAATTCATGTAAGCATAAGCATGCCAGTGTCACAGCAGCCCTAGAAGTAACTCTGCAGAAGAAGCCTCCAATCTCTGATGGAGCAAGCTGATATATCAACTTAAGATAGACTCTGTACCCGCTGAAGAATAACGATAAAAAATATCCCTTAAGGCTGACAAATGTGCATTACGGGTGACAGATACTACCTTAAGGGTGACAAATAGATGGACTAGGTGAATAATAGGCAACAGTGATGGCAAATAGCAATGCAAAGGTGAATAATAGGCAGCAAGTGTGAAATAGCTGAAATCCAAGAACCTCAAGCCGACTCGGGAGGGCTTACAAGTCGACTTCTGACAGAAGAATTCACAGAATGAAAGAAGACTTTTTAGCTGTGGATTAAGGGTGAAAATGGGTGGACAAAACATACAAATGGTTGTATAGCAGTTTGAAATGGCTGTTCAGTTGTGTAAAGTGGCTCATGTCGCTGACATTTGAAGAATGATGAAACTGGTTGAAGAGAATGATTCCCTCTGTGCTTCAGAGGAAGAGAGGACTAGTCGTCTGGTTGTGGGTAACTGGGTGTGACTCATGGTTCCTTCTAATTTGATCAGAAGAGAGGAGAGTGTTCTTATAGGTCAAGCTGTAAGTCAGCGTTTGTTTGCAGACTGAGTCTGTGGTTATTGCTATTGTAAGGGGAAGCCACACTCAGGTTTGAGTGTGGGGTGGACGTAGATTTGCGTGGTAGATTGAATCACCTAAAAATTCTGTGCCGTGATTTTCATTGGTGTGATTGGCCCTTATCATCTAAGGCATCCATTTACAGGTTTACGTATGAGCTGATCTTCCCTATACGCTAAGTGGTTGTATTGCATTCTGTTAGATCTGTCTGATCTGAGTGGATTCTGTGAAGTAGCATTCTCTTCGTTGGTGCATTCTTGTCACTTTCATTTATATTGTTCTCACAGATATCATCTGAGCTCGTGGTTTGATAGATGAGTGTTAAATTATCTTAGGCTTAAAAATTGAGCTTAAAATTTATATAGCTACTATACTGTTGTGCACACATTATCATATACTTGCTTCCGGCTTTGCCTATAGGGAACACAACATTGGTATCACAGATTCTCCCCTATTATAACTCTAAAGTCTACGAAATTAAAAATTAAATTAAATACTCACATGAGAGGGCTGTGTTGTGCTCGAGGGTGCTCCCTGAGGCAAAATCCTTGCCTAGGCCAGAAGGGTAGTAACCACACGAGCAAAGCGTGCCTCCATGCGTTCCTCAACCATTCCTTCTGCATTTTCGATGATAGATGTAATCTGACTCATAAAAGTGCCGATGGAGGGAGTAGAGAAGGAACTGCTACCGGGATAGGACGAAGCTGAGCCCAGATAAGATGCTAGAATCGGGCTGGCGTTCAAGCTCTGCCCAAAACCGTATACTCGTCCTTTCTTTGATGGGCCGGCTGCTGCTACCCATGCATCAGGATCTAGCTGTGGCCGCTGCGTCTCCTCTTCCCCGTACTTTTCAGTCATATGCCTGTCATATGACTCCTACAAATTGAATAAAAAATATTGTAAATTTCATATTAATCAATCATATTTAAAAATTGAAATAGAAAAGAAATGTGTATGTATAATCTTACCACTACCAAGCGAGCTCTCTTGCTCACATACTGATCGGTCCCCTTCTTCTGGTGAACTGTAGCAAATAAATCGCGGTACGAGACCGTACCATCCCTCTTCTTTTCCTGTTATATATGTTATAGAGAATAAATAAGGACATATAAGAAATTAAATATAATAAAATTAAGATTTTTACTTACCAATCTCTCCTTTTGGGTCGCGAAGGAAACAGATCCAGAAGTATGGAGATGCACGTCTGGATGTAACGCATGTGCGGCTTTGGCTTTTTCGGATTTGGCGATCCAATTAGGCTCGGCCCATCTATCACAGTGGTCCTCCTAGTGCTCCCTCATCATCCATGTGGGGCCGTGTGCCTTCCAAAGGCCACGGTCCTCGCTCCCCCCGACTAGAGCCTTGGCACATTCCCGACAGCCATGTAAATGATGCTTATAATTTACAGTTGCTGTGAACTCCCATACACGTCGAGCTCGTCTGGCGTCAGCTTGTCTCACAAACTGATATCCTTGCTGTCAAGAATTCAAATTTTATAAGTTAGTGGATAAAAATTGTGGAGTTGGGAAATATGTAATTTAAAAGATTAAATTGTATACCAGGAACTCATCATACAATCGATCGCAGATATCCTGAGGAAACTTTCGAAATGACTTATATGGGCCAGTCACATGTCGCTCAATAATGTTGGTAATAAAACGAGAAGCCTCACCGGGCTCTACTTTTTCCCTGCAATTACATGTGTTAAAATGATAACCAACAATTATATACTTGTTGGATAGGTAACGAACATAATTCATGAGTTTAAATATTTACCCGGAGACCCAACATGGCTTGCGTCCCTCTTGCAACACCACATGCTCGCCCTCGTGATGGCTAACAGCATCGTCTGCCGGTTGTGTGCCCGGCTGGGCGGATGAGCCAACTATCGCAAGTGGTGTGCCTGACGTACCTGTTACAAGTAAAATAGAAGCAGTTAATCAGAATTTAGCACATTGTTAAAAATAAAATTATTCAACAAGTAAACATATAGATTTTTTATCATTTAACTAAGAATTTAAATAAACATACCAGTAGAATGTGATGGAAGGGGTGTACTCTGTAGACCTGATGTAGAGGCACTCAAACCTGTAAACAGAAAATATCGTTAGCAAAACAAAGTGCATATTCACTACTCACTTATGTAAGGCTTCAAATAAACATACCCGCAGCACATGGTGGGGGCGGTGTAGACTGTGTACCTGTTGCAGAGACATAAAATATCATTACCTAAACAAAGTGCATAATCACTGCTCATTCATCTAAGAATTGAAATAAACATACCCGCAGCAGGTGGTGGGGACGGTGTAGACTGTGTACCTGGTGCAGAGACATAAAATATCAATACTCAAACAAAGTGCATAATCACTACTCATTCATCTAAGAATTGAAATAAACATACCCGCAGCAGGTGGTGGGGGCGGTGTAGACTGTGTACCTGGTGCAGAGACATAAAATATCATTACCCAAACAAACTGCATAATCACTACTCTGTAAAATAAGAATTGAAATAAACATACCTGTAGCAGGTGGTGGGGGTAGTGTAGAGTGTGTACCTGGTGCAGAGACATAAAATATCATTACCCAAACAAAGTGCATAATCAGTACTCATTCATCTAAGAATTGAAATAAACATACCCGCAATAGGTGGTGGGGGCGGTGTAGACTGTGTACCTGGTGCAGAGACATAAAATATCATTACCCAAACAAAGTACATAATCACTACTCTGTGATCTAAGAATTTAAATAAACATACCAGTAGAACCCCTCCCGGAATCACCTCCCCTCGAAGATCCACTACGGCCTCGAACCATCTAATTATTGACAACATTTAAAGTAGTGCATATTAGTCGACAACTAATTACGAGGAGAGGTGGTAAGTAATAGTGATAAGTGTATATATGTTAAATTTCTTACAAAATATTCAATCAGTATATATTTCATCTTCAGATGCTGAAGATATATCAACCTCCTTATCATCTTCGTCATCTTCCTCATTCTCACTAGATTCATACACTTTCTCCTCAGAGGACTCCTCCTGCCCAACAATTGCTTCATTTAGCTCAGTTGAATCGACTTCTTCCACTTCGTCCTCTATACACAACTGAAGTGGATCGTCAGATTCGATCAGATGAAGATTAGAAGCAACCAACTCTGCAGTGTCACCCTGGTCTGATTGAAAATATTCGGCACTAGAATCCTCTCAGACAGCTTCAGTCAGATCTAACTCATCATTAGGCGCAAGCCTTGGTTTTATCCTACAGACTGCCCACCAATCTTTATTCTTGGACGATGAATAACTTGAATAATACACTTGTTGGGCTTGTGCGGCCAAAATGAACGGCTCATCGGTATTCAATTTGGATCTATGTTTGACATCGACAATCCCATATATTACGTCGTTTCGAACTGAATTATGATCAAACCAATGACACTTAAAAAGGAATATATGGTTCTGTTGTCTGAAATACTGTAATTCTATGACCTCTTCAAGAATACCATAGTAATCGAGATCATTTTCATCGTATGTACTACCTTTCACGCATATACCGCTATTCATCGTAGACTTATTTCGTCCATAATCTCTGGTGTGAAATCTATAACCATTCACAAAAAATCCTGGATAGGCATGCGCGACCTTCGAAGGTCCATAACTTATCACCCGGACTCTTTCATCAGTAACATAACCTTCTTCAACCTATGAATATAAACCACGTTACTTTAAATTGAACTTGCTTACACATCAAGCTTTGTGGAATTGGTAGATTGGCACTTACTTGACCTTTAAGCCATCTGCCAAAAGATCTCTCTCGTTCATTTTGAACCTCCAACGCATTGAGGTGTGGACATCGAGTAATTAATTCTAAATCAAATTACATGCAATGACGAATGCAACATCACCGTAAATGGGAGGAAGAATGTCAAGATGCTTATAAATTTCAGCACATGTGGAGTTGAGGACTCACTCAACATAAGGTTCAATCTCAGCACAGTTCAGGAGAACATATATCTCTGCGGCCAACAACTCTTTGTCCTCTAATATGCGATTTGAACAACGTCCGAATGCACGACCTGGACACTTAAATATGGACAACCAGTCGGACGTACCCACCTATCCTCCATCATCATTACGTGGAGGTCGATTGCGGCAAGTTTGAATTTTGGGTTCGAAGTACATCGAATAGAAGTTTGAAATTTCTTCAATAATATATGCCTCGATAATTGAACCCTCTACTTTAGTCTTTTTGTGAACCTTCATTTTCAGGTCATGCATATGTGAGCGACGTCACACGGTTCGGGGAAGAGCGGAGAGGACGCGGAGCGCGCGCGGGCTCCTTCTTTTTTTTGTTGGCTTGCTGCAACACAGAAATGAGAGGAAAAAGAGAAGGGGCCACCACGGGAGATTGCTCCGGCGGGGCGAGCGGGACAAGTGTGATATAGCAAGATATGGGGGTTAAACGGCCATAGCGGGAAGTGACTCGCCGCGACCTTGGGGGGACGGGAAGGGTGCAGAAATTAAATAACAAGAATTGAAACGGCCATTGGGGAAGTGACTCGTCGCGGCCTCGAGAATATGAGCAGATAATAAGATGAAAAAATATAAAGAGAATACAAAGAGCATGAATTTAAACGGCCATTGGGGAAGTGACTCACCGCGGCCTCGATGATAGGAGCAGAATATAACATAATATAAAGAGAATATAAGAATGGAAATTTAAACGGCCATTGGGGAAGTGACTCACCGCGGCCTCGATGATATAAGCAGAATATAACAAAATATAAAGAGATTATAGGAATAGAAATTTAAACGGCCATTGGGGAAGTGACTCACCGCGGCCTCGATGATATAAGCAGAATATAACAAAATATAAAGAGAATATAGGAAACAGAAATTCAAACGGCCATTGGGGAAGTGACTCGCCGTGGCCTCGATGATAAGATGTGTTCGCTAGGGGCCAAAAGACCCCAAAATAAGAAAGTGATCGCGTCTACCTCAAGAGCGGGAGATGGCGGGTTGCTTCTTCCTCTCCCTTCGGCCGGCCGACAGAGAGGGCTTTCCTCGGTTACCCTTGCAAAACAACGACAAACAAGTAACAAGTGGATTAGAAAGATGAAGGTGTAGTATTCAAATCCTTGCGATAAAAGTAACGAAATGATGGCACGACACACACCTGGTTGGTGTTATCTTTTAAACCCCTCTCGGACTCGAGTAGGAGGAAAATGAGATGATGGATGCAAGAAGTATAAGAGAAGAGGCGCCCTTGTGAAGGGGGTTAGAGGATGCAGTATGATGAATGTAAAGAACTAGGAAGAAAAAGGGGAAGAAAAGGCTTATTGGATGAGCCGAGGGTGAAATCCGGCGGAGCTCCGGCAGCGTGGGGACGACGTGGAAGCGCGGTGGATGAAGACGACCTTCCTCTCGCGAGCGTGGGCACCCGAGAAGCCGGCAGAACCTCCACCTACAAAAGAACCCACGGGTTAGAAAATGACTCCGTAGCCTCTGGGCTCCGGCAGCCTATCGGATCCCTTCTGAGCTCTTCCAGAACTGCGGGGGTGGGCCTCTATTTATAGGGCTCCGGAGGGTGGAGGCGTCCAGGACCCTGGACACCTCCATCAGGGCCGAAATAATATTTTATTCTATTTTTATTTATTTTTTGGAATATTTTTGTGGAGGCGTCCAGGGTCCCGGACGCCTCAAACAGGTCCACCGAAAACCGACGACGGCCGCACGCGGTTTGGCACAATGTGTGGTTTTGTGAGTGGCGCCCCGTGATTCAGAAATGGGCGCGTCCAGCTGGCTGGACGTCTCCATATTTTGGATTTTTTCACACACGATAAACCGTTGTTCGGTGGCCGGCGCCCGTGAGGGTTTTGATGGAGGCGTCCAGGGGCCTGGACGCCTCCAAAATTATATTATTTTTTATTTTTCTTTTGTCTTTTATACCAGGGCTGGCATTTTGATTTTTTTTATTTGTTTTTATGGAGGCGTCCAGGGGTCTGGACGCCTCCATTAATATATATATATATATATATATTATTTATTTTTTTATGCCAACTGGCATTTTAAAAACATTTTTTTATTATTGTTTTTATGGAGGCGTCCAGGGGCCTGGACGCCTCCATTAATATATATATATATATATATATATATATATATATATATATATATATATATATATATATATTAATTAGTTTTGGGCCCTGAGACAAGAAATAAAATAAATAGAAATATGGGGGCGTCCAGAGGCCTGGACGCCCCCATTAAGACCCACCCGGGTCCTCAATCGGCGGCCGCCCGGCAGTCAACATCTTGGTTCCGGAACCTCTTGATACGTCTGACTGGTGTTGATGCCGTCCGAATGCCGTGACGAGACGATTCCGGATGCCGAAAAAGGCAGAAGAAGACCCGAGAAAAGGAAGCACTCGAGTGATTCAAAATGCGTAAGCCGTTGCGGGGCGTTGTATAGTAATATGAGACTTTCTCAGGAGACGTCAGGAATGGCATGTCTACAGCTGCTCCGCCTTGGCGTCTGCTTTGCAAGGGAGCGACACATAGTGGAATGGTATCGAAGTGGAGTGGAGTGAAGTGGGAGCGGACTGATAAGTTGATGCCAAGGTGTGATGAGACACGCTTTTGACGTTACTGTTTGGAATCTTTCCTGGAGTTTCAATGAGGCGACCTTGAAGAAGGTCTTTCAAATATTGACGATGTTTGGACAGAGATCAAATAAGGGAGGGTGAGATGTGCGCTCAGGCACGAAACAAAAGGAGACCAACTTCTCGGTGTGGAAGTACCTGGGTCATAAACCGGAGGTTTCACCTTTGGGGAGCGGTTACCAGCCAATGTGGAAGTGCTGCGGCCAAGGTGGGTCAAAAAAGGTAAAGGAATATCTGAGGGTCTGTCCAAACAAGGGTCTCCTTTGGAAGAGCAGCGTAGGGCTGTCTCAAGGAAACTCAGTATTTCATTCGGAGTGGAATATCTCATATTTGTGGGAATTGGAGCACAACGGCTTTCACAATCAAATCACTTGAATGATCTTCCGCAATAAATCAAAGTCCTATATGAATGCATGCTGGGTTCAAAGAAAAATTTAAAACAAACTAAAATAGAAAATAGCCAAGGATAATATTGTCAACTTGTGAAGAACGGGTCAGGATACCGACCCGGTGAGCTGATACTGGGCTGGGGCCCGTTTATCCGCGTACCAACTCACTGAATGGAACCGTCGTCCCCATTCTATCACAAGTTGACGGCCTATCCGTACAACCCAAATTCCTCTGGGATCATCACCATTTTTGTTGAAGGGGAACTCAGATCCCAGATTCGTTCGAGCCGCAAGGTCCTTGACATGTTCTAGTAGCATAAGTATCATATACTACGATGCATGACAAGGTGGGACCAACCAATGAAAGGTGGGACAGGAGATAGGATAAAGATGTCCGTTAGTAAAACCTGCACAGACTAGCAAAGGTTAGCAACATCGGAAAGTAGCAGAATCACAGCAGAATCGCACCACAGTATAAAGGTGATCCAGACCAAAATCTTGACAATGACCACTGATGTGACATGTTCTGTCCTGTAGCACCCTTCCCTTCCTATAAGAACTCCCCTTAGGCTAGTTCATTCAAATGCACCAAGGTGGGTTTTGGAAGCTCAGGAGAGGAAAGAGAGGAGAATCTAGAGATTTCAGGATGGAAGGAGAGTCTTCCCGCGTTATGAAGAGGAGCAGGCCTAGCAGCGAGATCAGGCGACTCTCCGACCTCGAGGGTCATCTGGGTGGGACGATCTTGTCGCATATGGTAAGCTGATTCATTTCAAATTTTTCATGTGAACCTTCTTCTTACTTCCTTCATTTCTTATTTCTTTCCTCTTCCAGCCATATCCACTCTTCCCAGGCCCGAGGAAGTTTTCCAAACTGCCATGACTTTCAAAGCTAACTTCCAATATCTCCATTGGCATGAGGGCCATACTGTCGAAGTGGCATTTGCAGGGGCTCCTTATTCATGCCAAACATTACGAGAAGATTCGTATGGACTGGGCGGCTATGGGCGCACTAGTGGAGATCTGGCATCCCCAGACCCACACTTTTATCTTCCCGACCTTCGAGGTGACCATCCTCCTTGAGGAGGTGGAGCTTCTGCTTGGATTGAAGAAATTTAAGAGTGACGGGAAGGTGAAGGCTATGCGGATGCTGACACGGGGGACTTCTGAAAGTGTCCTTGGAAGCTTCATGCCGCCCGACGCAGCCCGAAAGGTCCGTACTCAAAAGGGGATCGATCTCCGAAAGCTCGCGAAGTGGGTCATGGACGCCCTGAGAGGGTCACCAGATGATGACTATTTGGAGGGAATCATGAAGGGGTTCACTATCTGTCTGGCGGGCGCTCTCTTGTTTCCTCATACCGACAACATAGTGGAGGAGGATCAACTAAGTGCCATTCGCGGAATCTGGAGTGGAAAGAGGGTGGGACCCGCCGTCCTTGCTTATCTTTACAGCGGCCTTACCGCCTCGAGTATGGGTAAGCCTCCTTTTGGTTGCGCACTTATCTTGAATTGCTGGCTTGATTTGCACTTCAAATTCGACCACCGCGAGGGAATGCCAACTGCTTCGAAACTCTTCCAACAAAGCCCTCTTCATCACATAGCCGACGTGTTAGGCTTCGGTGGTACTGTAGTGAACCGCGTTCCGTGGCTGAAGAAACGTGAAGACTGGCGGTCTCACTTCTGCACCGTGACACAAGGCTTCTTTACTTGCGCACCGGCATGTTTACTTTCGCTTGATCTCCTCATGAGGCCTTCCCCCAAAGTTGATCTTCAACTGATCGGCGCGACCGAGTTTGTTCTTTACAACGCGCATCGGTGCTGCCTCCAGATTGGCATCCCACGCCATTCGTTCCCGCCACCGACTGGCATCGTTCCTTTGAAGAAGAGGGAGTTGGGCACTGAAGCGGACGCGAAGGAAGCGAAGGCCATTAAAGCTCCCTGGAAGACAAGTGTTGCGGGAAAGGCATTAGCGCACGTGGTGGAAGAAATGCGAGCCGTGGAGGGCTTATGTAACCGAACTGGGGAAGTTAAGGCCTAAGGCGCCTAAACCCCTGATGTAGCTCATTCTGCTTTCTGATGGAATAAAATCTGGCATTTGGATGTTTCGGACCCCCGTCCCCTTAATTATTATCTTTTTTGGTGGTTTTTCTTTTTCTTTCTTTTTTTCTTTTGTTTGGATTATATTCTTATCTTTTTTTTCTTTTATTATATATATATATATATTTTTATTATGGGGGCGTCCAGGGGCCTGGACGCCCCTAAGTTTTATTTTTATTATTTTTTTATTTTTTTTTGACAATTTATTTTTGGGGGCGTCTAGGGTCTTGGACGCCCCTATTTTGATTTTTTTATTATTTTTTTATTTGTTTTATTTATGGGAGCGTCCAGGCGCCTGGACGCCCCTATTTTTTTGAATTTTGAAAAAAATAAAAGAGTGTGGGGGCGTCCAGGCGCCTGGACGCCCCAATAAAAGGTCACTCTATATATAGGGGTAGGGCTCCCCCCCTACTCACTTATACTGTTCATTCTGACCGTCCAGCCACTCCAAACGACCCATTCTTAGTCCCAATGGAGCGAGGAGGATCGAGCCAGGGTCCAGAGAAGCGGAAACGACTGGCTCGTCATGCGAGGAGGTTGAGGGATGATGCCGAGGAGGCCGTAGCAGAGGAGATTGCTGCGGAGGAGGAGATGGAGGTGCCGCTTCTGGCCGCGGAGGCCGCTGCGGATGCTGGTGACGCGGGAGAGGACGATCACGACCCGGTAAGTACTTCGGAATTCTCACTCTGTGGTTCAATAGGCTAAAACGGGCGTGCGAGAGGCTGTGAGAGAAGGCCGGGTAGTGAGAGAAGGAGGCGTCCAGGGGCCTGGACGCCTCCACTTTTTCTTTTTCTTTTTGTTTATTTATTTATTTACGTAAATAATAAAATAAAATTAAAAAATAAGGAGGCGTCCTAATCCCTGGACGCCTCCAAAAAAATATACATATTATTAATAAATTTTGTTTTGGGTTTTTGGGTTTTTTCTAAAAAAGGAAAAATGTAAATTGGAAGGAGGCGTCCAAGGCATTGGACGCCTCCACAAGAAAATATAAATATTTTAAAAAAGTAAAAATAAAATAAAAAGAATAAGTAGTATATATACAGTGTTATTATTTATTACTGTTCATGATGCTGATGTGTTCTTTGTTAGTTTTGTGGTTTGCAGGGCGTGATGAAGGGCCGGATTAGCTGGTCCCTGGTGGTGGCAGCATACCGTGGGCTGCCGAATTTCCAGAGGGCGTGTGTGGACGCCATGGGCTTTGGAGCTTTCCTTAGGATTGAGCCCTTCCGACTCGACCTTCCTCTTATTCAGGCATTGAGGGAGCGGTGGCACGCACCGAGCCGGGCGTTTTTGATGCCCTGGGGGCACATGGTGCCGACACTAGAGGACGTGGCTCGGATTACCGGGCTACGGGATGACGGAGAGGCAGTCAGCGGGGTCACCTACCCCGACTACCGAGAGAGTGCCCTGGACCTGCTGTGGTTAGAGACGAGCGTGACTGATAGAGACAGCAGGGTAGTCGGCCGAGTGGAGATCATGGAGGCGCTCGGATTCGTTGACCCGCGCCAGCGGGTTAGCGAGACTGGAGCGGAGTTCTGGGCTCGACTGGAGGGGGATGCTCGTGCAGCTTTCACCCAGGATCCGAGCGAGAGGGAGCTGGTGGACCTAGATCTTCGGAGGTTTCTTTTCTTCTTCCTGGGCCGCCTTCTGCTGGGGACGAAGGGGGATGGCATCCACTGCCGTTTCCTCAGGATCTTGGCGGATCTGGACAGAGTGGGACACTACGCGTGGGGAGCGGCTCTGCTTGCCCATTTGATTGCTGATCTCTCCCAGACTTCGGAGAAGGAGACGACAGTCAGCGGCTTCGCACCTTTCCTCCAGGTAAACATTTTATTTATGCATTCCCACGGTTAAATATGCAATTATTGTACTAATGATGTATGATGGATGCAGGTGTGGAGCTATTACTATTTCCCGATGGGGAGGGCTAGGCATGGGAACAGGAGGGCCGTGCCTCTGGCGCGGCAGTGGAGGCCGGTCGTGGTTGCAGCACCCCACGGCTACCAGCTGGCGTCACTTCGTCGGGAGCTGAGCGAGTATCCCGAGGCCATGGTATGATGCGTATGATTTTTTTTGTGTTTATGCGTATGACTGAATGGTAACTAATATGATGTATGTATGGTGATGCAGGTGGTGTGGAGGCCCTACCTGGGCATGGGCGACGCTGGCCAGCCTTGGGTTGTAGCGGGTCTTCCTCGTTTCAGGCGGGACGTGTGGGTCCATTGTCTGAACGAGATCGAGCCGCTGCGGCTTAGACTGGTCATGAGGACGTTGGGGCTAGCCCAGGAGTGGGTTGATGTAGATGCGCCGGCCCGCATTAGGCGGAAGACCAAGGGGAAGGCGAAGATTGTGGACTGGCGTACGCGCTTCCCAGCACAGTACCAGGACTGGCAGCAGGGCGGGGTCCCAGTGGTGTCCCATGTACAGGACAGCACAGATTACATGAGACGATATCGAGCTACGTACGGGGACCGCCTCTCCCTTGGCGGTATGGCAGGGGTAAGTGTGAAATGAAAATGCTTCACCCTTCTATATGTATATGCATGTGGTACTGACTTATGTGCAATGCAGGATGCTCGTGACAACATGATTGCCGACCTGCGGGCCCAGCTGGCGGACGCTAGGCGGCAGTTGGTGGCCATCCGACAGGAGTTGGAGATCCTGGTGAGCCTATGCAATGCATTTTTTGTGACCTGGATTTTTGATGCTTAGCCTTTGACTGACGTTTGCCCCGTGTTTCAGCAGGCCCACTAGACAGCGGCAGCCGGGATGGCTGGTGGAGTGGGTTCCAGTTCGCGGGGCCCTCCTCCAGAGGTTTCTGCCCTCCAGGAGCAGCTGGCGCACACGGTGGCTCGGGCTGAGGAGGCCGAGCGTGACCGCGAGGCTCAAGTGAGTGTTTGCTTGGCCCCGACCCTTTCCTAGCTGCTTTCCTTCTATCACTGTTCTCTTACGGTGCATGCGTGCTTTGACAGGTGGCCGAGATTCGGGAGGCCCTGGCCCGTGCTGTTCGTGCTGAGCAGGAGCGCGATGCCTGGGTGGCAGAGCGCGATGCCTGGGTGGCAGAGCGCGATGCCTGGGTGGCAGAGCGTGACGCCCGGATTGCGGAGCTGGAGGAGGAGCGTCGACGGGAGGCTGAGGAGCTCCCTCGTGACGTGCTGGATCTGCGGATCGCCCTCGAGCTGTCGAGGAGGGAGGCGGTGAGAGAGAGAGAGGAGAGGGAGAGGGATAGGGAGACCATGGAGAGAGAGAGGGAGTGGGATAGGGAGACCCTAGAGAGAGAGAGGGAGAGGGATAGGGAGACCATGGAGAAAGAAAGGGAGTACAGGATGGCAGAGCGATATCGAGATTGGGACGAGAGGAGAGCTCTGGTGGCCCAGGTGTCGGAGCTCCGGCTGAGTCTTGGCACGGCGGAGGGGAGACTTCGGGAGAGTGAGGAGCGGTATCAGAGGGCGAAGGAGCGCGGTGCGCGACTTCGTCAGTTCGGTTCCTTTTCTGTGGGTAGTTTTCTAGTTTCCTCGGCCGAGCAGCGTCGCCGTACCTTGGAGGCTGGCATGGTGCCACCTGGAGAGGCGAGCACGGCTTCTCAGGGTTCACAGAGGTCGCAGAGGCCCCCTAGGGATCCCCGTCAGAGGAGGGAGGAAGGAGATGACCAGGAGGGTGACGGTGAGAGTTAGAGAGTTGCTTGTACGTCGCCCTTCTCACTCTATGATGTACTTTCGGCTATTATATGAAATGGAAATGACTTTTTTTATGTTGTGTATACCTTTCTCTCTCCCACACTTTCTTCTTTGCACTGAGTTGTCCTTTGAGGCACGCTCCGCGAGACCTTGCCCTGAACAGCGGGGAACTACGCTTTGCACGGGGGGATTTTGTTTCCTTTTCCCCCTTTTGGGCGTGTCCAGGCGCGAGGACGCATCTTAATCCTTGATTTCAAATTTAAAGCGACGGGTGGTCTTTCTTCTCCCGTGCCTTACCCGCAAACGAGCCCGCCTTCTGCCGAAACTCGCTTGCCCCCTTTCTCGTCTTCCTCCTCTTTTGATCGATGGAGTTCGGTGGGCCTGACCACGGTGAAGGTGGAGAGGGACGCGGGACCCCTCGCCCAAGGAGGGACGCGCCCGAGCACGGAACGGCGTCCATGGAGGAGGAAGGGCCGCTCCGGGCCCCCGAGGGACCTGAGGTGCCCGATGGCGTGGGAGGAGGTGAACACGGTCCGGTAGGTGCTTCGATCTCTTCCTCTTTTAATTCATTTTGGGTTTTGAAGCGAGCCGCGCGAGGGGGAAAGGGTTCGGCGAGTGTTGCACTCAAATGATGGACGCGTCCTAGACAGGGGACGCGTTCCTTTTGACTGATGTGGGACCCCTTTCTTGGTGCAGGACATGGCAAGGACCCTGGGTCTGGCCGATGAGTGGGCTAGTGCAGACGAGCCGAGCCGCGTCAGGAGGGAGAGTCGCGGCAAGGCGAGGCTCGAGGAGTGGCCCGTACGTCTCCCTGGACAGCAAGGGGGTATACTGGTGCAGGACAGTGCCGACTTCCTGCGGCGGCAGAGAGAGAGCTATGCGGGGCTTCCCCAAGCTGGGGACACGCGTGGCATCGGCGGCTCGCGCGCCCAACTGTCAGAGACTAGGCAGCAGCTGGCCGTCGCTCAACATGAGTTGTCGCTCCTGGTAAGTTTGAGTGCCGCACTTTTAACTTCAGATTTTGGAGTTTCACTAACGGCCGTTGTTTATTTTGTTCCAGCGTGCTCAGCAGACAGCGACGGTGGGAGTGGCTGGCGGATCTTCCAGTTCCTCGGCCCCTTTTCTCGAGATTGCCTCCCTCCGGGAGCAACTTGCCGGTGCGGTGGCCCGCGCGACCCGGGCGGAAGAGGAGCGTGACGCCTGGGTGGCGACTGTAGCGGAGCTGCGGCATCGCGGTGAGGAGAGACCTTCTCCAGACATCCTGGAGTTAAGGGTTCTTCTGCAGATGATGAGGAGAGAGGCAGAGAGAGAGAAAGCCGAGAGAAGGTCGAGCGACAGCGGGATCTGACCGAGAGGAGGGCCTTGGAGGCCCAAGTGAGGGAGCTCCAGCTGGGCCTTCAGGCCGTCGTGCAGAGGCTAGGAGGGATGGAGACGCGCTACGAGAGAGCGCGAGAGTTCGGGGAGCGACTCCGCCAGTCCGGTCGCTTTGCCGCCAGTGGCTTCTTTGCCACGCCAGGGGAGGAGCAGCGAGTCACTGCTGCGGAGCAGGCGCCCAGAGGCGAGGCAGGTGCTACTGCACGGGGATCCCGGAGGCTTCTGAGGGACCCTCACCTCGGGGGAGAGGAGGAGAGTGCCCAGAGAGATGAGTGATGGTGAGGATTGGCGAGCTAGTGGACCCGCCACCTCTCTATGATTGTAGTATTTGTGACAGCTTATGTAGAATTATGAATAGAGTGATTTGATTTTCTGCTGTTTATTTATTCTTTTGTGCGTTCCTTCTTCCCTACACTTCTTCTCCTTTGCACTGTTCCCATGTGATAGGTATGTCGAGACTCCGCCCCAAGCAGAGAATCGCATCTTGTTGTGACCATTTTCCACGGGAATCTGCCGTCGAATTCAATAATGACGGCCCTAGTTCCTTTTCCCGGATGTTATGTCAAATTTTGCGGACGTCCTCCAAATTATGATAGGGTATCCCTAGACAACATAGGGGCTATTCGTCCTATTCTTCGTCCAGTCAATCACCCTGTCCGAGCGGTGAAGCGACATATGGGACCGCTTGGGCGGTGCCTCATTGCGAGGACTATTATTGACAGGTGATGGAGGCAATCTTGGCCCGCACTCCTTCCATTTCTATAAATTCTTGTCCCTTTTATCCTCCCAGGTATATCGAGAGCTAACTCGAGGAGCACAATTTCTTATGGGAGAGGAGGAGTTCAAAATTCTGAGAGTTGGATGGAGGGCGAATCTTCCCATTCCTCGAAGAGAAGCAGGTCCAGTGGTAGTAGTTCCAGGAGGCTTTCAGACCTTGAAGGGCACTTCAGCGAAAGGGCCC
Organism: Amorphophallus konjac; assembly: GCA_022559845.1. Taxonomy (NCBI): domain Eukaryota; kingdom Viridiplantae; phylum Streptophyta; class Magnoliopsida; order Alismatales; family Araceae; genus Amorphophallus; species Amorphophallus konjac. Next base: position 170,121,034 of record CM040124.1, on the reverse strand, counting down.
AATCACAACTCGTAAGCCAAGTTTTCTTGCCCTTTTCTCATTCTTTCTTCCTTTCTTCTGACCAAACCTCACCCCCATTCCTTGTAGGTTGTGATGAAATCACAAATCTTATGGGAGTTGGTAGTAGCAGCGTACAGGGGCCTCCCAGATTTTCAGAAGGCGAGGCTAGACGTGATGGGATTTGGTACCTTCCTTCGGATCGAGCCGATCCAGCTTGACCTAGTCCTGATCCAAGCCTTGTGTGAGAGATGGGACCCAGTGAGCCGGGCATTCCTGATGCCCTGGGGGCACATGGTGCCCAGCTTGGAGGATGTGGTCCGGATCACAAGCCTGAAGGTAGAGGGCGAGGCAGTGACCGGAGTCACTTACGCGGACTACAGAGAAGGTGCCCAGAAGTTACTGGGTTTGGACCTGGATGGTCGGAAAAACAGGTCGGTAGCTAGGGCGTTTCTGATGGATGCATTAGGGCTCACCGACACTCGTCGGCGGGACGATGAATCCTCAGAAGAGTTCATGGAAAGGATAGAAATAGGATGCCGCGCCGTGTACTGCACAGATTTCGGCGACTGGGAAAGATGCAACATAGATTTGAGGAGATTTCTCCTCTTCCTTTTGGGGAGATTGGTACTGAGCTCGAAAGGGGACGGTATCCAATGTTGCTTTCTGGAGCTGTTGTCAGACCTTGAAAGAGTAGGGTATTATGCCTGGGGAGCCGCCATGTTGGCACACTTGTTTGCAGGCCTATTCCAAGAAACGGATCGTGAGATGACTGTGAGTGGTTTCACACCATTCATCCAGGTATTTTTGGTTTTGCTTGTTTTGTATTTTTTTATGTTTTTGCAAAGTTCTGATGGCCTGCGCCGAGCAGCTGTGGAGCTATTATTACCTCCCTATGGGGAGAGCTCGGCATTGGCGACCTGCGATGGTGCCGCTAGCCAGGCGGTGGGAACCCATCATGAGTGCGGCACCCCTAACCTACCAACTGATGGTGCTAAGGCGGGAGCTACAGGAGTTCCCTGCAGCGATGGTAAATTGGAGACTCTACTCAGACATGGTCGATGCTGACCAGCCGTGGGTTCTAGCAAGTCGTGCCAGGTTCGGACGGAACTGTGGATGCACTGCCTGAATGAAATCGAGCCACTTCGGCTACGATTGGTTATGAGGACTTTAGGATTGGCTCAGGAATGGGCGATACGGCTGCGCCACCTCGTGTCGGGAGAAAGACGCGGGGACCGGCGACCTGTATTGACTGGCGCGTGCGATTCCCCGAACAGTATGAAGATTGGCAACGGGGTGGCATGATTGTAGAATCGCAGGCGCGGGATAGCGAAGACTACTTGCGTCTATATAGGATAAAGTACGCAGAGCGGCTCCAACCCCGGGGACTTGTGGAGGTAGGTTTCCCTTTTTTCTCTTTTCTTCTTTCTCCTTTTTTGGTTTTCTGGTGGAAATGCTGACTCGTATGGCTGCAGGATGTCCGGGATGCCATGATAGCGAATTTACGAACTCGCTTGGCAGAGATGGAACAACAGTCGGGCGATGCCCGCGGAGCTACGAGCGCCTTGGTAGGTGTACAGTACGTTCCTAATTAAAACCCCAGATTCCAGATGTTGGCTGCTAATTCACGCGGTCGTAGCATGCCCAGATTGACGCGGCTTCCCCAGCGATGGGAGTGGGTGGTGCCTCTTCCAGCTTGTGGATTCCCACCTCAGAACTTGACTCGCTTCATGAGCAACTTGCTCATGCCACGCAGCGTGCCGCAGAGGCAGAAGGGATGCTCTGTATACAGGTAAAAGTTTCAGTGTTGGGTTCTCTTGGTTTACGCCTTATCGCGTATCTGAGATGGTACATTTGGCAGGAAAAGGAGACGGAAGGAGCGCTTGCCCAAGCTGCGCAGAAGGAGGCTAGGATAGCAGAACTGGAGAGGGAACTGCGGCGTCATCCTGATGACGACTCCTCTAGGGATGCCGTGGAACTGAGGATCACTCTCCAGTTGGAGAGGGAAGACCGTGAGAGAGAACGTGCAGAGAGAGAAAGAGACGCGGAGAGAGAAAGAGCCAACAGATTGACTGAAAGGGAGGAACGAAGGGCCATGGAGGCCCAACTATTCGAACTCCGAATCAGCCTTGGCCTTGCTGAACAGTGGCTGAGAGATGGTGAGGAGCGCTACCGAAGAGCACGAGAGCGTGGCTTTCGTGTTGGTAGCTTCTCTACTGCTTCCGTAGATCAACGCCGGGATGCGGGAATAGGAAGAGGAGTACAGAGCGGTAGGAGTACCACTTTTCGTAGTTGGGTAGCACCTTTGAGAGTGTTTTATCCGGAGAGTAGTGGGACGAGTAATGCAGAGAGAGAGGGCGGAACTTGATGTAATTTTTTGATTTTTGGAATAAAACACAAGGTTCGGTTTGTTTGTTTTTCACCTATGCTTCTGTTGCCTGCACACATCACTGAAACAAACAAATCAGAATTTCTGTTCTGACTTGGCCCCTTGCTCAATAAGCAAATGGTCACTGTGACTGTCCTTGATAACTGGTCAAGGGGCCAAGCCTTTATTTAACGAAGGCAAGGGAAAGATGCGGTGATGATAAATGCGACAGGCAAGCACACGAATGCAAACGGTATTAAAAGTGAGATGCTGCACGCAAATGTGATCATGCAAAATTGATTTGTTTTCTTTTTTATATTTGATATTTTTTTGTTTTATCATAAAAAGATTTTTTTTGTTTACAAATATGTGCATTTTCTCTTTTCCATTTTTTTTTGCTTTTATCATTTCGATTTTTTTATTGCTAACGCCCGGCAAGCACCCAAATGGCACCTGACCTTCGTGAGAACAGGGGTTTCTTACTAACCTCCCAGGTATCCTAAGTGCATATCTAGGTTGATTTGGGCCTCTAGACCCCTCGAATGATGATCCCGCCGGCTAAGACTTACCCTGATGACAATACCGTCATGCCATGCTTAGGCTCCCAGTCGCTTCCGACCACAGGGATTCACCCAAAAGGTGTTTGAGGTAAATGATTTGCCCGACCCTGGTCTGTTTCCTCACAACTCTAGATGGTATAAGATGGAACACCCTGGAACCCTAACGACCAACCGCGCGACGCTGACCCGGAATCAGACGCCGTCGCACCCATAGGTGACGCGCTTGCATTGGCCTAAGCCCGAGGTTAAACAAGAAGACATCAAGGTGGTAAACAGGGGTCTTGACCAGCCAGAAACACGGAGACTCCTTCGCAGCGATAGCTTTTGCTTTTCAAAGTGGGCAACCAAATGTGTATATTAAAATAAGGTCGCAGACCCTGGGCAGTTTTCACCTTTCAGAAATTCCATCGAACCTTCATCTTTAGAGGGAGAAGGAAGAGTGTAGGGGATAAACCTCCTGAGAGGACCGGCAAAGCCGTTAACCCGGCGAGCGAATAAGGGCCCATTAACTCTTTCCTTCGGACAACTTCGGACCAAATCTCGAGCATTTACATTCCACGGCCCCTTTTGTGGATTCAGACTTTTGCTTTGAGGGGTTCCGTTTATCGTAACAGGCACGGTCACGACCAGGCTTTTCTCTTGATTTTGATTTCATATTTCTTTTTGTGAGGGAGATATAGTCGTTTGACGTTTGTGGGCTCCCTTTTCGTATGCCTGCGGGGACACTGCCCTCTTCTCGTGCTCTGATCGATGCTCGAGGAAATGGATCCTACTCTTGCCTTTGGGGTTTGAGTTTTGGTTTCTCATGCTCAGCGTTTTAAGGGCGCCGACTGTCTCATTGGGTCGAAGAGAAAAGAATAAAGATTACAGCTTCCGGAGATCTTCTGGGTGGGGCCCCACCGTAGGTGATGCTACCGACTTTTTTGAATACATAAGTGAGCACATGTTGGCTTCCTTCGAGCGAGCATAGGCCGACGTGGCCGGACAGGGATCTCCACGGTTCTGGCAAACCAAGACCCGGTGCCTACCAAGCCTTAATGGGCCCTATCCTAACATGAAGGTTAGATGCAGAGACTTAACTATATGGTGACTGCCGGGCATCGGCATCTTGAATTTTCCATATTTTTAGTGGTTTTCAATATTCCTTTATTTTTTGATGTTTTTATCTTTTCATCATTTTTTTTTGTTGTGCTAAGGGTAGTATTTCTTAAGATAAAGCCCATTCCAAGGGTGGGATAACTCGGTCCCTTCGGCGTTGACTAGCTTGTAGGCGTTGCCAGGGTACACGGCTTGAATTACAAATGGTCCTTCCCAATTGGGTTGGAGCTTAGAACGCGGCCCTCCAGGTTTGACAAAAATTCTTTTTACGACCATCTCACCGACTTTGAATTTTCTCTCAACGACTTTCTTTTGGTAAAAGCGAGCGAGTCTATTTTGATACACACGCGCGTGTTCGGCAGCGGCCAGCCGCTTCTCATCCAAGAGTTCCAACTGGGCGAGGAGTGAATTACGACGATCGTCGAGGGGAAATTCCTCGTCCAATTGTACCCTGAGAGAAGGGATCAGAGTCTCGTACGGGACTACCGCTTCCATACCATAAGTGAGGGCAAATGGAGTCTGCCCGGTGGGGGTACGGATTGAAGTGCGATAGGCCCATAGGGCTTCGATAAGCTTTTCTGGCCAGTCTGAAAACTTACTAGACTCGCAGGTTTTTTTGATGATTTTGAGCAATGTTTTATTGGTGGCCTCCGCTTGGCCGTTACCTTGTGGGTAGTAAGGCGATGAATGATGCAATGCAATCGCGTACCTTTTGCAGAGGTCCTGTAGGTCCTGAGAAATGAACTGTGGCCCATTGTCGGTGACGATCGTGCTTGGGATGCCGAATCTGGCGAGAATGTTCTTCATGATGAACTTGCAGACTGTTGACGCCTTGATTTCCGCGTAAGCTTCGGCTTCGGCCCATTTGGTGAAGTATTCCGTCGCAGTAAGGATGAAAGATTTCTGCTTGGTGAGGGAATTGGGATCACCTAGGGGACCAATGATGTCGAATGCCCACATGGAGAAAGGCCATGGGGAGGATATTGGATGAAGTGAGGAAGATGGTGAATGGATTTTATCGGCGTGAAGTTGACACTTGACACACCTACGGACATAGACAGCACAATCCTCTTCCATAGTGGGCCAATAAAAGCCTTGACGAATGATCTTCTTGGCGAGCATCTGACTATTCACGTGGCCACCGCACACACCCGAGTGCGTCTCTTCTACACATTTCCAAACCTCATCGTCACCAAGACATCTTAACAGAATACCAGTAAGGCTCCTCTATAGAGTAGACCTCCAACCAATGTGTATTTCTGAGCCACCCTTCTTATGGCTTTCTTGTCCTCTGCGGTGGCCCCTTCAGGATAAGACTGATCTTGGCAGTATTTGACAATTTCATAGAACCATGGTTTCTCTTCATCAGCCAGTTCTTCTTCGACCTCTGCCAACATGATTTCCCTCTTCTCAAGGATATCTTCCTGCAGGATCTTCCTTGCTATCCTGTCTTTGATGTTTACGTAGGAAGCATCATCGATCGCAGGGGCGTGAAGTTTGTAGATGGAAATGGACTTAAACCAACTTCCTAGAGGGAACCTTATGGATGATGCCAACGAGGCGAGGGCATCGGCGAGAATATTCTGATGACGAGGGATATGAACAAAGATCAGTTTTGTGAATAGTTTGGCAAAGGCAGCAGTGAGTTCTTGGTATGGCTTGAGTTTGGGATCGCGAGTGCGATACTTAGTGAGCACCTGGCGAAGGATGAGTTGACTATCACCTACGACTCGCAACTCAGTGATACGAAAAGAATGGGCGAGTTCTAGGCCAGCTAGAAGAGCTTCATATTCGGCTATATTGTTGGTAACTGGAATTTAAGCTGGTATGCCAATGGGAATGTGAGGCCTTCAGGCGACAGGAGGGCGATGCCGATTCCTCTCCCTTGAGAATTCAGAGCTCCATCAAAATATAGTGTCCACATTGGCTCATCTGATTGGTTGACGGACATTAGTTCCTCATCTGGAAACTCTGATTGGACGGGATCGAACTTGGGAAGAGGATGGTGAGCGAGATGCTCGGCTATGGCATAGCCTTTAATCACCTTTTGCTGGATGTAGGTGATGTCGAACTGAGAGAGAAAACTTTGCCAACGTGCTAGCCTATCCGTAAGGACGGCTTTCTCCAGAAGGAATTTGATAGGATTCATTCGAGCAATCAAGTGGACTTCGTGAGCCAAGAAGTAGTGCTTCAATTTCTGCACTACCCAAACGAGGGCAGCACAGGTTTTCTCCATGCCGGTGTACTTCTGCTCACAGGGATTGAGAAGTTTGGACAAGTAATAGGTTGCCCGTTCCTTGCCTTCTTCATCAGCTTGTGCGAGGACGGCTCCCACGGAGTCATCCAAGACTGAGACGTAAAGGATCAGAGGTTTTTCTGGTTTGGGTGGAATGAGAACGGGTGGACTAGCCAGATATTCCTTCAACCCTTCAAAAGCTTTCTGACATTTAGAATTCCAGTGGAATTCTACTCCTGGCTTGGTCAACTCGTAGAGAGGTCTACACCTTTGTGAATGTTGAGACACAAACCGACGAATAAACTGTAACCTCCCGATTAAACCTCGGACTTCCCTCAAATTCTTGGGAGGCGGCATATCCCTGATGGCCTTAGCTTTGTCGGGATCTATCTCGATCCCTCTTTTACTCACAATGAACCCCAGCAATTTACCCGACGACACACCAAACACACACTTTTTCGGGTTCATTTTCAATTGGAACTCTCTTGACCTTTGCAAGACCTTAGCCAAAACTTCTGGATGTTCCATCCTGGTCCTTGATTTCACCAATAAGTCATCCACATACACTTCCAGATATATGTGCATCATGTCATGAAATATGGCCATCATCGCTCTTTGGTAAGTAGCTCCAGCATTCTTTAACCTAACGGCATGACCACGTAACAATATGTTCCCCAAGGGGTAGTGAATGACGTCTTTTCCTGATCCTCTTCTGCCAAACGAATTTGATTGTATCCTGAAAATCCATCCATGAAAGAGAGGGTTTCGTAGCCTGCCGTGTTATCAATCAGCACATCAATGTGAGGTAAGGGAAAATCATCCTTTGGACACGCGCGGTTAAGGTCCCGGAAGTCGATGCAAATCCTGACTTTCCCATCTTTTTTCATGACCGGGACAATGTTCGCCACCCATTGAGGATAAAGGACGACTCTAATGAACCTGGCTTTGTGGAGCTTATCGACCTCTTCCTTCATTTTCAAAGCCATCTGAGGGTGGAAACGCCTTAACCTTTGTTTTACCGAGATGGACCCTGGTTTTAGGGTTAAACGGTGTTCGACCAAGGTTGAATCCAGACCCGGCATATCCTCGTAGCTCCATGCAAACGTGTCCTTATATTCCTTGAGAACCTCAATTAATGCTCTTCTTCAGAGGGTGGTAGGTTGTCACTTATGAGGATGATCCTAGGATCTTCCTCAGTTCCCAAGTTGACTTCTTTGGTGGATTCTTCTACGGCGGTTGACGGCTCGTCGAATCTCCTCATTCCACTAGCGTATGCGCCCGCCGCATCCTCATATTCTTCACCCTCATCTTCAGTGGGGCATTCTTCATCCGTGATCTCGTAGACTCCATACCCTTCATCAGATGCACAGTCGCCCTCGCATTCTATTTCGGGTAGCTGGATGGGATTTTCTAACAACTGGGGGATGACAAGAAGGGCCTGACACCTGGCGGCCAAATCCAGAAGGAATCGACGAGGGATCTGCCTACCCTTGGATTTCTTCCTAGGTACTACCCTTGGCCTATCATTCCTAGATTGACTGACAATATTTACAGAAGAAGAGGAAGAGAAGAGGATGGTGTAGAATGTACAGGAGAAGACCCCTCAGAGGAGGGGTAGAAAAGGTCGCTCATCGGACCTTGGACGGGTGGTCCGCGAGGCGGTACGCACCCGTGGGAGATGTAGGAGGTTTCCTCAACGAAGATGTGTTGTTGGGGAGTTTGAAAATCGACGTTTTTTTTTCGTTTTCATTTTTAATGACAAAGCAGTGAAAAGAGATTGGAGGAGAGTGAAAAGGGGTTATGGCTAGAGGATTGTGAGGCTCATAGAGCAGATCATGGTTGAAGACCTGGCGCGGGTTAAAAAGCCCGCGCAGGTATGTAAGCAAAGAAGGGGACCTGGGAAGATCATCAGACAATTGTCTGGCCCAGGAGGAAGATATCAGCAAAGGCTGAGACGAGTGGATGGAGAGGATGGCGGCTAATGAGCCGTCGACGGCAATGTTGAGGACGGATGAAGATCCGTCGATGACAGAGTCCTTCTGGCGAGGACGAGGATAGTTTGGAACCTTGGCAAGAGTGGTAATATTCTCTGGTATTTCGGAGATCAATGGTGGTCCTTCAAGCTGCGGAGATGAGAACATCCTTTCCAGTGCAACGGAAATGTCCCGTATGTCGAACCATTTGTCCCACTCGCATTCCGGATCTTGATCTTGCCTCTTTTGGTGATCCTCGGACATTTTTCAGCCAAATATACAGCATGTGATCCCCCATATGCTTCTCGTGGGTGATCTCCCATCTGAACAACGGGCCCTCTGTTGAAGTGGTTTGATAGAGTCCACGTGAGGGGCTTCCAATCTGCCTTGAACGGTCCTTTGAAGCCCAGGCCAAACCTGCGGTTCGGCCTAATTTCCTTTGGCGGTTTGAGCATACCCTGTAATTGTGCGCCCAGACCTTTTCCCTGTTGATAGCCGATATTCCTCATAATCTCCCAACCTTTGGAGTGAAGAGGGAGACATGATGTTGTGGTTGCCCTGACCGGCTCCTTTGGTGCTAGTGGAACATGAGATGGATCACGTACGTCCAGTAGTGACAATATGGGCCGATGAGACGGCCAAACAGAAGGCAGAGAGGTGTTGATAGCATCCACTGTGTGAAGGACAGGTGTACTGACCACTTTAATAATTCTCCCATTGTAAGGAAACTTCATGCACTGATGGTTGGTGGAAGGCACAGCGTCCATGGCTTCGATGTAAGGGCGACCCAGTATAGCCTTGAATGTGGGGTCCATGTCGAGGACATGGAATTCCGTGGGAATTGCCATGGGGCCTAGTTCTGCCTTCAGAATAATCATCCCCTGCGGCGGCCTTTTGCTATTGTCATAAGCCGTGACCGTGATCGAGGAAGGTCTTATTTGTTCCTCGTTGACCCCACACAACTGAAGAGTGCTCATGGAGATTACATTTATGGACGCACCCGTGTCCACAAGACACGGGTTTATGGATACCCCATTGATTTTTATTGAAATGCACAATGCATATTTCCGAGCTTCCTTGGGAGCGAGCTCGTAGTTGTGGAACATGATGGCCGGTTGTGTGTCTGTTGGGGTCAGGACGGTCGAAATCTTCTCCACGGGGAGGTCTTCATTAACCATGACTCTTTGAAGGTATTCCATTAAGGCTGCCTGGTGGGATGTGGATCTTTGAAGTAGCTCCAGGATGGAGATCCGAGCAGGTGTCTTGTCCAAGTGTTTCAATAGATCATACTGTGTTCCAGGGATAGCTCTTTCTGGTTGTTCTGCATCATCCTTCTCTGGCTGAGATTGCTCGGGATTCTGACTGTTGTGGGGGAAAACCCTGTGGAAAATCCTTCCACTCCGGAGCACCATTGCCTGCGGCTTTTGTACCTCTGTGGGGGTAGCAGTGGGTTTTAACAGGGGTTTGAGGGGTAGTAGTGGAGGAATGGTTGATGAAGCAGGGGTGATGACGGGAGCAGGGATTCTGATGAGGGGTTTGTTAGGTGGCGGCATGGTGGAGGTAGAGGGGATATTGCGCGGATTATGAAGGATAAGGAGTCTAGAAGGTGGCGATGGAGACGAAGTAGGAGTGGGTAAGGTTTGAAGTGGGCAATGATTTTGAGGTGGGTGATGGTTAATGAGTGGTTTTGAAGGTATTAGTGGTGATGTGGTGGAGAAAGACGGGGTTATGTATGGTTGACGGATGATAAGGGGTTTAGAAGGCGTAGGGGTAAATGTGGTAGAGGTGGATGGTAAAGTGGGGGAGTGAGAGAAGATGAGAGGGTGTGAAGGCGTAGTGGAGAGTGTCGGTTGATAGGAGGTCGGGGTGCGGATGAGAGGGCGTAATGGTAGTGGAAATGATGATGGTGATACTGACGCGGGTTGATGAGAGAGAGGTGCTACCCGGGCAAGGTGAGGGGGTTGCATGACGATAGGGTTGGAGGTATAAAGAATGGAGGTACTTTCCTGGTGCCACACCTGCTCTCTCCCGACTTCCGGGAAGGAGGAGATGGGGTTAACCTGATGATTGGGCTGTTGGTGCTCCGGTAGTGGATTCTGGATTATGCCCATGTCGGGCTGTTGTTGTGGGGCCTGCTGAGCCTGCTGTTGTTGTTGTGGTTGCTGTTGCTGTGCTGTTGTAACTGCTGCTGTGGCCTATGAGGAGGTCTCCTAGCCTTGAGAGCCGCGACGTATCGTCTCATCTCATCCCAATCTATTTGATGTTCATCATTCATATCATGGATGTAATCTTTGAAATGGAAGCAGTAATCCACTGTGTGTCCCGGCTGCCTGTGGTAGACGCAGTATTTGGAGGTATCAACATTGGGGGGCCACGCGGGCCTTTCTCTGGGTAGGGCGAGTTGGTTTGATGCCATGAGGGCATTAAAAATGTCTGCTAAGGTTTCCGGCAATGGTGGATAGTAGGCTCTCTTGGGACCGAGCGGCCTCCTTTGTTGCTGTTGGGGACCATAGTTCCCCGGGGGTGGAACTTGGTTGTACTGAAGCGGTGGTTGTTGTTGCTGAGGTTGTGGTTGTTGTTGCTGGGGTTGGCGTAATGGAGGCATATTATCCTGGGGTGGATTATTTTGGGGTGGAGGACGAAGAGGGAAAGGACCCGGTTGAAGGGGAAGTCGGGGCATTTGTGGAGGCCTTGGGTTGACTGCATAGTTGGCATTGTTGACCGCACTGACTTGCTCATTTGTCACGACCCCTTCTGTGGCTCCGCCCGGGACACCAGCGCCTGTCTTTCTGACCACTTTGGGCTTCGGCGACTCAAACATGTTCATGATGGGGGAGTCTTTTAGCTGGGTTTGGATGTATCGGGCCCTTTCATAGAGTTCCTCCATTGTAGTAAGTTTATTCATGGCCAGGACATGTCTGAACTGTGGGGTTGCATTAGACACAATCATCTTCACTTGTTCGGGCTCGGAGAGGGTATCCCTTATTCTTTCCGCCAGAGACCTCCATCTATCAGCATATCGGACAAAATCCTCGTCGGGTTTCATCTTTTCGGCCACTAGGTCGGTAATGGAGAGTGAGGGACCGACCCTATCCCTATATTTCTGCAAGAACCTTCTCTGGACTATTTCAAAATTCTCGGCCTCGCGGGGCTCCAGAGAATAGAACCACTCAAGCGCGGGACCATCCAATGATCTCCGAAAGAGGTATGCCAGGGACCTCTGATCGTTTTGCCAGTAAGAGGACTCATACATGAAATCCTTGAGATGAATGAAGGGGTTGCCGGTACCATTGTATCTGCGGTACGTGGGCATTTCGGAGGGAGGAAGATGAATGACGGGAAGGATTGGCAAAGCAACCTCCGGGGTGGCTTTCACGTCCACCATCCTTCTCAGATTTTGAAACTGCTCGTCCATGCGGTTGAACCTATTGAGGAGCGATTGGGCGAGCTCCTCTGGGGGTGAAGGTGGCACTTGCCACTGGGGGAGAAACTGTCTCCCGGAGACTTGAGGGGGGAACCCAGAATGAGAGGGAGCTGTCGGACCGCCGACAGTTGGCCCCGGCTGAAGCGGTGTCTGGGGAACAACGGGAGTTTGAGATTGTGATGGGAACTGGAATGAGGGTGGTTGTTGGCTCGCTTGTCCTTGAAGCGAGGGAGACTGGATGGCTTGCGCCAATGAGGGAGATGGAATGGCCTGCACGGACTCTTGGAGAGGTGCGATGGCCGGAGTTGACTCCTGGGGCGTGGGGGAAACAGATTTCCCTTTTAGAATGGCCTGGAAGGCCCGGAGCTGTTCAGAGGTAAGCTCCGTGTTGGCGAGGACGCCCAGTAAGGAAGTGATATCCTGTGGCGGGGACGTGTCCCCGGCAATAACCTGCACCTCATGCGAGGGGTCATGAGAAGGACCCGAGTCCATAGCATAGACTCGCGGGTCGGCTGACAAACCACGGCTAGGGTGGTTCTCCTCAAAAGACTCGTGAGACATGCTCACAGTTTTCCCAGAACGCAAAAACATACACTAGCAAGTAGGTAGCAGAGATTATCAAACAAGTGGATGCCTTTACGCCCTTTTTTGTGTTTTGATTTTGATGATTTTTTTTGTATTTTTAGCGAGATCCGAAGTTCACACAAAATGGGGACCCTAGTTTGTTTTTGTTTCACCGCCGTGTCAGCTAGGGTCTCTCGTCTCACCACGAATGAAATGACTAACTCCGGGGAACTTCAATGGTACAACCAGCCCAGTGAACGAAGAGGAGATTCTTCGATGTCGGGGACTTACGGAGGTCCCAGTGTAGGAGATTCTAGTCCGTTGAGAGGAATTCCCAAACGGAGAGTCCTTCCTTCACCGGGAAAGGGTGATCCTCAAAAAATGAAAAAAAGGATAGAAAAGAGGAATGGATGTATGCAATGGAATGCTGACAGATATATGGAGTGGGAAAACAACAGAAATAACAGACATATAATAAACAAAGAACCAATCAAAACTGACGGTGCTGCCGTGAGCACAACGGGGGCGCGCGCGGGCGCGAAGGTGGAGAGGCACGGGTGGTGCCGAACTTGCAAGGGTAGCCGAAAGGAAGCAGTAGAGGTCCCACCGTGATCGCCAATCTGTGAGCGACGTCACGCGGTTCGGGGAAGAGCGGAGAGGACGCGGAGCGCGCGCGGGCTCCTTCTTTTTTTTGTTGGCTTGCTGCAACACAGAAATGAGAGGAAAGAGAGAAGGGGCCACCACGGGAGATTGCTCCGGCGGGGCGAGCGGGACAAGTGTGATATAGCAAGATATGGGGGTTAAACGGCCATAGCGGGAAGTGACTCGCCGCGACCTCGGGGGGACGGGAAGGGTGCAGAAATTAAATAACAAGAATTGAAACGGCCATTGGGGAAGTGACTCGCCGCGGCCTCGAGAATATGAGCAGATAATAAGATGACAAAATATAAAGAGAATACAAAGAGCAGGAATTTAAACGGCCATTGGGGAAGTGACTCGCCGCGGCCTCGATGATAGGAGCAGAATATAACAGAATATAAAGAGAATATAAGAATGGAAATTTAAACGGCCATTGGGGAAGTGACTCGCCGCGGCCTCGATGATATAAGCAGAATATAACAAAATATAAAGAGATTATAGGAATAGAAATTTAAACGGCCATTGGGGAAGTGACTCGCCGCGGCCTCGATGATATAAGCAGAATATAACAAAATATAAAGAGAATATAGGAAACAGAAATTTAAACGGCCATTGGGGAAGTGACTCGCCGCGGCCTCGATGACAAGATGTGATCGCCAGGGGCCAAAAGACCCCAAAATAAGAAAGTGATCGCGCCTACCTCAAGAGCGGGAGATGGCGGGTTGCTTCTTCCTCTCCCTTCGGCCGGCCGACGGAGAGGGCTTTCCTCGGTTACCCTTGCAAAACAACGACAAACAAGTAACAAGTGGATTAGAAAGATGAAGGTGTAGTATTCAAATCCTTGCGATAAAAGTAACGAAATGATGGCAAGACACACACCTGGTTGGTGTTATCTTTTAAACCCCTCTCGGACTCGAGTAGGAGGAAAATGAGATGATGGATGCAAGAAGTATAAGAGAAGAGGCGCCCTTGTGAAGGGGGATAGAGGATGCAGTATGATGAATGTAAAGAACTAGGAAGAAAAAGGGGAAGAAAAGGCTTATTGGATGAGCCGAGGGTGAAATCCGGCGGAGCTCCGGCAGCGTGGGGACGACGTGGAAGCGCGGTGGATGAAGACGACCTTCCTCTCGCGAGCGTGGGCACCCGAGAAGCCGGCAGAACCTCCACCTACAAAAGAACCCACGGGTTAGAAAATGACTCCGTAGCCTCTGGGCTCCGGCAGCCTATCGGATCACTTCTGAGCTCTTCCAGAACTGAGGGGGTGGGCCTCTATTTATAGGGCTCCGGAGGGTGGAGGCGTCCAGGACCCTGGACACCTCCATCAGGGCCGAAATAATATTTTATTCTATTTTTATTTAATTTTTGGAATATTTTTGTGGAGGCGTCCAGGGTCCCGGACGCCTCAAACAGGTCCACCGAAAACCGACGACGGCCGCACGCGGTTTGGCACAACGCGTGGTTTTGTGAGCGGCGCCCCGTGATTCAGAAATGGGCGCGTCCAGCTGGCTGGATCTCCATATTTTGGATTTTTTCACACACGACAAACCGTCGTTCGGTGGCCGGCGCCCGTGAGGGTTTTGATGGAGGCGTACAGGGGCCTGGACGCCTCCAAAATTATATTATTTTTTATTTTTCTTTTGTCTTTTATACCAGGGCTGGCATTTTGATTTTTTTATTTGTTTTTATGGAGGCGTCCAGGGGTCTGGACGCCTCCATTAATATATATATATTTTTATTTATTTATTTTTTTATGCCAACTGGCATTTTACAAACATTTTTTTATTATTGTTTTTATGGAGGCGTCCAGGGGCCTGGACGCCTCCATTAATATATATATTAATTAGTTTTGGGCCCTGAGAAAAGAAATAAAATAAATAGAAATATGGGGGCATCCAGAGGCCTGGACGCCCCCATTAAGACCCACCCGGGTCCTCAATCGGCGGCCGCCCGGCAGTCAACATCTTGGTTCCGGAACCTCTTGATACGTCTGACTGGTGTTGATGCCGTCCGAATGCCGTGATGAGACGATTCCGGATGCCGAAAAAGGCAGACGAAGACCCGAGAAAAGGAAGCACTCGAGTGATTCAAAATGCGTAAGTCGTTGCGGGGCGTTGTATAGTAATATGAGACTTTCTCAGGAGACGTCAGGAATGGCGTGTCTACAGCATACACCTATGACAATAATTCATATGAAAATTTATAATGCCCTGGATTCTTATCGAATTCTTATTGGGTCTTCTATATCTTCTTCGGAGAGTTTCGGATCGCTTTTGTGGGTCCTAAGTTGAGTTTTACGATCCACGTGAATTTTTCTCTCGTACAAGTTATGGAACCCTGTGGTGAGTTTATTTCTCAGTTCATCGACTCGTGGATGCCGTAGTTGCGTTGTACTCTTCCCGATGATCATTTCGACTATTTTTATATATTTTACTGAACTAGTCCATTTTCGGGCTAATTATCAAATTTTCAAAAATTAGGAAAATTCCTAATTTCTTTTCCTTTTGCCCTTTTTCTTTCTTCTCCTCTCTCCTCCCGTTCATTCGCGACCGTGACCTCCTCTCTCCCCCATTTTCTCTCTTCTCTCGCCCTTCCGACTCCGGCGGTAGACGAAGGAGGCTCGGGCAGGTAGAGGTGATGCTGTGGGAGTGGTCTAGAGCCCGATGGGGCGAGGATCGGACTGTTTCTGGCGCGATCCCAAACGGTGGATTCAAAGTCGACGGTCGAGCTCACGACATGGTTTTCGGCGTGGTTTAGTCACTTCGGTGCACGGAATCTTCGGTGGAGGTAGTGAGATGGAAGCTCTACTTCTCCGCTGTGTTTTCCCAATAATTTTGCATTGTTCGGTGCGAGTTTGAGCGGGCTTCATTCAAGTTCGAGAAAATCATGCTTTTTGGGTGTTCGAAGGGTTCACCGGAAAATGGCGACGGTTTTTAGATCAGTTGATATCAATGGAACCCCTGGAATGTCAGTGTTCCAGATCCGCTGATTTCGTGTCAATTGGTTGTCATTTGGGGCCGATACGAGCCCGGGAACCCCGGTGACTCATTTAGGGTCAATTCGGTGGAATTGCCCATTTCAAGCTGTTTATGCATTGTTTTGACCCCTTCCGGACTGTGGAAGGTCGGTATTATCATTGTGGTTGTTATCCCCTACGATCAGAATCGAACGGGGCGTGGAATCGGGCACGGAGGTTAGGGTTTTGCCATTTTTTCGCCGTGACCGATCGACCGGACCACCTGGGCCGATCGACCGGCAGTCACCCGCGGACCATGTTGGGTCCGGTCGTTGGTCCAGTCGACCGACCACCCAGGTCCGATCGACCGGTCTTGTCAGGTCGACCGACCCCACGGTTCAGGTCGATCGGAATTCAATAATTTTCACCATTTTGAGTCCCGGTCGGTCCGGTTGAGACCCAATGACCGACCTATGGCCTCGCGAGTGTCCCAGACACCCTATGGGTTCCGTGTCCGTGTTTCTAGCTTGTCAGGAAGTACCGAGTTACTTTGATTAGCGTGCCCATAGGCATGTGTGTCACGGGCTTTGTGTTACGCTCGATCGAGTCACCGTGTATCGGTGTGAGTGCGGTGGGGTTCCCCCGCATGTGTGTGGCCTCCCTCGAGTTCCTGTCTTGAGGGGATGGTTTCGGTGGCTTGTGGTCTACCTCGGTATTCGTGTTACCGTGGTTTTAGACCTAGTCAAGATTTAAGTCGGTTGGCCCTGGCGGCCCAACCTTCACGCATTTCTTTGTTGTTGTGCGCCTTCCTTCGGCCGCTATAGTCTGTGTGTCTTAGGTCTTTATCTTAGGGGGGTTAGTGTGGCAGTTGTCATTTGGACTGCCTAGTCCGTGTGGCTGATCTATATTAGACCGCTTTGTTGGTTTGTCTGAATAGGTCGGTTCAGGGTTGACTGGGTTTAGCGGCCTAATCCTTGACCGCTACTGTCACCTAGCGGCCCATTCTATGACCGCCCGCTTATGTTCCTTCGCTTAATTTCTAAGTGTCATTTCTCGATGTTTTGACTTTTGATTATCTTGGCTGGACTTTGCAGTTTGCCCACCGTCCCGTGGATGTCTTCTGACACCCTATGAGGGCTACGACCATAGTTAGATAGCCAGGAGTGCCTTTCTATCGCTTCAAAGTCGTTGTCAGGTCCTGGTCAACCCGGTAAGATCCAATGGTTGACATAAGACCTTGTGTGCGTCTCGGTGGTTCTGTACAGCCTGAGACATGGTTCTGGATGCCTTGAGGTGTTGTCTCACCTCAGTTTACGTTTCCAGATGTGATAAGGGTCTTGGTGTTCCCTCATGTCCTTGTGTGTCATTTTACACGGTCATGTCATTTCCTCTGACTTAGGATTAGACCGATTGGCGGCTTGTTCCGCTTTGTGCGACGATCTTGACTCCGAGTCGTGAGACTCAAGGATCGTTGTGTGGGTAGGTCTAGTTGCCTTGTGTTGAGTCTGTCGGCAGTTGTCTTGCTGCCTTGGTGCTTCGTAGTACGTGCGATAGTGCTCCCATACCTGTCAGTACTACAGTGCTTGTGTTTCAGAGTTCTGTGTCTAGTGAGCCTCCACTAGTCATAGTTTGGCGGCGCGTTACGGCGTGTCGACCCACCTGGAAGTGGTGGTGTCACACCCCGAGCCTTTATTTACAGTGGAAGACTCGCTCGGGGAGCGCGAACAGACGGCATGGTAAGCCTCTTGCAAGCAAGAACATTCAGAGCGCGAGACAATCACATATATAGAGGTAATTGCACAAGATATATTCAAAACTCAACTCTATTTCATAATCAATCAATATTCAAAACTACATACTTTGACTTCTTCACTAATTAACTCAAGAAATAAGAAAAATTACATTGACTCCATCTAAACACTTGAAACTGCCTAAGTCTTCTCTCTTATCAGGACAACTCTTAATCACTCTCGGACCCGCTGCTCGAATCACCCGAATCCGAATGCGAACTATATTCATCTCCTGAAAATCATTGAACAATAGGTCATGAGCACACTTGCCCAGTAGGTATCTTTGCATCAACATGAAGGCACTATTTAAGTAATTATCATTTTAGCTCTAAAGAGATAAGGTAAAATCATGCGAATGCGAATCAATCATGCGATCAAATCAATAGAAAGAAGATAACCATGTAAGATAGAATGATCAAGAATGAACTAGCAAGAATATAACAAGAACATGATATTGGCCTTCCATGAACAAGAATGTAACGAGATTGTACTAGCAAGCCACATATTCCTCACTTTAGCATCTTATGCTTAAGAGCAAGTGCTTCGTGAATTTCTGTGGAATATCAAGCAAGAATGTCATGTTGTGCCGTGGATCTTCACTTATTTATAGAAATAGTACTCCCAGCGCAATGCGACGCCAGTAGCATCATACCCCATGGTTTATAAAATAGTATGTTTCCGGCAATCAGCCGAGAGGACTAGCATAGAGCCCTTGAACACAATCAGTACTCGATCGCATCTTCAGTTATAAATTAAGCTACTTCCACGCATGTAACAGTAAAGTATGGCCAAGAATATAACAAGTTTAGTAATTCCATGATAACAATAATCAATGAATGAATGCTTCAACGGATGAACAATATGAGTCAAAAAAGATTTAAACAAGGCTATGCTCTTGGAAATAAATCGGCAGCATAACGGTACTTTTCTTAACTCTCATTCGTTATCTTACGTCAATTTAAGCAATATGATAAGTTCTAGATCATCAAGGTATGTCTAGAATCATTGGAATATTAACCCTTGGTCAATCCTTGGGTTAACATATACAAGCTATGTAACGGTCAGGGTCTGGGCCGTTACATTATGTAACGCGTCCATGCTGGGCCGTTACAATGACCAGAGTCCAAAAAGATAAAGATAGACTCAGAGGAATGCGACGGTCTGGAACTGGGCCGTTACTTGGCCTGACAGTCCAGTCGAGGGCCGTTATTTTTCAAGAACCAGAAACCCGATAGTGTAATCTAATTAATGGGCTTTTATTGGTACAACCAACTCGGCGTCCTAGTAGGAATCCCAGGTTCGCGGAGATTTACGGAGGCCTTGAAACAATGATTTCCTAGTCCATTGGAAGGAATATCCAATAGAGAGGTCATCATGTCCAAGATAGTTTCCTATAGTGCAAAGTGTTAATGACATCGTACCGGAGTAAGTGCCATGTACTTATAGACTTTGACTCTATTGACAGAGAGAGATATATAATCTATGTGAAATCACGATGAAAACTCCGTTTTACAAGTCATGCTTTATAGTACAAAACTATACATTTAGGCTTTATGAAACTAGCAAAACTCAAAATAAAAGTGAGATATCAACCATGCAATACCTAATATGAACGATTTGATAATCATGAAATCAGGTTGCTACTTAGATATCTAGGCATAAACATAGGTAATAGTGGCATGATATATTCTGCCTAGGGTTGCCAGTACACAGATTGTAACGGTCTAGGGTCAGGGCGTCACAGTGAATATGACGGTCTGTCGAGGAGCCGTTACATGAAAGCAACGCGTCTGTCTTGGCGCGTTATTATCAACAGAGGAAAATAAGATATACAGAGACTGTGACGGATCATGGTAGGCACGTTACATTCAAGTGACGGTCCTACTAGGATGCGTTACAGTGTCTGCTAACAGAAAACAAATAAGAAACCTAAGAGGTCAATTCACATCATGTCTATAATCAAAATATCATGAGTTTCTTAGACATGACAACGAAGTAAAGGTCTTCTACATGCATGGGTAATTGTGAGTAGATGAACAACATGTTATAATCCTCTCTTATTAGGGCTAAGGGATGCATGATATGCATGGAACTACCAAAACATGGAATCAATGATCTATCATGCATGAAAAAAAAACCCATAAAACCAGAGGCTCTTTGTCCTATCAAGTTCTTTTTTCCGTTCATGAGATAACCTACCTCTTACTTAGGTTGTAGTTTCTGAATTTAGTTGAGAATTCTGCCCTAGATCTTCTCCTTCCTTTGTGACTTTTTCAGCTACTTCCTTGGCTTCTAACTCCACGACCTCTTGACCTAAAGATATGAAATTCGGAGGGGAGTTAGTCTAAAGTATAATGAACATAAACTTCAAAACAACTTACCCGAAATAATGACTCCTTACCTTCCTTCTTTACGTCCCAAAAGTAAGGGTCGCACAGTTCAGAACCATGCCCTATTTATAGTGTTTAGGCTAGGGTTTGAGGATTAGATCGATTCTAGTGTCCTTATTTCATCAATCCTAATCTCTAAGAGTCCTTAGAATTATTATAAGTCTTCCCAAATCGATCCATAGTGGATAAGATCATCAAAATTCCAATCTTTTCACGAGTTCTTTTACTCACGGAATCTGCAGGCATGTGAAAGTCGAACGTCCCTGCGTCACTTGGCTGTGACGGTCGGTCGATAGACCATTACAGTCTTCATGAACAGAAAATAGATTAAAACACTTTTAATCATTATCTAAATATTTATCTATATATATAATTTGTATTTATCCCAAAAATCCTTGGATAAGCTTAATTACCTTCTAGAATGTGGGCCTAACTTAATGGGCCATAGTTAAAACCTTTTGGACTTTAATTAAGTGGTTTGGGTTAATTGATTAACACCACTTGGCCTCATAATAACCATTTATAAATTTATTTAGGCCTTTATATTTTCTTGAAAATTATTTAAAATTTCTGGGGCACTACACCCTCCCCCACTTAGAAAGAATTTGGTCCCCAAATTCAAAACATGTATTGAGGAGAGTGTACTTACAATTAAATAATTCCGGGAATCTTTTCTTCATAGCTGATTCAATTTCCCATGTTGCTTCATAAGGTCATGCTTTCTTCCATTGAATCTTAACCATAGGAATGACCTTATTTCTGAGTTGACGCACTTCCCGATCCAGAATCTTTATCGGTGTTTGTTCGTATGTCAAGTCATTCTGAATCTCCAGATTGTCATAAGTTATGATGTGATCTGGATCATACACATACTTTTTCAGCATCGAGACGTGAAATACGTCATGAACTCCTGCTAACTATGGTGGCAAAGCCAATTTATAGGCCACTTCACCGATCCTTTCGAGGATTTCAAACGGGCCAATAAATCTAGGAGTTAGCTTTCCTTTAATGCCAAATCTTCGAATACCGCGACCCGGAGAAACCTTTAGATATACATGTTCTCCTACTTGAAATTCCAAGTCGCGCCTTTGATTGTCAGTGTAAGATTTCTGCCTATCTTGTGCCATTTTCATCCTTTCCCGAATGAGCTTGATTTTCTCTGTAGAATCCCTGATTAAATCAGGGCCTAGAAATTGCCTTTCCCCTATTTCATTCCAACATATTGGTGATCGACAACTTTTCCCATATAGAGCTTCGAAAGGTGCCATTTGTATGCTTGCTTGATAGCTGTTGTTATATGCAAATTCTACCAAAGGCAAGTGATCATGCCAACTTCCTCCAAAATCAATGACACAAGCCCTGAGCATATCTTCTACCACTTGATTTGTCCTTTCTGTTTGACCATCAGTTTGTGGATGGAAAGCGGTGCTAAAATTCAATCTAGTCCCAAGTGAATGTTGTAGGCTCCTCCAGAATTGTGATGTGAATCGGGGATCACTATCTGATACAATAGCGATAGGGACTCCATGTAACTTGACAATTTCTTTTAGGTATAGTGCTGCTAGAATATCTACAGACCATCGACTTTTTATTGGTATGAAATGTGCAGATTTAGTCAATCGGTCTATAATTACCCATATTCCATCGTGTCCACCTCTTGTCTTAGGTAGTCCCATAATAAAATCCATTCATATGCTCTCCCCTTTCCATTCCGGGGTACTTAAGGGATGTAATTTACCTGCGGGTCTAAAATGTTTCGCCTTCACTTGTTGACATGTGAGACACCGAGATACGAAGTCAGCTACTTCCCTCTTCATATTGGGCCACCAAAAGCTTCTTTTGAGGTCCTGATACATTTTTGTACCTCCTGAATGAATGGTATACTTTGATTTATGTGCTTCTTTTAAGATCAATTTCTTTGTATCTTCATGATCGGGTATACACATTCGGCCCTTGAATAGCATTTTTCCATCTTCGGATATAGAAAAATCCGGTCTTTGCTCAATATTGGCCTTAATTTCCAGTAAAATTGGGTCATCCTCTTGTAACTTGGCCAAATCCTCAATCAATGTTGGTTGAGCTCGGATATTTGCCATGAAACAATTATCTTCCTTAATGTCAACATCTAGATTTAATTGAGCAAATTGAGGAACAAGGTTAGTCATACTAATCATGAGACTTGATAACATACCAATTGGTTTTCTGCTAAGTGCATCTGCTACAGCATTTGCCTTATCAGGGTGATATTGAATAGCGAAATCGAAGTCTTTAAGATATTCCAACCATCTCCTCTGCCTCATGTTAAGCTCTTTTTGAGAAAATAAATATTTCCAACTCTTATGGTCCGAATAGACAGTGAACTTTTCTCCATAAAGATAATGACGCCAACTTTTTAAGGCGAAAATAACTGCTGCTAATTCCAAATCATGTACAGGATAATTTTCTTCGTGACGTTTTAATTGTCTTGAAGAATAACAAATCACTTTTCCATCAAGTACGGGCGTCCTTATTTAACTGAAACGTAGCCAGACGGACTTTCTCCTGATCAGTGCATTGAATAACATCAAATATCATATTCATCTCGTCGATCCAATTTTTTGCTTCATCCGGATTGGAAGATCCATAGAAACGCGGAGGATTTAGACTCCGGAAATTACGATAAAGGTCTCCTGCCCTTGCCCCCGCACCGACTTGTGCTATAGTTTGTAGTGCCAGGGTGAGGCCGGCAACAGTTTGTTGCATACCGTCCCAATCTATGCGATGAGCCATGATAAGAATAATAAGGTACCTGAGAGAAAATAACAACTTGTTATTTCTCATGAAATTGGAATAAGCAAAATAATTCTTAAACTAATTAGCTATCTTATCCCGGTTTCTACCCAATCCTCACATGGGTGTGGAATTTTTTCCTTAGTTCATAGGTATGGGTCCTTAACCTTGGACTTATCCTATGACATAACTCTTCTCCTTAAGTCCTGAGACTTAGGCTCTGATACCAACTTAACTGTCACGCCCCGAGCCTTTATTTACAGCGGAAGACTCGCTCGGGGAGCGCGAACAGTCGGCATGGTAAGCCTCTTGCAAGCAAGAACATTCAGAGCGCGAGACAATCACATATATAGAGGTAATTGCACAAGATATATTCAAAACTCAACTCTATTTCATAATCAATCAATATTCAAAACTACATACTTTGACTTCTTCACTAATTAACTCAAGAAATAAGAAAAATTACATTGACTCCATCTAAACACTTGAAACTGCCTAAGTCTTCTCTCTTATCAGGACAACTCTTAATCACTCTCGGACCCGCTGCTCGAATCACCCGAATCCGAATGCGAACTATATTCATCTCCTGAAAATCATTGAACAATAGGTCATGAGCACACTTGCCCAGTAGGTATCTTTGCATCAACATGAAGGCACTATTTAAGTAATTATCATTTTAGCTCTAAAGAGATAAGGTAAAATCATGCGAATGCGTATCAATCATGCGATCAAATCAATAAAAATAAGATAACCATGTAAGATAGAATGATCAAGAATGAACTAGCAAGAATATAACAAGAACATGATATTGGCCTTCCATGAACAAGAATGTAACGAGATTGTACTAGCAAGCCACATATTCCTCACTTTAGCATCTTATGCTTAAGAGCAAGTGCTTCGTGAATTTCTATGGAATATCAAGCAAGAATGTCATGATGTGCCGTGGATCTTCACTTATTTATAGAAATAGTACTCCCAGCGCAATGCGACGCCAGTAGCATCATACCCCATGGTTTATAAAATAGTATGTTTCCGGCAATCAGCCGAGGGGACTAGCATAGAGCCCTTGAACACAATCAGTGCTCGATCGCATCTTCAGTTATAAATTAAGCTACTTCCACGCATGTAACAGTAAAGTATGGCCAAGAAAATAACAAGTTTAGTAATTCCATGATAATAATAATCAATGAATGAATGCTTCAACGGATGAACAATATGAGTCAAGAAAAATTTAAACAAGGCTATGCTCTTGGAAATAAATCGACAGCATAACGGTACTTTTCTTAACTCTCATTCGTTATCTTACGTCAATTTAAGCAATATGATAAGTTCTAGATCATCAAGGTATGTCTAGAATCATTGGAATATTGACCCTTGGTCAATCCTTGGGTTAACATATACAAGCTATGTAACGATCAGGGTCTGGGCCGTTACATTATGTAACGCGTCCATGCTGGGCCGTTACAATGACCAGAGTCCAAAAAGATAATGATAGACTCAGAGGAATGCGACGGTCTGGAACTGGCCGTTACTTGGCCTGACGGGCCAGTCTAGGGCCGTTATTTTTCAAGAACCAGAAACCCGATAGTGTAATCTAATTAATGGGCTTTTATTGGTACAACTAACTCGGCGTCCTAGTGGGAATCCCAGGTTCGAGGAGATTTATGGAGGCCTTGAAACAATGATTTCCTAGTCCATTGGAAGGAATATCCAATAGAGAGGTCCTCATGTCCAAGATAGTTTCCTATAGTGCAAAGTGTTAATGACATCGTACCGGAGTAAGTGCCATGTATTTATAGACTTTGACTCTATTGACAGAGAGAGATATATAATCTATGTGAAATCACGATGAAAACTCCGTTTTACAAGTCATGCTTTATAGTACAAAACTATACATTTAGGCTTTATGAACTAGCAAAACTCAAAATAAAAGTGAGATATCAACCATGCAATACCTAATATGAACGATTTGATAATCATGAAATCAGGTTGCTACTTAGATATCTAGGCATAAACATAGGTAATAGTGGCATGATATATTCTGCCTAGGGTTGCCAGTTTACAGATTGTAACGGTCTAGGGTCAGGGCGTCACAGTGAATATGACGGTCTGTCAAGGAGCCGTTACATGAAAGCAACGCGTCTGTCTTGGGGCGTTATTATCAATAGAGGAAAATAAGATATACAGAGACTGTGACGGATCATGGTAGGCGCGTTACATTCAAGTGACGGTCCTACTAGGATGCGTTACAGTGTCTACTAACAGAAAACAAATAAGAAACCTAAGAGGTCAATTCACATCATGTCTATAATCAAAATATCATGAGTTTCTTAGACATGACAACGAAGTAAAGGTCTTCTACATGCATAGGTAATTGTGAGTAGATGAACAACATGTTATAATCCTCTCTTATTAGGGCTAAGGGATGCATGATATGCATGGAACTACCAAAACATGGAATCAATGATCTATCATGCATGAAAAAAAAAACCCATAAAACCAGAGGCTCTTTGTCCTATCAAGTTCTTTTTGCCGTTCATGAGATAACCTACCTCTTACTTAGGTTGTAGTTTCTGAATTTAGTTGAGAATTCTGCCCTAGATCTTCTCCTTCCTTTGTGACTTTTTCAGCTACTTCCTTGGGTTCTAACTCCATGACCTCTTGACCTAAAGATGTGAAATTCGGAGGGGAGTTAGTCTAAAGTATAATGAACATAAACTTCAAAACAACTTACCTGAAATAATGACTCCTTACCTTCCTTCTTTACGTCCCAAAAGTAAGTGTCGCACAGTTCAGAACCATGCCCTATTTATAGTGTTTAGGCTAGGGTTTGAGGATTAGATCGATTCTAGTGTCATTATTTCATCAATCCTAATCTCTAAGAGTCCTTAGAATTATTATAAGTCTTCCCAAATCGATCCATAGTGGATAAGATCATCAAAATTCCAATCTTTTCACGAGTTCTTTTACTCACGAAATCTGCAGGCATGTGACGGTCGAACGTCCCTGCGTCACTTGGCTGTGACGGTCGGTCGATAGACCGTTACAGTCTTCGTGAACAGAAAATAGATTAAAACTCTTTTAATCATTATCTAAATATTTATCTATATATATAATTTGTATTTATCCCAAAAATCCGTGGATAAGCTTAATTACCTTCTAGAATGTGGGCCTAACTTAATGGGCCTTAGTTAAAACCTTTTGGACTTTAATTAAGTGGTTTGGGTTAATTGATTAACACCACTTGGCCTCATAATAACCATTTATAAATTTATTTAGGCCTTTATAATTTCTTGAAAATTATTTAAAATTTCTGGGGCACTACAGGTGGCGTGGCAGTTCTCGAGATACAGTTTTTAGGCTAGTTGTCGTGGGCTCCCTTGCCTTGCAGTAGCGTCCTACTGGGAGAGAAAACTAGCTAGAGGCCTGGCTCAAGGCATTGAGCTTGTGTGTGCACACGTGATCAGGGGTGTTTGGACTGGCGCCGACGGGCGTAACCCTGACTAGTCACTCGTTACTGTGGTTCCTATTCTGGTTACAGTGTCTTAGTCTCTGCCGTGTGCTAGGCAGCGTTAGGCGAGACACTTGTAGGTGCAGCATAAGACGTCAGTGGATGTAGCTGGCTATTTTTCTAGTGAGGAGGTGCTTCAATCACGTGACACGTGACTCTCATGTTTTTCGCACGTCGTGACCTTTCTGGGTTAGCCTTCTCGTGGTCTTACCCGAGGTCAGTCTTGTGTCGTGTACACGACGTTCCAAGCGTGTATGTGGTAGTGTCTAGAAGAGCGTGCATGACAATCAAGTCATGTGTGCTTTAGGTCTGTCTTATCTGTCTAGGTCTTTACTAGGCTTTTGTCTGCTTTAGTAGGCCCTGAGTTTGTCGATGGATCGTTGACGCCTGACTCTGTGAGATCAGGGTTCACCGTTCTATTGCTGCTCGGAGTAGTATGTGGAGCCGAAGTCCTTTCGGCCGCCGTGTTTTCATTCAGGTGCGGCTTCTTTTCCCTTATCTTTTAGCTGCTCTACTCCTTCCGTTTTTGGTTTTCTTTTACAGCTTTCTAGTAGCAGTTTTTCTTGCTTTTCCTCCTTTACTACTACTGTTGTTTTAGTTGTCGTTCCGTGTTTCTGCGTTATTTTTTAGTGGGGATCCGCGTGACCCTTACTAGGCCAGTGACACGAGGCTCACCCCTGCTTTTCAGGTGTTGTCGTCTCTGCTTCCTTGGCGGTTCCTGGTGTGCCGAGTTCATTATTGCCAGCGGTACCTACGTCATGCTTCTCCCGACCTCAGTGTACGTTTTTCTTTCTGTTGGACTATACTTGTCTTTCCTTTGGACTGGACTCTGGTATAATTGTTAATTTTAACTGTTAATTAAAAAGTAGTTTTATTTCTGCTACTTTAGCAAACCGATCTAATGAAATTTAATTGCTTACTGTTATATCTCTGTGGCTTCAATGTACTACACGACATTCATTTTTCCCTTCGGAGCTTTACAGCTCTTGGGAGGCTTCACGGGTTTCAAGTGGTATCGGGTCTACTCGGTAGTCCTATCGAGTATATCTGGTATCCGAGATCCGGGTCGTCACAAGTGGTATCAGAGCATTGTTGTGTGAAGTACATGGGAATCTGAGATATACAGTTTCCAGTGTCCTTAAAGTCCAGTACAGTCTTTCGCTGGCTTAGGTTTCATGATTCCTTGTCGCTTTGTTTTCGTATGTGGTCTTGTGCGTGCTGTGTTGGCACTGTGCGAGATGGTTTTGCTCTCGTCAGGATGCGACGGGATGCTCTTTTTCGTCGTGGTGTTTGTCTTGATCGTGCTGTACTTGGCAGAGTTCGTCGATAGGCTTGAATCTGCAGTACATTGTGCTAGATTTTTCCGTGGTTTGCTCAGGTGGCTGGTGACTTTTCGAGTTGGTGTGATGGACGTACATGTTCTTACGTTGTTTTGGTCGTCCCAGCTTAAGTCTGTTCAGCTCCTGATGTATTTTGCTTCTATTGAAGTGATTGCTTTATTGCCTCGATTGAGAAGATGCTCAAGGGAATCGAGGATTTCCCTTCCTGGTGAGCTACTGTTAATGAGCTTAATGCTTCTTGTCCTATTTGCTGGAGTCTTTTTCGAGGTAAGCCTTAGAATTGCTGTCTTGGCGTGACCTTTATCCTGCGTCTACTTAAGTGTGGACAGTATTTATTTTGAGCCTGATCTGCCTCTTTGTTCTACGGTTGCTTGGCTTTGGACCTAATCCTTGTGTTGAGAGCTATTGTGCACCGTGTTCGTCATGCTGTGTCTAGCGGCCGATGTGATGTGAAGGCTCATTTATTGTTTTCAGGACGTAATGGTAAGTTGAGATTAGCCTTTCTTTGCACTTTGTGCTGAAGCTGGTGCTCTCCTTCGTTTGTACTTAGGTGACTTATGATCGGTTATTAGCAGGATCAGTACTCGTGGCGTGATACATTACGATTTTCATGAGTTGCGATGGCGCCGAGTATGTGCTGAGATGTGGATACCGAGATACTTCCGATGCCTGTTTGCATTGTTTGAGTGTGCAGCGGAAGCGTGTGGGCTGATAACCCACGGGTCGAGGATCATTGTTGTAAGATTCTGGTCAGTCGAGAGAATTGTTCTTTCTTGATGTGACTTCATCTTGGCTTCCTGTGCCTTGATGTGGTCTCTTGCCGTGTCATTGTTGGAGTCATTCTGGTGTTGGCATTGGCATTTGTGAGTGTTGGGGAATCTGTCGGCATTCCTACTGGTTGAGTACCCTCTGCTCTGTAATTATTTCTTGGGCGTTGTGCTCTCGGGGTATGATCGTAATCCTTGAGATGCATTTCCTGAGATTGTCATTCTTGTTGTTGTGGGTCTTTCCTTGGTAAGCTGTTCATTGCATGACAAGTCCATTGTAGTCGTGTGTTCAGCTGTCGTTGTGCCTTGATGTGACCCAGCTTGCAGTTGTGTTCCGTGGTTCTGTGTTCAGTACGAAGTCGGGATCCTGCAAGTGTTGCCGTTGTTGTCGTTTTATCGCTGTTTCTCTATGATTTTGTGTATCTGTCTTGGCACTGTGTAGACCATGATCTTGTCGATTAGTTGTGCTGTACTCTTTTTTCCTGGTAGAGTTAGCATGCGACTTGATCAGATATAATATCTGAGTGAGGACTGACTTGATTATGTTGTGGTCTGGTGCTGTCGTTGGCGTCCTGTGTGCCAAATGTTCCATGTTGCCTTTGGCACTAGAGCCGATGATGTTGTCGACTTGTCAGCTGAGAGGACTATGCTTCCTTATTTAAGCTGATGCTTGCCGTGTCTATCGTTTTGTTTTCCCGATAGCTGTTGTCGTAGCATGTGTCGTGTCTCCTTTCCTGTGAGACGTAAGCGACGTTGGCTTGTTTCGGAGGTGTCGGACTTGTGTTCACTTGGGTGTCGTGCTCGATCCAGAGCGTGTGCTTGTAATTATGGTCTAACAGTGTTCCTCTGAATTGTTTTTTTCAAGATTCGTGTTGTTTCAAGTTGTATCTTGGGATGTTCTTCCCTGCTTCTCCTTTGCTAGCCCTTAAATTTTGAGCACGAAATTTCTTAAAGGAGGGGAGGATGTAATGCCCTGGATTCTTATCGGATTCTTATTGGGTCTTTCGGATCTTCTTCGGAGAGTTTCAGATCGCTTTTGTGGGTCCTAAGTGATACGCACAGCGGAAAGTGAGATAGAAGGGGGGGATGAATAGATCACTCCCAAATTCGATAAGCACAAAAACAATTACTCAACCCCTCAAAGCGCAGTGATAAAAACTTTGGAGATAGGTAAAAAGATATCTAGATTGTGAATTGAGATCGAGAAAGGAATTCACGATGAAGCAATATATCAAGTAGATGGAGAGCAAGCATAAAGTAGATAGGCAAATCCACAAGAGAGGCATAGAGTTTTTAGGTGGTTCGATTGCTACCCGCAATCTACGTCCACCCCTCACTCAGAAGTGTAAGGTTCCCTTGCAATGATCAATTGCACACAGTAGACTCAGTCTGCAATAATCGTTGCCAAACAGCTTGCCCTGAGGAACACCCTCCTCAACCTTCTGATCAACCAGAACAAGCACTGGAGAACAAATCTCCCTTTCTTTGTACGCAGCAAAGGGAACCCTGTGAAATTGCTCCCAAGCAACTCACAAAACTAGAGGATCAAACCTCTCTTCCTCCAAGAACAATGGAGGGAAACCGGAGAACTTCTCCCTTCCTCCGAACAAGCTTGGAGGGTAACAAGATGGAATGGGAAACAAAGGAAACTCGAAAATAAAAGACCGATGGAAAACAACTATCTCAAATTCAAAACAATGTAGCTTCCGTAGAAGCAGATCTTCAGATTCAGAGATAGCTTTCTCTCAGAATTTTCTCTCTGCTCTGGATGGAGTGGTTTGTCTCTGGTTTTCTCTCTTGATCCACACACTGCTCTCACTTCTCTTCTTTTTCACTATTTCATCCTCCTCAATTTCGAACCCTTTTCCTCAGCATATATATATATATATATGTCTGCTCTAGAAACTTAGGCGTGTGGATAACACGTTTCCCGCCTGAAAGGTTGGGGCACGTGTCAGAATGTTCTGGACCTCCATCTTCCTCGGATCACGTGCCATCCATCTGGCGAATGCACAGACAAACTGTCAGAAAGGGAATAAATATTTTGTCACATACTTAGCACAAGTCTTACCGACGTACTGAATAAGTAAGCATAAATTGCACTGAGTAGGAGTTACCAAGTCAGCCATTGCACTGACTTACTACAAGGTGAACAAGAGGTTGCACCGAGTAGAAGTGAGCAAAGACGAGAGATGTACTGACATGAGAAAACGCATGACGTCATAAACAGGGACCATAGAGTCCAATCGTGCAACAGATATGCACTGACAAGAAACCACAGAACACAAAGATACACTGACTTTATTTTTGCCAGAAGATAAAGTTTGCACCGAGTCTGATTTGCACTGAGACAAAATATGAACGACAGAACCTGTGCATGAACAAGGACTTGCACTGAGGCAAAACACTTTATGCGGGAAATGCAGAACTTGGAGAAACTTGCACAGAGCAAGCTTATGATCGAGACAATGCATGTACTGACTTAATATGCATTAAGCAAGAAGACGGATGACAAACAATGCACGGATCTAAATCATGCAACAAGCACAGACCTTCTTCATGCTCAGAAACAAAGAAATGCCCCGCGGCAAAATATGCACAGACTTAATGCGAGATCCACCGAGCTTTATTGAGATGAGCACAAGTGTTGAGATTATTAAAGGAGACTTGCACTGAGGCAAGGATTTACCACCACGTCTAGAGTAAGGCATGCACTGATCTATTGAATACATATGAACATGTAAATGCACAGACCTTTATAGCAAGAATGCGATAAAACAAATTGATTTATAGTGTGAGACATCATCAAAACCATAGGGATGTAACAATCTCTCCCTTTTTGATGATGGCAACACTATGAATCAAGCAATGCCAGGGTATTAAAGGAGATCAAAAACAATCAGGAGCAGACCAAAAAGGGGCATAATATAGAGCATAATGTGCATATAGACAAACTAGAAAGCCTCTCCCAGAAACTCCATCTTCTGAACCTCTTCTAGATGACCGTTCTCCCCCTTTGACATCATCAAAAGGAAATGAGAGATATATGCAGTTGCTGGAGACATGAGGAAGAAATACAGTGGCTTCTTAGTGTAGAAAAACTCACGAGCATATCTTAAGAGAATAAGTGAGTTGCTAAACTCAAGAGAAGATTCTTTAACTCTAGTAAGCAATAGAGAATTAGAATGAGAGGGAAGTTTATCCACATACAGGGTATATGATGTAGAGCAGGGATGAACAAGTATGACAAGACATAGCTGATCAAATGACTATACTAAGTAGATGACAAGAGACAAAAGCAGAGAAGGTGTGCTCAAGGTATTGAGGACAAGCATTCCATTAATTTGCACAATTATAAGGGTATTATAGAGATTTTCAAGAAGACCAGTATATAGAGATTTTCAAGAAGACCAGTAAGTAAGTTGGTAAATCACATCTTTGACATTAGGGAGACACCTTGATCAGAGGCCAGAATCCCCAGTTACTCAATGTGAAAACCTCATTACCTCTCCCTTTTAAAGAACCGAGTTAGTAACTGTGACTTTTTACGTGAGGAAACACCTTGATCAGAGGTCGGAGTCCCCAGTTACTCATCACCTTGTCACCATTGCTCTGTGATGGTCAGAAACATTAAGTTTATTTTGCCAAACCCCCCCCCCCCTTTTCTTTTAATTTGACACCTCATGACATAGGAGAAACTTCATTTCATTGATGAAGCTCCTAGTTTCCCAGTGATCAAACCGTAGACCTTTGTTCGTTTGGTTGATCTCTTATATTATGGAGATAAAATGATTGAAGACAATACCAAAAGAACTGTTTCTTGAAATGAATGTTGAAGTCTAGATTTCAAGTTGTTCTGGACAGATATCAAGACATACAAGTTTTAGCCTGAACCAGAATCATGAACAATGTAGGAAGATATACTTCGGACACTTAATCCAAGTCTTTGATGGTCAACTAGAGAAAAGATTCTAGCTGGACTTTAGTTACACAAACTTATAGACTTAAGAGATGAATGAGATTCTACTATCTGAGAGAGAACCGCACTCATTCAATCATGAGAATCAGCAATGACACACATCTGGTCAACCTTTTGAATCAGTCAAACTTCACTAACTGCCTAGCTCCCCCTCAATTGATGCACAGTAGGAAACTAATCAGCAAATACTCAGAACTCCCCCGTACGGTTAGGACAGGCTTCTCACACAACCTCTTCCCAAAAAAAATAAATCAGGAGATTAGAAATTAAGATAATTTAAATAAGCCTAATTCTCTCCTTAATGTGGTGAATTTGTCATTGTCTAGAGGCTTGGTGAAGATATCGGCAATTTGATTAGCAGTGCCTACATGAATCAGTTCAAAGGTGTTCTTAGAAACCTCATCTCTTATGAAATGATGCCTTATTTCTATGTGTTTGGTGCGTGAATGCAAGACATGATTCTTGGCTAGATTGATGGCACTAGTATTATCATAGTAAATGGGTGTGCACCCTAGGTCTACTTGATAGTCCTGAAGTTGGTGTTTAATCCAAATGACTTGTGTACCACAACTCCCTGCAGCCGCGTACTCAGCCTCTGCAGTGGAGAGAGCCACAGAATGTTCTTTCTTGGAACCCCAAGATACTAAACACCCACCTAAAAATTCACAATGACCACTAGTGCTTTTCTATCTAGTTTACACCCGGCATAATCTGCATCTGTGTATGCAATTAAATCTAGTGTGTGTGATGCAGGAAACCATAAACCAATGGTGTGTGTAGCAGATAGATATCTGAAAATTCTTTTTACTGCCCCTAGATGCAATTCAGTGGGTCTAGATTGATACCTTGCACACATTCCTACACTGAACTGTATATCATGTCTTGAAGCTGTTAAATAGAGTAGAGATCCAATCATACCTCGGTAGAGCTTGGCATCTACTTCTTTACCTAACTCATCTGCATCCAATGAGGTACTGGTACCCATTGGTGTAGTAATGTACTTCAAGTTGGTCATGCCAAACCTATTGAGAACGTCCAATGTATACTTGGTTTGGTTGATGAAGCATCCTTCCTCCAACTGTTGTATCTGCAGGCCAAGAAAATACTTCAGTTCGCCTACCAAACTCATTTCAAATTCTGCTGACATCAATTTTGAAAATTCATCACATAGACCAGTACTTGTTGAGCCGAAGACACTGTCATCTACGTATACCTGGACTATGATGAGATCTTCTTTCAAGCTTTTTGTAAAGAGAGTTTGATCTACCTTACCTCTTTGGTAGCCCTTACTGATCAGAAATTCCGTTAATCTCTCATACCAGGCTCGAGGGGCCTGCTTTAAACCATACAGAGCTTTGTTCAATTTGAAAACTTGGTCAGGTTTAGTGGAGAATTGAAAACCGGGGGGCTGTTCAACAAAAACTTCTTCCTTGATAATTCCATTTAAGAACGCACTCTTCACATCCATTTGTTGGAGTTTTATATTTTTGGAGCATGCAAATGCTAACAATATTCTTATAGCTTCCATCCTAGAAACAGGTGCATAGGACTCATCAAAGTCAACTCCAAATTCCTGACAGTAGCCTTTGGCTACTAGTCTGGCTTTATTTCTAGAAATAATTCCATCTTCATTCATTTTATTCTTGAACACCCATTTGGTTCCTATCACATTAGTGTTCTCAGGTCTTGCAACAAGTTCCCAGACATTGTTTCTATCAAATTGACCTAACTCTTCAGACATGGCATTGACCCAAGATGCATCGTTTAAGGCTTCATCTACTGATTTTGGTTCAATTTGAGAAACTAAAGTAATTAAATCTTGATTTTGAACATTTTTGAAATGGGACCTGGTCCTAGGAGGATCCCATAAATTTCTATGATATTATTCTGAGG
This sequence comes from Amorphophallus konjac, assembly GCA_022559845.1. Taxonomy (NCBI): domain Eukaryota; kingdom Viridiplantae; phylum Streptophyta; class Magnoliopsida; order Alismatales; family Araceae; genus Amorphophallus; species Amorphophallus konjac. Next base: position 170,086,783 of record CM040124.1, on the reverse strand, counting down.
GTGGTCTTTCAAGAATCTAACATTAGGTGAGGACTCACCTGGTTCGGTTGAGCTTACTTGATTCTGATCGGTTGGTCCTTTGGGTTGCTCATTTTCATCTTTCAATTCCTCCTCAAGAAATTCTCCATCATGCTTTAAAGACCTTTCGGCATCATCAAGGTTGTTAGTATCTGTTGATTCACCAATTATCACATGAGGAGTTTCCTCTACAGTTTGGTCTGTTATATTGAAAACCCTGTAGGCCCTGGTTGTTTCAGAGTATCCCAGAAAGATTCCTGGAGTACTTCTAGCATCAAATTTATCTAGGTCCCTTTTATTATTGTTATGGATGAAACATTTTGAACCAAAAATTCTGAAATATGAGACATTTGGATTTTTACCTTTAAGGAGTTCATAAAGAGTTTTCTTATGGACAGGTCTTACCAGTGCTCGGTTAATTGTGTAGCAGGCTGTGTTGGCTGCCTCTGCCCAAAATCTACTGGGAAGCTGACTTTCGACCAGCATAGTTTTGGCCATCTCGATGATTGTCCGATTTCTTCTCTCAACAATTCCGTTCTGCTCTGGAGTCCTGGGAGAAGAAAATTTGTGAGTTAGTCCCTCTTTATTGCAGAAGTCAGAGAATAACGAATTCTCAAACTCACCTCCATGGTCAGTTTGAGTTATTGAAATACATTGAGAACCTCCTTGTTTGATTTTATTGAAGAAGTGTTCAAACTTATGAAATGCATCATTTTTATTTGCTAAGAAAAATAGCCATGAAAACCTAGTGAAATCATCTATAATGACGAACCCAAACCTTTTCCCATTCAAGCTCAAAGTTTTGGTTGGACCAAAAAGGTCCATATGTAAGAGTTCCATTGGTTTGGTTGATAAAGGCTCAGATCTGAGCTTAAATGACTTGCGAGTTTCTTTGCCTAGAGCACAGGCATCACAGATTTTTGAGATAGAATTAAACTTAATTTTAGGCATGCCTTTGACTAAATCATGCTTGATCAATTTATTCAAAGTGGAAAAACTAGCATGCCCTAAACGTCTATGCCAATCAAAAGCATTATTTTCAGAATTAGCAGACAAGCAGAGATTAGATTCAAACTCAACATCTAAGTCTACCATGTAGATATTATTGGTCCTATTGGCTACAAACTTAACAAGATCAGAATTTATTTCAAAATTTTGCATGAATTTTTATCAAACACAACTCTGTGACCCCTGTCGCATAATTGACTGATGCTAATCAGATTGTGTTGAAGACCTTCCACAAGTAAAACTTTCTCAATTGAGTTAGTGGAGGACTTACCAACTGTGCCAACCCCAATGATCTTACCTTTGTTCTTTCCTCCGAATTTGACCAGACCCCCTACCTTCATTTCTAGCTTGCTGAACTTGGATCGGTCTCATGTCATGTGCCTAGAGCAGCCACTGTCAAGGTACCATTTGTTGTTCTCAGCTGCCAGGCAAACCTACAAAAGAAATCAAGCACGGTGGTTTGGAACCCAAGATAAGTTGGGTCCAAGGACATCATTTAAATCTTTAAGCAGATGTTTGGGAATCCAAAATTATTTCAGCTTGTTTTTCTCTTGCATGTTATTTTCAGGTTTATTGAAATTGTGACCAGAGTTATGTCCAGCTGGTCTGGAGAAATGGAATCTATTCCAGTTATTAGACCTTTCATCCCTAGGGTATCTTCTGTACGCATGTTGATTACCAAATTTTTGTGAGTGTATGTTGTTTCCCCAGTAACTTCTATTCGGGCCCATTCTTTTATAGTAATTCCAGCTTCTATTCTGATACATTTTCCTGTTCCAGCTACCATTTTTGTTCTGGTGAATGGGCTTAGTGAATTTCATCCCTGTTTTAAGATGTTGTTCAGCATGGTTTGTTGCTTTCTCATTTGGATGCTGAATATTTTGATTACTATTTGAGCTGGATGGTGTGTCCAGCTTATCTTTTCCCTTCTCAGGGCAGAAGGTAGTGGTCTTGAAATGAAAGGGTCTCTTATTTGACGGGTTATAGCCTAAACCCTCTTTGTTGAAATTTACCCTTGTTCCTAGTATAGAGTCCAGATTTGTTTTCCCTTGAACAAATTTTTCTAAGATTTTTTATTTGTCTTCCAACTCTCTGCATAGACTCGCAATTTTTTAGAAGTTCCGTGTTTACTTCCTTAACAGCTTAATACTTCTCAGTGATCACGCTGTTTCCATTCAGACTTTCTTCAAGTTTTATTTTGAGTTCGTTGAGCTGTGTGTGAACTTCCTGATTCTCTGATTTGTGCTTTTCATTTTCCTTCTTCAGAGTAGTCATTTCTTCTAATTGTTCCTTCAATTTCTGATTTTCCTTACTGATTTGAGTTTGTTCTTCAGAATTAGCATTGAGTTTTCTTTTCAGAACCCTATGCTCTTTACTCAATGAATTGAACTTATCTAACAGTTCAGCATAGGCATCTTCCCAATCATCAATAGAAAAGTTCTCGAAGAGGTTTGTTACCTCCTCATCACTATTTGCCATCAGGCAGATGCCTTCTTCGTCCTCCTCAGAGGAGTTGGCTTCTGGATCTTCTTCCTCATCGCTCCATGTGCAGACCATTGCTTGTGGTTTCTTCTTCTGCACCTTGGAGCTCTTCTTTTGAAAGTCGGGACCCTTCTTCTGAAGATCAGGGCAATCCCCTTTCATGTGTCCAGGTTTCCTGCAATGAAAGCATGTGATTTTCTTGGCATTCCTATTCTTATCATTGCTGGAATCAAAGTTCTTACCAGAGGGATATGACCTCTTTCTTCTAAAGGTCTTTCCCTTAGTCCTTAAGAATTTCCTGAATTGATGAGTGAGCATTGCTTGCCCCTCCTGGTCGAGGTCTGACAGCCCGTCAGACTTGCAACTACTACTCCCGCTGCTGCTACTGCCTTTGCTGCGAGACACCTTGAGGGTAATATTCTTGCCCTTCTTGTCGCTTCCTTCACCATTCCTCTTGAAATCATCTCATACGTCATTAGGGATCCTATTAGTTTGGTGACTGTCATTTTCGACAGATCCCTAGACTCCTCTATCACAGTGGCCTTAGTGTGCCATGTAGGGGTTAGAGATCTAAGTATTTTCCTGACTATATCTCCCTCAGATATCTCTTTCCTAAACCCCTTAAGACTGTTCGTAATCAATGACAGTCTGGCATACATCTCAGTTATGGTCTCCTCCGATTTCATCTTAAACAGCTCATATTCAGAGGTGAGGAGATTTACCTTTGTCACTTTCACTTGGGATGTACCTTCGTAGATTAACTCCAACTCATCCCACATTTTCTTGGCCGTTTTGCATGCTGAGATGCGGGCGTATTCATCTGGATGAACTGCACATTGGATGACGTTCAGGGCCGTCCAGTTGAGTGACGAAAGCTTGACTTGATCATCTATCCATGCATCTTCGTTCGGTGGCAGATCATATGGCGCTGTGGTGATCACCCTCCAAAGTTTGTGGCTCTGCGCTCTAATGAAAACCTCCATCCTATTTTTCCAGAAAAGGTAATTGTTACCATCGAAGAACGGAGGGCGGCTGATAGATTGTCCCTCAGCCATGAAGCTCCGAGGAGCATTAAATCCGGGGTTACCTTGGCCATTGGACCACATAGTGAAAACCTGCTCTGATACCAATTGATACGCACAGCGGAAAGTGGGATAGAAGGGGGGATGAATAGATCACTCCCAAATTCGATAAGCACAAAAATAATTACTCAACCCCTCAGAGCGCAGTGATAAAAACTTCGGAGATAGGTAACAAGATATCTTGACTGTGAATTGAGATCGAGAAAGGAATTCACGATGAAGCAATATATCAAGTAGATGGAGAGCAAGCATAAAGTAGATAGGCAAATCCACAAGAGAGACAGAGAGTTTTTAGGTGGTTCGATTGCTACCCGTAATCTACGTCCACCCCTCACTCAGAAGAGTAAGGTTTCCTTGCAATGATCAATTACACACAGCAGACTCAGTCTACGACAACCGCTGCCAAACAACTTGCCTGAGGAACACCCTCCTCAGCCTTCTGATCAACCAGAAGAAGCACTGAGAATTAATCTCCCTTCCTTTGCACGCAGCAAAGGGAACCCTGTGAAATTTCTCCCAAGCAACTCACAAAAGTAGAGGATCAAATCTCTCTTCCTCCAAGAACAATGGAGGGAAACCAGAGAACTTCTCCCTTCTTCCGAACAAGCTTGGAGGGTAACAAGATGGAATGGGAAACAAAGGAAACTCGAAAATAAAAGATTGATGAAAAACAACTATATCAAATTCAAAACAATGTAGCTTCCGTAGAAGCAGATCTTCAGATTCACAGATAGCTTTCTCTCAGAATTTTCTCTCTGCTTTGGATGGAGTGGTTTATCTCTGGTTTTCTCTCTTGATCCACACACTGCTCTCACTTCTCTTCTTTTTCACTATTTCATCCTCCTCAATTTCGAACCCTTTTCCTCAGCATATATATATATATATATATGTTTGCTCTAGAAACTTAGGCGTGTGGATACCACGTTTCCCGCCTGAAAGGTTGGGGCACATGTCGGAATGTTCTGGACCTCCATCTTCCTCGGATCACATGCCATCCATCTGATGAATGCACAGACAAACTGTCAGAAAGGGAATAAACATTTTGTCACATACTTAGCGCAAGTCTTACTGACATAGTGAATAAGTAAGCATAAACTGCACTGAGTAGGAGTTACCAAGTCATCCATTGCACTGACTTACTACAAGGTGAACAAGAGGTTGCACCGAGTAGAAGTGAGCAAAGACGAGAGATGTACTGACATGAGAAAACACATGACATCATAAACATGGACCATAGAGTCCAATCGTGCAACAGATATGCACTGACAAGAAACCACAGAATACAAAGATACACTGACTTTATTTTTGCCAGAAGGGAAAGTTTGCACCGAGTCTGATTTGCACTGAGACAGAATATGAACGACAGAACCTGTGCATGAACAGGGACTTGCACCGAGGCAAAACACTTTATGCGGGAAATGCAGAACCTGGAGAAACTTGCATCGAGAAAGCTTATGATCGAGACAATGCATGTACTGACTTAATATGCATTAAGCAAGAAGACGAATGACAAACAATGCACGGATCTAAATCATGCAACAAGCACAGACCTTCTTCATGCTTAGAAACAAAGAAATGCCCCGCGGAAAAATATGCACAGACTTAATGCGAGATCCACCGAGCTTTACTGAGACGAGCACAAGTGTTGAGCTTATTAAAGGAGACTTGCACCGAGGCAAGGACTTACCACCACGTCTAGAGTAAGGCATGCACTGATCTATTGAATACATATGAATAGGTAAATGCACGGACCTTTATAGCAAGAATGTGATAAAACAAATTGATTTATAGTGTGAGACATCATCAAAACCGTAGGGATGCAGCACTGAGTTGAGTTTTACGATCCACGTGGGTTTTTCTCTCGTACAAGTTACGGAACCCTGTGATGAGTTTATTTCTTAGTTCATCGACTCGTGGATGCCGCAATTGCGTCGTACTCTTCCCAAGGATCGTTTCTACTATTTTTGCATATTTTTCTGAATTAGTCCATTTTCGGGCTAATTATCAAATTTTCAAAAATTAGGAAAATTCCTAATTTCTTTTCCTTTTTTCCTTTTTCTTTCTTCTCCTCTCTCCTCCCTTTCATTCACGACCGTGACCTCCTCTCTCCCCCGTTTTCTCTCTTCTCTCGCCCTTCCGACTCTGGCTGGAGACGGAGGAGGCTCGGGCAAGTAGAGGTGATGCCGTGGGAGTGGTCCGGAGCGCGATGGGGTGAGGATGGGACTGTTTCTGGCGCGATCCCGAACGGTGGATTCAAAGCCGACGGTAGACCTCGCGACGTGGTTTTCGGCGTGATTTAGTCACTTCGGTGCACGGAATCTTCGGTGGAGGTAGGGAGATGGAAGCTCTACTTCTCCTCTACATTTTCCCTGCAATTTTGAGTTGTTCGGTGCGAGTTTGAGCGGGTTTCATTCAAGTTCGGGAAAATCATGCTCTTGGGGTGTTCGTAGGGTTCGCCGAAAAATGGCGATGATTTTTAGATCAGTTGGTATCAATCGAACCCCTGGAATGTCAGCATTCTAGATCCGCTGATTTCGTGTCAATTAGTTGTCATTTGGGGCCGGTACGAGCCCGGGAACCCCGGTGACTCATTTAGGGTCAATTCGGTGGAATTGCCCATTTCAAGCCGTTTATGCATTGTTTTGACCCCTTCCGGACTGTGGAAGGTCGGTATTATGATTGTGGTTGTTATCCCCTACGATCGGAATCGAACGGGGCGTGGAATCAGGCACGGAGGTTAGGGTTTTGCCATTTTTTTGCCGTGACCGGTCGACCGGACCACCTGGGCCGATCGATCGGCAGTCGCCCGTGGACCGTGTCGGGTCCGGTCGTTGGTCCGGTCGACCGACCACCCAGGTCCGGTCAACCGGTCTTGTCAGGTCGACCGACCCCAGGGTTCAGGTCGACCGGAATTCAATATTTTTCACCGTTTTGAGTCCCGGTCGGTCCGGTTGAGACCCAATGACCGACCTATGGCCTCGCGAGTGTCTTGGACACCCTGTGGGTTCCGTGTCCGTGTTTCTGGGGTGTCGGGAAGTACCAGGTTACTTCGATTAGCATGCCTGTAGGCATATGTGTCCCAGGCTTTGTGTTACGCTCGATCGAGTCACCGTGTATCGATGTGATTGCGGTGGGGTTCCCCCGCATGTGTGTGGCCTCCCTCGAGTTCCCGTCTTGAGGGGATGGTTTCGGTGGCTTGTGGTCTACCACGATATTCGTGTTACCGTGGTTTTAAACCTAGTCAAGATTTAAGTCGGTTGGCCCTGGCGGCCCAACCTTCATGCGTTTCTTTGTTGTTGTGCGCCTTCCTTCAGCCGCTACAGTCTGTGTGTCTTAGGTCTTTGTCTTAGGGCAGTTAGTGTGGCGGTTATCTTTTGGACCGCCTAGTCCGTGCGGCAGATCTATATTAGACCGCTTTGGTGGTTTGTCTGAATAGGTCGGCTCAGGGTTGACTGGGTTTAGCGGCCTAATCCTTGACCGCTACAGTCACCTAGCGGCCCATTCTATGACCGCCAGCTTATGTTCCTTCGCTTAATTTCTGAGTGTCGTTTCCTGATGTTTTGACTTTTGATTATCTAGGCTTGACTTTGCGGTTTGCCCACCGTCCCGTGGATGTCTTCTGACACCCTATGAGGGCTACGACCATAGTCAGATAGCCAGGAGTGCCTTTCTATAGCTCCAGAGTCGTTGTCAGGTCCTGGTCAACCCGGTAAGATCCAATGGTTGACATAAGACCTTGTGTGCGTCTCGGTGGTTCTGTCCAGCCCGAGACATGGTTCTGGACGCCTTGAGGTGTTGTTTCACCTCAGTTTGCATGTCCAGATGTGCTGGGGGTCTTGGTGTTCCCTCATGTCCCTGTGTGTCATTTTACGCGGTCATGTCGTTTCCTCTGACTTAGGATTAGACCGATTGGCGGCTTGTTCCGCTTTGTACGACGATCTTGACTCCGAGTCGTGAGACTCAAGGATCGTTGCATGGGTAGGTCTAGTTGCCTTGTTCTGAGTTTGTCGGTAGTTGTCTTGCTACCTCGGTGCTTTGTAGTACGTGGGATAGTGCTCCCTTGCCTGTCAGTACTACATCGCTTGTGTTTCAGAGTTCTGTGTCTAGTGAGCCTCCACTAGTCGCAGCCTGGCAACGCGTTACGGAGTGTCGACCCGCCTGGAAGTGGTGGAGTGGCAGTTCCTGAGATACGGTTTTTAGGCTATTTGTCGTGGGCTCCCTTGCCTTGCAGTAGCGTCCTGCTGGGGGATAAAACTATCTAGAGGCCTGGCTCAAGGCATTGAGCTTGTGTATGCACACGTGGTTAGGGGCGTTTGGACTGGCACCGACGGGCGTAACCCTGACTAGTCACTCATTACTGTGCTTCATGTTATGGTTACAATGTCTTAGTCTCTGCCGTTTGCTAGTGTGGACACCAAAAAATGCATACCTGGATATCCTGCTCGGCCTCGCATCAACAACGGCGCCGAGTGAAGAAGCCCCGAAGAAAATCAAGCACAAAAGGCCCCGCAGCCCATGGGCCCCAAAGAAAATCAAACGGGCTGCAGCTCGTGCTCACAGTGGGCTCAACATTGCCCATCTGGCTCCTCAGCGGCACGGCCCAATGGGCCCTTCAGCAGCACAGCCCCCACTGGGCTGTTCAGTGGCACGCCCCAAGGGTCCTTCAACGGCACGCCCCAAGGGGCCTTCAACGGCACGCCCCAAGGGGCCTTCAACGGCACACCCCCTGGGGGCCTTCAACGGCACACCCCCGTGGGGTCTTCAGCGGCACGCCCACTGGGCTATTCAGCGGCACACCCCGTTTAGGGTTCAGCGGTGCACCCCAAAGGGGGTCTTCAGCGATACGCCCTGAAGTCCTTCAGCGGCACAGCCTCCAGAGGCTTCAGCGGCAAGCCTTTTTGGCTCCCCAGCGGCACGCCCATTTGAAGCCCTCCAGCGGCACGCCCTCAGAGGCTCCAGCAGCACGCTTGCTCAGCCCGCCAGCGGCACAGCGTGAAGCTTTTCAACGGCAAGATGACGTGCAGCCCATGCCCTACGCTTCCTTGGCGCGCAGTGAGCCGTCTGAGGTGGCAACCGTCCATTGGGCCACGTGAGCTACCCCCTGACGACCCAGGACGGGGCAGGTCAAATGCCATCATCACAAGGCCACTTCCCGCCTTCAACGGCCGGGCTGGAGGGCTTCGGCTGTTGGAGGTATAAAAGACCCTCCGCTTCAGCAGACAAGATATATACAGAGGGAGAGGCCCAGACGGCAGGAGAGATACACAAAGAAGAGGCAGAGGAAGAGAAGAGAAGAGAGGATAGAAGAAGAAGAGCTCCAGGATAGCCTCCTCGGACGGCCACCGGAAGAGAAGAGCAAGAGTAAGGGAGAGGGAGAGAATTCAATGTAATGGGGGAGAGGGTTAGGGACAGTGGCCAGGGTTTTTGGGCCCCAACGCTTTCTTCCCTTTTGTATTTCGTTCCTCCTCCTGCTCTTTGTTTTGGGTTTCTCTTTTCCTTTGTCCATGGCCTCGTCTTGGGCATTTTCTCTGTAATGTGCATATAGGGCTTTGGCCCTTGGCTCCCCATAAATGAAAATCACCCTCTTTGGGTTTCTCTATGAGTTTTATTGGCTTGCGCTAGCTCTCACGGTCTTTTTATGGGGTTGTTCGTTCTCCCTCCGTCTCCCCATTTCTCCGGTGTTTTGGGGTCTTCATGTCGAGGTGATTTCTCCTATGAGCTTTGGCCTCATGAATCCTTCAAGCCCCTACATGGCCTTCCGTTGTGCTTACTGGCCCAGGGGAGGGGGAAGACCCTTGCCCCCCTCTTCGAATATCCAGTAATCAAATGGCCTACCCCTGGCCTTGAATCCTCTTTCTTTTTCCTGAATGGCTTCTAAGGCCCCCAGTTTGCTTACACACTCTGTTTGGCCCCTCCAGCGATGCACCTTTCCGGCACTTGGCCGACACACCCCATATGCCCTCAGCGGCACACCCCTTTCTGCCCTCAGCGGCACACACACCCAACTAGCCATTGGCCGGCACACTTCTAGCCTTTGGCTCTTGGCCGGTACACCACCCCTGTTCAGCCCTTAGCGGCACACACTTTTCAGCCCTTAGCGGCACACCCTCCAGCCCCCCCCCCCTTTAGCGGCACGCTCCTTGGCCAGCCCCAGTCCATGCCCCTTTGAGGCCTTCAGTCTGTCATTTTCTTTCATGTTTTCCGGGGCTCTATAAAGGTGTTGCTCCCCTCAGGGGCCCACCTCCAGTTGTCGGGTTCCGCCACTCCATGTGGGCGCCTTCCCTTTATCTCCCTTACGTCCGGGTCAAGGGGAGATGCTGCCGAATTTTTGTGAGAAACTAATAAACAATTAAAAGAGGCAAAAGGAGGCGACAAACGAGCAGGATAATTAATGAAACCTTCCAACTCATCAAATCACTGCCGGCATCACAACGAGAACTGAACCGAACTAATTAACTACCCGACAGCCCGAATGTCCGACCCGCAAGAAAAGAGGCCAAACCGAACAAAACAGAATAAGGGAAGAGTTTTATATAAAACTACGTGAAAGTCAAGATAAGAAGAAAAGAAAAGCCTTAAAACAAATGATCCAAAATTGATCGGGCCTCTACAATCATGCCCCATTGGCCTTCAGCGGCACGCCCTTTTTGCCCTCAGCGGTACGCTCCCCTTTAACCTTCAGCGGCACGCCCTCATTCGCCCTTAGCGGCACAGGCCATCCCCATGTCCCTTTCAACCCCCAGCGGCACGCCCTTTCTGCCCTCAGCGGTACGCTCCCTGTCAACCTTCAGCGGTACGCCACCCCTTCCCTTCGCCGGTACACCCCCAGCCATTGTATAGACTTCACACTCCAACGTATAGACTTACCCAGTGTACAGACTTTGGGCGGCCAGCGTATAGACTTCATATCTCAACGTACAGGCTTTATGCTGGGCAATGTATAGACTTTGAGCAGCCAGTGTATAGACTTGAGCCAGCCAACGTACAGACTTCATGATAGCCAGTGTATAGACTTGGGCAGTGTATAGACTTCACACCCCCAGCCACTGTATAGACTTATCCAGTGTACAGACTTTGGGCTTGGCAGCGTATAGACTTCGAGCTGCAGTCAAAGGGTCAATGTATAGACTTCACGTTCCAACATATAGACTTGGGCCAGCCAAAGTGTAGATTTCATGACGGCCAGTGTACAGACTTCGGACCAGTCGACGTATAGACTTCATACTGCAACGTGCAGACTTTGCTCCACTCTGCTCCAGTGTATGGACTTTGGGCTTGGCAGCGTATGGACTTCGAGCCCGGGGGGGGGGGAATGTACAGACTTTATATCCACCCCCACGCCCTGATTGGCTCCTTAGCCGGCATACTTCCCTAACCTTTCAGCGGTACGCTCATCCAATTCTCTCACCGGCGCACTTTTTTCAGCCTCCAACGGCACGCTTCAAAAACCCTTCATCGGCACATGGCCTCCACTCTTCAATAGCCCTTTGCTGGTACACTTGTGCCCACCTTCCCCGACACAATCTTTTAAACCCTCAGCGGTACGCCCTTTTCCTTGCCCAGCGGCACACTTTCTTCCCCAGCGGCACACTCCTTTTCAAAGGCCCAGCGGCACACTTCCCTCCTCACCGGTACACCCCTATCTTCTCTTCACCGGCACACTATACATATACACATATGCAACCTGATAAGGGCATTAACAATAGCAAATAAATTAATAAAAATTACGCTAATTAAAGGACTCCGAATGCACAATATTAATCATAATAAAAGAGGCGGGAGGGGTAATAAAAAGATTAATAATAAACAAATGACAATAATAAGAATGATCATGAATAAAAAAGAAGAAAAATCACCCCGGACAAAGGCACGAATAAATAGTAAACACCAAATCAGAAATCCCAGAAGATATAACTAAGAAAGCCCCAGATAAAAGACGCTAATGCCCACATTGCAGCCCTCTCTCTCCCCGGGACCCGGGGCAAAAGGGAATAATAACGCCGCCCTTTCAGGTCGAGCCCGAGTCTCGGGAATCACCCCGATATGGCCAGGCTTTGATCTAACCTCGGGCCGACATCCTAATCGGACCGGATTTGTTTTCTCGTTCCGGATACCTTCCGAATCCTCATTAAAATTGCCGCATGCTCGGCAGACATTTGAAGGGACCTACCTCGGTTTTCTCATCGTGACTCTGCCACGGACCTGTGTCCGAATACGAAAAGGTCTACGAGTGGCCGACACGGCCGACAGTTTATGGCCTTAATACAACTTTCAGTGTGACCTATTCCTATCTCTCTCGCGTAATTAGCACTATTCTTTCCGGCCGCGGGGCCCCTAATTTTGGCAATTAATCAAGGGTATTCCCTCGTACGAGGGATGTAAATGACGTCGTGACCTTCATGGCGCGGCGGGGTTTGGTCCCGACACGAACCACACAATCGTCTGACGAAGTCAGATCGAGCGCACCATGGGCTCTTTGGAGCCCGAATAAATTGTCACCTCGGTGACTGGCACGCCCACGCACTCAATAAAACGAACGAACCAAACCAGAGAATAAGCCAAGTGACGAAAAGTGCGTCCACAACTCTGGCACGCCCGGTGGGACCAATCCACCCTTCATCTTTTTGCCGAAATAAGGGGCCCCGTGGCCCCCTTCTTGTAATACTAATTGTGCTACTTTCTTAAATGCAGAAAAAGAGAGAGACATCATGGGACCAACCATGGTGGTCGTCTGCGGCCCTCAGCCCGTCCAGAACCACGTTCGAGGTGGCTACCTAGCGGTGCCCCTCACCTTCGGGAGCTTCCCTCCCACTGTGGGCTTCCCCAACTTCTTGGGGGTGGCCTTCGCCGAGATCCTCAACGTCGAAGCGCCCGAGGACGCCCAGATCAACGCCCTCGCCCCGGGGGCCATGGGAGCCGCCGCCGGCCGAGCTGTGGCCGAATGTGATAACAGCGTCCTCACAACGACGCTCAGCTGCAACGTGCACCACGTGCACCACACTACCGGCCCGCTCCACCAAGGGTCGACATCCCACCGGAGAAGGCTCCAGAGAAACAACACCGGCACCGGCTCAGGGCGTCGCATGTCCAACTCCGGAAAGTCAATGACTGTCGGAGCCCTCCGAGTCCGCCTAGACGGACAGAGGTCCCAACCGACGCCGGACCGTGTCGTCTCGACCGTTCCAGTCCGCAACTCTTTCCAAGGATTGGCGAAGCTGAAGGAGAAGGCGATGCCCACAGCCCCGGTCGTAGCACCAAAGAGGACGCCGTCTCACAGGCCGGATAAACTGAAGCAAATCTTGGTACCTAAGGAGACCCAGCCCACTGCACCCGCCCAGGCAAGGCCCAACACTTTCCGCCCCAGGAGGGCCCGACGCGATGACAGGGTTGAGGTAGTGACTCCTACTCTCCGACCGGCGCCTGTCATCCCGGTGCCGTCCGAGAATGTTCATCGCCATCGCCGAGGGCGCCGATACAATGCCGCCCGCCCGGCTCTCACGGCCTACTCTCCTCCTGCCGCTGTCATCGACGCGCAACCCCAGGCCGCTCTCCCTGACCAGGAGTGGGAAGGGATCGAGCAGGCCATGAAGAACTACCTCCGAGGCCCGGGTAGCACCCCCGCCGGCCGCCAGAGACTACTGGGGGCAATGGCCTCCGCCTTCCAGGAAGAAAGAGGGGAACCCGCACCTAGCATGGAGTCGAGGACCCGCCCGGAGGGGCCGCGCCAATCCCCTGTACGGGAGGAAGCGCCGCCCTGACGGTCGGTCTTCGACAGGCTGACATTCCCAGGAGGATCGTCCAGGAGGGCGTCAAGAAGAAATAAGAATAAGAAATGGCAGACACTCACCTGCAATATGGCAGGAGCTCATGGTCGGTATGGGGCCTTACCCACCGACCCGGAAGAATTGGCCAGAATAGCCGTCAGGCCGGGACCCCTCACCAGAAGAGGGAGAGCGGCAGGCGGCGTGACATCCACGGCTGCCGAAGGGACCGTACCTGAAGAACCCCTTGCGGCCCTCACGGCCAATGTGGTCACCACCGGCGACATGAGTGGCGGACCCTCAACATCATCCGAGGACGCCCCGGCCGATGAGACAGGGGTCATGCCCAGCCTCCCCACAGCTGACCCCGCAATGCTGCTTATGATACAACGATTCCAGCAAGAAATCGAGTCACTTAAAAAGCAGCTGACTGAGCAAAACACACCACCCCTAATGTCCTGGCAGACCGAGGTTATACCCGAGGTACCCAGGGACAGGGGGCAGTCTTCAGAGACAGCTCTTCCAGTGACCCTCGATCCTCTCGGGGGCGCGCCCCCGCAGCAAGCACATTGCACAGCAGTGACCCCGCCACAGGCTCCGCTTTCACAAGGGTCCCCTATGGCCCCCCGAGCGACCGTGGTAGCCACCCCGAGCGCGCAGCCCGCTCATTTCTACCCGAGCCCAGTCGACCCGGCGGCAGTTAGCCGTCTGATGCTCGAACAAATGATAGATATGAGGCTGGCTGAGAGGGGCGAAGGGGATCAGACGCCTTTCGACGTCTACCGGGTACCCTACCCGGCTCCTATGCTGCCAGGAAGTTGCCGGCTGGCGTCACCAAGCCGCCGAAATTTGAAAAGTTCAACGGGCAAGGGTCTCCCAGAGAGCACATTGCCTACTATGTGAACATCATGGGAGACCTGGCTGCTGATGAGGCCTACCTCCTGAAGTTCTTCGGCTCAACACTTACCGGACTTGCCTTTGAATGGTACTCCGGCTTGTCACCCGGGTCGGTGGCCGATTGGCCCGACATGCAGAAGAAGTTCAAGGAAAGGTTCTACGTTGCCGAGAGAGAAGTTACCATGGCTGAACTCTATGCCACAAGGCAGAGGGCTGACGAATCGGCCCTCGACTACATTAAAAGGTGGAGAAACCTTAGCATGAGGTGCAAGCGCCCCCCACATCAAGAGGACGCAGTGCAGATCTGCAAGTAAAACTTAAAGAAAGAACTCCTAGAAAGGATGATCGGCACTGAGGTTAAGACATTCGACCGCCTGAACAATGTGGTAGCGGAGATTGAGGCATTCTTGGCCCGATACTCCTCCACTCCAGGCATGTCAAGCCAGAGAACCAGGTAAGCGGAGAAGAAGCCGGCTCCCCCGGAGGTGCATGCACTAGACTTCCAGGCCTTTGAAAAGCAAAAGGAGAAAGCCAAGGGAGCGGCCAACACTCCGCCACCCAGAACCACGGAGCGGCGAGAAGGCCCCTCGCTAAGGGAGAAGATGAGAAACAAGTTATATTCCTTCTCCCGGGACAAGTCCAAGCTCCTGTTTGAATGGGCAACTAGCTACAATAAGATCACACTGCCAGAGTCGAAAAGGCCTGGCGACTTGAAGAAGAAGGATGACCCGCGCTTCTGCATGTACCACCGGGTGCTCGGGCATACTATTGAAGACTGGTACGTCTTCAAGGACGTTATTGAGTCCTTAATCAAGGACGGGGAGCTGGACATGGGGGAGCATAAAGTAGACCCCCCGCAGCCACACGAGTTGCCCAGCATAGCCTCCTCCGTCAACATGATCTCGCTATATTAGGAGTTGCCAGAAGAGTGGGCGGAAGCCTGTGCCCGCGCCACTTATGAGGCTTTTGTCCTGGCCCCGGCCCAAGATCAAGAGGGTTGGCAGACGGTGCCCGGAAGAAATAGAAAGGCACGCATCCCTCGGTCTGCCCCAGGGATTCATCCAAGGGACGCGACACCTTTGCCGGCACCACCACCGGCGAGCCCGGTTCGCCTTGACACGGCCCCCAGGCTGGTCATGAGGCGGCTTACCCACAACAAGAAGAGCTCCGTCCCGCTGCGAATACCCCAGAAAGCCAGCCCGGCGGTCGAGAAACTATAGGCTATTATCGACGGGCTTGAAGATTATGAACAGCCCAAAATCAAGCCCGTGGAACTAAAAGAGTATGTCCCCTGGGAGGAGTTCGAATCACTCGAGCTGGCTCCAGGAACAAAAGCTGAAACAGAAAAAGAGCGTCCCCTGTGGGGTGAGCTTCCTCAGGAGCAGCCATTGGCCATGGCAGGGAAGAAGAAGAAGAAGAGAAGACCCAGGGGCAAGAAGAAGAAGGAGGTCATCCTCGCCTGCAACACCCTCTCGGCACTGTTCGACACCGCTCTCTCCCTGGAAGAAAAAGAAGAAGACCCACCCCATGAACCAGCAGAGGTGAGTCAAGCTGAAGCATCCACCTCCCAGCACGCCACCAAGTCAGGGAGGAAGTGGGGGCGCCCTCCCCAGGGCAGCCTCAACATCATGTTCAGGGGGGAACAACCATACCAGGCTCCCGAGCCCGAGGTCTGAGGCACCGAGATCCCTCCCCCATCAGGTCTCTACCCCGGGGGCACCAAGGGTCAAGGCGCCCCGTCATTCGCCGAGTTCCTGTCAGCTCGAGCAGGAAGGCGGGCGCACCCCCAGGGGTCCTCTGCGACCAGTAAAGTAAGCATCCCCCAAGCTCTACCAGCTGCAACTCCTGCCCAGCCAGAGGAAGAATTCAGCGGCACCCTAAACCTCGCCGAATTCTTGCGAGCAGCGGAGGAGGCCCAACAGGCCCCGCCTGCTCAACGGGCTACAACAGATCCCGCGAAGGAGGCGTCCCCTGATCTGACACCCCAGCCTCAGGAGGGGAGCAGGCGCGGCAAGCCCGAAGAAATGAAGTTACTCAAGGTGCGGGCTGCCAAGCGGATAGTCAGACACCTCAAGAAGATCCCGACCCGGTTCACCATATGGGAGATGTTGTCCTTGAACGAGGAAACACGGCAAGCCATCATAGCCGCCCTCCAGACCCCAGCACAGCTTGAAGCTTGTCTGGCAGAGATGTCGCCTGAGGTGGCCGTGGCCTTCACAGAAGATGACATGCTCCTGCCGACCTGCAGTCACAACAGACCCCTCTACATGAAGGGGCAATTGAATGGCCAGCCCATTAACAGGGTCCTGATCGACCCAGGAGCAGCAGTGAATATACTCCCTTACCGGGTGTACCAGAAACACTATTTCGACGTACACCTGGTTGAGGTTAAAAATGTCAAGATTGCTGGCTTCAACCAGAAATGTGAGGTACCTATGGGGGTTGCAGAGTTCAACTTGACCTTTGGTGATTTCACCACCAAGGTCCAGTTCCACGTCATCAACTCCAGCACTTCCTACAAGGCGTTGCTTGGCCGGCCTTGGCTACACCAGAATAGAGTGGTGCCCTCCACCCTGCATCAATGCATCAAATATCCCTGCGAGGGGAAGGAAGTCAGGATCTTCGCCGACCTCCACCCGTTCGAGGTGTTCGAGTGTCACTTGTCAGACGCCAACTTATACTTAGAAAAGGCAAAGCAAACTCCTCAAGTCATCCAAGACAAGGGAAAGAAGAAAATGGAATCAGGAGGCTGGTTCCCTCCGCCACCCCCGGGTTATGTGGCTCCTCCACATGTACCGTTTATTGCACAAGAAGAAGGGGTATTTAGGGCAGCTCCTCTCGCTATCTACCCCACACCAGGGGCACCCTGCCTCGAAGACCTGCTAGAAGATGTCAGGGTCCCGCCAGGGATCGTCAAGCTGATAGTGGAAATTGAATGCCAAGCAGTTGAACAACTGAGAACCTTCGAGGTGCCTCACCCTGAGGGGCCGCCCACTATCTTCTATGTGGCCGGGGAGAAGCCAGTCAGGGAAGACGACGATTGCCGGTTCCCTGACGAGTTGCATGACCCGCACGTCCCCATTACGGGACTTCCCCACATGACTGACCAGGCAGCCAGAATGGTCAGAAAGCAGGAGATTCCTCCCTACCAGCCCTCCAGCCGGAAGGAAATGTTTGAAAGAATGTGGAACCCACCAAACCTGGATCGACGGTTGCTGAAAATCACCAAGCACCCCGGTCTGGGCTTTTCACTAGAAGATTACTACGAGACTGATGTCATATCGGTCTCGACATGGCCGGGCGACGACCCTGCAGAAGCTACAGATTCACGAGAAGCCTGTCAAGATGCATATCCTGGGCCCCCAGTTCAGGAGGCACAAGATGAGGAGATCTTCCTTTGGAAACCTCCCCGCCGCCGTTGCATGGAGAAGACCCCCTCCTTCTCCGAAGTGTCGACCTCGAAAGGGCACACCGGTGAGATACCTTCACCCCGGCCGGCCGGCGAAGCAAGGAGCAGCAGCATGGGCCATGCTCCGAATCCCCCTCGATACGACCCCGTCATGTACGCCTTGTACCACAGGCAGCAACGGGAGATCGAGATGCTAAAAAGGCGGCTGGCTGAGTTAACCTCGCTAGTCACTGACCTGATCCAGGGCTCCCTCCCCCCATGGGGCGGCCGGATGCCTCGGCCCCGAGGCACCAGTCCCAACACCCCCGCCTTGTCAAGGCGGGAAATGAGAGACATGGCAAGCTCGCTGACCGAGCGACCAACCAGGCAAGGGCTGACACTCCAAGAGAAGCTGCAGAAGCCTTACTCCTTTCCGAGAGAGAAGACCCGGGGCATCTTCGACTGGGCCTTCCATTATGGCAAGGTCTCCCTCCCACGGCCCAAGAGGCCGCAAGACACCCAAAGAAGCGGGAACCCACTATTTTGCCCTTACCACCAGATACTGGGTCACGTCATTGAAGACTGCTACGTCTTCAAAGACATCGTCCAAGACCTCATTGAAAGAGACGAGCTCAGGATGGGGGACTATGTGGTAGCCCCGCCACGTCCCCACGTGGCGGACAGCCCCAGAGCAGGAGCCTACACCGTGTCCATCCACCACCAGGCCCCTGAAGATGCGGCTGCCCCGGCCCCCGTCCGAGCTGTCTACGATGAGTACACAGAAGACCCCGAGGTGGCACCGTGCCTTTCTGCACTAGCGGACCTCACGGACCCGGCGGCTACGGCCCAGGAGGACTGCGGGGTGAATGCAGCCTCCATGCCCAGTCATGATGAACAAGAAGACGAGGACGCCATCCTCGAGCCCGAAGGCAATAAAGACCAAGACTTCGTCGATTTATCGCCAGCCCCGCCGGAAATTGACAATGGCGGCCAGGCCACAGTTGACGAGTTGATTGAGATCAACCTTGGCACGGAAAGCGACCCCAGGCCGACCTTTCTAAGTGCTCTCGTACCCCCTCGTGAGAGAGAACAATACATAAAGCTGCTGCAAGAGTTCCGGGATTGCTTTGCCTGGAACTACAAAGAAATGCCCGGACTCAGCCCCGAGGTAACTCAGCACATCTTGTCCATCGATCCCAAGGTGGAACCAGTGAAGCAACCTCCCCAGCGCATGAGGCCGGAGTTAACCAGCCAGATCTGCAAAGAGGTCGACAAGCTCATAAATGTCAGCTTCGTGGCGGAAAATCAATACACCACATGGCTGGCCAATATTGTACCAGTGAAAAAGAAGAATGGACAGATCAGGATTTGCGTGGACTTCCGCGACCTGAATAAAGCTTGCCCGAAAGATGACTTCCCGGTGCCTATCACCGAAGTGATGATTGACGCAACCACTGGCCACGAGGCCCTATCCTTCATGGATGGGTCGTCCGGCTATAACCAAATCTGGATAGCCGACCACGACCGGGTCCATACAGCTTTCCGGTCACCCAAAGGGATATTTCACTACAAGAGGATGCCCTTCGGCCTCAAGAATGCCGGTGCCACATATCAGCGGGCGATGACCAAGATCTTCGACGAGCTGCTGTACGGCAAGGTCGAGTGCTACATTGATGATCTGGTCGTCAAGACCAAGAAAAGAGACGAGCACCTGAGTGACCTCAGGGTCGTCTTCCAAAGGCTCCGGCAGTACGGGCTGAAGATGAATCCCATGAAGTGCGCCTTTGGCGTGTCCAGCGGGAAATTCCTCGGCTTTATTGTCCGGCACAGAGGGATCGAGATCGACCCCCTGAAGATAAAGGCCATCCAGGAGCTGCCTCCTCCGAAGAGTTTGGGAGAGCTGAGGTCCCTGCAGGGGCGTTTAGCTTACATCCGTAGGTTCATCTCCAACCTGTCAGGGCGCTGCCAACCCTTCCACAGACTGATGATGAAGAATGCACCCTTCAGCTGGGGCCACGAATGCCAGCACGCGTTCGACCAGCTAAAGGAGTACCTGAAGACCCCGCCTGTCCTGGGGGCACCTGTCAAAGGCAGACCGCTGATTCTGTACATAGCGGCCACCGAATGTTCACTGGGGGTAATGCTTGCCCAGAACAATGATGAGGGAAAAGAGCAGGCTCTCTACTATCTCAGTCGAAGGTTGGTGGGTGCAGAGGCTAAGTACACCCCGATTGAGAAGATCTGCCTCGCCTTGGTCTTCGCAGTCAAGAAAATGAGGCACTACATGCTGTCCCATGAAGTCAGCTTAATATCCAGGGCCGACCCCATTAAGCACATCCTCTTCCAGCCAGTCCCAAAGGGTCGCCTTGGTAAGTGGGCCGTGCTACTCATGGAGTTTGATATCACCTATGTGCCACAGAAGGCCGTTAAGGGACAAGCCGTCGCGGATTTCTTCGCAGCACACCCCGTGCCCGAAGACTCCCCCTTGGCCACCGAACTACCTGAAGATGAAACACTAGAGGTGGACCAAATACAACAAGCCATCTGGAAACTTTACTTTGACGGGGCTTCAAGAACAGAAGCGACCCCGTCCGGGCGCGCCAAGGTATGAGCCGGAGCAGGCATCGTTCTCAAGTCGCCAGACGGAGAACTGATGCACACTTCCTGCTGCATTAGCAAACCCTGCACCAATAATGAAGCAGAATATGAAGCTCTGATCATCGGCCTCCAGGTCGCCCTCCAGTTGGAGATTAAAATGCTCCAAGTGTTCGGCGACTCGCTGCTAGTCGTCAAACAGGTCCAGGGACAGTTTGATGTCTGAAAACCTGAGCTGCTCCCTTATCACACTAAGGCGAAGCGGCTCATGGAGTGGTTCTACCTCCTCGAGATAGGCCATGTCGCCAGAGGGGAGAACGCACAAGCCGATGCATTGGCAAAATTGGCAAGCTCACTGGCAGTGCCTCCAGATGGATCTCTCCATATCCAAGTAATAAACCAACGCCAGATGCCCAGCATGATAGAAGAGGAGCCAGAAGAAGAAGAACTAGAGGTCACTACAGCAGAAGCCGTCGGCCTACCCGACTGGAGAGCATCCCTGATACAATGGTTCAAACACCAGCAATTACCTGACCGAAGAGAAGAAAGGATCAAGCTAGTCAGAACCAAAGACTCCTATGAGCTCCGAAACGGAATATTGTTCAGAATTGTGGCGGATGCCAAACAGAAGCTACTCCTCCGATGCTTGTCCATTGAAGAAGCCTGGGGGTTATGAAGGAGGTCCATGCCGGGACAGCTGGTGCACACCAAGCGGGGCCGAAAATGAAAATTGAAATCAAGAAACTTGGCTATTACTGGCCTGCAATGTTCAACGACTGCTGCGAGTACGCTAAGTCATGTCAGAGATGCCAAGAGCATGCCACTATACCCAGGAGGCCTCCCGTGCAACTGCACCCAACCGCGCCCAGTTGGCCGTTTGCCCAATGGGGAACAGACGTTGTGGGCCCCTTACCCGCATCTTCCACAGGCTGCAAATACATTCTGGCGGCGACCGACTACTTCTCCCGCTGGGCAGAGGTTGTTGCCTTACGGGAGGTCACCGGAGAAATTGTGGTCAGGTTTGTCCGCCGCAACATTATATTCCGATTTGGCGTGCCCGACCGGATTGTGTCAGACAACGGTAGCCACTTCCGCAACCAGAAGGTTTACCGGCTAGCAGAAAAATACAAAATTGACTGGAGGACATCGACTCCTTACAATCCACAAGCCAATGGGCTGGCCGAAGCTTTCAATAAGACACTTTGCACTCTCCTGGCCAAGACTGTTAGCTCTAACAAAAGGGACTGGGAAGAAAGAATGTATGAAGCGCTTTGGGCGTACCGAACCGTATACAAGACCCCAACGGGCTGCTCGCCTTTCTCTCTCGTATATGGCTCGGAAGCAATCATCCCCGTCGAACTGGAGATACCGTCCCTCAGGGTCACCATTCAGCATGGGCTTGTCCCCGAAGGGCAGACCAACACCGAGCGAAGGCTCGACGAACTCTCCAGTCTGGAAGGAAAGCGGCTTCAAGCCCAACAGAATATCCAGGTCTACCAGGCCCGGATTGCACGCGCCTTTGACAAGCTCGTCAAGGAACGCGAATTCAAGAAGGGTGACCTTGTCATGGTCAAGAGAAGAGATCTCATGGCGGCCAACCCCAAAGGTAAGCTAAACGAGAACTGGCTCGGACCCTACGTAGTCCAAAAAGTCTACGAAGGCGGAGCCTATGTAATTGTCAACCACCGCGGGGAGGTTCAATTCCCGCCTCTTAATGGAAGACACTTGAGGCTGTACCACGCTCCGGCGCCCCCATTCAGGTAATAATATTACTCTTCGCCCCATTTTGGGGCGGATTTGCGCGATTAATGTCCGAACGATTTGGCCACCAGCCGGATTTCCAAAAAAAAGGGAGAAAGGAGTAGAAAGAGAAAAGAAAGAAGAAGCAAAAATAGAAAGAAAAAAAAAGAAGCAGCAAAAAAAGAAAGAAGAAGCAAAAATAGAAAGAAAAAAAAAGAAGAAGCAAAAAAAAAGAAAAGAAAAAAATGGAAAGAGAAAGAGAGAAGAAGCAAAAAAAAAGAAAAGAAAAAAATGGAAAGAGAAAGAGAGAAGAAGCAAAAAAAATGGAAAGAGAAAGAAGGAAGAAGCAAAAAGAGAAGAAAAAAAGAGAAGAAAAAAAAGAGAAAAAAAAAGAGAAAAAAAGGAGAAAAAAAAGGGAAAAAAAGAGAAGCCAGAAAGGGGGAACGCCCCCCATTTCCAGTCACCGCCCCGCATCAGCGGGGGTACCAAAAATTGATTTAAAAAGAAAGAAACAAACTCTTCTCTCCGTCCTTCTTGGGCGGTGAGTACCCCTTTGGCTCGGACCTCACGTCTGGGTCATTGACTAGACAAACTCTTCTCTCCGTCCTTCTTAGGCGGTGAGTACCCCTTTGGCTCGGACCTCACGTCTGGGTCATTGACTAGACAAACTCTTCTCTCCGTCCTCCCCGGGCGACGAGCACCCCTTTTGATCGGACCTCCCGTCTGAGTCACTGACTAAACAGACCTTTCTATCCGCCACCTCTGAACGGCAAAAGGGGTCTCTGGCCAAGCACCCCTCACTCGAGACCGGCACGCGCTTCCAATATTGCGGCAAAACCAGGGAGTTGCCCGCTCGGTATGGTGGAGTGGTCCCCTCGTCCTCCCCCTGGGAAGGCGAGCACTCTCCTGTGCCCTGACATGGGTCCCTGCCTGGTCCTCTCGAAGCGAATCCCCGCAAAGACTCATACCCTGCCAATGGGTCTCTACACAAAAAGGGGGAAAATATACAAGAGCGAGGGAAGAGGAAGGAGAAAACAATATGCAAGGAAGAGAAAGAAGGGTAAGAAAGACAAATGCATACACAAAGAACGCGTGAAATCGTAAATGCTTTGCTCTATTCAAAAGGGGATCAAACTACATGTGCTGCGGGGCATACCCCTGTGTTACATTTAAAAAAAAAGAGAGAGAGAAATTAAGGGATGCAACGCTTAGTCGATGTCCCTGAAGATGTCCTCGAGAGGGAGGATCCCGAAGCAAGGGAAGTTCGTCATATCGCGCAGTCGGCCCCTCAATCCCTCAAGACGGGCGAGCTCCGCTTCGACGGACACCATTTCAACGTCGGCGACGGTAAGAGCTTCCCTCTCCTCTGCCACCGCCCTTTCCGCCTCGGCGAGGCCAAGTTTAGCCGCAGCGAGATAGCCCTCCAGCTTCTCGATCTGGCTCTTGAAGGAACGAACGCTGCCTTCGCCTTCCTCTAAGGCCTTTCCGTGGCATTCTCTACTGTGGCGTCGGGCCTTTAGGGTCTGCAGATATTCGTCTACCTGAGCATCAAGGGCGGCATGTTCGTCAGGAGCCTGGGTCTCCAGGAACTCGCGGCGCTTGACATACTTCAGCAGCAGCAGAACCCGCCGCGACCATTCTCCCAGCGGGCAGCTGAGCACTTGCAACGCCTCGGTCAACTGCACCACTATAGTATGCACCTCCCTATATGACAGAGAGGGGTCGGCGTGGAGCATGGTCCGTAGAGTGATCAGCATTTGGCGTACTAGCGCTTCTGATGACATATGGCTGACTGAGGGCGCTACCGGAGGAGTGAATTCCACGGTGCTGTCCACCTCTGCCCACAGGTCGGTATCGGCCGCCACTGAAGATGAAGGAAGGGCGAGGGTCAAGTCGCCCGGCCGGCGTAGCTCGACGAGAGACTCTTGGCCAACCAGTGCCTGGGGAACGGAAGAGACCATTGCCGAAGCCTCTGGTGCCCCCATCCTTTGGAGTTCCCCTGCCCCCTCTGCCTCCGCCTGGCCCGACCCTGCCACTGCTCCAAGGGGCAGGGGTGCAGGGGCCGTCACCTCGGCTAGAGGAGGAGCTTCGAGTAAGGCCAGGCCCGAAGTCGCCACCCATGAACTCCTCGCTCGCGACTGAGATCCCTCCAGATGCGCACGGAGCCCCGCAAATATCTGCTGCAAGAGCGGGTCCTCCATCTGAGCCGGGAGTTTCGGGAAGGGCGGAAGCGGAACCACCAGCTGGGGTAAACGTCCCGCTTCCACGAGCGCAGCCAGGCTCTCTCTCTCCAAGCCCAAGACTGGAGCCGGCCCCTCCACCGCTATCGGGCCAATGCTCGGTCTCCGTTTGGCCACGGCCTTCCGGATACGGCCATGCGCCTTCCCCGATATCGGCATCGCCTGACCATGGGAATGGGAATCAGCTATTCGCCATCTAAAATAAACCATGCAAAAAGGGAGACCGCAGAGCCCGCATACTCACCTCAGCCGCTGGGACGATGCTACCCTCAGGCGCGATCTCCCCCTCCTCCAGAGGCTCGCCCGTCGCTCTGGTAGTATCGGAGGGCTCCACGAGCGTTTCCTCTCGAAGGGTGTCGAGTAAAAGAGCCAACTTGCCCATGCCGACATCGACCCCCGTTGGGCGGTCAATCAGCGCAGCCGGGGCAGCCTCCTCTGCGACCTCAAGTTCGGCCAGTTCTTGAAAATCCTAAAAAAGGGGGGGGGGATAAGGTCGTCAGTCAATCACAAAAAAAGGGAAGGGAGAGCCGGCCCAAACAAGCTCGCACTCACAGCGGTCTTCCCCACAAGGCTCAGGGGGCCAGCAAGTAAGGGGGCCCCGAAGACCGGCTCGGGCGGCTCCGATGCCCCGGACACGCCCTCGTCAGGAGCTGCTTCGTCGGAAGAGTAGTTGTAATCTACCTCTTCCCCAGATGGAGACTCGACCGCCGTCGGCTCGGCCTAGGCCGGCAGAGGAGCTTCCACCTCAGAGTCTCTGTCTAGCACGTCCTCCCTCGGGCTAGGCGAGGCTCGCACTCCGGTCTTCTTCCTCCTCACATATATCAGCGTCGTCGGGAGGTCGGGATTAGGCCCCAATGACTCGCTGGCCACCGCGGCAACGCCTGTCATGCAAAAGAAGATAAGCCATGGTGAATCTACTGGCCCCCAGGACAAAAAAAAGGGGAGCTAACTGTATAGTCGAAAATATTTACCCCCTTCAGTTCCTGCGACACGAGATGACCCACGGGCTCCCTCAACAGGCAAAGCCTTCTCGGGAGTCCCAGCCGTACCCTCGCCCGTGAGATAGAAGCGCATCGTCGCCATGCGCGAATCCGAGGCCAACTTGGGAGGCCGGTCGACCGCAGACGACACGGGCGGCCGATGAATCTCACCAGCTTCGTGGCTCGGTTCGGTCCGCGTGACTTCGAATTCTTCGAAGGACAAGACAGGGGCCACCGGCGAGGCTGCCGTCAGAGCCGGGGATGCCGCGGTCCGCCGCCGTTTTACCGTCTCTTGCCCTGCCACCTTGGCAGCAGCCAGTGCCTTCTTAACGGGTGACTGTGCCCGGGGCCTTCCCGTTGCCTGCGACAAGGGAGCCGGAGCCGCCGCCGGGGTCGCCTCTGCTGGGACCGCAACTTCACCCATGTCAGGCGTGGGCGCGGGCTCTCCCATAGAAGCTGAGACAAAAGAAGTACCCAGGTGTCAGGGCTCCACTCCAAAATAAAAGGGGGGGAGGGAGATTCAAAAGACACACTAAAGAGCGGGGACACGGACCGGCGGGTTGGCCTGGCTCGGGACGGGCAGCTTCGAATTCCTCGAAAGACGGGACTAGTGGTGCCGGAGGAACAGCCGTCGGAGCCTTAGCCGATTCTGTCTTCCTCCGCTTTGTGTCCCGCTGCTTAGCCGCCTTGGCGGCATCCACCGCCTTCTTCACAGGCGATTTAGCCCGGGGCCTCTTCGCGGCCTTGGGCAAGGGAGCCGTGGTCGGGGCCAGCAGTGCTGCTTCAAAATACGTAGGCTTCTTCACCAGCCGGAGGAGGTTCCGGTACGTGGCCATCTGCGTGCTGTCAGGATGGTCTGCAAAGAAAAGAGGGGAAAGAACGAACATGCATTTACGATTAATACCCAACTCACCGCGAAGGCCGTAGTGCTAAGAGACAAAACCGAAAAGCAAGAAGAGACTGAATACCATTAGGGCCAGTGTACAGCCGCAGCGTGATCGGCCAGTAGCTCAGGGACGTCTCCTTGTCTCGACGCGCCGCCTCCCGGACTAGCCAGCAAACGTCTTCAATCGTTTGGCACCGGTCCGTAAGGTTGGCCAGATCCGCGTGCTTCTTTAAGGAGAGGTGACAGAAAAGGTTAAAGTGGTCCATGCCCCACCCGTCAGCATAATAATAAGGGACGTGCAGGCGCTTGCCCAGGAGGGAGGCCGTCAGATCCTCGATCTTCATCCCATTCACCCGGAGAAGGACGTATAGCCACGTGGTATCCTTATAGTTCTCGGGCTGCCTCTCCTCCCGCCTCATAAACGTGCGGTACAGGCAGGCCGAATCCCTCTCTGGACGCCAGCTCCTGGCAGGAGTCCCCTCTTCCTCTATGGGGAATGGATAATTGATGAGGTCCAGGCAGTCGCTCCCCACTTGGCACAGGTCCCTCAGCGTCTTCTGGTAATGATCCTTGGCCACCGGGGGTACCTCCACCTTCGGCGTCGGCCTCTTATCCCGGGCTTCCCGGCGAGCCACCAGATACGCTGCCACCTCCTTCTCCTGTCTGTTTTTGAGCCGAAGAAGATGGTCTGGCTCAATGTCAAGGACTGGCATCGGCTGTCGACTAAGGAACTTCCTCTCGGCCCCATCCCAGTAATCGGTTTTGTGAAGCCGATAGAAGGCCATCCGGCTATTCCACCACTTAATATAATCTTGGGTCACTCGGGGAACACGACCCGGGGCTGGTACTCTGAAGGAGGCGGAGTCCGCCCGGTGGAAGAAGTCTCACCAGCTCCTGGCGTGCTCAGCAACTGAGCTCCCCCGGACGCTCCGCAACGGCAGGCCGAACTGTGCGTGATGAGTAGGGATATGCTGGTCATACCCAAAATTGCGACCAAACCGGAAGGGGTAATACGGCTCCAGCAACACGTTCTCCCCTTTCCTGAACACCAGCACGCTCGGGCGAATTGACAGCGCCCAGTCCCTCAGCTCCGGCTCCAGCAATGGGCGGATCACATTCTCCTGGCTAATAGGGTGGACGTACCTCTCCACCTGGTCGTCTTTGCACTCCCTCTTGTTGTTCACCAGAGGGCTCGAATGTGCCGCCAAAGTCCAGAAATGAATAGTCCCGACCGCATCTCGGGGAACCGTTGTCAACCGGCCCCGGATATCATACATCCGCATGGAGGTGGAGCCCGGTTCAGCACTGGCAAATTCCAACATCCTCGGCATCAGTCCCCAGTCCTGGAGAACTCGCGGGGCAAACTCGGGGAACAACGAACAGACCCACGCGTTGAAGAAGTGTAGTGGGCACACATACCGGGCCTGCCGCGGGAACTGGTGCGTGCTGATATCCCCCAGGGCCTTGTAAATTAAGCAAAGGGTCGCCGGGCACAGCGACAGCCTGATACCCCATGCCATTTGACATGTCGGTTAGATGGCATCCGGCCGAATCACCGTCTCATCGCCGTACGGCATAGCGAATGAGCATAGCCAGTACGTGAGATAGGCGGCGCAGTGGGTCTGGGGATCCAAGCCCATCGGGTTAGGCCCGCTTCGACGCCCTCTAGACGGGATCTTCACATCGAGCTTGGGCTTTGCACGCTTCTTGGGGGCGACAGCGGTACCGACACAGGGGAATTCCTCATACCGCTTCGGCCCGTCATAGAAATACTCCAGCCATAAGGGCATGCGTACCCTCTTCCTGTCCCCACGAGAGGGCTGCTTTCCCTTGTGCAAGCACTGGTACAGCTCCCGGTACGCCTTCATGAGATACTGATATGAATACCCCAGAGAATAATAACCATCCCCGTTGGTCTCATCCTTGATCAAGTCGGGGAGGCATACTTCTTCATAAGGCTCCCCGTCAATGGGCAAGCCACTTAGCTGACTGAGACTCCACAAATCAAGTGAAGTCTCGCCCTCCGCCGTGTAGAAGGTGTTGGTCTCCGCGCTGAATACCTCTATCATGCCGCAGCAGAGACCCTTGGAGATGGGGTAGCCGTACCGGGAAGCGTACACGCTATGATAAATGCCGACCCGAACCAGCAGCGGAGCATAGTTGAACAGCACGTGCTCCGTAAACTCCACCGCCCTCTCCCGGAAGCTGTGTGCATCCTGAAGCTTCAGCTCCCCAAACCAGCCCAGTGACAGCTCATATTTGAATCTGACGGCCAAGCAGTCCAAGATGAACGGCTCTTCTCTATAGCCCCACTTCAAGGGAGCCAAGAATAGACCGAATCGAGGCGTCTCGTTGTGCACCTTCCCGGCAGACAGGTCCCATCGTGCCGGGGTAAACTGAGGCGCCCGCACCAGTTTGTCTTCGGTCGGCAGCACCCCCTCAATCCCCAGAACTGGTTTCCACTCCCGGACTTCTCCCACCAGATACATCAGAATACTCCGGGGGACGCTGTACAATAGGCTGTCCCGGGCTTGCAGAATGGCCTGCTCAGCCTTCTTCACGACCAGGAAGTCTCGCCCTTCCCACGAGCGAAAGTGCTTCAGAAATCGAACCAGGTGTCTGTCCTTCGGGAAGTCCTTCCTGTACTCCCCGGTGACCCGGTCAAATGTGAAGCCGCTGTCAGCTCTGGCAAGCCTCTGGAAATCGATGGTCTCCCTGTCAGACTCAGATGACTCTGCCAAAGCGGCTATTTCTGCATGCTCCCGATCCAAGTCCTCTACATTTAGCCAGGTAACTGCTGGCACCGGACCCCGTGGGATAAGGTCAGCACCGATAGCAGCAGTGGGGGTGGAAGAACCACTTGGAGCAGCCATGTGTCTACAAAGATATGCAAATAAGAAGATCAGAATAAATCACAAGCAAAAAAGACTGCAAAGGGACTTTACTATAGGTCAAATGAACAGATATTGCCAATTTCTGACGAAATTTCGGCAGAGTTTCCCCTAGGCCAGAGGCGTAAGGGAAAACACGGGTGCGCGTCCACAAGGAGTGACGGCCCCAACAAAGCAAGGTGGGCCCCGAGAGGCAACACCAGAAGTCCGCCGGTCAAAAGAAGTCATTCCCCCTAGCTTAAAGCCTCTTGGCCCCCCTTGGCCGGTACGCCCCTGGCGTGAAGACCTTGGCCGGTACGCCCTGCTGAAGCCTTCCCCGGTACACTCAGCCTCCCCCGGTACACTCCAGGAGGAGCTCCCCGGCACACTCCTGCCCCGTGCTCCCCGGCACACCCCGTGGCTGCCCTCACCGGCATGCTGCTAGGTGTCCTTCCCCGACACGCTCGGGACCCCGCTTCGCCGACACGCCCCATGAGGGCTCCCCCGGCACACTCAGCCCCCGTTCGCCGGTACGCACAGAAGGCCCTTCCCCGGCACGCACCCGGACGAGCCACTCCCCCGGCACACCCGGTAGCTAACTTCACCGACGCGCTCCTGGAGCCCTGCCCGGTACACTCATGGCTGCCCCGCGGCACACCCCTGACGGTGCTCCCCGGCACGCTGGAGCCCCGCTCCCCGGCGCGCTCCTGGATGTCTTCTCCGGCACACCTATGGGGGTCTTCCCCGACGCGCCCTAAACCGTGCTCCCCGGCACACGCCCAAAGGGCCCTTCCCCGGCACCATCCCGACCGGCACGCCCGCTCCCAACATCACCTCCGGCCACCCATGGCGCCGGAGACGGAGAAGAAAGGGGGGGAAGAAGAGAACAAGAGGGAGAGGGAGGAGAAAGAGAGACGGAGATGAAGGGGACGAGGGCCTCCGGCCGCCGTCCACTGTGGAGAAAAGAGAAAGAAGAAGAGAACGGGAGAAGGAGGGAGAAGAGAAGAAGGGAGAGAAGAGAAGAGAAGAGAGACGGGGGGCGGCCCTCACGGCGGTGCCCTCACCGCGCTAACGACGACGGCGACGACGGTGACCGGAGGCGGTGGTGCTCGGTGACGGGAAAGACGAAGAGGATGGAGAGAGAGGGAGGGGGGGCGAACGGTCGCCTGTTGAAGGGAGAGAAGAGGGAAGGGAGGGGGATTCGAACGGGGGTGGTTCGAATGAACCGCCCCCGCCCCATATATATATGGCAAAAAAAGGGAGAGAATAAAAAAGAGAAAAGAAAAAAGGAGGGGAAACAAAAGAGAAAAAAAAGAGGGGGAAAATAAAAGAAATAAAAAAGGGGGAGAAAATACAAAAAAAAAGAAGAAAAAGAAGAAGAAGGAATGACGGAAAAAATAGAAGGAGATACAAAGGGGGATAAAAAAAAGAGGAAGAGAAAGGAGAAAATAAAAGGAGAAAATAAAGGGAGGGAAAGCAAAAAGATAATAAATATATGTAATATGTACATTAAATAAATACATATATATATATATACATATATATACCCATATATGTACACACATGTACATACCCATCCGCTCACATATGCGGACGGGTAAGTCGACAACACACAGTAATAAATGTCCCCGGGGAAGATATCCCATCCCCACGATCCCAGTCGGACGAACGTCCACACTAGCAAAGACGACTCTACCCCTGCGGCTCTACCCTTGTCACAGTGCCACTATCCTACCACCAAAACAAGCCTGTCTCTGGCACATCGCCTCGGGCCTCAGCCGCCACCCACGCCCTACAATATCGCCGTCACGGGCCTTACGCCTGGATTGGCAGAACCTCTACTTTTGCGTTGGCATTAGCCCCTTGCCAACGAATAAATCCCTTTCCGGCGCAAGGCCTCGTGCCCTAGCCACCCACTCCGCACAATATTGCCATTATGGACCTTACGTCCGAATCGGCACAGATTCTCCCATTGCGCTGGCATTCTGTTCTTGCCAACGAGTGAACTTTATCTTCCGGCGCAAGGCTTCGTGCCCTAGCCGACGCTTGCATATCACTCACTCAAAAAAAAAGAGAAAAGAAGAAAATGAGGTTAAAAATAGAGATACCCCGCCGGACTTTCCCCTACGCGGGGACAAGGGTAAAAATGGCAACAACCCGGCTGTGGCGAAAACCCGAAAGGGCGCTACGGGCAAAATCGGGTACCCCGCCACGTGAAAACCGAAAGGGCGCGTGGGCAAAAGCAAGAGGGGGCCGGTACCGGTGAAAACCCGAAAGGGCGCTTGTATCGGTAATGTGGTTCAAAAAAAAGGGGAAATAAAAGAACAAAGAGATCAATAAACCAGGTCAGTCCCCGGCACCCTGTCGGCACTACGAAGAGACTAAGAGACACAAAGAGATCAATAAACCAGGTCAGTCTCCGGCACCCTGTCGGCACTGACGAAGAGACCAAGAGATCAACAAACCATGTCAACGCCCGGCATCCTGTCGGCGCTGACGAAGAGACCAAGAGACAAAGAGACCAAGAGACCAGGTCAGTTCCCGGCATCCTGTCGGCACTGACGAAGAGACAAAGAGACCAAGAGACCAGGTCAGTTCCCGACATCCTGTCGGCACTGACCAAGAGACAAAGAGACCAAGAGACAACAAAGCATGTCAGTTCCCGGCATCCTGTCGGCACTGACAAAGAGACCAAGAGACGAAGAGACCAAGAGACCAGGCCAGCTCCCGGCTCCTGTCGGCACTGGCAAAGAGACCAAGAGATCAACAAACCATGTCAACGCCCGGCATCCTGTCGGCGCTGACGAAGAGACCAAGAGACCAAGAGACAAAGAGACCAAGAGACCAGCTCAGTTCCCGGCATCCCGTCGGCACTGATGAAGAGACAAAGAGACAATAAACTGCTTCAGTCCCCGGCATCCCGTCGGCACTGATGAAGAGACAAAGAGACAATAAACTGCCTCAGTCCCCGGCATCCCGTCGGCACTGATGAAGAGACAAAGAGACAATAAACTGCTTCAGTCCCCGGCATCCCGTCGGCACTGATGAAGAGACCAATGTGCTGCTTCAGTCCCCGGCATCCCGTCGGCACTGATGAAGAGACCAATGTGCTGCTTCAGTCCCCGACACCCCGTCGGCGCTAACAAAGAGACCAACGATCAACAAACCAGGTCGGCTCTCGACACCCCGTCGGCACCGACGAAGAGAAAAGGGACAAGTACACCCGCGGGCACCGCCCGGCTCATCCTTCGCCCGCGCTACCCTTGGGTGGGGGGCATTTGTGGACACCAAAAAATGCATACCTGGATATCCAGCTCGGCCTCGCATCAACAACGGCGCCGAGTGAAGAAGCCCCGGAGAAAATCAAGCACAAAAGGCCCCGCAGCCCATGGGCCCCAAAGAAAATCAAACGGGCCGCAGCTCGTGCTCACAGTGGGCTCAACATTGCCCATCTGGCCCCTCAGCGGCATGGCCCAATGGGCCCTTCAGCGGCACAGCCCCCACTGGGCTGTTCAGCGGCACGCCCCAAGGGGCCTTCAACGGCACACCCCAAGGGGCCTTCAACGGCACGCCCCAGGGGGCCTTCAACGGCACACCCCCTGGGGGCCTTCAACGGCACACCCCCGTGGGGTCTTCAGCGGCACGCCCACTGGGCTATTCAGCGACACACCCCGTTTAGGGTTCAGCGGTGCACCCCAAAGGGGGTCTTCAGCGATACGCCCTGAAGTCCTTCAGCGGCACAGCCTCCAGAGGCTTCAGCGGCAAGCCTTTTTGGCTCCCCAGCGGCACGCCCATTTGTAGCTCTCCAGCGGCACGCCCTCGGAGGCTCCAGCGGCACACTTGCTCAGCCCGCCAGCGGCACAGCGTGAAGCTTTTCAACGGCAAGACGACGTGCAGCCCATGCCCTACGCTTCCTTGGCGTGCAGTGAGCCGTCTGAGGTGGCAACCCTCCATTGGGCCACGTGAGCTACCCCCTGATGACCCAGGACGGGGCAGGTCAAATGCCATCATCACAAGGCCACTTCCCGCCTTCAACGGCCGGGCTGGAGGGCTTCGGCTGTTGGAGGTATAAAAGACCCTCCGCTTCAGCAGACAAGACATATACAGAGGGAGAGGCCCAGACGGCAGAGAGATACACAAAGAAGAGGCAGAGGAAGAGAAGAGAAGAGAGGATAGAAGAAGAAGAGCTCCAGGATAGCCTCCTCGGACGGCCACCGGAAGAGAAGAGCAAGAGTAAGGGAGAGGGAGAGAATTCAATGTAATGGGGGAGAGGGTTAGGGACAGTGGCCAGGGTTTTTGGGCCCCAATGCTTTCTTCCCTTTTGTATTCCGTTCCTCCTCCTGCTCTTTGTTTTGGGTTTCTCTTTTCCTTTGTCCATGGCCTCGTCTTGGGCATTTCCTCTGTAATGTGCATATAGGGCTTTGGCCCTTGGCTCCCCATAAATGAAAATCACCCTCTTTGGGTTTCTCTATGAGTTTTATTGGCTTGCGCTAGCTCTCACGGTCTTTTTATGGGGTTGTTCGTTCTCCCTCTGTCTCCCCATTTCTCCGGTGTTTTTGGGTCTTCATGTCGAGGTGATTTCTCCTATGAGCTTTGGCCTCATGAATCCTTCAAGCCCCTACATGGCCTTCCGTTGTGCTCACTGGCCCAGGGGAGGGGGAAGACCCTTGCCCCCCCTCTTCGAATATCCAGTAATCAAATGGCCTACCCCTGGCCTTGAATCCTCTTTCTTTTTCCTGAATGGCTTCTAAGGCCCCCAGTTTGCTTACACACTCTGTTTGGCCCCTCCAGCGATGCACCTTTCGGCACTTGGCCGACACACCCCATATGCCCTCAGCGGCACACCCCTTTCTGCCCTCAGCGGCACACACACCCAACTAGCCATTGGCCGGCACACTTGTAGCCTTTGGCTCTTGGCCGGTACACCTCCCCTGTTCAGCCCTTAGCGGCACACACTTTTCAGCCCTTAGCGGCACACCCTCCAGCCCCCCCCCCTTTAGCGGCACGCTCCTTGGCCAGCCCCAGTCCATGCCCCTTTGAGGCCTTCAGTCTGTCGTTTTCCTTCGTGTTTTCCGGGGCTCTATAAAGGTGTTGCTCCCCCGGGGGCCCACCTCCAGTTGTCGGGTTCCGCCACTCCATGTGGGCGCGTTCCCTTTATCTCCCTTACGCCCCGGGTCAAGGGGAGATGCTGCCGAATTTTTGTGAGAAACTAATAAACAATTAAAAGAGGCAAAAGGAGGCGACAAACGAGCAGGATAATTAATGAAACCTTCCAACTCATCAAATCACTGCCGGCATCACAACGAGAACTGAACCGAACTAATTAACTACCCGGCAGCCCGAATGTCCGACCCGCAAGAAAAGAGGCCGAACCGAACAAAACAGAACAAGGGAAGAGTTTTATATAAAACTACGCGAAAGTCAAGATAAGAAGAAAAGAAAAGCCTTAAAACAAATGATCCAAAACTGATCGGGCCTCTACAATCACGCCCCATTGGCCTTCAGCGGCACGCCCTTTCTGCCCTCAGCGGTACGCTCCCCTTTAACGTTCAGCGGCACGCCCTCATTGGCCCTTAGCGGCACAGGCCATCCCCATGTCCCTTTCAACCCCCAGCGGCACACCCTTTCTGCCCTCAGCGGTACGCTCCCCGTCAACCTTCAGCGGTACGCCGCCCCTTCCCTTCGCCGGTACACCCCCAGCCATTGTATAGACTTCACACTCCAACGTATAGACTTACCCAGTGTACAGACTTTGGGCGGCCAGCGTATAGACTTCATATCTCAACGTATAGGCTTTATGCTGGGCAATGTATAGACTTTGAGCAGCCAGTGTATAGACTTGAGCCAGCCAACGTACAGACTTCATGATAGCCAGTGGATAGACTTGGGCAGTGTATAGACTTCACACCCCCAGCCACTGTATAGACTTATCCAGTGTACAGACTTTGGGCTTGGCAGCGTATAGACTTCGAGCTGCAGTCAAAGGGTCAATGTATAGACTTCACAGTTCAACGTATAGACTTGGGCCAGCCAAAGTGTAGACTTCATGACGGCCAGTGTACAGACTTCGGACCAGTCGACGTATAGACTTCATATTGCAACGTGCAGACTTTGCTCCACTCTGCTCCAGTGTATGGACTTTGGGCTTGGCAGTGTATGGACTTCGAGCCCGGGGGGGGGGGAATGTACAGACTTTATATCCACCCCCACGCCCTGATTGGCTCCTTAGCCGGCATACTTCCCTAACCTTTCAACGGTATGCTCATCCAATTCTCTCACCGGCGCACTTTTTTCAGCCTCCAGCGGCACGCTTCAAAAACCCTTCATCGGCACATGGCCTCCACTCTTCAATAGCCCTTTGCCGGTACACTTGTGCCCACCTTCCCCGGCACAATCTTTTAAACCCTCAGCGGTACGCCCTTTTCCTTGCCCAGCGGCACACTTTCTTCCCCAGCGGCACACTCCTTTTCAAAGGCCCAGCGGCACACTTCCCTCCTCACCGGTACACCCCTATCTTCTCTTCGCCGGCACACTATACATATACACATATGCAACCTGATAAGGGCATTAACAATAGCAAATAAATTAATAAAAATTACGCTAATTAAAGGACTCCGAATGCGTAATATTAATCACAATAAAAGAGGCGGGAGGGGTAATAAAAAGATTAATAATAAACAAATGACAATAATAAGAATGATCATGAATAAAAAAGAAGAAAAATCACCCCGGACAAAGGCACGAATAAACAGTAAACACCAAATCAGAAATCCCAGAAGATATAACTAAGAAAGCATCAGATAAAAGACGCTAATGCCCACATTGCAGCCCTCTCTCTCCCCGGGACCCGGGGCAAAAGGGAATAATAACGCCGCCCTTTCAGGTCGAGCCCGAGTCTCGGGAATCACCCCGATATGGCCAGGCTTTGATCTAACCTCGGGCCGACATCCTAATCGGACCGGATTTATTTTCTCGTTCCGGATACCTTCCGAATCCTCATTAAAATTGCCGCATGCTCGGCAGACATTTGAAGGGACCTACCTCAGTTTTCTCATCGTGACTCTGCCACAGACCTGTGTCCGAATACGAAAAGGTCTACGAGTGGCCGACACGGCCGACAGTTTATGGCCTTAATACAACTTTCAGTGTGACCTATTCCTATCTCTCTCGCGTAATTAGCACTATTCTTTCCGGCCGCGGGGCCCCTAATTTCGGCAATTAATCAAGGGTATTCCCTCGTACGAGGGATGTAAATGACATCGTGACCTTCATGGCGCGGCGGGGTTTGGTCCCGACACGAACCACACAATCGTCTGACGAAGTCAGATCGAGCGCACCATGGGCTCTTCGGAGCCCGAATAAATTGTCACCTCGGTGACTGGCACGCTCACGCACTCAATAAAACGAACGAACCAAACCAGAGAATAAGCCAAGTGACGAAAAGTGCGTCCACAGCTAGACAGCGTTAGGCGAGACACTTGTAGGCGCAACATAAGACGTCAGTGGACGCAGCTGGCTGTTCTTCTAGTGAGGGGGTGCTTCCGTCACGTGACACGTGACTCTCGTGTTTTTCGCACGTCGTGACCTTTCCGGGTTAGCCTTCTCGTGGTCTTACTCGAGGTCAGTCTTGTGTCGTGTACATGACATTCCAGTCGTGTATGTGGTAGTATCTAGAAGAGCGTGCACGACAATTGAGTCGTGTGTGCTTTAGGTCTGTCTTGTCTGTCTAGGTCTTTACTATGCTTTTGTCTGCTTTAGTAGGCCCTGAGTTTGTCGACAGATCGGTGACGCCTGACTCTGTAAGATCAGGGTTCTCCATTCTGTTGCTGCTCGGAGTTGTGTGGGGAGCCGAAGTCCTTTCAGCAGCCGTGTTTTCATTCAGGTACGGCTTCTTTTCCCTTTTCTTTTAGCTGCTCTACTCCTTCCATTTCTGGTTTTCTTTTACAGCTTTCTAGTAGTAGTTTTTCCTGCTTTTCCTCCTTTACTACTACTGCTGTTTTAGTTGTTGTTCCGTGTTACTGCGTTGTTTTTCAGTAGGAATCCGCATGACCCCTACTGGGCCAGTGACACGAGGCTCACCCCTGCTTTTCAGGTGTGGTCGTCTCTGCTTCCTTGGCGGTTCCTAGTGTGCCGAGTTCATAGTTGCCAGCGGTACCTGCGTCGGGCTTCCCCTAACCTCAGTGTACGTTTTTCTTTCTGTTGGACTGTACTTGTCTTTCCTTTGGACTGGACTCTAGTATAATTGTTAATTTTAACTATTAATTAAAAAGTAATTTTATTTCTGCTACTTTATCAAATCGATCTAATGAAATTTAATTACTTACTGTTATATCTTTGTGGCTTCAATGTACTACACGACATTCCTTTTTCCCTTTGGAGCTTTACAGCTCTTGGGAGGCTTCACGGGTTCCAAGCGGTATCGGGTCTACTCGGTAGTCATATCGGGTATATCCGGTATCCGAGATCCGGGTCGTCACACAATGACATACAGTGACAATGACAGACACATGTAACTACTGTCAATTAATTAGTAAATACATAGTGATTACATCTCAAATGGATACATCCATCGATATTGTGCCGGTCCTCCAACTTTGACCTCGTATGGCAAATGGATAATCAGGTGCTCCATGGAATCGAAGAACGCAGGGGGAAATATCTTCTCCAACTTGCATACTGTCGTGACCACATTCTGTTCCATAATTTGCACGTCCCCAAGTTTGAGTTCTGATGCACATAAAATCCTAAAAAACTGACTCAACTCAGTCAATGCTCCCCATATAGGCTTTGGCAATATGTCACAGAATGCAATGGGCAGAAGTCTCTCCATGAACACATGGTAGTCATGACTTTTCAACCCATATATTTTTCCCTCATTGACATTCACACAACGGGCTATGTTAGACACATATCCATCAAGAAATCTTAATTGCTTCAGTCACTGGCACAGTTCATTGATATGTGTATATTTCAACACGTAAGCTGCTTTAGGTTGAACAACTTTGCCCCGTGCCGGCTGCAATTCCAACTCTGGTCGTTTGCAAAGTATCTTCAAGTCTGCTCGCACCTTGGCATTGTCCTTTGTTTTGGCTTTCATATTCATGATGGTGTTGAACACATTATCAAAGATATTCTTCTCAACATGCATGACGTCCAGGTTGTGCCATATCAAAAGGGCTGACCAGTAAGGCAATTCCCAGAAGATACTTTTCTTCACCCAATTGTGTTCCTCTCCAAATCACGAAGATGTTGTGTACTACCCGATAATTGCACTATATCTTGTAAGTTTTGCACCTCTAATGCCATTTGTCGACCAGACATCCGTTCCAAGTTTGCTTCATCCATTTCAACTGTGTTCTTAATGAATGAGTCCTTTGGCCTTCGGAAAGGATGGTCATTTGGTAGAAACCGTCGATGACAATCGAACCTGCATGATTTCTTACCATATTTCGGGACAAAGGATTTGGTATCAGCCATACAGTAAGGACATGCCAACCTCCCATGTGTGCTCTTGCCAGATAGCATTCCATATGCAGGGAAGTCACTTATTGTCCACATCAATGCAGCCTTCATTGTGAAATTTTGTTTTCTGTACGCATTATAAGTAACAACTCCATCATTCCATAATCTTTTCAACTCATCAATCAGTGGCTTGAGATATATGTCCAAATTTTTTCCTGGATTTTTTGGACCTGGAATCACCAAAGTTAAGAAAAGGTTCTCACGCTTCATGCACATGCCCGGCGGAAGGTTGTACGGCGTCATGAAGACTGGCCAACATGAGTAAGATGCTACTGAACCTCCAAATGGGTTGAAATCGTCTGTGCATAAACCTAACCTAACATTGCGTGGCTCATGACCAAAAGCAGTATAGTTATGACTGAAATGAGCCCAAGCTTCACCGTCGGCGGGATGACTGATTATATCATCTACATAACGTACTCTTTCCGCGTGCCATATCATATGCCGAGCTATTTTTGATGACATATACATCCACTACAATCTGGGCGTGAGAGGAAAGTATCGTAGTGACTTGTAAGGCACATCCTTCTGCTTTGATTTGTCCCCTCTCTTAGGTTTAAATATATCATGATGACAAATATCACATGATATTTTATCTACATTATCTGCATAATATAGCATACAGTGATTAGGACATGCATCTATTTTTTTGTATCCAAGCCCTAAATCATTGACCATCTTCTTTGTACGGTAAAAATTTTCAGGCAGCTTCTCATCCGTAGGCAGCATACTCTTGATAAGGAGGAGCATACGGTCAAAACAACTCTCACTAAGGTGAAATTCAAATTTCAAATTCAACAACTATGAGACAGTAGATAAGCGAGTGTGATTTTCACAACCATCCCATAGTGGCTCATCAGTATCCTGAAGTAACTGATAAAATCTTTCAACCGACTTGTTTGGTAGTTCTTCGTTGTACACGTGTTCCCCTTGTACATTAAAGTTAGGGCCAGCAGCATCGATTACCATGTCTGCATAGGTACTTGTGCCGCCAACATTACCGGGCGCATGCGACCAAAAGTCCTCACCGTGACACACCCAATTCATATAACCTTTCATGATCCATTTCCTGTATAAATGAACTTGCACATCCCATAGCGAAAGAAATTTCTTATTTTTACAACGTAAACAAGGACAACGGATGTTACCACACTGGTCCACTGCTGTTGGATGCCCCAATACAAACTGAATAAAACTATCAACTCCATCCTTAAACTCCTCGGACACCACTCCGTCAACTACTCTATGATTCATCCATGAACGATCAACTCTAGCCATATTTACCTAACAAATTAAAAAATTCATATCAATATGTCCTATCACTACTTCTAAGAAAATATCGACAACATCTCCTTTAAATATTGACTATTTTCCACATTTGTACACCCCGTTTGGTCACATATACATCCATATCTACAACCACTTTCACTTCCATATTCACACACCCACGTTGACATCGACATCATCTTCT
Source organism: Amorphophallus konjac (assembly GCA_022559845.1). Classification (NCBI taxonomy): domain Eukaryota; kingdom Viridiplantae; phylum Streptophyta; class Magnoliopsida; order Alismatales; family Araceae; genus Amorphophallus; species Amorphophallus konjac. The sequence continues at coordinate 170,046,843 of CM040124.1, read as the reverse complement.
GAAAAAAATCATTATCATACTCGCATTCACATACACATTTTTTCACATATCGGCATCCACACCTGTCTACAAATGTAATTCACATCCAAGCATACTAATCACATATATCATAACAAAAGACTTGAATGGGCAAAAACGAAACAAAGAGTTATATCCACATTGCGACACACACATTTATATCCACATCCCTCTTCCCACCCTCCCAATAAAAACATGGGCTTGGAATTTCATCTGATGTTATAAGAGTACAGCAGGTGATAAGGAGAAAAAGTTCATCTTGTAGACCAGGCATGAAAAGTGAGAGTGTGTGAGAGTTTATATCTGCGTGTGTGTGTGTGAGAGTGAGCGTGAGAAAGGGCGAGAGCTCACCGCCGCTACCGGAGGTCACCGCCGCTTCTGCGCCCTCGCTGCCGGTGCCGCCTCCGCTCGCCCCTCACCGGCACGTCTATATTTAATGAATTTTCGAGAGCTAGGGCTCCTTGATAGCGGGGAATATTAATGCCACATGGAAGCACTCAGGATATATAATAGTCAAGTATCATTGTATCTTTCATCGATTTTACTCACGATAGGGCGTGCCAATCACGTGTCTGACAATGTGTTCAAGTTCAAAGGCTGGGATGGTCTGGACTAACCGAAGGTGCGCTCCTTCTGATCACTAAGCAGATCGACGATGGTGGGCATTCGGTCAGGACTGGCGACCCGCCGTGCCATAAAGGTCGTTCACGACGATAAAAGAGGGGAAAACGTTTGATTAATCACCACGCCAAGCAATGGGGCTACATGGCCAATAAGTAGATTCGATTATTTAAAAAGAAGAGAGAACGTGTTGAAAAGCCTAGCTACCTATAAAGGCCCACAGCGGGGTGCGTGCGAAAAGGTATTAGGAGCCGTATCGGTCATATGTTGTGACCATTTTTTTATTGTTTCGTGCCCCCCTCAAACTCATGTGTCGTGAATTTACCGTCACGTCTTTATATAATGAATTTTCAGGACCTAGGGCTCCTTGATCGCGGGGAATATTAATGCCACGTGGAAGCACTCAGGATATAGGATAATTAATAGTCAAATATCATTGTATCTTTCATCGATTTTACTCACGATAGGGCGTGCCAATCACGTGTCTGACAATGTGTTCAAGTTCCAAGGCTGGGATGGTCTGGACTAACCGAAGGTGCGCTCCTTATGATCACTAAGCAGACTATGGTGGGCATTCGGTCGGGACTGGTGACCCGCCGTGCCATAGAGGTCGTTCACGATGATAAAAGAGGGGAAACCGTTTGATTAATCACCACGCCAAGCAATGGGGCTGCATGGTCGATAAGTCAATTCGATTATATAAAAAGAAGAGAGAACATGTTGAAAAGCCTAGCTACCTTGAAAGCCCGACATCGGGGTGTGCGCGAAAAGGTATTCAAAGCTGTATCGGTCATATGTTGACCATTTACTTATTGTTCCGTACCCCCCTGAAATTCATGTGCCATGAATTTACTGTCACGTCTATATATCGCCAACATTTCGGGAGATAGGGCTCCTCGATCGCGGGGAATATTAATGCCATATGGAAGCAATCAATGACTTGTCACTCCATCCTTGAGTCACGTGCACATCATTCGGGGCAGGTGTGGCCGTCCCTGCCGAACCGGTCGTCCCGGCCACGGCTCGAGACGGGATGGTACATTGTCTATCGATACGAAAAACTATAATATATATATA